>CP066509.1:0-1200000 GCA_016413765.1 Aspergillus felis
ACCCTAACCCTAACCCTAACCTAACCCTAACCCTAACCCTAACCCTAACCCTAACCCTAACCCTAACCCTAACCCTAACCCTAACCCTAACCCTAATGACATACCCGATAGCGGTTGCGCTTCGCGCTGTTCTATCCATCGCGGTTGCGCTGCGCGCTCATACTACCTACCCCCCTAACTGTCTAATCTACCTCTCTCCTACCTCCCTCCCCCTCCCTATTCTCCCTGGCGGGAATCTAACCCTATAGAGGTTAGGGGCCTTATCTTCTACTAGGCCCCCCCCCCTACCTGCCTATAGATACCTAGTTTCTCAGGCATCTAGCTACTCATAGAATCTATAGGCCTAGTCAGTCACTAGCTAGTTAGGTAGGGAAAGAATAGAATATTTACTTACTAGGTTCTAGGCCTAAGCCTACCACCATCCACCACTATTTGATCTCCCTACTAGATCATTTAAACCCCAGATTGATTATCTAGCTAGCCCTAGCCCTAGAATATTAGCTATTAGTAGAAGAAGGGAATCTATACCTAAAACCTTAGCATTAAGGCACCCTGTCAGCCCTATCACCTAGTCTAACATTAGTAACATAAATTAAATAGTAGACTTAGATATTTACTTACTAGTTCTAGAGCTAGTAGCCCTAAAACCTAACCCTCTTAACCTGACCTATAATATCACCACGACACCATGCCTAAGGCATCCCATCCTAGTTAGATATTAGTATGTTAGATTAGATGAAATATAAAAATAGATACAGTACTAACCTAAGGAGTGATGCCTAGCTAGACGCCTTAATACTAAGGTATCTAATTAGAATTAATAGTTAGTAAATTAATATTCACCTTAAGAATAAGAAAGAACTAATAGAATACTCACCTAGATCTATTAACTAGATCTATAGACTAGATCCACTAGTCAATCCATATATATATATATATGTAAGGGGGGTGGTTAAAATCAAAGTAAATATATATATATTTAAAAGAGAACATAAGATGAATAGTAAATATATATATATTATTTAAAAGATAAAGATAAGATGAAAGTGAATATTCTCTTAGATCTAGAGAAGGGAATCTAGAATGGATATATATTATTAGATTCAGGCCACTATTTAGTTCTGCCTCAGGCCTTTATCTTAATAAAATCTATCGAATGGCCTGACCTAGGTACCTTATCTATTGAATATCTTACCTTTGACCAATCAGATCACTAGATCTAGCCATGTGAATGATTGATTTGAAATCAAAATCATTAAATAACTCATAATGATGTCATTAGGCTGGTGAATGATTGATTTCAAATCAAAATCATTAAATGACTCATAGTGGTGTTACCCCGCCATCTTGCTGCCTAACCCCACATACTACCTATTACCCAGCCACCCTACTACCCAACCACCTATTTCTACCTGATATCTAACTATTAGTCAATTAGATCACTAGATCTAGGCCGGTGAAGCCTGATTTCAACCTAATCTAATCTTATGACTCACTACCATGGAATCTGGCTGCCTGACACCTAATCATTAGCCAATTAGATCACTAGATCTAGGCCGGTGAAGCCTGATTTCAACCTAATCTAATCTTATAACTTATAACTATGGAATCTAGCTGCCTAAACCATATCTCTAGCTAATCAGATCACTAGATATCTCATCTATGAATTCAAAATCAAGATTCTAGACTATTCTACTAGGTAGCCCCTAGCTATGATGTCATCTAGCTACTAATCTAGGTATAACCATAATCTATTCAATATTACTATAAGCTGCCTGGGTGCTGTCACACCCTGGGATCTGTCTCTGCTGTTCTCTGCTAGTCAACTACTTTGGGACAGGGTGATATAGTCCCTGGACTATATCCAATACTTGCCTGAGGCCTACTGACCAGGTAGCCTAAAGGTGTAATAATATAATGACCTCCCTGGGTCAAGACAATCCAAAGGTAATACAAGAATAATAACAGTAGAGATAGAAGCAAGGCCTATTGAGTATGTATACTTAATAGTAAGAGAGTAACTAATGAATTAGACTAGTAATCTTGTACTCAAGTAAGATATTAATATTAAATATAAGGAACTAAACTAAGAGTGCTAGATATAATGATAATAAGTGTCCTTATATATCCAGAGTTCCTTTAGTTAGTATATTTGGTGGTATATTCTTGATATAGAAGTGGTATATTACATACCCTAATATCATAGTCCTAGCATACCATTTGTATACTATGTTATATGTATGTTTCTGTAAGCAGAGCACTTCAGTAAGCAACTATTAAACTGTTTTCCTGCAGGAATCCGTCCGGATTAAGCATTTTCTGGATTGCTCAGTGATTGTCTTTTATGATTGATTAGCAATCGATAATCCTTCAGATTCTGCCCACCACATCCGCCTTGCGCTAATGCGGCTGTGTTGGTGTTATAACACTCTCTAGATTTCTCTTACCTCTCTGACTTTCTAAATATATATATTTCTCTTATATCTTACCTCTCTCTAGTAGACTAAATTATATATATATCTACTACCCCTACTAGATTAGTAGTACTAACTAGATCTAATTACTATCTAGCTAGCTAGGCCCCTAGTCTAAGCCCTCTCTAATATATATCTCTACTATCTAAAATTTATAAAATATTTACTTCTAAGAATTTTTAAAAATTCTAGACTTAATATTATTAAGCAAGCTATATACCACTAGACTAGTAGAAATTAGATCTATCTACTAAAAATATCTATAATTAGTCAGCAGGTAATAAATTTTAAACTATCTTTTTAGAATTTTTAAAAAATTAGATATAATGCTTACCTAATTAGACTATTATTATTCTATAGCTAAAGGTATCTACTATTTACCAAAAATAATTATAATTAGTTATCTAGTACTAGACACCTAGTAAATATTTAATTTTTCTCTACTTTCTGCCTGATTTCTCAGGCCCTACTAGCCTACTAGATGCCTCAGGCACTAATCTATACTAGATGGTGGCCTAAAAGGGTATAGGCTTCCTGTAGATAGTGATCTTGGCAGACCCAACAAAAAATTTCGACCTGACCCCTGCCTACCTAGTTTGACCACCTTCCTAGTGAATAATCTAGTATTTAATATTAGAATCTAATAGACTAGCTAGTTAGAATCATAGATTATTTTAAATCATTCAAAAATATTAAGATTTGACTAGGTTAGGGGGTAGTACTGAGTTACCCTGTGTACTACCTCTTTACTAACCCTAGGATTTATAGGAGTACCTCCCCAGGCATAGGTTCCTTATAATGTTAGGCAGCAAGAATGAGGTCATGTGCCCATGGCACTAGTGAATGCTCTTACTGGAAGGAATATCTAGATCTAGCAGGCAAGCTAAGGCATCTCTATGGGCAGCCTAAGGCAGATTCTTGCTGTTTTAGATATCTATTACCTACTAGGGTTTGCAGGGGGCCTCTCCTAACCCTAGATGGTAAGGACTGCTTCTCCTCTAATCTAATTAGGGTATTCTGGCTCCTAGTTAGTGAATATAGGGAGGTTCTAGTGAATGACCCCTTGCCTGCCTAGACCCTAGCTTGCTGCCTCAGGCAGCTAATAGGATGAATATATATTAAAGAGATGGGAGCTAGATACAGAGATGGTGCTAGGGGCTGTTTTATTCTATAGATTTACTATTTCTCATTCAGCTAGCTATGGTTACTAAGCCTAGATCATTCTAGAAGATTCTAGAATTACTAGACTAGCCTAAGTTGAATATATATATTTTTATCTTTCTTATATATATATATATATCTACTAGTAGAAGGCCACCCTAGATCTAGATAATATTGATATATATATTCACTAGGCCTAGTCATACTAGATTCACTAGGTGAATTAACTAGCCTAGCCAGGCCGAATCACTAAGCCTAGTCACCCTGGTTAGGGACCTCTCCAAGCCGAATCACCTAGCCTACCCATATCAAATTGACTAGCCTACCCATATCAAATCAACTAGCCTAGCCATATCGAATCACCTAGCCTAGCCATGCCGAATCACCTAGCCTAGCCATGCCGAATCACTAAGCCTAGTCACCCTGGTTAGGGACCTCTCACAGCCGAATCAACTAGCCTAGCCATGCCGAATCACCAAGCCTAGCCATGCCGAATCACCTAGCCTAGCCATGCCGAATCACCTAGCCTAGCCATATCGAATCGACTAGCCTACCCATATCAAATCAACTAGCCTACCCATATCAAATCGACTAGCCTACCCATATCGAATCACCTAGCCTAGCCATGCCGAATCACCTAGCCTACCCATGCTGAATCAACTAGCCTACCCATGCCGAATCACCAAGCCTAGTCATATCAAATCACCTGGCCTAGTCGAATCAAATCACCTGGCCTACCCATATCGAATCACCTAGCCTAGCCATATCGAATCACCTGGCCTAGTCGAATCAAATCACCTGGCCTACCCATATCGAATCACCTAGCCTACCCATATCAAATCACCTAGCCTAGTCAAGCCGAATCACCTAGCCTAGCCATGCCGAATCACCTGGCCTACCCATGCTGAATCAACTAGCCTACCCATGCCGAATCACCAAGCCTAGTCACCCTGGTTAGGGACCTCTCAAAGCTGAATCACTTAGCCTAGGCCTACTCTCTAGATTTCTCTTACCTCTCTCTGACTTTCTAAATATATATATTTCTCTTATATCTTACCTCTCTCTAGTAGACTAAATTATATATATATCTACTACCCCTACTAGATTAGTAGTACTAACTAGATCTAATTACTATCTAGCTAGCTAGGCCCCTAGTCTAAGCCATCTCTAATATATATCTCTACTATCTAGAATTTATAAAATATTCACTTCTAAGAATTTTTAAAAATTCTAGACTTAATATTATTAAGCAAGCTATATACCACTAGACTAGTAGAAATTAGATCTATCTACTAAAAATGTCTATAATTAGTCAGCAGGTAATAAATTTTAAACTATCTTTTTAGAATTTTTAAAAAATTAGATATAATGCTTACCTAATTAGACTATTATTATTCTATAGCTAAAGGTATCTACTATTTACCAAAATAATTATAATTAGTTATCTAGTACTAGACACCTAGTAAATATTAAGAATTAATTTTTCTTCTACTTTCTGCCTGATTTCTCAGGCCCTACTAGCCTACTAGATGCCTCAGGCACTAATCTATACTAGATGGTGGCCTAAAAGGGTATAGGCTTCCCGTAGATAGTGATCTTGGCAGACCCCAACAAAAAATTTCGACCTGACCCCTGCCTACCTAGTTTGACCACCTTCCTAGTGAATAATCTAGTATTTAATATTAGAATCTAATAGACTAGCTAGTTAGAATCATAGATTATTTTAAATCATTCAAAAATATTAAGATTTGACTAGGTTAGGGGGTAGTACTGAGTTACCCTGTGTACTACCTCTTTACTAACCCTAGGATTTATAGGAGTACCTCCCCAGGCATAGGTTCCTTATAATATTAGGATTTATAGGAGTACCTCCCCAGGCATAGGTTCCTTATAATGTTAGGCATTCCAATAGACTCAATGCGTGCTTAGGTTCAAGGCATGATATCAAGACTGGCTTCATTTTTGGATGAAGTCCTACTCTGGGGCTATAAGTCACCAATCATGCTAGCTGACTTACAGGACCGGCTACATGAAAATACAGCAGGCTTTTCCTTTTTAGATCTGCTGTTACTACATCAAAGATCCTATAAAGCACTGCTACAGCTCTATAAGACCCTACCAGATAGTATTTAACTATTAAGGCAAAAAGGCATATAGAACTTCACCAGTGTAGGTAAATACCTTAGTAAAGTAAAGCAGTTTCTACAAGAACTAGCAGTACTAATTAATATAACTTAGGGGCAGCCAAGCCAAGGCACAGAGCTCTGGAATATCAAGTAGCAGAATATATCTATATCTTAATAAAACATCTTTATCTATGATGGCTCTGTGCTTGTTATTATGGATTATAATAAGAGCCAGAATCAGACTAAGTCCTATAACCCTACCCCCTGGTTTCTTCCACCACAGGTTAGGAGGCTGGTGGTACTTTACCTTATTTATATATAATCCCTTATTTTAGCTCTTAATAGAGAGAAGAGATAATAGCAAAAGAAAGGATCCATACCTGCTCCACCAACCCATCCCCCTAAACCCCAACCTATAGATAATTATTATTTATTTACTATGCCTGGAGCAAGGCATACTGCAGAGAGGGGATAGGTATTATAGATAATGTTTGAGTTAAGTAAAGGGGCCTTTAAGGGTACATACCTCATAATATAAAAATACCATTATATTACAATTAGAATTACTAAGAAGCACTTGCTATCTCAGGCTTCTAAACAGGACCTAGCTTAAGCTATAGCACTGCTCCAGAATGTCTTTACTGCACAGGCAGGGCATCATCCCTCTATTAATTAATATATCTATGCTAGGGAAAGGGCTATACCACTTACAGACTTTAGGGATAAATTAGATATCTTTTAGCAGGCATCCTATCTATAGCATAACTTCATCCTCTAACTAGTCTTACAAGGCTCTTAGCTAAGAGTAATATCTAGTTAGCCTACTCCATAGTTCTCCCTGCCACCTGGCATAATCTCCCAACTATATAAGGACACTTCCTGGCCATTCCTTAAGTATTTCACAGAGTGGAAACTGCTTATCTGCACCAACCATAGCACTGCTATACTATATACTTTAAGGGCTACACACCTTTAATAATACTATATAGATTAGTTAATTACTTATAATGAAGTCTAAGTAATAGAGGACTATAACATTCTACATCTTAAGGATGTTTGGGATAAACTATGTAAATAACTAAATCTATGCCCTTTTCCATTTCTGGAACTAAAGGATAGATATAGGTGTTACTGGCCTGGCTATTAATTCATTACTAGCTCTTAAAGAAGATAGCTATTACATAGGGCCAAGGTGCATGAAGAAAAGGCTCATTAAATCACAAGAGTACAGGCATTAATATACCAAGGAAGTTACCTAGTAGAGGTGCATATCCCTAATACTGAGGTGTAGGAATAAGCTCCATTATTAGCAGAGGGGAATCTATTATCCTATACTATACTTACTAGATCTTCTCCTATACCCACAGGCTATCACACTAATTCTCCTACCCTGACCCCTAGGGTTGTTAACTGGGCAGTGCTGCCCTAATTTCAGTTGGGGCCAGGTGCTGTATACTCATAATTAATCTAGGGTATTTCACTAGTATCAAGTCTTCTTTAGGCCATCCCCTCACTATCCCTCCTTTATAGTCAACAATCTCTCCCTTTTTATTCTCTATCTTCCTCACTGTCATCAACCTCAACTCTACCAAACTGCTAAAATAGAGAATGAAAAGGGAGAGATCATCAATCTGTATATAAGTACTAATTTTAGTTAGGGCCAGGTATTACATGCTCACTCCCCTGTCTAGGTATATTTTATAATATTCTATCATCCCCTCATTATTTAACCATCTTTACAGTTGACAATCTCTCCCTTTTTATTCTCTATCTTCCTCACTATTATCAACCTTAACTCTACCAAACCACCAAACTGGAGAACAAAAAGGGAGAGATCATTAATCTATATATAAATACTAATTTCCTTTACTATTTGCACTGGGTCTAGTTTAGAACTTTTCCACTATTACAGGTGGAGTACTACTAACCATATCCTTATTAAGGCTAATAGTTATGCCTCTATCCAGATCTCTATTAGTAAGGTTAATAATAATAATAATTACACTGGCAAACTAGAGCTATACTCTCTGCAGCTTTATCTATACTAATAGCAAGAGTAATAACTCCTTAAAAGAGCTAATTATCATATGCTTACAGCCAGGCTGTTACTAATTTTAGCTAGAGCTAATTATCACATGCTTAAAGCTACTGATTTTAGTCATAGCTAGGTATTATGTGCTTGCTCACCTATCTAGGTATATTTTATAATACTCTATAGTCCCCTTATTATTTAACTATCTTTATAGTTAATAATCTCTCCCTTTTCTTTCTCCACCTTCCTTATAGTCATCAACCTTATGCACCCTGCTAAACGGCTAAAATAGAGAACAAAGAGGGAGAGATCATTAATCAGTATATAAGTACTGAGTTCCTTCACCATTTGCACCTAATCCAGTTTAAAACTTCCTTTTTTATAGTTATGCCCCCTGCAAGTGCAGCACTACTAACCACATCCTTATCAAGGCTAACAGTTACACCTCCATCCAGATCTCTATTAGTAAAGTTAATAGCAATTACTGTACTAGTAAGAACTAGTTATGCTCTCTACAGCTTCATCTATATCTATAGCAAGGGCAATGACTCCCTAAACCACCTCTACCAGTATGATAGCTACATCCACAACATCTAGACCGCGCCAGCTGCCAGTAGTAGGTGCAGGATGCCACTATGGTGTTTGCATTACCCAATAGGCTGACTAGATATAAGGGTTACATCTATTAAATCAGTTTTAGAGAACTTACATACTGACCTGCTAGATAAGTTCTGTCTGGAGGTTGACATCATTTTCTTTGCCATAAGTTAATAAAGACTAAAGAAATTCTATCTAATTTAATCCAGTCTATCTAACCTATCCATTCTTTATATGTGCATAGCTCCACTTCCCTTTTATATATAATTCCTATAAGCTCTAGCAAAGACACATCTAACTTATTAACTATTTTTAACTAAGATAATCTCTGCAGCACAACAGTATAGAATTAGAAAAATAGCAGAGCTACCTGATTTTAGCTAGAGCCAAATGTCTTATACTTATAGCCAGCAGCCCCTGATTTTAGCCAGAGCCAAAATATCCCATATGCTGGTAGCCGGCAGCCCCTGATTTCAGCCAGAGCCAAATGTCCCCATGTGGTCGCGGCCCACAGTGCCTAATTTCAGTCCGGGCTGGTAATTACATGATGATGTCAGTGGCTGAGATAATCTGTTTGGGGTGCTCTGCCCCAGCTAATTAGATTACTGGCTAGTTCATTCTATATAGCTTCAACATTCACTGCAATATATATTTATAAACATATTCACCTTTCTATAAAATTATTTTACTTAGGGCAGTAACCCCAGGCTACATAATATATAATTCTATTCATCCATATCTATTTCACCTCCTTCTACTTTCTTCTTCCTTAATACTATTACTAATAACATCTCTTCAACTGACTACACATCTCTTTACTAACAACATTCTAGGTGAGTATCTGCTTCTAATATCTTTATTATTAATTCCTGCCTTGGAACCCTTATCTCTATATTTATCTTGCTTTGTCTACCTGCCTTTCTCTTACTATTCCCTTCTCTGTAATATAAACTATAGATTTTAATTAAGGCTAGTGGAAATAGGCACAGGTCTAGCTTTAGCCTTATCTTATAAATACTTCTGCTGCACCAGGGTTAATTTAAATATATCTCTTTCTTACTTTCCTATATTGCTATTCTAGGGCTAAGTTATTATACTTCCTCTTAAGTCCCCTAAGAATTCCTGCTATTCCTTAGTCTTCTATAATAGACTAATACTATAAGCCTGTAATTTCAACCAGAGCCATAGGCTGGACTTTATAGATTTAGTATTTATCTTATTACTTACACCCTTTTACCTACAGAACCCAGAGCATTCTAATATCTCCTTATTTCTATTTTCTACTACTTATTTCCTTATTTCTATTTCCTACTACCTCAGTATTTAACTTATTCTTTATTCCCAAGATAAAGACACACTCAGCTATATTTTTCTTTACCTTAGTGTACTAACAGTATCCAGTAGTAAGGATTCTAGTTATATCCACCTTTACATACTATACTAATAGTGAACTATAATACATAGCATAGTTCCTACTGGTCCCAGTGATCTTTCAGTAAGCTATCTCTTAGTTCTCTTTAATATTAGTGAAATCTTACTTCATTTACTAATCTAAATCATTAGTAATTACTTAGTAAGTTTCTACTAAGAATTCTTTCATCTCCTTCTTTATCCATCCTTCTTTATTCACTAGCTTTAACAACCTAGCTTTTTAGCTCTAGCTATAATCAATAATCCTGGATTAAGGACTTTTAGAAGTTTATTCTCCTACTATTAATCTCTCTTGACTCCTAGATCAAGTAAGATACTATCATTTGCTAGCTTTGGAATAGTTTAAACCTAAACCTTATACTCTAACTATAAAATTCTCCTTTTAATTACTGCTAATTCTTATTTAAACCCACTCACCTTTTTAATTATAATTACTAATACTTCTTATTTCCTTTTAGTAAGTAATCACCTAAAGCCCAAGTCCTATATATTAGATCAGTATTACCTAGTTAGCTAATTTTAGCTATAGCTAAAATATGGAGTTGGTGCCTAAGGCTAGTTTTAGCTAGGGCTGAAATTAATAATTAATCTGGTTACTTCTAGTTAATTTTAGCCAGAGCTAACACATAGAGCGCAGTGCCTGGGGCCCAAGGCTAGATTAGCCAGGGCCAAAATTAGCCAGGCTGATCTTCTTGGCGCTGCTTTTATGGGTGGTAGGCTGAGCTTTTAGCCAGGACCAAAATCATTACCTACTGGGCCGCACGCGTGGTCTAGATTTTAGCCAGGACTAAAAAGGACTGTGCAAGCATTAATATAACCAGAATGGCTGACTTATTTTTAGGAAACCATAGCTTCTAGTTCTGCTATCACTACCAACCCTTATAGCATCCCCAGTATTAACTATAATAAGACCTTCATACAGAACCTTAAGTTAAATGCCCCTGCCCTCACTGGATATTTTAGACTCCCTGACTCTATAGCTATCTAGAAGCTCATTAATAAGGACAAGGATATAAAGGATATCATCAATGCATATATTACCCACCATATAAATAATTATAGCTATGCAGAGGATTATGGCAAGCAGCCTATATATAATAAGGTTATCCAGTAGTCACAGGATGCCAATATTTTCCCTACTCTCATAGCCCCTACCACCCTAAGGGTTGGTATTCTCAAAGTCAAGGACAAGTCACTCCCAGAGCTGATAGTCCTATAATATATTATTTAACTCATAAGGGCAAAGCTATCATTATTCCCCTACACAAACATCACTACTAACCTAATCTATCTAAACCTGTATAATGTCTTGCACAGTTAGAAGTTATTATCCTTTTTCTAGAAATAAATCTAAGGAGGGAAGAAGGCAAAGGGCAAGCTACAGAAGAATGTTACTATACCCCTAGTCTTCTATACCCCTACCAATCCTAATGCAGTTTTAGGCTCTGGCCTAAATACTATATTAGCAGGCAACCCTGGCATGGCAGCAGTACTAGTTTCTATTATAGCTAATACCCTATTCAGGGTAGACCATGCTCAGGCAAATTCCTACATAGCTATAAAATAGCATACTAACCAGTTGGGAAACTCTGCCCTGCTTTACTATAATACCATCTAGAAGACCCTTAAGAAAGTCTTTTAATCTAATCTAAGCAGTACTAAGGTAACTATTAGCCACCCTACTATAATAGTAGTAGAGTAAGACCTCCTCTATAAGTACATGATGGAGATAGATAACTTTAAAAGTAAGCTTATCTTGCATAAGCCCACTAATACCTTAGTAGAAGGGTCATAGATATAGGTATTCTTAAACCACCTAGCAGCTACTAGCTAGGTAAGTAAGTTAATCAGGGTTGCTGCTGCAGAAGGAAATAACACTAAGCTAGATAAAGCTACTACTAAGGCCCCTAGGATAGGACTCCAGGTTTAGGGATGCATAACACTGTTAGCAGTTCCCCCCACCTATAATGATGCCTGCCAGACCCTAGCCCTAGATCTAGTTACCCCACTCTTGTTTATCCTAAGCAATCTAAACCAGGTGGGGACACAGCTAAAGTAATGGCAAGTTATAGGAGCCACCTGGATGCTAGAATAAGAGAAGAGCCCTGTTAGAGGCAGCATACTAGCTAACACTTATAGGACAGGAAAAACTATAATACTTATTATAACACTTTGGTATTTATTGGTTGCTGTGACTAAAGATCCCACCTATACCTATTAGCCTACTTTGGTCCTTTGCCCCAGTGCACTAATCAATACCTAGCTAAGGGAACTATGCGTGTGTCTGGGTGATGTATTCAGGATCCTCTTATTCTAGGGGAGCTCTTTATATACCTCTAATTATCTACATAAGTCCTTGACAGTCAATATGCTCTCAGATTTAGAGACTAAACTATAAGCCTTAGACCCTACTAACATCAGGACTACCTGCACTATTATTCTTTCTTTATACACAACCTAGTCAATGTGCATTATACAGGAAGTGAATATAGGTGCCAGCTAGATAGATAGAGTAGGTAATGGGGTCAGCAATAACAACAAAAATGACCTAGCTATAGAGCAGCTAGCAGAGATACAGGCATAAACTATAGAGGATGACAACACAGCTAGGCAGGTTGATTTTGGCTCCAGCCAAAAGGGCCAGCAGGTGAAGCAGTTTAATACCCACCTGTCCAGATGGTTTGGCTGCATGGTCTGTAATAAAGGCCATGCAGCTAAGACCATCTAGATATAAGTCTACTAGTCTATTATATAACTTAAGGCAGAGCATGTCTAGTTCTTAACAGTGACCCCCTTGTATAACTAAGCCTTTAATCTCTATAGATATTTAGCTATCTTTTACTCAGGCCTATAGTGCACCAGTGTCCTGCAAGAGGGAGGTAATAATAATAGTAAGGTTGACTGGTTCCTATACTATAAAGAACTTATAGATCAGGCTGTGCTCCCTAGCCTACCCCCCTACTACCTCCTATAGCCCAAAGCATTCATAAGCTTGTTCTACTTTAGGCATCTAGCACTAAAGGAAGCATATTAGGCACTGCTAGGTATTATGTATATATTATACCTCTAATATGATATAGATAACCCTATCAAAATAGCTAATCCTAAGAGTGGACTAATTAGAGATAACATCCCTCTGCTGTAGATAATGACCATTAACCTGCAAAACCTACTAAGGATATACAAGGACTACAACACCCATTTTATCAAGCTCCTAAGTAAAATAAAGAAGGGGTATGGCAGTGCTAGGGCTAAGGCATATAACACAGGTGCCCCTGGCAGTGACAGCCAGGGGCACCTAGACTAGCATGTCATATAACTACTATACCACCTCTCCTTTAGTTTAACACTGGATAATTATTACCACCGCGCTAATAATAAGAGTAATATAATGGCTGCCACCATCAGTAAGAGTATTAAATAGGGTAATTATAGGTTTGCTAACTTCTGGTGGCGGACCTATAAAGGGGCCTAATACATGATGCCAACCACCCACCTTAGCCAGGCCTACTATCTCACAATAGATACCATAAAGCTGCATTACCTCATGAGGATTTTCTATCAGGAGGGGCTATTTTTAATAGGTAAGGGGCTGTAGCCATAGTTCCTTATCTTTATTCACTAGCCTATGGTGATGTGGCTTATTAAGATATTCCTTAATTTAATCAGTATTAACTATATTACTATTCAGGCAATAATGATAGATAGTACCTAGTAGAAGGTAGCTAAACAGTTTATTTCTATTAACAGCAAGTGTAATATACTGCTAACATTATACTAGTATAGTATATATAGCTTAAACCTCTATAGCCAGTGCAGCTGGGTGGTGCTGCTAGAGCCACTGCTTAATATAAATACCCTATTCCAGGCAGTGGGGCAGGTATACTACCTAGGACAGGGTGTTAAGTAGAAGGCATGGATCCTCTTTTAGGAGTATAGTATATCCCATTAGATTAAGTATAATAATATTATTAAAGCACTGCTGCAGCTGGCAGCATCTCTCTATAACCTCCTAAAACCCCTTATAGTAGTAGCAACAGGTGATATAGCAGACTCTGTGGATAAGGATGTATAGGCAGAGCTAATACAGATATATACTAAAGTATATCTGCGGCAGATGCTAGGATAGGCCTTAAGTCAGATAGAGGTGCAGGCCCTAGATAACCTGGGCCTGCCCTAGCAAGACATGGATTATATAAAGGACTGGATGACACCTAAGGGGCATAAGCAAGAGTAAGCCTGGCAGGCTTTACTAAGCAAGGGCTAGAAGAGATATAAGTATGCCTAGGCTACAGCTACTAATAAGGTAAAGTGCTATCTACCTAACCTTACCCCTCCACCTTTCAGCTAGAGCTAATATTAGCTAGTGCTTTGGCTCTGGCCAAAAAGACTAGGATTATAAACTTATAGCTAATAGGTAGTATAGTACAAATCTGCTAAGTATATAATCTCAGACTCAGAGATTAGGTCTGGTATTAATAATAAGGAAGGCAGTAGGAGCAAGTCTAATAGCCAGTCTAATAGTAGTAGCCCAGGCACTGACAGTGGGGACAGCCCCAGCCCTAGTGGTAGGGGTCATGGGTCTGGCACTTAAGATAATAACAGTAATGGCAACAACAGCCACAGCTCAGATGACCACAGTAACAGTGGTCATTACTACAGCCCTAGTAGCAGGGGCCATAGGCCGGGCACTGATGATGGCTATAGCAACCACTGTAATAACAATAATAATAATAATAATAATAATAATAATAACAATAATAATAACAACCATAGTAATAGTGGTTGTGAGCCTTATAACAGTAACCATAACAACCCTACCCACCATGACAATAATGACAATGATGACAGGTGTGACCCTAGTCACTAGGTAGTACTAACCCTAGAGGAATCTAAGGCAGCATAGGCGCGCCTATTAGAGGTGTATAGGAATGCTTAAGATATGGCTATCACTAAGCTATAGCAGTCAGACCCAGTAAGCCCCCTATATTTATACCTTACACTTCCCCTTAATATAGATCTTAAGCTAACCTAGGCTTCAGACTCATGCGCAGCAGCTGGCATTACTATAGAGTATTACTAGAGGTGGTAATCTGACTACCCTACCTCCTAGCTAGTAGAGAGTAATCTAAGCAAGTATTATAGGAGCAGTTAAGGTCTCTCTAGAGAGCTCTCTGCTTAGCTCAGTACTACTTACAGCACTATAGTCTCTAAAGTCTAATTCTTTATATAGATCACCTTTTAACTTCTAGTTACTCTCCCTCCTACCTCTAGCTTAGACACCCCTGGAGCAGCCTACAGCCCAGAAATATAAATAGTGGCAGCCAGTAGGTAAGTCTTCTCTCCTACTCCCCTCTATACACTGCTATTCCTTACCTATATTAATAATACTTCAGAGGTAATAGCAGTAATAGACCAGCCTAAGCACTAGTAAAAAGCTGTTTAGTATAAGTTCTGATCTATTTCCCAGCCTCTACTTTAGGCCAGGGCTGAAATTACTTATCTCTAGCTTTTTCTTAATTCTTGCTGCCCTTAATCAGCCATAATTATAGTTTACTATTTCATTACCAACTGCATATATCATGCTCATTATTCACCATATCCTCTCCAGCCTCTGCCTAATTAAGCATGCAGATACATTGCTTGTCACTATCATCTTTATTCTCCCATACTCTCCTTCTGTAGTTGTGATCTTTCCATAGGTTTATCTGGCATCCATCACACGTGCCATGCTCAGTGTTCGCCGCATCCCTGTCCTCCTTCCAAAATTCAAGCATGCAGATACATGGCCTTTTCACCGCCACCTTATTTATTCTACCACAGTCACCTGTTATTGGGCAGGGTAATCTTTTTATAGATTTCTTTAGATACCTCTAACACTTTGCAGAGAGTACTGGCCCTTTTTTCTTTTTTTTTTTACCCCCCTTTCTCCTCCTCAGTGCTGTTTACCTCCAGGCTTTTCTGTGATTAACCTGCACAGGGATGGTTGTTGTTCAGATGGGTGGGTAGGTAAATGGTTTTCATAATATAGCATGGATACCCTGGTTTATTATTTCTTATTCCTATGTAGCTTGATCTTAGGTTATATTTTATAGGCAGGGCATTATTTACAAATAGCCCTTATAAATTTATTAGTATAAATAGGAGAAACAGGAGTCCCTGATAGTATCTATCTTCTGAAATATATTTCTGCACATGGGTAGTGGAGTATTACTAGCTTAAAGTAGAGGAAAGACCTTCCCCCCTGCTTCATATCTTATCTAGTATTATAGTTAAAGACTCTCCTGGGAAGAGGTAGTCTTCTTCCTCCAGGGCAGTGGCAAGAGTGATTATAATAGTTATAATCTTGACCACCCATTCCATCAATCCCTGAAGGGTGGGAATTATTGATGTTAAACTTAATAAAATCAATCCCTTTATGTAGGGGCAAGACCTGACTGTGAAGATAGTAGGGCAGGGGCCAGAGGAAAGTTATGGAGATTTATCCTTAAATTTAGAGAAGAGAGTGAACTTCACTGTGCACTTATTAGATTTTTACTATAGGATAGACTAGTTATTATTAAGGGTACACCCATGATGAATTAGTGGAGGATCTGATGATACCTATTCAAGAATAGTAACAGGGGGGAAGTATGTACTAAAACCTCTAACCCCTTGGGCCTCTATCTACTGGTTACTACTCTGTGCCCTTACTCCTATTATTAATTAAAATATTTAATCCCACTTAACACTCAATTAACAATCAATTGTTAATTCATGATTTATTATGGGGGAGTGGTATAACTGGCTAACATGAACTCTAAACTATGGATGGACTCCAGGGTTGGCAGGTAAACTATGATGATTGAAACTGGGGTTGAGAAAGAGGATGTCTGTGGACTCCTGTCTGAAGTGGACGTGGACTCTGGGGGACGACCATGGACTCTGGGGGATGATTATGGACTCCGGGGAGCGAATATGGACTCTGCCCTTTCTGCAGTCACCAGACCTTCTGGTCAGCCCTAATTAGTATGGGGCCCGTGGACTCCGCGCACGACACCGTTACTAGGGAACTTAGCTATTATAGATCTATTAGTACTTTAGTATTTTCTTTTAATTCTTAAATAATAAATAGCTAGGCTTCTTATTAACTTTTTTAAAGAGTATATTAAAGTTATTTAGTAAATATAAGGTTAATAGATTTTGAATTCGACTACGCTAGTAATGTTTTCCGATGACTAAGAATTTGTATGTGAGATCAAAATCAAATAAAGGTCTAATTCTTTTTAACAAGTGACTATCTAGGCCATATTTATAGCTGAGAAAATGAAGGTATTCAGATTCAAAATGCTTCTGCATAGGTGATATCAAATTTATAATCATAATTCCATAGAATTCTGGTGTATGCATGATCATCTTGGCCGAATCACCTATACTGGAAGGTTTATCGAAGGGATGGCCGAATTTCTCCATTCGGTAAGGCGGTAATCTAATTCAACAATAGATACTTCTAGATTAGATTCTTCTAAGTCTAACTTAATCTAATTCCTAAGGTTAATAGGGTAGATAATAGTATACTTTAGACTATACCCTTTTATAATTATTTATCCCATAATCTAATTAATATTAGGATTAAAATATTTTAGCTAATCTTAACCTAGAATAATATTATATTTAGTAGTTTTAAGAACCTATAGAGTAATAGCACAGCACTATTTACCTAATTTAAGGGGGATTTAAACCTAATATAATATATATATAAATCTACTATTTAGTAGATAAATCCGTAGTGGCTTAGATATTTATTAAAATTAAAACTATAAAGGAGGTAATAAATTAGCTGGATATTTTAATATAAATATATAACTAGAGCTATAATCTAATAGGGCACAGAGATAAACTAGTATCTAAGAGGCTTTAAGTATAGTAGAAAAGTAAAGAATATTAGATTTAAGAGCATTTAAATAAGTATAGATATAATTATAATCTTTTAGTTCTAAGTTAACTTCTATAATACTAGGTAGTCTCTCTTATAGTAGTTAATTCTTCTTATTACTATTATTATTAGGATTATTATAATCCTTTAGGGGTTTAAGGTTATTAAATACTATATAGTCCTTAATAGTAGAAGCCTTTAATAATTAACTAACTAGTGCTTCCTTATCTAGTAGTCCTTTATATTTCTTAACTATTTCTTATTATTAGATTTTAACTAGTTCAGAGTTATATAAGCTTAAATATTATAGCCTTTCTATCTATAATTAAAATAAGCTTAATTACTTTAATACTAGATCTTCTATTTATATATCCCTTTTCTTAGACAATAAGGAGATATAGTAATAGTATTTAAGTTAATATCTATTAGATCTATTTAGTAATTATTAGTTTTACTAAAGGATTAAAGCTATATCTAGGTATATAGGGTAACTCCCTACTTATACTTAGCAAAATAATAAACTATATTATTAAAAGTAGTTAGTTTATTATAATCTTCTGCCTAGTAGGTATATAGAATAGGTTTTAAATTAGTAATAAACTTCTAGATTAATATATTATCAGGAATTCTAGATTTAATATATTTAGTAGTCTTAACCAGGGAAGCAGTATGTCATACCCTGGGATCTGTCTCTGCTGTTCTCTGCTAGTCAACTACTTTGGGAATGAGATGCTATGGTCCCTGGACCTATAGCCTATACTTGCCTGTGGCCTACTGACCAGGTAGCCTAATGATGTAGTAATATAATAACCTCTCCCAGGGTCAAGGATAATCCAAAGGTAATATAAGAATAATAATAGTAGAGATAGAAGCAAGGCCTATTAAGTATATATACTCAATAGTATGGAGTAACTGATAAATTAGACTAGTGAACTTATACTTAAGTAAGTAATTAGTATTAAATATAAGGAACTAAAACTAAGAGTACTAGATACAGTGTGAATAAGTGTCCTTATATAGTTCCTTAGTTATAACTTATTTATAACTTCCTCTGCTACTCCTAAGGTATCTATAGAGTAGTTCTAGGAGTAGAGGTAATACTTCTTTATTTAGCAGTTACCCATTTCCTAGGGTAGTAATTACATGATGGTGCAGCTATTAATAGCATCCTTTAGGTAATCAATAATTATCCTCCATGATGATTTAGTATTATCATTCAGTAAGTAACCACTAAACTATTTTTCTGTGGAATACCTATCTGGATTAAATATTCTTCCAGATTGCTCAGTGATCCTTTGGGATTGATTAGTGATTAGTGATCCTTTGGTTTCTGCCTGTTACATCTGCCTTGTGCTAATGCGGCTGTGTTGGTGTCGTAACACAGTATAAGATTATATAGTTTAATTACCTTATATATATCTCTTATATTCTTTCTAGTATTTATTCTCCCCTCCTATCTCTCTAAATTATCTTAAATCTACTATTTAAAAGCATCCAGGGTGGTTATAGTAACTATTAGATTATATTTAACCTTTTACTTATAAGCATCCTATTACTCCTTAGCTTAGCCTATAAGATAATACTTAACTACTATAATCTTTTCTAGTTTAGTAGTATTCTTCTAAGTAAGAGTTTACTTATTATAAAGTAGTTATTAATCTACTAAAGCTACTTTGCTGCAGCATCCTTACTATACTTACTATTATATATAGGGATAGACTTTAGATTAGATACTTTTTAATACAGCTTAAGTACTGTAGAAAGAATAGAAGAGAGAGAACTAGGGTTAGGAATAGTAGCTATAGCTTCCCTAACTCTAGCTAGATAAGTATAATTATAGTAATAATGCTTATCCTAAAGAAGTTTAACTAAGTAATTATATATCTAGATTAACTTAGCCTAAGTACTATTATTAGCCACACCCTAGGTAGTAAGATTAAACTATTATTAAAGTTAAATATAGTCTACCTTAAAGCTATTACTATTATTAGTAGACTAGGTTTAAGGGGTCTCTATACTAGATAATATAGATTTAGCATTATTTATTTTATTATATAAAGAATATTAATTAAGTAGATTATAGAATCTAAGAATAAGATAATTAAAGTTACTTTAAACTTATTATAATAGTCTTAATAATTCTAATTTATTCTATTCTTCTTATTAAACAGCTAGTCATGCTATTAGTTACTTTTTAGAAGGTTTAGTATAATCTATAATATTTATAATTATAATATTATATTAGGGAAGAGCTATAGGATATCCTATAGCAAGCTATTACTATTATAGATATCTAGATTAGTCTAAGAAGGTTAAGAATAGTTTAACCTAAGTAAGTTTATTAGCTTAAAAGTAATAAATATAAGGTAATTATTAAGTCTATATTATTACACATCTTCTAGTATTATCTTAACCAGATTAAATCCTTACTAAAGCTTTTAAACCTTCTCAGGAATTAAATATTATATATTTACTTAATCCAGATATACTACTAGATAGGATTTTTATTCATTATAGTAGGAAAGAAGCCTTAATTCATGTAAGGGTATAGGGTAGGCCAGAGGCCACCCTATATATATCTCCCTAATATCAAGTGGTTCTTGATTCCCCTTTTATATTTAACCTAAACTATAAGGAATGTGGAGGTCTAAATACTAAATATATAATTAATAACAACTAGTAGATATCATTACACATCTTCCCAGATGTTACTGAAATCATATACAAACCTGTTGATATCACAATATAATATTTAATTTATTATACCCTAGGATCTATCTCTGCTATTCTCTACTAGTTAACTATCTTAGGAATAGGGTAGTATAGTCCCTAGACTATACTCTATACTTACCTAAGGCCTACTATCTAGGTAGCCTAATAATATAATAGTGTAATAACCTCTCCAGGATTAAGGATAATCTAAAAATAATATAAAAATAATAATAGTAGAGGTAGAAGCAAGGCCTATTAAGTATATATACTTAATAGTAGAGAGTAACTAATGAATTAGACTAGTGAACTTATACTTAAGTAAGTTATTAGTATTAAATATAAAGAACTAAAATAAGAACTCTAGATATACTAGTAATAACTATCCTTATATAGTTCCTCTATTTAGTCTATACCTTAAGGTTATTATAAGGTCCTATTATGGATTATTACCTAAGATCTTATTATAGACTATTTTACCTAAGATCTATAGTATTTTTATATAATTATAGTCCCTTACAGACTATTATTATTCCTTAGCATCAGGGACTATCTGGTTATATAACTTAATCACTCCCTAATCTTATATTAAGGCTGCACCACCTTTCTTATAAGCCTTATCCAACTATTCCCTGTTAACTGCAGTTATCTCATAACAGCTGTCTGCAGTATGCTGTAACATAGCTTAGGGATAGTATACACCCCTATACTCTACTTAAGTATTAAGTAGAGAGGAGAAGGAAGAAAATTTAGTTATAATAGTATTACTAAAACTTTAGAAATATATTTCTAAGTCTACTTAAAGTATAGATAAGGTAGTCCCTCTAGTAATAGTCCCTATAAGAGTACTTATATATCTAATCTTACCTTCTTCCCCTAAAAGATACTACTAAGGGATTCCTATCCTTATTCTAAAGCTTAACACATGATAAGTAATAGGATTTATAGATATATAGACCTTACTAATAGATATATATCTTAATTAGCTAGATATAACTATAGGATAGTAGGGGGCTAGGAGAGGAGGTATAAGACTAGATTTTTAAAAGGTTTTTAAACTATATTCTCTTCTACCCTCTTTTTAGTTTAGGGAAGTTCCCTGTAGTATATATATATAGTTATTAATATAATAGTATATCTTTCTATTAACTATAAATAGTATTAGTTAGGATAGCTCAGATTAATTAGTATATAAGATAATAGATAATATAAATTAAGGGAGTATAGATATTATCTTATCTTATAGTAACAAATAAGAATAGTTAGTATAGTTTATTAAAAACCCTAGCCCCTATAACCTCTATAGTAAGATTAATTATAGTAGTCTAGCTTACTAGTTAATTAATTATTAGATCTTACTCTGCAGGAGTAGAAGTATAGGAGTAGGATTATTATAAGTAGATTAGGAAGGGAATAACTCTGAGAGAGAGAGAGAGGAAAGGGAGTAGATAGATATTAATTCCTAGAAATAGAGTATAGATATAGAGTCTAATCACTAACTATAGACTCCTAGGAGTAGATATAGACTCTAACTATAGACTCCTAAGAATTACAGTCTGGAGACATTATGGTTGGCCCTAATTAGTATAGGAGCTGTGGACTCCGCGCATGCCACTGTTACTAGGCCACCTCATCCACTGCTTGTGGCATCGGTTCATTGAGCGGGAGAGGCCTGAAAATCTCTCAGAAATCTCCATCGGACCCTCTCCCCGTAGCCTTTCACCTTCCAGTGGTTGATTGTCGCTGGGAACATATCTGCAATCCCAATGATTGACTCATCGTGCGCAAGGACAACCAGGATATTATCCCTGGCGTCCAACGTTCCCAGCTTGCGGATCGAATCTCGCGCCGCATGCTCATCAACCATGCACTGTTCCGGCATCTGGTAGAATGGCTCATTGCAACTCTTTTGGGGAAGTATGCGTTGGAAGATTGATCCAGGACATGAGTGCGCGTGGAGCTCAGGTAGGGGACTTGGGTGGTACTCTTGCAACAGAGGGCGCCATTTGGTCGGTCGAAGGACGCCAGGGTAGTGGCAGATGTCGCCTGCCATGAGAACGAAGGTATCTTCGCCAGAGTCTTCGGAACCTGATATAATGCCCGACGTGACACGCGCCAGAGCGGCAATATGGCCTACTGTGTGGCCTGGGGCGTTGAGGAGATAAAAACTGCCATCTTCAAAGTAATCGATTGCTTTGAAGCCACCGATTTCTATAGTTGAGTGGGAGTCGAAATAAAGTTCATCAACATTGCGGTCTTTCCAGTCTTCCTGTATCAACGAGGAGTTGGGAATCTCCGGCCATCCAGGCAAATAGGCCTTCTGAAATCCTTGTCCAACGATGATCTTCGTTGATTTAGGAAATTGGGTGAAATCTCCTAGGTGATCGAAGTGGTGATGACTGAATATGATGCCTTCAATGCCATCAAGCAAGACGTTATTCTCCTGTAGGATTTCAGAGACATTCTTCTCAACCGCCAGTTTCCAGCCTGACTTGCTGAGGAAATCCTGGACAGCAGGTGGAAGTGTAGCATAGTCCAGCCGTAGACCAAGATCAAAGAGAAGTTGGCGATTGGTGCCGGGATGTTTGATTAGAAATGAGAATGATGGGACAGTTAGATACAGGCCGTGCTGTGGGCTGGGAGTCACTATATCAGAGGCAGGAAGGTACATCCGTGTGCTACTATTGTATCAGCGCATGATGACCTGGGGTGTTATCAAAGAATACCTATCAATAATGGAGACGTCGACTGTTTGTCCCTTTGGGATTTGTGGATTTGGAGCCTCTATCGGCTTGATTAGGTATTTGATGTCTGTCATTTCCGTTACTGTCACTCTATGAGTGTGTAAATAATTCAAAAGATCATAAAATTGTCTGGCGTCCTACTTAGTTATTAGTGGCGGGATCGATGAGTCATAAAAGCATAATTTTGAGATCCACGTCCAATACACGTTTCATACTCTCGACCATCGACGCAACGTTCTAAGCTCTTCTCCACAACTTCTCAGTGGCATTTTCTGCCCAAGACAGCTAGGCTAGGCTTCCAGGAGATATATGCGTGATCTGAGGGAGTTTCAGAACCCTTTGCTGTCTGAAACTGATGTCCAGATACTTCCTGAGGGGTGGATTCTCCCTTTTAACTGTCATGCTTATGGTTTGCTAATAACCAGAAAATCATAGAAAAAGGGGGCCATGCTCATCAACAGTTGTAAGGCCAAAAATAATGTAGACTAGATTGTGACAAGCGGCTAGGCAGGGAAGGAAGAAGAAGACTCCCATTCAAAAGTGGAGTCTTCGGCATCGTGTCTGTTAATCAGAGTAGATTTAGGCTACAACTCGTACTCGTATGTTCTTCCTCATTACCCGATATTGCTCTGAGAACCAGTCTGGCCGCTGTGGATAAAACAGCTCAAACCTACCCACTACATTTACCTCAAAATAGCAATGAATTGATGACCATTGGCAATCACCATGAAGAGTGAATCAATCTCAATTTTTTGTGCTAAGAATACTATATAACCTCAGAATCAGCCTCTCATCAGCAAAGAGGACGATAAATGGAACTACTCTTGTTCCGTAACGGGAACTGGCCGGGGGGGAATGTGTTCTAAAACAGTCAGATATTCGTTATTTAAATGCTGCCTGAAGCGTCGTGTGAAGGCTGAGTCAATGTACCAAATGGTAACATTAATCATTTAGCATGGCATCCACATTTGCCCTGTTCTTCTTGGTGTCTACTGTTGGATAGTTAACTTTAACCAGTAATATATTGTTTACTCACGGTATAGTCAAGGGCCTTAGCACTAAATCCTACCCTTAAATATGCCTCAACTCTGTTGTCAGTCAGCGGCAGCTTCGCACTTCGCCATTTACTACCTCAGCGGCTCTAAGCGCAGTTCAGCAAATATACAGTGGCGCCAAGTTGTCTCCCATTAAAATCCCCGCCATCGGTAGGCAGCAGCAAAGCGACGCAGTAGTTAATCGCCGAGGAAGGGAGGAGACTCCGATGGATCTGTTCATCTCCATTGAGCAGACACTTGTTTTAAACTTGGGCCCAAATTCTAGTGGTTTGTGGGGCATGCTCAACTAGATAATCTAATTTTACTTTTTCGCCCCGGCTTTTGTTTGGAGACAAGTCGACTAAAATACAATGAGTGCATTTTATGCGCTGTTGCTAGGCAGCTACATTAATATATCCTTGGCTCGGTTTCGCGTACTAACTCTCGTACTCGGATGTGGATCATTAAATGACACCGGCTGGGACATTGCGAGAATTAGAGATATCAGCACCAAAAAAGCAGTGGGGCTATACGAACGTCATGTCAGATTTCCTGCTGTAATGATAGTTAATTCCGCCTAACATCGAAAACCGAAATAGTGCAAGGGAAGTTCCACCTTATTTTTGTGTTTCCAGCTGTGACCAGCTGCAGGCTCACCAAAGTATGTTAGTCCTGGTCCCTACACTGTGCGTTCAAGTAAACCTTTGTTTCAGGGCTGTGGCCCCATAGTGAGGTTAGGCATCCTAGTATAGAATATGCCTCGTGGCGGTGCTAATGTCTCAGGAGACTGTGGAACGATATCTGTTTTTCCTTGCGTCTATCTCGTACTTGTCTTATTTATATTGAGCGCCCAGGATGGCTCAAAAGACGAGTCAATCATAGAGCAATTCGAATGCGAGTTAACCATGTCTCTTCTTGCATTCGGGGTGTCTTTTTCGTACCTCTATCTAACGGGCACATTAGTATTTGATACGGTTCATTGGCTCCTCCACAAATGGTCTAAATCACAGTGGAGATTCCTTCGTTGGCTTTCATACTGCCACCAATTTCATCATCTGTACTACAACCGCTCGCTAAAGTTCAACGATCGATACTCACGACAAAATTCCTGGATCGCATTACCTCTTGAAATGCTCTGCAAAGTTTTGGGAAGCCTAGCTGGATGGCTACTTGCCCGGCACTTGATGGCATATAGCAAACGAACCATCGATACCGTGCCTTTACTTGTGGTGTCCGGATTCGAGATTATACGAACTGTTGTTGTCATTGCCATGAGTGGTCGAGACTCGAATCATATCGCCTTCAACACCGTCCCTAAAGACCATAGCTGGCTTTTTGTCGGACCCGAATACCACGCCTTACACCACGTCTATCCCGAGCGATACATGGGCTCGATGGTTAAAGTATTTGACTGGGTGGCGGGAACTGCATACTCTCTGCGGAACAAAAGGGTCATCCTCACAGGCGGATCAGGCGCGTTTGGGTGCGCAATAGAGAAACAGCTCCTGTCGGAAGGGGTGAAGGATATTAAGAAGTTACACTTCGGAAAAGACTGGACTCATTATGACGTCTCTGGCGTCAGCCACCTTCTGGAGAAATCTGATATCCTTATCCTAGCACATGGTACCAAAGGAATGGATGCCATGGATGCTAATTGCAACTCGGCCATACGCCTCATCGAAGCCTTCCTCGGACGTAAAGCCGTTGACAATACTCGCCAGACCAAGACAGTCCCGGAGATATGGTATGTAGGCAGCGAGATTGAAGTTCACCCTGCATGGGGGAATCCAGAAATGCAACGATACTCCGCCTCAAAGCGGGCCTTCCTACCTTATGCTCGAGCCCTATATGACGATCCTCGGGTAATTTACCGTCACATTGTCCCTGCGGCCTTTGAATCACGTATGGGCAAAGCAATTGTTTCGCCAGATTGGGCTGCCCGTGTGGCACTATGGTGGATTCGTCGTGGGGCTTATTATGTTCCTGTCACCTACACGGGACTCGCTTTTTTGAACTTCTTCAAGTTCCTTCTTTTGGTTCGCCCATGCACAAAGGCATATCGTTAGTAGTAACACAGACTACTTCTACAATTGAGTTTATGCAGCATATAGAGATTGTTTAACTACATTCATTATTTTCTGGTGTTTGTACATAGCGAAGAGGGTGGAGCTATACAGGGGAAGTATCTGAAGTATTTCCTAGGGAAAGGTTCCCATTTTCTTCAATGTACATATTCTCCATTTCAATTATTTCTTAAGTGATATATAAGAGTCCCTTGATATCTACAGAAGAGCATACCCGCATTTCTTTCCTTACTCAAAACCACAAGCTACAAATAGAGGTTGGAAATTTGACCTCTATGAGACCTTTACATGGACCAGGACGTCGTCGCGGGATTTACTGCCCAAGTAGGCTAGGTTACCCTAATGTAAGGTTTAGATCCGGAAACTTTGACATGGGCCAGGACGTCATGGCGGGATTTACTGCTCGGGTACCCTAGTGTGAGGTTCAAATTTTAAATGATTATTAACTACTATACTATCTACTATAATATCACTATATATATAGAAAATTAATATTTTTATATGAAATATATAGTATTTATCATCATAATAATCTATATCTAAAATATTAATTTAATATCTATAGGGCTGAATGGGTGGTGGTTAAAATTATCCTTAGATTATAGTAATTGTTGACGGTTTATATATACATATATAAGTACCTAGCAGTGTTAAGTATTCATTTCATGGTAAGTTAGTTATATCTAGGGTCCTAATATAGACACACCCCCCTACATTAATGGCACACCCCTCTAGCTTAACAACACACCCCCTTCTGTAATTGGTTAGAACCAATATTATATAACCCTAACACACTGTCTTGTTCTGAGGCCACTATAGCTTTGAAATATATAAACAGTGCGGTTAGATACGCTTGCACAGCACCCTGGTGCATTGCCTCTCCAACTGAGTACCAAGGTGCCAGATTCATGAAGGACTCTGTCTGCCATGGATAGGCCGGCATGGAGTACAAGAATTAGTGTATGACTAAGTATGCAGCCTGCCTTCTGCTTAAGATAATTTGGCTAGTCTCATTGCCTTTCAGTGATGGGATGGAGTGGCTCAGGAATAAAGATGGCAGTTGCAAGGCAAGATCGACTAGCTGTGGCCATACTGATGTAAAGAAATTGCATGACCCAGGAGTGGATGTTGACAGATACTTGTCAAGAAATTCCCCTAGGGATACATAGTTCCTGGCAGCCTCTCCGTGTAGAACGACTGATATCGTTTCTAGGGTATCGATGAGAGACAAGATGCCAGTCACAGAGTTTAATGAATTGGCCAAGATCAAAGACAAAATCCGCAGGTTCATCATAAGAAATGAAGTGAAGCGATCTGGACGCAAGATGGAGGGAGAACAGGGGAGAACGAATGCCTTGTCAGACATTTTCCCAGTTACTGTCTTGGCACTTGGGCTTGGAAATAGTCTTTCATGCTCAGGAATATAGAAAAAAGCTATCTTCGCATGAATTCACAATGCTATATATAGTACACTCTCAGGAGGTTCAGTGGCGGAACTATAAGTTGGGTAGACTGTGGCAAACGTAGACTAATTTAGGTCTGCCAAGTTAGTTGGAGGGTTCAGCCTCGTATCCAGGGCTTGGCAAGACCTGATCTTGTCCTGAAATGCCTGAACCCTAGCCACCAGATCCAGTCTTACATCATGAATCGTTGTCACGAAGTTCAGCTTACTTGGACCAGGACGTGGACTTCGATGCTGGAAAGGATGTCATCCAGAGGACTGAAGGCAATCACGGTAAGCCCCCCTACCAAGTGTTTCATGACTAGCTACTGAATAGCCTATCAAGCCAAGAGAACGACTTTCTTTGTGCAAGGCAATAAGAAGGCACATCTCTTCTGAGTTCTGGCAAGGTATATTGGTTGCTTAATGAAGAAACGGCAAAAGAGTGACACAGGGAAATTGAGGACTACTTTCTATCGCAAGCAACGTAATAAATAAATCAGTTTACAGGATCGAGAAGATGATGCAACCGGATGTGCTATATATAATCAATATTATTACCGGTAAGAATTTACTGGTATAGCTAGCCAAGTCTAATACTGCCTGGCTATGCCATTCCACCCTCAAATTCGAAAATGGAAAGACCTCTAAAATTCTGGGCTGCGAGGAGAGCTGGAGAGTTCACTTAAAAGTCACAGCACATCTTTTCATCGGAGAAATTTACCATAATCCTCTGCCCTGGTGGCAAGGTAGCCAATTCCTCCACTTGGATAGGTAACGATCCCCCGGCCTCCGAATAGGACAGTTCTCCCTATCCTGACCCCAATGCCTCGCAGTATAGTCAACAAGGACCTCTCTACTAGTATAAGCCCGCGGTAGATAATCGGTGACATCATTCTCCGTATAGGGAGCTCCGGTTTTATTAAGAGCGTCGAGAATTCTCTTTGTAAGGTAGTGGGTGAAAACTACATCAAATGAAGGCGGGTAATGAGACGGGTTCGGGAAGCTGGCGTTTCCCCAGAACAGTTTCATGTATCTTTCGTCCTCGATAATAGGAGAGTGTCGAGTGTCGTCTCCATCGTTGCCTAAGGCGTCGTGCGTTGTGTACCCTGGGCTGTATCGTTTCTGTTCTCTGTTTCGTTGTTCGGGCTTGTAAGAAAGAGTAGCCTGATGATAACTACGATCATCAAATATGCTCCGGAGTTCCAGGTGTGACTGAGACTGGGATCCATGACCTTCTTCGTCAATCACAGAGGAATCATTGTGGTCGCCGTCATCGATGCAGGAAACGTCTTGCTTTGCCTGCAAATTTGAAGTCATCTTCTTAAAATCAGGACATGACATATTCGCGATATACTGGAAATAATTCGGAAAGGGCACGACAGCATAAGCGTCCCCAGTCGTGAAAGGGCCTTGGTAAATATTATCCCGGATTGTACCGTCATTGGAAATCACGACCCGCGCAAGGTGTGCCCGCTCTTTCTTGACAACTGTATCAGCGAGGGCAACCTTTAGGAGCTCATAAATATTGCCGTCCTGTCCCACTTTCTTGCAATTGAAGCAGTAGTCTTCTTTCGCGCAGCCTAGGAAGTGGGTCAGGTTGAGTAAATGTCGGGCTTTGCTGATATCGTCGGTGACCTTGCGGCCCAGCGGCGTATCGAAGGATGCTGGTACGGACGGGTTTCCGGTGTCTCCTTCCAAGTTTACCGTATGGTACGCAAACGTTACACGGTTCCAGTCCAGGTACCGGCGATCTAGAAAATAAGGGGTGTCCTGTATATCTCCTTGATTGCTTACGGCGCAGGACTTGTTCGGATGGGGCTCGTCACCCAGCAGTGCCTTCGCACCAGACCACGTAGGTGATGACACGTTGTTCAAGGCCACCCATCCCACGGTATCGCAATACTTGCCAGATTCAATACCTGAGGATCTTTCATCATAACACGTGAAGTTTCGATGATGAGCGTGGCCCCCGAAGAGCTGGATAGGCTTATCTGTGGAATTCCTGATCCTATCACGCAGACACACCAGAGGGTTATCCTTTTTAGGATCCAGGCAAGAAGCGTAGGTAGGCGCATGACCAACAAGTACGTAGAGGTCAGCCTCTTTCTTCATAGCTTCCTCAAACCACGTTTGTTTGAATATCCAGCCCGCGCTGTATACCTCTGTATTATTTAGATCCCTGAGGACAGGGTCATTGACAGTGACTCCAAACGCCACGATCCGTAGCCCATTTCTGGTCTGGAAAGCGCGATATCGATTGCCAATTGATTTAAGTATCCCATTTTCTTTTACGTCGACGTTACTGGTGAGAAACCGGTCACCAAAGACTCTCGATAGGTTGTGGTGGATGTTTAGCGCTTCTGCCCCGGTTCGAACGCCGTGGTTACCAACGGTCAAAATATCGTAATCAATGTTCTCAAAAATACTGTCTGAGACAGCTCCTTTAGGGCTTGTACTGTCGCTGAGGCCGCCACCGTCATGGAAGTCTCCTAGGAGAAGGAAAGGTGACCACTTCAATATCGGAGATTCTTAAAGTAAAGCACACTGACATCAAGGATAACTCACCACTATCGATAAGAAGAAGATCTACCTTCTTGCGTAAGGCTTTATCTTTCATGCGCATGACAAAGGATACGAAGTCGCCCCAGTCAGCACCCCAGCTGGGTACATTCGCGTGCCCATCAAGCCATCGTTGTATGCAGAAAGTTGACCATTCCCCAGGGAAGAGGTGCTCGGGGTACTTCAGTCGTATTAAAGGCTTCTTTTTGTTGTTGAGGATAAATAATGTTGTGGTCGAATGCAGTGCCAGGCACCGTGGCAAATGCCAGCAGGACTGCAGTGGAATCCACAGAGAGAGATCGCATCTTGACAGCTCTCGAAATCAGTAGCCTGGTTTAGCTTTGATGGGAGAGTGTTAGCAAGATCTATTCAACTGATAGAGTCATAGACTGGGTTAAACTAGTGCTGATAGAAGACAGGGTAGAAGACAGGGTAGAAGACAGGGTAGAAGACAGGGTAGAAGACAGGGTAGAAGACAGGGTAGAAGACAGGGTAGAAGACAGGGTAGAAGACAGGATGGAAGACAGGAGACGCAGATGAAAGGGGCAGGAATACCTTATGAGTACCTGCCACTGCAGCTTGTGGTATCTCCAGTTAGTGGCTGCATACCATCCCTGCTGTTTCACTCTGATGTTACACAACGAATGCTGATGGGTTTGAGCTACCAATTGCTAAGGTGGCTGCTGGATTCCTCATTTGAAACTCTATCCGCAGGTTGAAGTTACAATTGGATATACTAAGCTAAATATATATTATATACCTTAAAATTAATTTATAGTTTAATATATACTGGCCTTTTTTTTTACTAGACTACACTAACCATTTTCTAATATACACCAAGCTGCAAGCCCTGTAGAGTATTGTCTTATTTCCTGCTACAGACACTAACAAAGTTAGGGAGCATTAGCATAAGGCTGGAGCAAATCTATACCCACCTACATACTCAATTTCATGCAAAATGGCCAAAGCAAAGTCCAATGTTATATAGCAATAAGGATTTAGCCTTTTTTAGATGGTTAATATCACTGTGCAATTCCATGACCCTCTCCATTTTTCAAGGAGATCAGCGCGAGCTTTTTCTTAGAGTAGGTCAGGCACACAGAGCTTACAAGGACGATGTGTATACTCGTCATCCATATAATCCCAGTGTGGCAAATGACGTTAATGCCAAATATAGTAGTATTCTTGTAAAGATCATTAAATCTAGGGCTGTCCTGTCAATCTTGAAAGTAATTAACAGAAGCAAATGCACAACTTAATTAATACACTACAAATAACTATATTTTTACTCCAGATAATGCCACTTAAGGCGATACATGTGTTATAAAGGAGTCTAGTAGAGGGTATTTAAACCAACATAACAGCTCAGGTTGCACCTCAGGTTTCTATTTGTAGCTGCTTATCTTATTAACACTATGCCATTTGATAGAACTTAAAGAGACTAGTCTAATAAAAATACTACCAATAAAAAATACTATGGATTACTAGAGTTATTTACTAAGAAAAAAATATAATAGAAATTTAAAAGTAGTGAGAACTAAACTGCTGCAGTTTAAAGTCTAAATTTTGGAAATTAGACCCAAACCTGATCTATCCGAATTTAGTGTGAGTTTACCATAATAAACTGCTACTAGGTTTAGATAGGCCTTGCTAGACCCCTACTAACTAGGTGAGATTAAGTTTTAGTTTAAATTCAGATTAGTTTCAGCCTTTGTCCTTCCGAATTCCGATGTTCCCTTGTGGCAAGAGTCTCTAACTCTCTATTCAGTTATTCAGGTGACAGTACTGTATGATTGGAAATAAAGCTCAAGCTATTCAGTGGAGTTACATATTCCCGTATAGTTTACCCGCCCAGAAAGAAAGAACTAAATTAAATTAAAAGGATGTGCTTGTGGCCCAGAGGACATCTCATGTACATGTAGGTGTATGGCAGATTCCATATTTCCTAAGATATTCAATACTATTTAAGATCCATGTTACTCGGAATTTTTCTGGTCACTTGTTATGCAGATAAGCAAGTATATTAGCTGTCTGTACCTATTTTTTTCAGCAATTCCACTGCATTCCATTGTGGCCTACTAGAATGGCTGGGGTAAAACTCCGGACTGGGATATTCTAGCCCTTGATAATATACCCATATAGTTTTGCTGGTCACATACATCCAATGCCAAGTAGATCCTTTACAGAGTGGTCCCCTACATAAAGGACCACAGGGTTATCCTAAAACCAATCCCCCGCATTAGAGAGCCTTAATTAAATTAAACAAGATATCTCTAGACTTAAGAGATCCCCGGTGTTATGAGACAAACATATTATACTAAACCAAATATGCCTAATCAACAGGAAGGAATAACTGGAGAACAGGATTTTATCCTATTTGTACAAAACTATAACTTATGTGCACTGAGATAGTGCCTGTTGGGTTAGTGTACAGCCTCAGGCAGAGGGACAGTGAGGCCTGATCAGGGATCTATATTCAATAGCACTAATGAACATCATTTATTAGGTTTATGTTCTTAGCATAGCAAGAAACTTCCTGTATGGTTATTGTTCTGCACATTTACTGCCTAGTGAGCTTGTAGGAGATCTACTTGGCAGGGTAGATACACCTGTTGGCAGGTAAAAATTGGTAATGATTCACAGGACAATAAGCAATATAGCCGATCACCATTTAATGAGACTAATCCTTGTGTTTATGGGCTTGAACAAGGAGAACACGCCCTGATGATACCCTTATAGACCTTGAGATAAGGCCCTAGCTATGACAAGGATATCATAAGAGTGATATTTACATTAAAATAATGCAAGATAATGATATAATCATCCACCTCTGCTCTGTTACACCTCTATTGGTGGGAAGTACATGCTTAATTACAACTATATCTCAAATAAAGAATTATTTTGCGATATGTTGTCCTAGCAGTTGAGCCAAATTAACTCTTTATATTAATTTAAAAGACTTTACAGAGTAGGGCGGATGCACAGTTGGCTACTGACTGTACTTTAGAGACCCATAAGCCATCCTGGTCTTCCCAGAGTATAAATCTTCTGATCAATTTTACTATCCTTTATATCTCCTACCATGGCTACCACTAGTGGGCGAAGTGACCTTATGTACGCTCAAGTATTGTGCACATTGTAATTCACTGCATGTTCTTCTGAGAACAGCCAACAACCAATTAGAATAGAGCCCTTTCAAAAACAGGTGTGAAATATATATTTCAAATGCTTTAATGGGACAGAACAAGTATTCCTATGATAACTATGGACCTAGTTAACTTGGCTATTCAAAGAAACTTTGTAGGAAGCTCCGGAGCGGTTGCAGTATCCTTCAAAGTAAATAACATGAGTTGTACTGAATGAAAGTTTGGAAAGCATGGCGCCTCAAAAAAATCTCACTAAATAAACTTCTTTCTTTTTCTAGTAACCAAGAACACCACCCACTTTGAGTCTGACGGATGCAGTTTGGCCCCATGTTTGGGTGCCCTTCGTCGCAATAGTGGAGCCTGGCTCGTACTAGTACTCCTACCATTAGCGGAACTCTTGAGGCTGGGCTCGTCAGTAGACTTTTCCTTCGATTAAGCTTTATGGAGCTTGGTTTTTTAGGTTGATGATTTTTTTAGTAATTTAGCTCCGCACTGCTTTCATCTTAAGACAGATCCGAGCCTGAACTTGGAACAGTCTAGACTTTGCTGTTATCATCATAAAAGTATGATTGCTGGGAAATACAAAAACTGGGCATTGTTAAGTTTGCCCAGACCCATTCGTCATCTTCGTACCCAGATATGGCCAAAGTTTCCCCTCCGTTTTAGGTGTGGCCTCTGGAAACACGGGCATGTGAAGTCAGGATAATTTCAGCTGGAGGTATCATGTTGACGTAGCCTGGGTTGCCACTCATGTGACAATTATTAAGTATATCAACTTACTTCTGGCAAAGCTATAGCATGTTTTTGTGAATTTCCATTTCTAATACACTTCCTTCTCCCAATTGTAAGCTGGAGATCATAAGTACACAATGTTTCTCTTTACTGTATTAGCTATGCTTCTTATCTCTGTCCTACCAGGGCACGCACAGCACAGCAACCAAGCTATCTTTAAAGTTACAGAGGCCAACCCGGTCGTCACCATCCCGTGCAAGGCTAGTCAGATTCAAAATATTAACGTGCCACCGCCGAACACTTGTAATTGCTGGCCTGGTTCAGCAGTTGGTCCTACTGCAGTCACCTATACATGCCCCCCTGGCCCTAGTGGTACTCAAATGACAGCACATTTCTCTTTAAAGGGCAAAGACACCTGCTCCGACGACAACAATATCGGATATGGCGTCTGCTATCTCTGGTTTCACAGCCTGTGTTGGTGCATACAGATGCTGCTACACAACCCACAAAACACCAATTGCAAGTACAGAGGTTCTCTATCCTCCAAGGTTTGGATGCTTCTTGAAGGGCAAGATAAGATTACAACAACAGAACCCTTGCAAGGTATTCTGGAATTACAGAATTCTTTCGATCCAGATGGCGGCTGGATACTGGGTCAAGAAAATAAGAATTCTTCACAGGCACTGGCTATGAACTCATTTAAGACAAGGTCCGAAGAACAGATCCACATCCATATCTGCAATGTTGTCACAGGTAACCTTAGCGGTGACCTCCGCTCCATTTTGACATGCCTGGACCGCTCCAAATACAAAGAACTGACCGACGTGCCCAACGTGCCTGATCATGCAAATGCAACACTACTCTGCAAAGTGTCAACAAAATTTGGAAAGATTGGAATAGCAAAGGATATACAAACTTTATTGCATCAAGTAGAGGCAAACAATGCAAAGAACATATTGGAGCGGGAATTATAACAGACAGTTGGGGTTTCACCTGGGGTTGTGTGAGTCATGGCAAGGGAGTTCCAGAATACATATTCTGTAATTAACGCAGAGGATGGGTTGGGTATGACAAGGGCCCAATGGAATAATATAGTGAAGAAGTTTGGATTGATTTGTTATCTGAAAGTCAGCTGGAAGAAAATATGATTATGCAGCTTGGCTAAAGTATGTATCATGTAAATTAATGAGTATACATTCATTATTATTATGAATCAAGGCATGGATAAGTAGATTAGAGCTTCATATACATTCATCCTATAATAGGGAGTCATGGGTTTGGTTAACACCACAACCACAGCTAATCTTAATGAAACCTACTGTCAGAGAGTAGGGTTCTAGGCAACTACTATCTACAATGCTAAAAAGGTCACAATGATGATTCCCCTTGGGATCAACAGCCTAGAACTTGCTTATATTCTACTACCTCTCTGGGCTGGTCGAACTCCATGACATGATGGTTTATATATATATTTTTATCAACCTTTGACAATCACTATAGTCTAAGAATGATTTTTTTAACCACCACTTATTCAACCCTATAGAAATTGAATTAATATTTTAGATCTAGACTAGTATAATGTAAATACTATATATTTCCTATAAAAATAATAATGTTATGTAAGCATGTTTGATAGGCCCTTAAGGGAGGAGAAATTGAATTCTAAAAACTATAGACCTGAAACTAACGGTACTAACCTAAATCAAAACTAAACTGAACTAAATCTATGGTTAGTTAGTGACTACCTATCTAGGCCTAGGGGAAGATTTTGCAGTAAAACTTACACTAAATCAGAATGGATTAGGTTTGGTTCTAGCTGGGGTTGGACTTGCCTGAACTCAGGCTGAATACAACTCTAAGTCCCATAGTAAAGCTGTAAAACTTGGTGTTGTACGTTATATAACTGACTATATCTGGCCTGCTTGGGATGGGCCTGCCCCAAAATCTTCAAAACCTGGAACCCATCATGGGCCAAAATCCAAACAGTCTTGCTCACAGAACATTACCCTTGGTCTGGGTCATGTTTTTCACGTTCAGGTTTCTCATCATGCCAACCCAAATGAAGCCTGGAACCATGAACGCGGTACCGGCAATAAGCATCCTTGCTTGAGCATAACCGTATGCCTCCACGATGGCAGTCCGTATAGCACTTCCGACTGGGTAGCTGAGCTGGGTGGGGAGCGATTTGTAGATCAGGTCCAAGGCTGGCACGGCGGACGCGGGTAAGTTTTTCTCAAGTCTCGACAAGAAGGTATTGGTCCAGATAGCTCCACAGATCGCACTGCCAATAGAAGCACCAATGCTGCCCATGACGAACAGCAAAGCGAGCACGGCGGCAACGTGTTGGTGGTCAACGGAAGCAAGAACCGCCAGTTGCACGCAGAGAATGAAGACACTTCCGGCGACTGAGAAGAAAATCTCACACATAACAATGTACCCAATACATCCGCCCGGTTGACGGAAGTGAATCATCAGACCAAGGCCGAGGATATAGAGCGGAATGCAGGCCCAAAGAATCCACTTGAAACGACCCGTCCAGCGGATCAACCAACCAGCGAGGAATAAGAAGACGAAGGAGACCACACTGAAAATGTTGCTCACATATCCAGCCGTAGCGACGTCCAACTCATACACAACTTGCAAGAAAGATAGGAGATAGCTGGCATAGCAGAAGTAAGAAACCTGGTAGGTCATATTCAGCAGACACGCGCCCAGAACGGTCCGGTCAATGAGGAATTTATAGTTCAGGAACGGCATAGGCGCCACGAAGATTTCGTAGAGTCCGAAGGCGATAATTAGCACCAGGCCGACAGTAATCATTGCAATGATATAGTCGGTCTGATAACCATGGGGCGCCGTAGCCGCCAAAGTAAAGGGCAGAAGAAATATGACAAAACCGCCAGCGAACAGAACAACTCCGGGCACTAAGTGAGTCCATGAGAATATTAGCCTTCTGGGGGAACTTCGAGGCGACCGATCTTGTTGTTACTTACGATCGAATTCCACGATGGCCCACCAAATCGTCTTCGGGGTGATATTCCAATTTTTCGTCTCCTTGACGAGAATACACTTTTTCTCGGCTTGGCGTAGGTGATAAGCCAAAATGCCGTAGATTGGCAGAGCAACAGCCGGCAAGATAATTGCCCACATGCCAAAGCCCCATCGCCAATTCGAATTGGCAAGGAGATCTGCCGCAACCTTGGAACCCGCGAACGCAGAGATCAAAGCAGGTGACGAGGTGAAGGCAAACGCTAGACCTCGGTTTCGTAGATTTGTCACATCGGTCGCAAGGACATCCCAGGTGTAAGAAAGCCCGCCAAACCCGACCTTGTAGAATACCTAGAGCCAGTCTAGCCGTTAGACAATTCTATTGGCGAGCTCTTTGGGTGTTATATCTTACCTGTCCGGCACAATAGGTGGGGAGATTCTGGCACGAAGCCAGAAGAACCAAGCCCAGAATACAGAAGAAAGTCATCAGAAGGAAACCCTCTGCACGACCCCACACATCCAGCGCCTTGGCCATAGGAATGTACACTGAACCTCCCATAACAGATGCCACAATGGTGATGACGGTCAACAGCGAGTGGCCCTGGAAAGAACTCGTGGCGTAAGCATTCAAGCTGGTAACGATGGAGGCTCTGAAATCATTAACGAGCGTGAGAAACCAGATGCTACCAGATAGATTTGCCATGTTAGCAGTGTGATCTGCCAGGATCGGTACATGCAGCGAGGGTAGTGATTCACTACATACAGTACTAAAACTGTGAACGCCGTAGCCCTTGTCCAGGCCAGGGTCACAGCCTCTATCTTCTTGACACCAGACTGGACTCCGTCACTCGGCTTAGCCTCCTCATTACTGGTCATTTCATTGACGGGCTCATGAGCAGCCTCCTTGTCGTCGGCTTTGATCTGCAGAACAATTGGGCCATTGGCTGGCGTACCCTCAGCCCCGTGAGCAGACTTTTCACCAATGATCGAGTGGAATTTCTTCATGATTGCCCACTGTTGCTTAAACTCTCATGCGAATGAAAGACTGATAAGGAGTGCAGGACAGATGTTAAATACCTGCTTCTGCCCCATATTATATACAACCTTTACGTAAGTCCAGCACCTGTGCTGTGCGGCAGAATGCCATATATTTTCTTTCTAGTCACAAGGCGAGAACAGAGAAGAATGTTGGCTGTAAGGTAATTGATTCCACAGACAAACAGGTCCCACACCGGGTGTTACCACGCGATACAGGTGCCAATACGCCTAGCGGCCCACGCGTGTACAGGCCTAACAAGGATAAATTGACCACAGTATGGCCTCGTTCTCACCAGTAGCACGTAAAAAAGGAATGTGCCCAGCAATTCACAGCAAATACACTCAATTACAGATATATTACATGTTAATAAGGTGGGGTTGGTACTACTTCGCTTCCTCTACTGTTAGTTAGCGCCAGTTGGGACTGCATTGCGAAGTGGGAATAATTCGCGATCACGGATTGAACTTCCGCTGCATGTCCAACATAAAATTATCCTGGCCTTAACGCCTAGCGGATCTTGGACGGCGCGGATGGCGCCACAAAGGAAATTAGATGATTCCAGGTCATAGTCCCGGAACACGCCAACAGGTATCTAACTCCAAACAGTTTGATTCCGACTCCCAAGAAACTGAGACGCTTTCGTATTTGCTAGGAATGAATGTCTCCATTCGTGTCCAGGATTGGCCGCCCAAGCTACGAGCGTTGGCCTTTGAAAAAGAAGGACCAGAGCCTGGACAGGAGCAGTCGCGGTGACCAGCTGGCCAAGACCGAAAACCAGCGTCTTCGGGTTATGCTGGATCTTTCCTTGCGCAACCATTCCTGTCTGGAAATCGAATACCGCATCTCCCCCTCCTCAATTCCTGGTGGTGGAGTGTTGTACTTGTTAAAAACAGTCTCAACGTGCTTCAGCCCACAACAGGTCATAACCGCGCGAGAAGCCTTGTTGATAGTCATCGTCTCGCCAATCACCTCCGTCAGACCCAGTTCCTCGAAGGCATAGCGAACCATCTCCCGCCCCCCCTCCTTCGCGTATCCTTGCCCCCAAAACTTCGGCGATACTTGGAACCCATACTCCGTCCGATCGGTCATGAATTCCTCGGAGTTTTCTTTCGTGGGAATGGGGGCCAATATCCACCAACCCACGAACTCGCCTTTGGCAAAGCCGGCCCAGGTCCCGAAACCAGGCACAGACGTGGCGCAGCCCATCAGCCAGGTATGAACCTGGATCGCTTCGTCTTCGGTAAATGGCCGGCCGAAGGCGACCATCCTCATAACCTCTGGGTCCATGTCCAACTGCATCGTGAACTTGCGGTGCTCGTGGCCCTTGGGGACTAGTTCTAGGCGTGCAGTGCGCAGAGTGGCCTGAGCTTTGATTGTCATGTTGTGAGGAGCGATGAATAGAAGAGAGTCGATGAGTCTTGCTTCTGTTGGTTTGTAGTACAACTATTTTTTTTCTTCTGGGAGAACCTACGGCGTCTTGCCATTTGTACCTCCTCCTTCCCTATATACTCTGCAAGTTGGCTTTTAGGGGAATCCTTTAATGGCCTGTGTGGCACAGTATTGAACAAACTGCAGGCTCAGAGCATGGTAGATACGATGCAGTAAAGCCCCTAGTGCCCATTAATTTCCGTCTAGTCGAATTTCCCTCATGTGGGAAGTCAACAGCGGGTGAGCATTCATTTATGGCAATGTTGATATGCCCAGTCCTTCACTCATTGGCCTTTGGGAGAGACAGTTGTACGTTGATTCTGCCTTCATGAAATTCTTCTTTCATGAAGATGATACCACCTGGAAGACAGGTTGCAGTGCAGTTCCTGTGAAATGCATCAGCACCAGTGAGCTAAAAAGATATCCAGGACAACTATTTCCAGTTAATAGAAACGATAGTGCAACAGAAGTTCAACAGTTCCCATGCACAACTGGTGTCCTTTGGTGTAAAACAGAAGCTAAACACTACATCTACTCCTCTAAGGGCCGCGACATGAAAGACTAGGGTTTCAATTTGCTTAAGTTGGTGACGGTGGTCTCCCGTATTAGTGAGCCTTACCAAGTAAATAAGTCTCACAGGTAGGGACTGGAAAAAAGAAGCCTAAAAAGCTTACAGATACGTGACGGAGATAGAATATGTTCCAGAATGAAAAGCAGCTACATGCCCATGCCACGTATATATCTACAATAATTCATCGGCATTGTCCTAAGATCCGTATACCGCTGTCTAGATTGGCGCTATTTGATACAGTTATTCGGCTATGACGGTAGGGGATCCAACAGTGCCTAAACCCGAGCAGGCAGTCGTGGCGAGATAGTGGGACCAAATCAGCAATCGCGCACAGGGTCTGCCAAAGTCTGGACTGCAGCCAGCCGGGGTCATTGATTATTAGTCGATGTTACACCACCATATCCATCAGATAAGATAAATCCCTTGCCGGTAATCTCCGAGTGTTGGCACTGCCGCGGGGGTTTAGGCTGAGGGGTGGAGACGGGCCACCACCCTGGACACAATTCTCTTACGAGACAACTGAACCATCCCACCAATATGCGTGGCGTCTCTGTATGCGTTACTTACGGACGGCCGCTGAGACCACACCCCCGAGCCGTCCAGTAAGGTATGGACGGACCCAAATCCACACTCTCACTCCTCGCTGGCCCCCAAATATCCAAGAGAGAACATCCAAGCCCACTTTTCGATGACGTGCTAGGGAGACTTGTCCCGGCGAAAAACGTTAGTTGTATTTTATGGTTCAGAACCTCTTATCCTTTTACAAGAGATTGCTAGCTCTAGCCTTGTTTCATTTTTGACCTGGTCTTGGTTACCAGACTGTCCTGTGCTTTGAGGGGTGCCGCGTGTTTGCTACGCTCTACCTGTCATCACTCTCTTAGTTCCGTACTTCCAATTTTCCATACTGACGCCCGATCGCCGGAGGATCGTTCCCAAGGTGCCATCTACTTCAGGGTTCAAAGTCGATTAAGGTAATTGGGTTTCGGGAAGTCATACATGAAAGGCCTTGCGGTGTTGCAAGCGACAAAATTATTGGGCTGAAATCAAGATGTGCACACCAGACGGCGGTAGACGTTTCCTATGACCGGGGAAAAGGCCAGTCCTCGAAGAACATGGTCAGGCTTCGACTCAACGAGCACGACATCACACTCGTGTGGTCCTCCCCCTCATACTCATTTTTTATCACAGTATGTAGCTGGTTGCATCCCCGCAATATCCCACACAGATCGAGAGCATTGTCCGCCATTCTCAAATCCGTTGCGACCTGTTTTCTTGCTTCATAGTGATCGGGCGGCTCGTTAGCCCACTGTGGTGGGCTTTGCTCTAACGAACCCCAGGACACCATCAACGACGGGGATCTGTCGTCTGAAGCCTTCTTATTTTTCAAAAATGCCCATGCCTCGTGCAAGATGCATAAACTATTCCACCAGATCGAGGGGCTGCTAGCCATGTAGCAATCGAATGAACGTGGGCGTGTAAATAATGCATGGAGGGCGAGCAAGCCCCCATATGAATGGCCATAGAGTGCTTCTCTGGAGCGAGACATCTGTGGGAGCCGGGCCTTCACCGCAGGTCGAACCGAATTCTCAATGAAGTCAAGGAACATATCTGCACCTCCATATCCAGGAACCTTGGACGCCGTGGGCGGAGTCAGATCGAAACTGCGTCGTTGTGCATCATAGAGCTTTCCGTTTAAGGGGTATCCAATAGCGACAATGATGCCTCCGCCCGCGAAATGTGACGAGGCTGCACGGCGCCATGCAGCTTCGGTCGCAGTCAGGAACAATGAATTCCCATCAACAATGTAGCTGGTTCAAGTAGGTAAGCCGCCACACACATCTTCCGGAGTTCTAGGCTATCTGTGAATGCTTACATGATAGGAAGGGCCCCATGGTCAGTCTGATTGTCTTGCCAATGCAGTGGCCAAGATATTTGGATAAGGTACGTTTCGCCCTGTTCGCTTGTCAGGTAGAACTGCTCCGAGTTAGGAAGCGGGACTGGGCCTGGCCTGACCCCTATCTGGATGATTTTATCCATTTAGACACTGAAACTCCTGCAGGCCGGGCTGAGAGAAATCCAAATCCATTCCCAAGTACGCTGCAACAGAGCGCGATTGCGTGGGAAGGAAGTTTCGTTTTATGAGACCGGATCAAGGGTACATCTGCAGGGGCAACAGCAACAGGCGGTCTCAGGGATTTCCTTGTAAGGCCCCGTTTCGGGCTCACCGCCGAGACATGGCTCACTGGTGCTTTTTGAACTGCCCATCCTGGGGGCTTGTTTTACGGCGTAACATTGCCTTGTAAAAATACTAGGACCCCCAAAAGTGGATCAATGCGCTTGTGACTCCCTGGCCCACTTAGAATTATTCTCCATACTAGTGACAAATCGAGGCCAGAAACCCTAATCTGATCAAAAATTATCAATCGTATGATTCGTATCACGTCGGATCAACAACAAGCCCCCCCGGCCCCCAACCCGGGGCCACTGTTGGCGTGATCTAGTAGCGTCCAGACTGGTATAAAATACCGGGCCTGGCTCGAAATGTTTCCGATACCGGCTTAGCATCTCGAAAAGAAACGTCAGGATCTTCTGGAGAGATGCTCCTCTGTGCTCGCAATGATCTTACCCAGAAGGAGGCGGCAGCGGTGGGTATACGGTTGGCAACAGAATCGCTAGCTATACCTACAGACGCTTCTTTGCTCGTATTTCCTGCGACTTTCTATTAGATCTTTCGGATACCCGCGGATAGAGAAAGAACCAAGTGTGTACCATCATGGCTGCCAAATCGGAAGCCTCTACAGAAATAAAAGCATCAGCGAAGCCAAGCATGCGTTTATTCCTCCTTTTGAGCCATTCGGCTGTGTACGATGCTTTGAAGCTTATCGAGACATCTGCTTTCTCGAGATCTGGCGCCGCGCCACCTCGTTCGGCCGTCTGTTGTTCTATGTTGTCCCGTCGTCGACGGATTTAATTATCCTGCTCGTTGGCTTCCTTGCTGGTGGGGATCAACGCGTATTATCGCAGGCGAGTACACTCAAACCCAGTTCTTCATCGTGCAACTCGCCCTCCTCGTCAATTCGCAGCTATGGGGGCAAGCATTCGCCCTCGCCCCAGACGTCACGCGCGCATTCCAGGCGACACGACGCCTACTGAACCTGCTGGACATGGGATCGACCAAGAAGCTTTCCGCGTCTCTTGCTCCGGTGTGGGACGTCGAAGCCACGGTAGCTAGTGAGAAGGCACGGTCATCGCTCGGGGGCGTTAGCGTCTTCTTCAAGCAGGTCTTCTTGTCATATCCCGCACGGCCAGATACTCGGATTTTGCACGGACTGGATCTGAGCATTCAACCTGGGCAATTTGCAGCGCTTGTTGGGCCAGGTGGTGCTGGCAAGTCAACGATCATCTCGCTCGTTGAGTGCCTGTACACCCCCGAGTCGGGAACAGTTGAGGTAGACGGGCATAACATCGCGTACGGAGATACCTCTTTCCGTCATGCTATTGCCTACGTCCCGCAGCAGAGTGTCATGTTCGACGGAACGATCCGATTCAACCTGACCCTCGGTGCGAGAGCCGGTCAAACGGTCTCCCAGATGGAAGTCGAGGAAGCATGCAAATCGGCCAACATCCACGACACGATCAAGCAGTTACCTGATGGATATGACACAACCTGTGGGCCAAATGGCGGCCGGCTTTCGGGAGGACAGAAGCAGCGGTTAGCCATTGGGCGGGCGCTTGTTCGTAAGCCTCAGCTCCTGATGCTGGATGAGTCGACAAGTGCTCTGGATGCGGAATCCGAGCGCTTGCTTCAGGATGGTCTTGAGAAATGACCATCATTGCCATTGCGCATCGGTTATACACTATCCGCAAGGCGGATGTGATCTTCCTAATTGAGAATGGGCGATGCGTTGATCAAGGCACACACGCACAGCTGATGGAGCGTAGTGAAAGTTACAGTATTAATGCTCTGAACCAAGCAGTTGCCTCGTGATGTCTTCGGCCCAAAAAAGCTTTCAAACGGACTCGTGGCACCGTCTTAACGTCCGCGCCATTGGTATTGGTCGTGGCAATTAGCCAGAGGCGCTTTTACGGTATCGGCAGTTTAGCGCCAGGGTTTATGTGCCAACTGGGCCAGTTGGGCGGGTGGATACTTATTACTGTGTGTTTATCAATATTTGAAGCACGTTATTTTGAAACTTGCTCAGGAAGACATTGACCAGCCTGCTCAGAGCCTAAAAATTTCTCAGCTAGAATAGGTTAGTTCAAATTCACGCCGAGCAGTATATTCCTGAAGAGTATTGTGTGAGTCTAGTAAAGTGAGAATGCTGTGGCTATATCATCAAGGACCTGCTTTTTTAGTGAATTGGAAGAGAGGAACTAAAGATCTTCTCTGTTATCAATTAATATACCATGTGTCTATAAAACTCATTCCCTCTAAGCTTGGTGGACCTTGTGCAGACAAAGCATCAAGTTAGAAAAATAGTATTGATATTAACCAGTCTACCGTCCCTCAAAACCTCCATAAGGACATTGCCTATGCTGTTAATGCCCGCACAAAGTCGCACAAAGTGTAGATAGACTGCGTGCCCAGGAGCGCCATCTCAGGTGGCTAAAGTGCCACTTGAAGCTGCCGTTCGCTTTCATTATAATTCACAACCTAGCGGCGCCGCTGACATTTAGGATGATTGACGACTCTGACCCTTACCGCACCCAGACCCTTCGCCTCTTTCCAATATACTTGATGCCTCGACTATCACCGTCGTCGGTTTCATCTATTTCAAACGTATCTGATAATGGACAGACAGTTAAGAGCCAAGTCTGTTCGGATTCCTCGGCAGCTTTTTGCACAAAGTGCCTATAAGTAGCCTCATAGCCATCTCTAGCTTCCTCAAGCTCGTCCGATGTCGACCAGTAGAGCCACCACTCCTCCAATGTAACGGTGCTAGCTGGCATCTGAAGTAATCTGAGCATGATCTTGAGATCTTGCAGATACAAGTTGTCCAGACGTAGGATGATTTTCAGCTGCTTGTGGCTCTCAACGCCTCGCATAATGGTATCAATAAGAGCATGGATGGCAGCATCCCTGTCCCTATGAAAAGGACCAGTCCGGTGAGCCCATCCAGCTGCATGAAGGAAACAGACAGCGGGGACTGCAAGTGAAATCATCGTCAAGAGACGCAACGTGTCATTCCGTACCAGAGCCCACAATCCGCTGTCCAGTTTTTGGAATAGGGTATGAGAGTAGGGCTTTTCCGCGTCAACGACTACTACAATGTCTTGGGCCAGTCCCAGCAGCTGAGGATAGGTATTGAGGGTGCGAATGATTCTGGGCACCGAGGCAGCGACGTCGCTGAACGGGCCATATGTTGGAATCTGGACGTGAACGCATGCGGTAGCATTTTGGAAGATGATAGACAGCACTTCCTGGCGCACCTGCTTATTCACCAAGCTCAGGCTAAGTGGGGTGAGGCACTGGCATCTGAGACCCGCGCCGCTGATGGTGAAGTCGTACTGGTCTGTCTCCAATCCCGACCGCCCACCCCGGGGGCTACTCGGTGATCTAGGTTTAGGGCGATGAATATTGATTGTAGATTGGATTATCATTCTGCGTAGCTCAAAGGGCAAGTCGAGGAAACGGAAAGTAGTGTTCTTGACAGTGGAGTCCCCTGCGGCCAAGTCAGCGGGGCCCTCGCCAAGGGCCTGGAGATGATCAACCTGATAGAGGGGCCATGATGCTTGATAACAGTTTGCTTGGCCAGTTGCTTAAAATTGTCTGTATCGCCGGTCAATAATATGGATCCCAAGTGCGGCTTGTCAAGTCGAGTGTAACGTGTCGTTTTTTCTTCAGTAGTCACACGCGGGGAAAACGCCGCTAATCAGTTCTGGTTTAGGCCTGGCAAAGCCATTGGATTTTTTCATTTGCCAGCGCTGCCTGACTTCTCGACGTCTCTTCAATCAGGAGATGAATCCATCAAGAAGACTTGATCCTGGCAAACATGAATATAGAGACGCAAAGTCTTGTATGGTAAAAACCTATTGGTACGGCCAGACTTTCACATATACCTCTCTTTGCTTGTCATCTTCAGCTAGATTGATAAACTCTAGCTGGAAATAATCATTCTACCTCCTGGCATCTTCATATCACCTAGGAAAACCATTCCACTAAAGAGACAAGCCCAGCCTCTTGATGCCGGCGGTGATATCCGCCACTTCCTCGACAGCTTCAGCGTAGCGGGCATAATTTCCCGGTTGGCAGGGATCGGTTTCTGGGGATTAAAAGTTGCAACTGTTATTGGTGAAGGGGGCGCCATAATGCCGCCAAGGTACCATCACTTGACACTTATTAATGAAAATACCGAAAAGAAGGGCAGGACAACCGTGAGGGCATTTTTACTAGATGTTAGGAAGGTTCATTTCAGGCCGCAGGGCTGCACATGTGCTATTGTTAAATTCGGGATATGACATATTTGACCAAGCAGGACAATCTGGATGAGCCGGCCCGATACAGTTTGGTTCAGCTGGTCTCAGTTCTTAACTGATGGCAGGCATGGTTCGTCAGGATAGCAGCAGCAAGATGTAAGCGGTGCGGCGCTGGTCACATGCAAAAATGACAAAGATAAGAAGATGATCCATTGTGTGACTAAGTAGATTTCTGGATGTGAATTACAAATGACTGCTACTACAAGCGCTGTTCTTGCGCAAGTTCCATCAAGCTTTGTTATTTAAATATTGTTCCGTTTGTATTCATTGAAGCCGGGCTGAAGTCCGGAAGATCGTCCGCCTACCCACTCCACCTGAGTTTTGGACGTAAGCCGAAAGATAATAAATTAAGGGACGCCGAAAGAACTTTGGATCATCAAACTACAACCTGTTTGATAAAGACAACAAGATGGAATACACAAGGTAGGGTTGTATTTTTAAAAGAGTCTCATTGAGTTGCTAACGCACGTGGCCGCCATAGAGTAGGCGACTCGGGCCTCTACGTGTCGAAGATTATCCTCGGGACAGCCAGCTACGGGTCTCCACGCTGGCAGGAATGGATCCTGGATGAGGAGGCTGCGTTGCCTTTACTGAAGCATGCTTACGACATGGGCATTAATACTTGGGATACGGTAGCCTCATCAGCTTTGGTTTTCTTGACGAGTTCTTGATATTGATTGCTTTCTCGATCGCAGGCTGATGCGTACTCCAACGGTCGGTCAGAAGAGATTATTGGCAAAGCCCTGCGTGTCTACAACATTCCTCGAGAACAGGTGGTGATCCTGACTAAGATCTTTTATGCGCTCGACCCGGACGGCCAGAGTCCTATCGCGGCTTTGATGGAAAAAAAGAAACAAGGCTTGGTAAACCGAGTTGGCTTGTCACGCAAACACATCATGTCCGCTGTCGCGGAGAGTATGGAAAGGCTGGGTACGTACATTGACGTCCTGCAGATCCACCGACTAGACCGTGATGTCAGCCTCATGGAAACAATGAAGGCATTGAACGACGTGGTCGAAAGCGGCCAAGTGCGGTATCTCGGAGCAAGCTCGATGGCGACGTGGGAGTTTCAGAAGCTGCAGAACATAGCGGAGCAGAATGGGTGGCACAAATTTATCTCTATGCAAAACTACTATAACCTCCTCTATCGCGAGGAGGAGCGAGAAATGATTCCCTTCTGCCGGGATACTGGGGTCGGAATTCTACCATGGAGTCCCCTCGCACGTGGCGTGCTGGCCCATCCATGGACAGAGAGAGAGACTGCTCGTGAGCAGACGGATAAGCTACTCCAGCGCCTGGTTCGGAGCCACGAGACTCTGGAAGACAAGGAGGTGGTGGATCGAGTGACGGAAGTTGCGGCCAAGAGAGGTGTCAAGATGGCGATTGTCGCTCTGGCCTGGTGTCTACGGAAAGGACTGTGTCCGATCACCGGCCTAGGAAGCACATCGCGCATTGATGACGCAGTTCAAGCTGTAACGTTCCAATTATCAGATGACGAGGTCAAGTACCTAGAAGATCCATACCGACCAAAACCAGTTGTGTATTGATTGTGAAAAGCAAAAACTGCTGGACTTGTTCTGGGATTATTGCAGCGTATGGAGTAGTAATTTACTACTAGCAAGCGACTAGTCGCCCAGAAACTCTCGTTTATGTTTTGCTTGCCTGGTCATCCAGGGCAGTTGTGCAGTCAAGAGCCATAATACCAGAAGTGTTTTTACATATGTTTGAATCTACGGTAGGAGATGACAAAGAGGAATCGCTGGGAACCTTCCGCTATACCAAGCTTCTTACAGAAGGAGCGGACTAATTTCCGGAAACCTTCCAATAATTCTAAAATCCTCTCGATGAAAAAGCATAACGGTCTGCAGATCATCCACTTGGATAAATTGATTTCAACGAAATTCGGTTTCCGCAGAACTCTCTCTCTTCCGGTAATTGCTCCGCATGTTAGTGATATTTCTGTTAGGGCACCGAGCCGAAGTATTGTCAGTCGACGTTTCAAGTTTCATGCCGCTGAACCTTATCTCAGCGCCAAATGGGTCCTGCTGCGAGCCTTCACTTTCGCACGGAGACACCCCGCATGATTTCTCTATAAAGCCTTATAATTTAGACTAACCCTTTCTTCAAAAAAGACATCTCAGCTGGATGGTTTTCTGCACTTTGTCAACTATTCTGGTCAAAGGGGTCCTTGCTCTTCAAAATGCTCATCTTACTAGGTTTGTGCATCACCACTTTTGCAGCCCTGACTGCAGCGTGGGTCCATCCTGGTATTCTTCACACGACGGCAGATTTGAATCGTATGAAATCCCTTGTTGGATCTCAGAGTCAACCTTGGTATGCTGCATACCAAGCATTTTCCGCAGACTCACACTCTTCATTATCATACTCGTTTACAGCGGCATGTCCTGTCGTCACCAGAGACAAAGATGCAAGCTTGATAGTGTGCATGGATCAATTCGCGAGTGATAGCACAGCCGCACTACAGTTAGCGCTCATGTGGTATATCACTACAAATGAGGATTATGCTACCAAGGCGACACAGATCTTGGACGCTTGGGGTAGAACCTTGAAAGTGGTAAATGGTATGACACCCATTAAGGCGCGTTTGATGCTACAAAAAGTGAGAGAATAACGTGTCGTAGGCACCGACGGTCAACTCGCGGCTGCCCTCTCTGGAAGCCAGCTTGTTAACGCAGCAGAAATTATCCGCTACACATACCCATCATCCTCTTATCCCAACGGCTGGACAAGTGATTCGATTACTGCGTTTTCAACAATGGTACAGGATATCCTGGTACCTCCTGCATCCCTTACCAACACGACAGCCGCTGTAGCATACCCCTTTGAAGCAAACTGGGGCACGAGTGGGGAGAAATTTATGCTCGCTGCAGCAGTTTTTACGGAGAACACCACGCTATACAACTATGCTAAAGAGTTAATCCTCTATTCGTCGTGTGCCAATCTATCAGGTACCATTTCGCCTACTGGTCAAGCTTCAGAGAGCGGCCGAGATCAACAACACACTCAACTCGGACTTGGCAACCTAGTAGAGGCATTTCAGATAACGACAAACCAGTACGACCCCCAAGACCTATTTGCGGAGTTGGACAACAGGCTCTTGTCTGGCTTGGAATACACCGCCAAGTATTTGATGGGAGGATCCGTACCCTACGACGAGAGTTTCGTCCGATGTGATGCAGACCTGTTGGGAGGCCCGTGGCCGGTCATTTCATCATCAGGAATGACACCCATACGACCGATCTGGGAAGCTGGTTACGCGCACTATGTCAATGTGAAAGGCCTCTCAATGCCGTATACGAAAGCTTTGGTATGTTATCTTGCGTTATCTAGGAATTGGCTTCCAGCAGAGATTTTCTTCTTTTCGCTTCACTTTTTTTTTTTTTTAGGCTCCTTTTTCTCATGATCGCTGTGAACTAATTCCTATCCTAGATCCAAGCGAATACACCCGACGGACAGAATCCGTCAACTTCCATTGCCGACAATGCTGCATTTGAAACTTTGAGGTTCAGGTTGGAAAATTCAGGCCTTTGAGAGAAAGAGAAAAAAATATGAATCGTTGAACCCTTCGCAGAGCAGGAGGAGCTTTCAAGGAAGATCAAACCGAGCCCGGCCCTCCCTAGTTTGTCTGTAACATTTATGAAAAGGAAAATAGCACAACTCCTTTCTACATCTTGCCAAGAGGCGTGAATCTATCACTGATGCCGCCTCCAGCGTAGGCAAAGCTTAAATGAAGCCTTTTTCAAGGGCAGATCGGTGGTGCATCTTCGGGTTTCTGATTGATAAGGTGTCAACCAGCAGCGCCAGGTTGTTTTAGTAGTTCTCTGGACTGGTTGAGGGTCCGCAATAGAGGAGGAAAGCCGTTCATCACATGGCACGTCTGTCCAAACTCAACCGGCCTCTGGTGGCCTGGATGGTTAAAGGTTGAGAGCAAGTCTAGTAGATAGATATCTTGCCACCCCGATTAACGGAGTAAGAATGTTAGCTATTAAAATTATATACACAGTTATTAGGAGGACTCTACGAATCTAAACTCTGGCACAAAATGCATTGGCGGCCACGGAACGGCTGCCGCCGGTGTTGTCGTTGCATCTGGCAATTTCGACTGTGGTAAAAATCCCAAGGAATTCCCCTACTTCAACGAGCCATCTCCTAGCTACCATGGAATGAACTTCCACGAAAAAATTGGCCGGTTGGGCTTTGCAATTCGCGCGCGCACTGAGATCCTTTGAGATTTGGGCGGTGCTGCGGCCTGGACCAAAGTCCTGGATAGCTTCCGCTCGATCAGCCACGGCGGCAAGTGAGTTGCTCTAACACCTTCGTAGCTAAAGTTTGGAGGCTAACGATATTATAGTGTTGGAGATGCAAAGTCAGTAACCATTAAAATCCATTTCCTCTTCAATTCATGCAGATCGTTCGCCTCAAATCCATTCTTGCTAACAAATGCGGACAGGTCGCTTGCCTTACACCCGTGGTCAGCAACGCACGAGCAGCTAAAACCGGAAAAAAGAAATCGCAAGTGGTGTCACAGAGGTTTGTGTTTGACGGCTTCCATGTGGTGTCTAGGGTTAATGCTTAATAGGACCTTATTTGATGCTCGGTCGGCCTGGAACATATCACCGATGTCATCGCCGATTTCGAACAAGCGCTTGCTCCAAAACTTTTTTTAGAGCGCTGCAAGTCAGCACAGACCATTGAGAATCATAGAAATCCCCATATAAACCAGACGACGCATTTACTCTTCAAAGGTCCTTCGGATTTCAGTGATCGGCAAACCTTTTTAAAGCCTTCTCGGTTGTCTGCGTCTGCTGCACCGTCTCACTCAGAGAGGTCGAGTCCCCCTCTCCGCTATTGAGCATGTTCATCTTCTCCTCTACCTTGTTGTACTTTCCGAAGGCGAGCAGGAATAAGACCGCCGTGATGAGCATAACGCCACTCAACGAGGCGTATTCTATGAGGACCTTGGGGTCTTTTGAGACGGGTGAGAGTGTGATGCCCAGCATCGAGCCGATGGTGCAGGTGAGGAGGAAGAGAGATGATACGATGCTACGCATGGACTTGGGGGCTTTGGTGTATGCGTACTCCATGCCGGCGACGTACGCAAGGACTTCGGAAAGGGCGGTCATTGTGTAGACGGGGACTTGCAGAAAAACGCTAACCTGTGATCTTGTTAGGCTCTCGCTGGTGGGATGAGCAAGAATGGTTGAAAGAAAGTCACTTACATCATCTGGCGTTCTTCCGCCGTCGCTGCAATAACCGCTGAGAGGATGGTCGTAGCATGGTGGTGATCGGTAAATCACTGCGATCTGGGTCAGCAGGCCTTGGAGGAGTGAGTTGAAACATTATACTACTAACAGACTTGAATCCCTGCGGAATATCCAATGGCACAGGCCATCACCAGGAAACCGGCGGTGATTCGACTGATCGGTTTAAAGCTGAGACGAAATCGTCGCAGGGTTGGGTAGACGATTTTTTCCCTAGAGAATGACTTAAGATTGCACGTCTAAAATGATATGTAAGGCAGCCTAGAAGTATGCGTACATTGTTGGAAGAAAGGTCAAAACCATGATTGGATTGAAGCATCCCACTATAGGCCTCAATTAGTGTTGTCATAAAAGCGTAAGGACCCCCGGTTGCAATACTCATGTCATTCGGAATTCCATAGGTTTTCATGGTTGCTGCCTGGCTAACCAGGTTGCTGTTGGTCTGTCCGTAGCAAACCCAGAAAACGGGACTGCAATCCAGCTTAGTCTGCTGCAATCCAGGTCTTTGATGGCCAGTTGACTTACAACACACAACTGACGGAGGGCGTGGAAATTGTCAGTGCGCAAGTATCAGAAGTCTCGTGTCGCTTCAGATAACTCACAAAACAGAACATGCGACGAGTGCTCGTTTCAATTCCTCAACAAATGCATCGTCCCAGGGAACGGTAGTTGCAGGGTGAGTTTGTGCCAAGGCTGACGGCTTTGCAGCATCGAGATTGCAGCCTCCCTTGAGACCGACCCAGAAGACTCGCATTGCTTTGATTAGAACTGAGCCACTTGGATTTTGGACAACTAGAAATAATCAGTAAGTAACAACCATTGCGTGAATGATGGAAGGTTGATTTGTCGCTTACCATATCGTCCTCGGCCCACGGCCAATGCGCCGACTGGTAAGACCCAGAAGCAGAGCGGCAGGAGGAATGCAGCCCAGAATGAAACTTTCAACTCTAGCCACTGGATCGCACGTCCGTCAATACATTAGGACAAAATACGACATGGATGCACCCACAGATGCCGGTATCACGGAGAGTGAACCAATATTGATAACCCTTAGACGAGGTCAGTGTGTTGTTTACGTAAACCGCTATCAATGGCTACTGACCAGTAGTAACGACCATAAATAGTCTGAATTGTGACGTTAGGATCTACAATGACCTTTTCTCCGCTTGCCAGTGTCTTGGTCCGGAGAGGTTTCCTCGCGTACTGCTCAGCGATCAAAGGAGCAACATTGCTCTTGATCCCTCCAAAGCTATAACAGAAAGTCAGCATGAGGGAATATTTAAATCTTGAATCATCAAGAATCACTGACCCCAAACCAATCAAGACCAATGCAACGATGAGGCCCGGTAGACCAGCACCGTGCTCAAGACTTGCAGGGAAAGAAGTAACGCAAAGAATCAAGACACCACAACTCGCGACTCGGTTATGTTCGTCAGATATGTTCTCCTCTGTATGGCTATTTGTAAACGAGGACTTGATTACCCGGTCCCTAGACAAATTGTCCAAAACCGGCCAAGCCAGCTGTCCGCTATGACAGCTCCCAGAATAGGCGCCATATAGCACCAGCCGGTGAAGAAGTAGTTGATACCAGTCGCAATGCCTTGTCCCTATTGAGCGCATGTCAGTGTCCAAATCTGCTCTCTTTCGAAGCTGCCGTTCCACAGCCATGTCCAAAGACTTACCTTACCCAAGGCTCCTGGTCGTAATGGGTCATCGTGAGCGTTTTCTATATAGTTCTCTATATACGTTCAGTTATTGCTATTGTTTTTGTCAGAGATTCGTCCAGTAAAGAGCTTACGCATAGGAGCCGTGATGCATCGGTAAGTAAAACGCTCGGCTAGCTCTGCCACGGCGACTAAGAATATTGAAGAGGGGATCTCATCGCAGACATGTCTGAGATTTTCGTCTTCCCATTCTGTTGGCGCAGGAAGATCATTATCGTCGCGTCTCTCTTCTGAGACGGCCATGATCCAAGTATGATTTCGTCCTTCTCGTTCTGATCAATCGAATGTTCAGGTTCACAATGAAGGTCGCAAAAATCGAGGTACGGAGGGATAAAAGCCACCAGTGAACCAGAGAAACAGCAGCAGAAGACTGACTGAGCCAGGTGGCGGGTACAACGAACACGGACTACTGTGGGTAAAGTCCAAATGGCCTAAGGCGGAATAGCAGTACAAACAGCCCTTTGCTGTGCTCAAAGACGCCATGGGCAGGCGAACTCTTATCACAGCAGTGGACGTGTCGGATACGTTCCGCCGCCAGAAGTACTAACGTTAGATTCAGCCCACGACCCACACATCCCGTCAAAGATGATCTGTGGAAATAAAGCTGTAAGAGCTTGTACGCTTGCATTAATCTGTGTTGGTCTAGTCTTCGGAATCTAGCTGAGGATATCCACTGATAAAATGCAGCTACCTAGACCATACCGTTGTTTAGGTACGTGTTCCGAGCGAGGGCTCTGATCTGAACAGATTGTCGCCGCTCTTATTTCCCTGCTTGGGAAGTACAATGAATAACGCCCATCATTGTTTCGGCCCGACTTTGGAGCGCCGCAGCCGCGGCGAAATGCACATGCAGGATTGCAGGATCACAGTCCCAACATTCATATGAGTCATCGGCAGCAGACGGTGGTCCCCCAACTGTTCGAATGGTTGCTCCAAGTCTCCAACACACCGGATTTTTCCATTTCCGCAGCCCCTTTGGTCCCAACCACAGCCAATCTTATTTCATCCACCAATACGCCGGAATGCCGGATACTACACTAAAAGGGAGCACAGACCAATGAAATGTGTGACTTTTTCCACTCAATACTGAAGGTTTATGCCCACCAATACTGGAATACAGTCTCAAGAAGAGGCAGAACAGACGCTTGGATTTGTTGATGAAACACTCAATGCAGGTGTTCTGAACTTTAGACGATACTGGTCCAAGTCCGTGTGACCGCCTAACTTCCGAAAACCAGCCGCAGTCAACATGAGAAGCATTACTGTGGACAAAGGTGGAGATATGGGGAAGAAAATAGAATAAGATTGAAAAACTTAAACATTACCCTCTCTAACGTTCCAGGCACCTTTCGGGCCGCGTGATTATTGGCCAGCTACCTGCTTCGAGACTTCCCAACGTCGATTTGGCTCCACTCCATACTTGGAGAATGGCTCTTGCTGACGGTGTCCCCAATTTAGGCTCTCTCTGTTCCCATGAACGCTCAGCTAACCTTTTAACCCCGTCGCTTCTGCAAGGTCCATGAACAGAGACTTGAAACGGGGCTTCACATCACGCTCCTTTTCTCCCGCCTTGAGTTTTCCAAGGCAATCTCGCGCCGCTTCCACATACTTATCAGTGCAGCACCGGGCCCGAGAAATAGGAACGACACGCAAAGATAACAAATATCAGAAAAGTAGCGAGTCCTGATAATGCATGTGCGGTGCAAGTCCCAAGTAGTAAAGAAGCACCAGACCATGATGACAAGGGAGAGCACCGTCAATTGTGCGCCTTCGGTTGAGAAGACCGCCATTGCAAGAGAGCTCATATCCGGCAACTGGAAAGCCATTTGGCTCAAGATAAGCACATGAAGTGACGCGGCAGCTAAGAAGATTATATTGTAAGACTTGAGCAGGTGAGGTATATCTCTATCGCCGTATACGAGTTCGGGTATATTGGAATGGGGCGGATCTTTCTTGGATAGCTTCAGTCCTAGATATACTGCCATTGGCAAGGCGAGATGAGCTGCGGGAAACAAGCGAGCTGCCGTCAGAGAACCACCAGAATTTATCACGGCCCAGAAAATTGGCGGAATGTAAGTGATCAAGAGTCCTGTGGGGAGAAATTCCGCCGCCCTGATGTCGATGGCTCGAGGGTTAGGATAGTAGAACGATCGAGGTCGACTTGCGAAAATGAATATGATGAAGTAGATTGGCAGGATGATTTCCCATCCTACGACGGTGCAGGCAAGTATATATGGAATGGTACTGATCTTATTAGCATATGGATATCGTTTGCTTTAGTTGCAAGCAAATGCACTCACCTGTGCAATGGTCCAAATAAGAAGCTAGGCCGGTAGGACTCTACCGTCCACAACACATTCACAGCAGCCGTGAGCATAAGAGTATAATGTTGAAGCACATCGCTAACGACCTCCCTTTCATTTTCAAGGCGCTTATGTCTAGGCGCAAGCAGACTCAAGCCAGCAATAGAAGCCAAAATAGCAACCCAAACAACTGTTGCAGGTAGTCGCCGCTGGCTGGGTTTTGCGACTATGTCCTCGTCACGGGCGACAACACCTTTACGCGACGGCTCTGGCAGATATCTCAGAATATGACAAGGCGAGCATACTCCCGCAAATATTAGAGCCAGCTGATCGCTTGACATTTTGCCCATGACATTGAGAGCCATGAACTCCAACAAGGGAGTTTCGAGGGCTTCAAGCGATTGTAAGAAACTGGCCCCGTCTCGCAGCAATTTCGTTCTGGGTCGCCGTTTTCGCTCAAACTCGGCGAATCCTGCTTGGATCGTGCTGCTTGTGGGACGAGAGTTTTTGTCCAACGCCTCCTTTAATAGATCACCGAGCAACGCTGCATCCTCAATGGCGGAGTTCCCACCTTGCCCTGTGAGGGGGTTGAACTGTAATCATAATTAGCAGGAGGCCATCACTACACCTAGCTGCGTAGTGCTGAATATACCTTGTGAAAGGAGTCACCAATAAGAATTGCCCTTTTGTAGAAACATCTGTCCAACACATATTCCTGCAGTGGAACGAGAACCGCATGTCGACGACGTTGATATATATCCCTGAAGGTGTGGCCTGGTCGGATAATATCCTCTCCGTATTCTTCCACCACGGCCCGTTCATCGTCGGCCGTATATCGAGGAATGGAGCAGCCGACAGTCTTCTGTGGGTTCTTTATGAATGCAAAAAAGTAGAATTTGCCTTCGTGGCCCGACTGGCATAAGTAAGAATGATTTTTGTGGAACGATTTGAACCCGGTCTCTTTGGGAATGTCTTCTGGACAATCAGAAATGCCGAACATACACCTGTATGTACAGGTGATTGCTAGAAGACGGTCAGTCACATTAAACATAAGTGCAAACTGTGATATGAACATACAATTAGCCAATCTTTGGCTTCCATATGAAGGATCTTCTGCCTCAGCAATTCTCCACATCTCTGCTCTGGTCCGGCTGTGAACACCGTCTGCACCAACAACAATGTCTCCTGTAAAGATTGTGCCATCTTTGGTGGTGACTCTCACTTCTCCATCGAGGTGATCAATCTTGGCAAGCTCCATCGACACATAGACCTTAGACTTATCTCGGAGATTGTCGTAGAGGACTTGGATAAGTTCACGGCGATCCAGAAAGCTGAACTTGTATCCTGCCCTTCTTTGGGTGAGCGGCGAGTGTCTTTCCAATGCTTTAGTGGGTGGTGACTTACAGCTCTGCCAGTACTTGACCGAATCTGGGCTCAGTATTAAGACACTCTCCATCTGGCCCAAACATCTGCTGCGTTTCCAGGCGTTCGCACATGGACGAGATCTTCTCCTCAACTCCGAGCTGATCCAGCACCATAGAGCCATAGGGTAGGATTCCAATGCTGGCCCCGAGCTGGGGAGCAATGTCGTTGTATTTCTCCAGGAGGATGTATTCAATGCCATATCTCTCGAGAATATTGGCGAGAGTCAACCCCGCTACGCTGCCGCCGATAATGATAACCGTGAAAGGAGCCATCATGAGCCGTCTACTGATTTACTAACAGGATCTAATGTTGACTTGTTGTCCTTTTATATCCTGCCTTTGTTGAACCTCTGCCGTGAGGAAACAGGATTTCAGTTTGTTTGTGGGAGTATACGGAGTAGATCAGTCGGCTTTCGGCGTGTCTGATAACCGGAGGATTCTTGGCCAGTGGCTGTGAAATATATAATATAAATATCACTTCACAATATTGCGCCTCCTGGTGTTCCATATGCATAATCATCCTAACCTAAGTGATGGTAGAGAGCAATTGTTAACATGATGCACCTATTACGTTAATGGGGACATTAGTTCCTGAGAGTCTAACAAGTAGACTCACCAGATCCACCACATTAACATCATGATCTACATTATTTATAAACTAGTAATGCCTCATCGCCCATTAAAGCGCTTACTAAGCGGAAGTGAGGCACAATTTACCATTTCACTTTCTTGTGTCTCACTCTCCGCTTCGGTAGCTGCTCAGCTCAGCTGGCACTAACAGCTGAGGGAATCAGCCTGTCATCTAACATGGGTGGTGGTGGTAACTGGTCAAGAGCTCCGCCACATGGAGTGCGTTGATATAACCCGCCCGCTGACTCAGTGCATTTGCTCTCTCTAACTTCCAGGGCTTGCGGCTTCCTCGTCCCTTTTAGTCCGAAGAATGATCGGAGATAAACAACGTTTGTGGGCCGAAGCATTCAGTCTTCCCACAGCTTAACTCCAATTTTCCATACTAGGGCACTTGTCAATGTGATTTCCGACGCCGGCCAGAGGATCCGCATCATCAGAGTGTCGAAGCCACCTTTGCCTATTTTGAGTCCTCTGCTGATCCCAGGCATCTCGCGTACTATTGGTCTTTTGGCCTTGAACATTGATTAGGATCCGGCTAATTTCATGATGAAGCAGCTCTACCTAATGTGCTAACCTAACCTAACCTGGCTATAATCTACTTCTTTACTTGATAAATATAGCGAATAGATGGTTTTCGGTCCGAATTCTTGGCCGGTTGGCACCGAACCTCCACTCCGAAACTTTTTTGGTGCCAAATTTTAGAAATCGCAACCCGCCCTGGCTCATTTCAGGGCAATTTCTTTGAAAAGACCACTACCAAGCGTGGATAGGGAGTAATCAGCCCATGTGGATAGACAAGATCTAATATAATCTATATAGTCCCTCTAGGAAATCCATTAGCACAGCTAACCCTAACAGGTATACTAGGATCTCTTAGTTACCTAGTATGGTCTATAACCATAATAGGCATGATTAGATGCAACTTAATTAGTTGAGCTAAATAATAGCTAGACCATCTGGGTCAGATATCGGGGGGAGGCAGGCGCGGCAGATGCAGTGGCAAGTGGTGGGAGACATACGCGAGAGGCTGATGAGGCGGTGATAGCCAGTATAGGACACTCTGTACGGCGAGTCTGAAATGTGACTCATTTATGTACTTAAGGGTGGCCAACTACTGTTTTTCATGTCTCAGGGCATATCTCTTCGTGCTTTCTTTGCATCAGAGATAGAAGTCCTATGTATCATTTATGGTAGATTGAATTAATGTGAGTTGCTTCTAGCTCGAAAGCACAAGGGCGAACATAATGGCTTTTTGCTCGAAAACCGGAGCGGGCCAGCTTACTTTGCTGCCTTTCCTCCGGGGAGGCAAAACACCAATTGACAGGAATATTTGACCCTAGGCAGAACTTTAATACCCATCTCTCTCGAGCTCCCGTTTCTCGCCAAATCACCATTCTCCACAGCCTCTCCACAGCGTCCTGGAGGCTCATTCCCCCGCGAACAGGCTTAAGCTCCCCTGATATGCCCCTGTCCTTTATATGCCCTTGTCCTTTTAAGCCCCTGGTACCTACGCCTTTGCTCTCGAGCGTATGCAAAGCTTAAATGAAGCCTTTTTCAGGGACAGATTGGTGGTGCATGTTCGGGCTTCTAATTGGTAAGGTGTCAACTAGCAACTATGAGCTATACTCGCTCAATAAGAGTCTTACCATTCACTGAGGTTGGTTCAGTAGTTTTCTGGACTGGTTGAGGATCCGCAATAGAGGATGAAACCGTTCATGACATGGCATGTGTGATTAAACTCAGATAACGCAATCTTGTGTCACCAGTATTTCCGGATTTCCACCTATCAGGCCGGGCATCCGCGTTTATTTCCTCCGAGCATTGCCAGATCCTTGAACTTTATCAACTTAGAAAACACTGAGTGCAAATTTCCCGGAGCATATACGAGAGTTAGAAGATCAGAGCACGGTAAGCATGAGGCACGGTTAACTATAGAGCAATTATGGGGCTAATACAAAATCCACCAATGCACCGAAGCGAGGCTCCTGTAACGGCCATCTCTGGTTGTCGAGATACTGTGTCTGCAATAGCTCCGCGGACCGGCAGTAACCCCAAGGGAACATTGGTGTATGCAATTTCCCTGTCAAAGATTTGAATCTCGCAGCGCACCAAAGATGTTGGCCAAACCTTTTGTTGTGATCTCTTACTCCGGCGAATCTCGCATGCTTCGCAGCTGCTGAACCCATTGCTGGCGCTATCCCAGGTTGTGCCCAACTCGGTCTACGGGCATCCCTATGCACGCCCAAAGCAGGCGGCCCGTCCACTGTGGACGATGTCCCCACCTTTCAGTCTGCTATCAACACAGACCCGAGTGGTATTATTGTCGTCTTAAAAGGTCAGAGGTACTACATTAACGGCCAACTCTTCTTTACCGGCTGTATCTGATGCAGCTTTGAGCGACTAGGCGAGCTCTCTGTGTCGACGGACTTTAAGTACTGGGACAACAGACCCTGGCAGCGCGGGAGGTCAGTCCAGCAACATTATTGCCATCTGCATGTGTTTATACCCAGGGCAAGAATACAATGCGACAGTATACCACCAACGCTGCAGATTCTGGAATAAGCTACGTCCGCCCGGTTTTGAACCAGTCATATGTTCAGAGTCTCCTAGTGGATGAAACAATGGAATTGAATTTCGGTAGACAAACGTGAAAATGATGTAAGGGAAGATAAATCAGGAGGTTGATATCTGGTTGGTTGGCAGATTAGGATCTTGATCCTATGCAAAAATAGGTTTTTGCAGGCACTTGAACTTGAACTTAACTCGCTTGCGGTCTGGGTTTGGGTTGGGTTTCGGGCTTTCTATCTTCGACCCAGACCGTGCGCGGGGGAGTTTTGCGTTGAAGTTCTTAGACCCATCTGCAGATTTCGATGAAACGTGTGAAGTCGGCTTACCGAGCACTGGGGAGATATTCTGTCGCAAGATTGATTGTTTTGATCTGTAGATCCGCAAAAAGAAGCCCAGTACCGAATACGAGCACGAACCCGAACCCGACCCTGATCTTCCAACCCTTTGCTACACGTAGACTACGGCATAAGCCATGTGAGCTAGGGGACGCTAGTTTAATCGTACATAGAGTATATAAATATGCTACTACTAAGTTAGAAAGGATTATGCATTAAATTTATCTTGAGATCCAACAAGAACAACTTGGACTATACTACAATCACAAGCTCTAATCAGTATCAAGAATGCGCTTTCGACCGTCCTCACTGGCAGTAGCCGTGTCAATTTGCTGCTCAGTCGCTCAATGCGCGCAAGACCGTGTTATTTTGCTTGGCAATAAGCGCTTCAATGGCACGTCGAAGGTCGAATTCACTTCCCAGGCCCTAGGTCAAGCCGATTTTTTCAAACTTGATCCAGCCCCAAACGCCACTACCTTTGACTCGCGAGTTTCCCTTTCCCCTTGCAGTTATTCGTGTCGAAGGCCCTAATAATGGTTTTAGATGGTATTTCGATGCTATGAACCCTTCGACTAAGGAGACTGTGGTATTCAACTTTGAAGTGCAGTGGCCAGTCGATCCGAGTATCCCGGCGTCAGAAATGCTTTACCGAGTTACCATATTTGGAGCCTTTGCCAATGGAACAACCTACAGCTACACCGTTGAGGCGGAGAATGTCAAAATCACGGAAAGAGAAGATAAAAGTATGCGTGTGGACTTTTTTGGCGGCAACGAATTCGGTTGGTCAGGATCGAGCCTCTTGAAGCCAAGACCCGTCTACATAGCGACTCTCAACGCGCCTGAAGTAGGGATCAGAGGAAGCATAACTCTTCATGGAAACGTAAGGATCTCCCTTTCCATTGACAGACCAGACTTTATTATTCTATTATTAACGTACTGTTCATTCTAAAGACAGTTGCGCCTCACTATTCCCGCGGCAGTGACGCTGCAGGTGTGGATGAACAGATTATCACTGGAATTGGTTGGGCAAACGCATTGCCAGATGCTAATGCCACAGTATCCCTCCAAATACGCGATACATCCATGATATTCGAAGGGTATGGCTACCATGATAAGACCTGGGTTGACCGCCCTTTTGGGGACGCGCTCCAATCCGCCTTTTGGGGTCACGCTCGCCTCGGGCCTTATGCTGTTGTGTGGTGGCATTCGCGTGCTCAAGACGGCGCGGACATTAGTGCGGAATATCTTGCTACGTGGGAGGATGGACATGTCATCGCGTCTCGTTGTGTTAACAACCCTAACAACACTCTAGGTTGGGGAGACGGTCAGATATGGCCCCTTCTTCCTGGAACCCCAGCACCGAGGGGCATGCTCCTGCACTGGAATCTTGGAGATGCCGGTACTTTTGTGGCGAACATGACGAGTCAAGATATATTTGCCGACGTTCCTCAGTGGATGGCTGGCCGAGGATCTATCAGTGGGGGGTTTGAAGGTCAAGAAACTTACACCGATGAAACTGGAGTGTGGACGCTTAACCAACTTCAACCACTGTGAACCGGATGGTACACTGATATTCGAATTTGGCTTCCACGTTTCACACAGAGAAACTATCTGGAACCCCGAGGCCAGGGACACAGTGAAAGCCTATCTAGGCCAGGCGCAGCTTGGCTGCAAATCACCCCAGCCCTATCAGTCTCTTATCGCTAGATAGCGAATTTTCATGCATTTCTACTTCTCTGTCCATTTGTGCATGGGTTTTAGGGAGATTACATCTACTGCCTTTTTGTCGGCCACCTCTGAATTGGTCACCACACCCATCATGGCCGGAGGTTCTAGCAATGGTGGCAGCAAGTATTTTATTATATGAGGTTCGTGACGCCGTCCCGTTGGACATAGGTGCGCGCTAAAACATTAGTATAATCTTCCTACAGTGTGCATGTCATGTTCCAGATCAGGATACACTAACCGATCTTTCGTAGTATTCCTGACTCTTGTATGAGAATGCACGGCGATATATGCAATAGATCATCTTAATCTAGGACAAGTGTCGCTAGAATGCGCTGGATTTGTAAAACAACGCTTTCCCAAATAGATGCAGCTTAAGCGAAAGCAGCTCGTATTCGACCAACAGCATGCGGAGAACCGCAGCCTATTGGACAAGAGGTTAATTCTTGGGTCCGGCACAGGGGTGTTCGTCCATGTCAACAGTATACCCGCAGCAATGCCCAATCAACTTCCTTTGTCGAGGAGCTTGATCACAACAAGCCGTCAAGCTCGCTGCTTAACAGTGCGCCCTGGGTCACTTATAATAGATCGATTGCCGCTCGGAGATTGTCAATTGACTCTTATATTTTTCCCATATACCAAGATAACCCATAATGTTGCCCAGAACACCACTGGCCGCCTTTATAGCAGCAGGTGCTGCTACACTGGCGCTCGCTCAAACCAACATCACCGCTAATGTCTGCGCTGACCCCTCCACCTTTACCAGCTGCACAACCAAAGCAGATGCGGATGCCAAGGGATGCATGGATGTTTGCAACGGAAACAAGCTCTGCGTTCTGAGCTGCGGATGCGCCATGTACCAGGCTTACGTGAACTGCGTCGGCAAGTCGTGCTGGAATCAGGTACATTTCCTCTTCTTTCCTCATGCATATGTCTAATCACTTGCTGCAGGCGTACTCGTGCGAATACGGCAAACTGGTAGCAACGTACTTTGCGGAATGTCCCCTAGCCTCCGAACCGATCCCTTTCTGGCCTGCGCCCGATAACGCTCCGGGCGGCTGCTCGTGTAACCTCGGCAAGGTGCTGCAGGCGACACTCAAGGCACAGAAGGAGAATAATGCATGCTTGACTAACAAGACCACAACTAACGTCATTGAACTGAGCAATAAGTATACTGCATGTGGGTGCTGCGAGGTCAGCGCCGGGTTGTCAGCGTACGTCGCCACTCGCCTGTCCGCACCATAGTTTACTGACAAGAAGGGACAGGATGTACGAGACCTGCCCCGACACCATTCCCGCCGGCATGGGCGCAGACCTCTGGCTTCAAGTGTCTACCATATACGGCTCCGTCGTCCACTGGGGCTCGTGCGGCAGTGTGATGGATGCATATGACTGTGGAAAGCTGGGCTTTGCACCGCCGTCATCGAACTCGAGCACGTTCTACAAGCCAAACAACCTGCCACCGAACGGTACGCAAACGCTGCATAATACTGACGCGGCGAATGCGCTTACTGCCCCGCCGAGCGGATCGGTGTTCACCTGGTCACAGTCCAGCGTCACGTACACCGTGACCGCGTCGCCGTGGAAGAATAACCAGGTCAAGGCGACTGGGACCGGTAATGCAGGGACTACTGCGGCGACCGGTGCTGCTGCGACCGCGTCCGCGAAGAGTGGAGCAACTGCGTCGAGGCAGCTGTCGCTGGGGAATCCCGCTCTCTGGATCCCGGCGATCGCTGCGGTCGCTAAACTTGTGCTTGGTCAATAGATTCGCCGACACGATGGAGTCGTTCCGGGAATGTACGCGTAGTGGCAGTGGCACGTTCAATATCTACCTAGCGTCTATCACTCCTTCTACCATTACCCCAAATTCGGGCGACAGGTTCAGTTACAAATACGCTAGAACTGTATCCGCACCGGGAAACTGCCGGGATTAGAAACATGCCATCCCCTGAACAGAAGGACAAACAACATAGCTTGACAACCCCCTTCTCCGTCTCAATCTGCGCATACGTCCCCTTCTCATACTTGGGCACTTGACACGGCACCTCGGCGGCAACGGATCCCGGTTTATGGGCGCTATGATGCTCTGTTATTTTCCTGTTGGATTGGTGTTTGTGCCGCTTGGAACGATCTTCACCTTCCTGATCCTCACACGGCTTCTGTCCCTGACGAAAGTACTGCATCATTAGTCCTGTATACTCAGCGAGATACGCAGACTCTATGTAGACTTACTCCCCTTGGTAACCCTGGATTTTCGGATGAGATCCATAAGGTTACCTGGTTGCCATATCTGACCGGCGCGCTAAAACAGCAATCCTGATTGTCTATAAAGCGGTGAAAATTTGAGCTGAAAAGGTTAGAGATGCTCATAGGGATTGATTCTTTAACATAGACGCAAATCTAGTCATCGTAAAGACAACTTAAGGGATGAGAATACAATATGTGTGAGGGCAAGTCTCTCAAAAAAATACGCTAGCAAGTTACTCTAGAGATGGTATGGTGGTTCTGCGCCCTCAACTGTAGCGTAGATGGCTGTAATAGCCTCAGCGAGCTCGGCAGGGAGGGGTCCAGCCTCAAGTGCGTCAAGAGTCTTGTGGAGCTGCTCCATATTGGAAACCGCAAAGATCACCCCATCACCGTACTTTCCATCCAAAGCACTATGGAACGCAGTCCATCGCAGGGCAGCCGCATGTCCGCTGATACCATGTTTCTCAGCAACTTCTCGAACAACGGCGGAGGCCTGAACGGCGGTTTGACTATAAAGGGCACTGTACAGCTTTCCGACGGGGTTCTAGAATATCGTTAGGATTATCCGGAGGTGAAATCTTTGAGAACTTACATCGGTACTCCATCTTGCCGCAGTGCTAGCACGACCTGAAAAAAGACCACCAGCTGCAGGACTAATGCGAATGTCAGTCTAAATCCAGAAATGGGCCCCATATCGCCGTACCTATAGGCAAAAAAGGCCATATTTTGTCTACGCAACAGTGGAAATAGCTCCTTCTCGCCTCCTCTCACAATCGCGTTATAGTGTCCTTGATACACGCTGGGTTTGATGTAGCCCTTTTCTTCGCAAATATCGATAAACTTCTGCACTTCCGCGGCAGTGTAATTGGACAATCCGAGTTTCTTGAACTTTCCTTGTTGGAAGGCATCATTCATTGCTTTTGCTGTGTCCTCGAATGGCGTTTGCCGATCAGGCACATGTAGGAACATTGTCTCCACAGCGGAAGTCTTGAGGGCATTAAGTGATTGTCTAATGCTTAAATCAATTTTCGAAGGTCCGAGGGCCCCGGGACCACGACCGCGGACTTTCGAGTGGATGATAAACCGAGAGGCAGCTCCAGCCTGGCCAAGTCGTTTCTCAGAGCCGTCATAATTACTCGCGGTGTCTATATGTCTATAGCCGCGACTGTGGAATGCATCCAATAGGGCCTGGACATCTTTCCCGTTATCGAAGTGTACAACCCCCGGGTTGTCATTAGCATCGCCAACCTATCGCCACCTGATCAGAACGGTAATAGTCGCGACTGAATGATGTACGTACTGTGTGAGTACCGAGAATAATATTGACAGGCGTTCCGAAAGACATGCTGGATGGAAAGAGATGTTGAAAGATGTGAAGTGAGGGTGAGTATAGAATAAGGCACTGCGAATGAGTCGTGCTTTGGAATGGCCTGTATAAGTCTCCTTTCCGAACACTTAGCACTGGATACATGCCTTTTAAATTCATTCCATGTGGGATTTAGCTGGGCTGGTTTTGGATCATGGTGCGGTTCTATGAGGTCAACATTGTTACTCCCGCAACTTTTCCGCAATTTGGCCGCATATTGGCCGCATATTGGCCGCATATTATCCGCATGTTGTCCGCCATGACAACCACCTTGGATTCCAAGAATAGGTACGGTTCCTCATCTGTATGCTTTAGGTAAATACACATCCTACAAGATATAAGATGGCAAATATTCAAAAGGAAGAATTTCAATCCATTTTAGCTGGAGCTAAGCCCTTCCCGCTGCTATAGATGTCCTATCAATCCAACATTGTATCTTGTCTGCGCCCACTATGAATGTCCAGTATAGCTTTGCTAAATCGTCTAGCTCCTCGGCTGGATACTGTGACATCAAAGCCCCAGGCTGCAAGGAATCCACTAGAAGTGGGGGTTTCAGACGGCATAGTTCAAACCACTTCATTGCAGATTCAGCGTCCCACAAGCCACGGCGCGAAGTAAACATAACACTTCCAGTACAATCAGCCCATCCTTTAGTTGTGGTTTCGTATACGTTCATGACAGTGTCAATGATTAGACGCGAACGCCGGACACTTTCAGTCCAAACCCATTGCCGCCACATCGCCGAACAGACATCATATTCCTTGTCGAACTCACTTGCCGTCCATTGAAGGGGAGGGTTGACCCAGGACCGGTCTTCCCCTCGATTGGATTTTACTGCCTCCCACATCTGGTTTACCCACTGCCGAAGCGTTGGAATATGTTTCTCGGCAGTTGCACGCAGACGCACGGAGCCATCAAAAAGCGCTATGAATTCGTAGACAAATAGCGCCTGAACACGGCCCAGGTGGCCCAAAATACCATGTGCACGTCTATCGGTGGGAGGACTCTGGCGGACAAGTGCAGACAAGCGCTCCTCGACTATCTGCAGTATGGTCTCCTTCACGGCAGGGGTACAACCAGCATAGGCCGCAAGAGTTGTGAAGGCGTCCTGGATACATGTAGGCATGCAATGCTCGTACAGTCGTCGATGAATGAAGCTATTATAGCCATTTCTAACCCACGACCGCAGCATTTCCTCCACGGCGCGGATGAAAGGTTCCAGCTGAATAGCAGTTTTGCAAGCTGGTTCTTCGTTGCTGTGCCGCATAGTCCAGGTCTCATCTCTGAGAAACCAGGGACATTGCGTGCTGACGATGTCGCCCCTCGGAAGTGCAGCGTCCTGAGCTTGTACATCACTCACTGGTACCGACAATGCTGGGATCAATGGTACCATCACATCTGACATGGTGAAGTTAAGATCTGCGGCCCCCGTCATAGCGCCCCAATCTTCGAAATCAGTAAGACAGCTCCGCAGTGCATCAGGGTCGGTTGGAAATTCTTCAGCCTGGTTGTCACACACAATAGGATTTCTTCGCCTTCTCTTTGGCTCCGGATATACGCACTCCACGTCTTTGTCCAAGCAGCGCTGGCACTCAGGTAGCTGCTTGTCGCACCTGCGCTTTGAATTTGCGCAGGCAATGCAGGCTTTCTGCCGGTATCTTGCGGACATACGGCGGGATCGGGAATTCTAGAACACCTCAGGTTCGAACTGCCAGCGGATTTTTGCCACTTTGTAAGGTAGTCATATAACTCACCTTGTTCAAGCTGCTTATAAATATATATTCGGCAGTTTATACCATGTCCTACCCTAAGCAAGGAAAAAGGAAATCAGATCGAGAATACGATAAAACCAGTCAAGTTGGGGGCATATCAGCAGGCTGGCCATGAATTCATTCTCGTGATTTGATTAGTCACCCCGAATTCTACGAAGTTCTGTAAATCCTTAGCTGCGAAGGGTTTAGATGGTTGGTGTCCCCGCGGCCTACTAACCCAAAAAACAAAAACAAGGATTACCGTAACTGAAAATCACCTGGACTAGATACTATAAGGGGGTAGCTGAATTCAAGATATATGTTAAGGCCCGAAGGGCTACAGCGGACTATAGTGCGCTAATACTAATACTGCAGAGGGTTAAACCTACTAGATCATGTAATTACCATAGGTATCTTCGTAGTTTACTTAGTATTTTATAACATCGTAATTGTTCCCCTTACTTGGGTAATATATTGTTGTCTTACTCTGTTTATATTAATCTGACTAGTTAATATCAGAGCTTAGTACCTAATTTTATAGTTCTAATCACTCCCAAAATATAATTAGCCTATTAGGACACTATAAAACATGATAATTAGTACTAGGTCTTCCTCTAGAACTCCAACCTAATATAATGAATTAACCCCTATTATAGAACATGCTGCTAGGAGGCGTCAGGCGATAGCGCTTGAACTTGCGACTATGATGAACTAATTCATGAGGCCGCAGGACCTCTGGTTAGTGAGATACCTCGGGAGAACGCTTTTGCCAAGAAAGAGTTGTACAATCATTTCGGAGATCTCATTGCCTCTTTTTCTCTCTTATTCCTCTTAGGGTCGTTCGCTGAACTCCGATAGGTAACCGAGATGGTCCAACTCATGTCGTGCAATGAGGCGTCCGGCAATATTAGCTGCTGGCTCGGATCCTTCCGCTGAGCTCGCGTGGACACCGGAGTTTCTTCGAACATAATACACAGCCTCACGGAGGAAAGTAAGTCAGCGAACACACTTGTTATCGCCCTTGGGCATATATAAAAGGGAAGCAGTCGATCACTCCAGTCACAGTAGTTCAGTTGCCATCTTACCATTCCTTTGCAAGATGTTGACCACATTTTTCTGCATTGCCAGCGCGGCGGGCGCCTTGGCTGCATCTGTACCTATTCGCGATCAGTTCGACTCGTCGGCATATGCTGCAAAAGACGTCGTCGAGCGAGATTTTGCCATTATCGGCGGGGGAGCAGCAGGGACTTATGCAGCAATCAGTTTGGCCGACCAAAACAAAACCTTCACCCTAATCGAAATATCGGACCGACTTGGGGGACACACCAGAACCTTCCAGGACCCCACCACCGGGGCCAGCGTCGACTTTGGCGTGCAGATCCACCTCGATACCCCGATCGTTCGCGACTTTTTTGCCCGTTTGCGCGCCCCTCTGGCAAATGCGGAGCTCTCGGATTTCGGCATGCCCAAATATTACGACTTTGCCAAGCAAGTTGCCCTTACCAACTACACCCGGGGCAGTATCCAGCCCGACTATGTTGCCGAGCTCGACAAATATCCTTATGTCCAAGATCTCGTCGACCTGCCCAACCCTCCCCCGGCCGATCTACTCCTCACTTGGCCAGAATTCGTCAAGAAGCACAATCTCTCCTCCGGCTCGGCTGAGGGTGGTCTTTCATGGCCAGCGACCCCTGGAGATCCATTGGACGCCACCGCTCTGGCCATTTTTAACGACGGCAATCACATCGAGTTGAGCGAATTTGGCGGAGCTGCTCTTCACAGTGCCAATCACGATAATTCCCAGATTTACGTTAACGCTCTGGCCGAGTTGAAGTCGCATGTGTTTTTGAAATCTTCCATCATTGCAGCTCGGCGTGGATTGACCCGCCAGTGCGGCGTGCAGCTCGTGGCCAACACCCCATCTGGCAAAAAGCTCATCAAGGCAAAACAGCTTATCATTGCTATGCCGCCGGTCTTGGACAACGTCAAGTATTTCGGTCTCGACCAGCAGGAGCAGGCCATTTTGAGCAAGCTTTCTGGCAAGCACTACTACGGTGGCGTCGTGAACAACACCGGGCTTAAGGAGGGCATTGCTTATACCAACGTCGGCGTGGACAGACCATACCATGTCGCCAGTCTGCCTGGTGTGGTCGAAATCGCCCCTTCAGCTTCTCCTGGTTACCTTTTCTATTGGTACAATACGAACCAGGCCCAGACACAGGCTGAAATCGAGGGTGCTGCTCGAAGCACCATCAAGTGGCTGCAGACTCAGACCAATGCTCAGGCCCTGGAGCCAAAGTTTGTCAACTTCCAGGATTACTCACCATTCCATCTAAGCCCTCCGACCAAGGATATTGCGAACGGCTGGTATACTAAGATGAAGGGTCTCCAGGGTCATAGGAACACTTGGTACATTAGTTCTTTGTTCGTCGTTGGCTCGACCCAGGTCTGGAACAGCACTCACACCCTGCTTCCGAATATTATCAGCGCTGCACAGTCTTAGACTGTGTCAAAATTCGCAATTAGGGGCAAACCTGTGATGAACAGCTCGCCACCTGTCAACTGGCGAATGAACTATCCAGTCCGCGTTCTGTTGGAGAGGTTTTAGAATTCCCAGGAGATATAGCCAACTTGTGAGTCTGGGATCGAAGCAGGTGTATAGTGGGTATGTCTCTGAGCCTATTGTAAATACTTAGTAGTATTCTCTTCTATAATTCATCCAATATGGAGCCATTATCTAGTATATTACTGCCTATAGAACATGCAGAAGTGCTACTTACTTTCTCTTAAGCTAATAGGCTTTAGTAATGCCTCTCTTAAAGTATAACTATTTAGGAGTAAATTTTATAGATAATATATATAAAGGAAATAGTAGTATGCATATTAGTGGACTAGCTATGACTAAGTAAGCTATGCTAGAGATTATAGATGAGAATTAGAAGGGTATTTAATAATATATAGATATGCCGGGAGGAGTCGGTTAAGGTAAGGAGGATAAGTTAAAAGGTACAATAGAAGATAATAGTACCTCAGGTATAGTACTCGACTTATAGAGGTATCCCAAATATTTTAAAGCTATAAGCTATGAGGGCTACAGAATATAATGCCAGGCATAGGCCACTGCACGCCTGATGGGGCTCTATATTCATTAGGAAGTGATGGGTCACTCTAAATATATGTATGTATAAAAGTAGCGATAGTAGCATCCTTCATATCACCCCAGGCAAGGGGTTGGGGCATGAATCAACAACAGTAATTCGGGGTGAAACTCTCTCCTGATTACCATGGCTAGATTCAAGTCGGACTTCAAATAGATCTCAAAGTATTGATGGGGCGCTGCTTGCTGAACGATAGCCCAGCCTGCCTGTACGCTTTATATGAGGTTGTTGGATCTAGGTTAGTCAATGGATCCTAGTCAAACGTAATTACCATGCGGCTCATGCAGAGTTCCAGGAACCCGGCGCAGGCATTGCCAAGCATCGTTTTGGAGGCTCAAAGCCGTTGTAAAGACTGCAGGCGCAATTGGCTGCCCAATGCCCCAGGAAAGGCATGCGTCAGACGGTGACTCCCCTTTCACAGCATTCTGCTGACCATGTTGCTTCAGCAAAGACCATGGAGCTCCAGGCTGCATTGGCAACGCATATTCACGCGAGCTTATCTCTAATATATACTGCATGCAGAACCAAAGATCAGGACTGAAACAAGTTGGTCAACTGCCAAAATCTAAAGCCTCAAAGTATTCACGGATTTGGCCATTTCGAGAAATGTTGCTAGTGTTTCATGCATTGTATATCGTGGTCAAGCCCAGACTTAATGGCTTTCTTTCAATCTAGTGGAATTCTTCTCCATAATCTGTAATGCTGGCTAGCTTCATAATCACGCGTCCCGTGCCCACTTCTACTTTTCCAACGTTGGCGAGCTCAAAAGCATCAAATCGAGGCCCAACGCTTCCGCTAGAGGCGCGAAAGTGCTCAGACCAAACAGTTTGGACGGTCAAATCTGGCTGACCGAGCTCATTAAATGTTCGGCGACACCGCCGGAGCTCGTGTTGATCAGAGAATCGTCAGTGTCTCGTCAATGGGCAGTTTCTTGGGCTGCTCGGGACGAGCAGCTTGCTCGTCTCCATAGTTGAGGTGGGCCTTCAGTTTATAATCGTCAGGGACACCCGCAAATTCCTTTATGGCTGCCTCGATGGACGGAATAGCATTCATGTGCTGCAAGTTGGCGCCGACTCCCCCCAGTTCCAGGGCAGTCCAGACAAGGATCTGGTGGATGCCTTGAGTGTGATCACCCCACTCGCCAAACATATGGCCGGTCGCCTTGTGCGTCTCTGCAGCCTCTTTGGTCGTCTGGCCATGCTCCCAGAAGAGTATCTAGACCTTGTTAGATAGTCTGCGTGTGAGTCACGAAAGTTGTTGACATACGGATCCATATGCAGCCTTGTGACTTTGGAAAACGGGGCCCAACTTTTGCCAGAGACCGGGATTGATCGACGTGAGGACCGGCTCAGCCTCCTTGAGGATAATGCTCCAGAGCTCCTTATGCTTCTCCCCGAAAGCGAGCGAGATGCGGACAGGCTGAGTGTTGTAAGACGAGGGGGCGAAAGAAAGGACTTTGGAGACGATCTCTTGGACTCGTTCGTCTGAGAGCTTGGAGGTTCCTGCTAAACCATGAACACTGCGACGGTAAGCCGCTGCTTCGAGCCACTGGTCAGCCGTGATGGAAGGCATCTTGACAGAATGTGGGCAACGGTTATTCCGTCAGTCTTGGGATGCGCCTGATGATATATATATACTACGACTCACACCAGCCAGAAGCCGCAGAGATATGAGCCCCAATGATCGCCGCAAAGGCATCCAATGCTGCTCGACGGTGTGCGTTCGCCATGCTTACTTGAATCACCCATGCTAGCGATGAGGCGGCTTACGTTTTGCTGCGACTATGATAACTGCAGCCAATCGCTGTGATTGGCCCCCTGGTTTGCCTGATTTTCTTTTTCGCGGGATAGAAAGTCCGCCTCAGAAACGTTTCCCCGGAGGACAGACCGAAATGTGATAATATATAGCACAAAGGAGAAAATTAATCGAGGGCGCGTCTTCTTCAGCTCATTGATTGTCCTATATTTGGATAAACCAGCCAATAAACAGGGGGTCATTTTCTTCAACGTGTTTCCGTTATTTCAAAAGCTGACAAACTCTCTCAAATAAGTTACCTCCTAGGGCCTATAGCAGCCAGGCGGCTTTTCCTACAGTGATTCTTGAAATTGCCTTGACCAAGAAATGGTTGATATTTATTTTTCTGACCCTGCTAAGACCTTAGTCAGAATACTTAATTGCGCTGCCAGCTCTTTAATAAGGGTTATTATCATTTTTTATTTTATACAGAACATAAATTATACTCAGCAAAATTATAAATACCTAACAGAATGAGTAATATTACTCATTCCCACCTGTGACTAATATGCAGCAGGGCTAAATTATGTATTCAAAAGTAGTCATAAAATTAGTCCAAGTTAAAAGGTCTATATATACAAGCAGTGGTCTAAGAATGATCTCTATGTATCGTTACTGATCCAAATATAAGCATGCCCGCCATGTCATACGGAAGCAAGCGTCCCAACCCCGGCAACGATTAATCTTATCAACTGTTCCTAAAGGGCGAGATACCTGAACCTCTGGAGGTAAGATAACTATACATGATATAGGAAATCTCGAAACCGATGTCACTGCCTGCAAACTATTCTTCTAACACTGGTTACTAAGCCACACTAACTAACTAGTAACTACATAGCTGAAGGGAGTTTATCCGAGGAATGTTCCCCTGCCAGTGGAGCTGGCATTGTTTCTTATAAGTAATACCGGAACCTGTGAATTGCTAGGCAAAGTTAGTTGTTTCTTTCAGTCTAACCTCCTCCCAGCTTGCTCCGACATGAAAGACCTGACCGAGCCGTTCTGACCCAATTTCTCTTTCCTCCCTCTCCTCAACTCCTCTATCTTGCACACAGCGCCGCCCCTTTCTTCCGGTCGCTACTTCTCCCCGCTGGCGATTGCCTTGGCTTTAGCCTAACGCACTAGCCCTTTGTTCTTAATGGCAACGCCGCTCGATCCGACGCCGAGCTTGCAATGCATGTCACCTAGGAGCAGAACCACTGGGGTGATTTAGTCCACAGCAACCATCCTGGCTATTTCGTGTTGATACTCTTGCTGTTGTCCCAAGGGAGCGATTGTGCCCCACGCTAGAAGCTATGGTCTCTTCCTGATAGTGTGTCTTGCTCTTCTCTAGGCCCGCCGGCCCCCTTTGTGTCAGTATTCCTTCGATGCCGCATGTCCCGCTCCGTCCGTCCCGTCTGCGGTAACATTGCACAGCCCCGGCGTCGCAGTCTGGCTCTTGGTTGCCTAGTCGCGGATAAAGTGGCATCCAGTTGTCGTCATGGTCAGGTTCTCCAATTTCTCTACACCTAGTTGATGAATCAGGCCAATAGCGAAAAATACCGCAAACGCCTTTAAATGCCTCACAAGCCATCCATCTTCCAGTGGGATCAAGAGGAAATTTGTCTTACAGTCCTCTCTGGTTACGTACCAAGCGGTTACTACCTGGTAGTTCACTTCAAAATCTGTTGTGTCTTTGTACTGGCTGGTAGGTTATGAGCTTAGAATAGTTATTCCAATGTTACCATGTGGCTTCCAAGTACATGATCGATCACTTGTGCAGCAATCCATCACATATAGGCAATTTCATGAGTCATGTCGTGAGAAGTCGTCGTCGGTATTAGCCTCCTGTAAGGCTGATCCTCTGTCTAGATCCACTTGCCAGGAATAAGAGGGCGATAGAGAAGAAAGAAAACGTCAAGTTCGCCCAATCGTCGACCGCACGGCTCCTTGGAGATCCACAACAGGGCATCTGGGCCCATCAGTTGAAGGGATGGCCGATGGCACTCTGGCTACTCAGACATTAACTATATAGGTACTGGGCCATCAGCCAGTGTCTCGGATTAGTCAAGTATAAATACAGGATAGCTGCCTTCCATCGGATGTCTCTTTTCATCTTCATCGTCACAGAGCCGCCAAAATGGTTCGGGCCATCCTATGGTCCGTTAATGTTTTTCTCATCAGTCTCGGCCAAACGGCAATCGTCCCTCTTCCTTCAAGCACCGGACCATGCGACGTCACGCTTCATGCAAGTGAACTAGTTGACATATCTCGAACCGATCCCTACGACCCAAAAGGACGTAAACGTTCTATCATGGTCACCACCTTTACACCCATCAAATGCGGAAGCGTACCCTCTACATCTTACATTCCCAATGCAACAGCCAGGTATGAAGACGTGTATTTCCAGTCATTTGGACTACCTCCAGGAACGTTCGAGTCCCTTCGTATCCAGACTCAGACACAAAAGCCGCCACCAGCTTTCAGTCCTCACGGAGAGTACCCAGTAGTGCTTTTCTCACCGGCACTGGCAACCTCAAGGTTGATGTACACATTGCTGCTTCGAGACATTGCCAGTAACGGATTTGCTGTTGTCTCCGTCGATCACCCGTACGATGGTGACATCGTAGAATATCCTGATGGCCGCACGGTTCTCGGAATACTCGCCAACATCAGTACCGAAACAGAATGGGTTTCAGCACTGAACGTTCGTGTTAAGGATATGGTCTTTTTACTTGATCAAATGCACGACGAAAAAGTGATCAGAGACATATTCCCCTCGTCGCAGGGAAATGTGCGTCTACTCTCTTTTGATCGAGTAACGATCCTCGGTCATTCCCTCGGCGGAGCAACAGCAGCGCAGACAATGCTGGCTGACAATCGGTTTGTTGGTGGTATCAATCTAGATGGTAAACTATGGGGGCCTGTCGTGGACAAAGGGCTGTCGAGTCCGTTCCTGCTTGTCGGTCACACAAACCACACGCAGGCAACAGAGCCCAGCTGGGCAACATTTTGGTCACATTTACGAGGATGGAAACTTGAGCTACAACTCGCAGAGTCCAAACACTATACGTTTTCTGACTTTCCAGTGCTTGTCGACGCTTTGAGTGTCTCGGACGAAGTTAGACAAATTATTCAGGCCAATCTTACTGGGACGATAGGTGGCTTGCGGTCTAAGGATGTGATTGCTTCCTACACCATTGCCGCACTGCAGTACTTTGTTTACGGGCACACGCCAGATTTGCTGAGCAGCGCTTCTGTAGCATATCCTGATGTGACATTTGTGTCTTTCTGACTAGTTAAATGACATTGTAGAAATAGTGGAAATAATGACTGAGTAGATATGGATATCCGCACCATCATGCATGCGAAGATCTCGTGCATCCTCCTGTGCAGTGTCATTTCTAGTCAGCTGTGCGGAAGAGAATTGGGTGTGAAGTCATGCTCTGAATAATCAGGTCATCGACTGGGACATGGAGAGGTCGTCGAAGCTACAAGCTACTGTGATAGCAAAGAAGATTTTGGGCATTAAGAGCACACGAGGTAATGGGCTTTATATCTTATTGTATTCTGTCTTCCTTGTCTTTCCCAATCTATCATTTCCATATTATCCCATCTATTCCTTTATACGCCGTCCCATAACTACGATTTGTGTACACGCTAATCTTCTGCATCGAGAATCTTTTCTCGACTGGTCTTCCATATGCGTTCTTTTCTAAACATCACGCCACCCAAGCTGGTCATCAGGTATGGACTCTCTGTCTCCTGTGCAGTTCTGTGAATCTGGTGGACGATCGTCTCCACGTCTCGGCTCTTGATAGGCATGCGATGGCCGCCCTCCCACTCCAAGAGCGTGGCCTGGAGCGGGTCGCAGTACTCCCGAAGCAGGTCTTGGTGATGGTCCAGGCCGGGGTCTTTCAGCCCATGGACGTGGATCGTGGGCAGCCGCAACATGTGCTCGTCGGAACCCAGAGTGAGCCAGGGAGGAGCGGGGTGTGTAAACGGTGTGGCGGCGTCGACCAAGCCTTGCGGCTGGGGGAGGTCAGGCATGAGCCAGACCAGAGGCCCACGACCGGCGAAGAGGACAGCGAACCGGAAGCTGGTCACCCCGCACCTCTGCTGCCGGTAAAGGATGCTAGCTGCCACCTTTGCGCCCTGGCTGAACCCCAATAGGCCAACCCAATCTCCTGTGGCCCCCTTGGCATCATCGGCAGCCATGGCCAGCGCAAGAGCGGTGTCGATCCCTGCAGCAACATCCCGGGACGTCCAGACTCCAGGCATGCGGTGATCACGGAGCCAGACCCTGAAAGGCCCGTAGTCCTTGTACACAGACGTTACATCCGGCCCAGGTTCCACGCTGGTGAATGGAGCCTGTGCATAGACGAGACGGAAAGATCGTCCGAGGCGCTTCTCAATCACACGGCACTGCATACGGAAGATAAGTGCGTTGGTACCCCCGCCGTGGAGACAGAGGATGCGCGGCAGGTGGATCGTCGCTGTGTCGTTCATGTTGAGGTATCCAGTACCAGCGGACTGGGGGCTCTGGGCATGATCATAATGCCCGACCATGATGTGCTAAGTCGCACAGAAGGGTGTTGTTTGTAGTGGAATACTAATATTCTGCCTCACTTGGAAGCTGCGCCGTGGGACTGAGAGGAGGGGTTATAGTATGCTGTGCACCATAAGGTGCGTACCATTTTGCAACATGCCAGTTATAGCCTTGATAACCGTGCAGCAAGTCGCCATTATTCCGCTTAGACAGGGTCTAGTTTCCCTGATTGCTCGCTTGCGGGCAATGTTAATTCCGTTGGGTGGTCAGCGTGGAGTTATAATAGTCCGTGATGTATCCACACTCCTGAATCACGTTGCGGCTGTATACTGACAATAACTTCACTAATCAGTTAACTTTGGGTCAGATGTATGCACAGAAGATCAAATACAAACCTATCGACTTTGAGGAGGGTGTGGTCAAGAATCAGAGGCAGGATGGCTGCATAGTGTTGGTGATGCAGCTCACAAGTTCACCCTATTTATGGGGGCCAGGTACAATAACGGCATCATCGATATCGTGGCATTGGCAAACCCACTCAACTGAGCCTTTTCTTCTGGTGTCTCCTCAAGCGACGGGTTTGCTGCTACATTTAGAGAGTACCAAGATGTGCGGTGTGATGCCATTATGGCTGGCTGCCGCATCTGCAACAATACCATAGCTATGGCTACCTAGTTGGATTTAATAATGGAGCTCATAGACATATCTGTCATTGAAAACAAGCTGATTCAACAGTTCTTCATCAACAAGAGTGTGGGTACTTCGAACACACCTATCTTTGATCACATTGAGGGTGAACAAGAGATTGAGTCTCTCTTAGATGCATGCAATACCACCACGATCTCAAAAGGTTTTCTAGGCAGCTACTGGCTTCAGTTCAATCAATCCCACTAGAGGCATTAGATCTCTTTAGCAGCTGCTCACTCAACTGATGTAAAAGGGGCTTGTAATACGTAATTGGTTAGCGATGTCTCTAGCAAGGGGATTAGAACAGAGCTCTTTGTGGAAATCATGGAAGCCAATTTCGAATTCTCTATATGCTAAATGTGAAAAAATACCCAAAGTAGAACAACAAACCAAGTTTAAAGAACGCATATCAGTTACTAATTAAGAAAACCCATCGCCTTCCAAGACGAAACATAGGACCGCACCACCTCAGCACTCACTGGCCCTTCCGCGGCCATGGCTTTGGAATGCTCACTTGATCTCTGCGTGTCCAAAACGATACCACCGCAAGCCATGCGCTCAAAGTGGCCGTCGAGGAAGCCCAGAGCGAGGGCGGCCGGGTTCTCCGCCGGGGAGAGAGACGATTGGCGAACCCGTTTAATCCACTCTTCGAAGGGAACGATGCCGTGGGGAGGAATATCCAATGCAGCCGCCAGGACCGTCGACATTTCCTTCCACTGCTGGCCGACGGGGTTGTCGACGTGATAGACCGGATACGCCTCTGTCGCATCATCACGGTTGTCGATGTTCAGCAGGTCGACCATGACGCTGGCGGATTTATCCACGGGCAGCCAATGCAGCACACCTCGCAGGTCGGGAAACGCCTTGAGCGCCTGAGCGCTTTTCACGACAAAAGCAAAGTGCTCGACTGGGTTCCAGAAGCCGCTTGTGGTCGACCCAGAAATCTGGCCCGGCCGCGCCACCATGGCCCGGAAGAGCCGCGGGTGACGGCGCAGCGTGTCGGTAAGCATGCGCTCGCACACCCACTTGCCCTCGTTGTAGCCACTGGGGATCACCGCAGCCATGGGCATGGCCTGCTCGAGCACGTTGGATTCGGCCGAGAAGCCGGTCACGCCGATCGAGGAGATGAATTGGAAACCGATCCTGCGCGGCTCGATTCCTACTGCCATGTCGTGCGCCAGGTCCAGCAGGTTCCGCATCACCTTAATCTGGGGCTCAAAGGCTTTGAGTGGCCGCGTGGCGCTCATGGGCCACGCGTTGTGAATGATGTGGGTGCCGTACTGCGCCAGCCAGGTGTACTCCTCGTCTGAGAGACCGAGCTTTGGCTTGGAGGTGTCGGTACCATATACCCGCAGCTTCTCGTGTGCGGCTGGGGACAGCTCGATGCCTCTCGAAGATAGCGCCTCTGCCTGCCGCTTGTCAGCGGGCACGTCGCTGATGGCGCGGTTGATGCAAACGACAGTTGCGACATCCGGCCGCTCGGCGAGTGTTTGAACAATGTGCGACCCAAGGCTGCCCGAAGCGCCCGTGACGACCACCACTGCTCCGGCACTGGGGCGTGTGCGGATAGTGCCATTCGCCGCAGCCTCAAGTGCGGCCGACTCCCAACCGGTCGTGTAGGCGGCCACTAGGCGCAGTGCCTCTGCCTCTCGGGCTGCTACATCACCCCTATTAATTACTTTCGCCGCTGGGACAGGTGAATCACTGACCGAATTTTGACTTTTGCTGGTGAAGTCTGAGGCGTCATCCGGAGTAGAGATATCGGAGGTTGTGTCTTCGTCACCCGAGTCTGAGAGCGCGAGATCACTCTCTTCGGTTGCCGTGTCATCGTCGCTGACTGCGTCGTCGTCCTCTTCTTCCACGTCCTTCCCACCTCCGGCCCTCGCCAAAGCATTCGACACGCAGGCAACGAACTCGCGAAGACTGGTGGCTACCATCGTCTCAGCGTGGTCAAGCGTGCAATGGAAGGTATTCTCGATCTCGCGCGCCAGCTCCATGCCCATCAATGAATCAATGCCCAGGTCAGCCATCTCGCTGTCGAGGGTCATTTCGCTGGCCTCGATGCCGGAAACGCTGGCGACCACATCGCGCACCTCGTTTGCGATATCGCGCGGCCCACTGGCAGGCTTTGCCTTTTTGTTGTTGGTCCTCTTTGCCTTGGGACGGGATTGGGGCGGCGCCGGTTGGGAGTTTGGACTAGCGGCATTGGTAGGCCCGTCAAGGGTGGTAAGAGGTCGGGCAGACGATTGCAGAGCCGCTGCAGTGGTTCTCACAAATGACTTATCTTTCGTCACCCGCGCCAGGATCTTGCTCATCGTCGCCTTGGGAACGCGGACATATTTCAGGCCCAGAATAACCTCAGCCAGGGCACCCGTCGAGGCATCGAAGACGAAGACATCCGTCACGTAGGACTTTTCGTTTTGGCGCGCGTGGCGAGCGAGCACGTGCCAGACGCCAGGACCATGCTCATGACCGTCAGTTACAGTCTGAGCCTTTGGCGAGCGCATCACCAGCTCGAGGCCCGTGGCAACGAACATGTCACTCGCCGGGATGTCCGTCAGCAGGTTGACGTACATGCCTGCAACTTGACCGTACGAGTCTGCCTTGGGGACATCAAGCCAGGTGTCGCCAGCGTGGCGTTTGTGCACAACACCCGCGCTCTCGCCGTTGTCGCGGCCCACCACGTACCGCACGCCGTGGTACACGGAGCCGAAGTCCACCACTTCTTCGAAGGCTCGGTACACGTTGCGACCTTGGAGCGCCTCCACGCCCTCATCGTCCGCTCCTAACGCTAGAACGGCTTGGCACTGCGTGTAGCTGACCACGCGCTCCCAGCGTCCGAATTCTTGGAGAGCGGCCGGGTCGGATGGCGAGCACATGTTGATACGTCCCTCAGCGTGCTTGTCGTCGGCAGGCGAAGCGCCGACGCTGTGGATGGTCCAGTACCACTCTGTTTCGGCTTTGTTGAGCGGCTCAAGGTCGATGTAGTATTCGCGCGTCGAGTCGGCGCAGATAGGCGAATGGCTGAGCATATCGCGGACTATCGGGAAGAAGCCATTCAGTCGCCATTCTGGATTCAGGCTGAAAAGGGTCTCGATGGCCATGTCTATCTCAAGCGTGGCTGGAGCAATGGGCGCCGTCTTGGCGATCACATGGGTTGCGAACAGGCGCTGGTACTTGTCTGAGGCCGTGTTGATGCGGAACCGAGCCAGCTTTGTCTTCCTCTTGGTGCTGCCACTCTTGTGGTCCTGGAAGCCGATGAAGGTCCATAGATCAAGGGTCTTAGGATCGACTTGTGCTTGCTGTGCCTGTCCCGCCGGCAGCTGCAGCCCATTGCTTCCGATCAGGTTTTGGGCGATCTTGATTGCCTGCTCGACTGGGGACTTGAGCTCCAGCCAATGGCGCGACTTCTCAAACTGGTATGGCGGCAGGAGGAGCTGAGCATACTCGCCCGACTGTACCCGGTGGTGTGGCCAGAAATACACACGTAGACCCTGTTTCCAGAGATCGATAGTTGCATCCGTGAGTCTGTCGATGCCCTTCTGGGTGTTCGTGATGGACACGGATTGGAAGTGGAGCCCATCGGAATGCGCTGGCGCCGTCTGAGCAAGTGCACGCGATGCCATGACAGTGATAGTCGAGTTGGAACCCGCCTCAAGGAAGATGGCCTGCGGATGCTTCTTTGCGAGCCGTTGTACGGCGTGGTTAAAGAAGACTGGCTGGCGCATGTGGGAGCCGACAAAGGTCCAGTCCGGTCGGGCTGCTGGGTCGCCATGCTCGGTGGCACGTTCTACCGGAATGACGGCATCGTGGAAGGTCACTCCTTTGCCGACCTCTCCGAGGCGGTCGACAATGCTCTCTACCAATGCAGAGTGGAAGGCATTGGTGACGTTGAGACGCTTGCTCTTGACGCCCTCGACCGCGCTGCCTTTTCCAGCCAGCGTGATGGCAAATGCGTCGATGGCTTTGGTCGATCCAGCGACAGTGAAGCTGCGAGGACCGTTATAGCAGGCGATGCCAGCTGATCCGTCGGATCCGAGGTTCGACTCCTTCAGGAGCTCATGCACAAGCGCTTCATCAGCCTCGATGGCCATCATGGCGCCCGGATCAGGTCCCCAAGCGCTCTGCACCAGCTTAGCCCGACCAGCGATCAGTTTGACTGTGTCTTCCAGACTCAGCACGCCCGCCACGCAGAGTGCTGTTATCTCACCAAAGCTATGGCCCACGACGGATACTACCTTGTCAGCGAGTCCACAGTCTATCCAGCTCTTGGCCGAGGCGTACTGCATAGCAAAGAGCGCGGTCTGGAGCTTAACTACATCCTGATAAGGCTCGCAAGAGAAAATGTCGGGGTAGATACTGTCTAGACCGTGAGATTTGATGGCGGCATCGCAGTTATCCAGGTGATGCCGCAACACTGCTGCACCTTCATATACTGCGCGGTCGAGGCCAACGAATGTCGAAACCTGGCCCCCAAAGCACAGAACGACGGGTCGCTCAGGCTTCACAGGCGCAATGCCGATGCTGGCAGCTGTCTCCTTGGTAGCCGCGGATGCCTTAGCAAGCTTCTCCTGTAGCTCGTCCAATGAACTGCAGCTGAAGATCAGCCCTTGAGGCAAGCCGGGGTTCGATTGCCATTTCATGTTGAACGATACATCAGCAAGCTTAGCTTGTCCATCTTCGGGCCCAGCGTGCGAGCGGAGATAGGGAGCCAGCGCGGTACTGTACGCCGCAATGCTGCGAACATCGAAGCCTGAGATCCAGAAGGGTAGTCGAGCCGACGATCCGGCCAAGGAGGCTTTGACAGGCTTGTGAGCCGAGTAAGCAAGCACCACGCTCGAATTGGATCCGCAAGCGCCGTAGTTGTTGAGCAGGGCCAGCTTTCGGTCCCCTGGCCAGTACCGCAACGACGTAACAACCTCCATGTTGTCTGACGGCTGCGCATGGATATTGGGATTCATGCTCTTGAAGCTTGCTTGGGGAGGGATGAAATTGCCTCGCATCATCATGAGCACCTTGATGAGGGAGACGAGGCCGGACGCGCCCTCCGTGTGGCCGACGTGACCCTTGACCGAGCCAATGGGCAGCACAGTATCGCGCAGAGGCCCAGCCACAGCGTTCCGTATGCTTTCCCACTCTGCAGGGTCCCCGACGGGTGTGCCAGTGCCGTGACACTCGACCAGCGAAATGTCACGTGGGTCTACGCGAGCTTTGCGGATCACATCATTGAAGAGTGTCGAGAGCGAAGGTACGTTGGGAACAAACAGTGGCGTGGTGTTAAGGTTCTGATTGATACCCGTAGAGCGGATGGTCCCCAGGACCGTGTTACCGTCGGCCACGGCGGTGGATAGCTTCTTCAGGAAGACGTAGGCGATCCCGTCGCCGCGGCAGTAACCATCGGCATCAGAGTCAAAGGGTTTACACTGTCCCGTCGGGCTAATGAAACTGCCAGCGGCCAGGTTTTGTGTCCATTGCAGGTTTGTCAAGACGTTGACACCACCGCAGAGCGCCGCCGGGACTTCGCCCGACAGCAGATCCCGGCAGGCCATGTGAAGGGCCGTCGTCGACGACGAGCATGCTGTATCAAACGTCAACGACGGGCCCGTCCATCCGAAGTAATGCGACACTCTCCCGGGGATGAAGCTTCTCAGCTCCCCCGTTCCCGTGAACGCGCTGGTCGGATGGCAATGGATGTTGACATCGTACTCGTAGGAGCAGAGGCCGACGTAAACACCAATGTGCTTCCGCCTTTCGAGCTCCGCCGCGCTGGTCGAGGCCAACTCGTTGAAATACCCGGCCTGTTCGAGAGCTTGGTACGCCGCCTCCAGCGAAAGCCGGCCCTGTGGGTCTATCGCCATCGATTCGCGCGGGCTCTTCTTGAAGAACTTGTGATCGAAAGCGTCTGGGTCGCGCATAAAATTGCCGTACCACTTCCTGTCGGGGTCGGCATTGTCGCGGAACAACATGTCGGGGGTCATCCGCTCGCGCGTGATGACCTCGTGCTGCGACTGGCCGGTCTTGATCATTTGCTCAAACTCGTTCAGGTCTTCGCCACCCGCAACCTTGATGGACATGCCCACGATCGCAATCACATCTTCGAAATCTTCTTCTGGCTTGAGACTGGGTCTGCTCGGTTCCGCGACCTGAACTGCTTCGACAGCATCCGAGCCGTTCACTGTGTCATTGTTGCTTTGTGGTGGTTGGTGCAGGTGCACAATTGACTTGTTTATGTCCTCCTCGACATCCTCGAAGTGTACTTGCTTCGAACCGAAGGCGCGCAGAATGGTGGGCGGCAGAGGGCGGTCAAGCCCATAGGCAATGAGGGAGATGTCCTCTTTGTTGGCCGCAAGCTTCGAAACGGTGCTGGTCCAGTTTAACTGCTTCGTCAGGATCGAGCGCAGCACCATACCAACCAAGTCGACTTCTTCACCCGAGACTTGCTTTCCCTCCGGGTGGTCGAGGTAAGTGGGCAATGCCAGCTGGGCAGCGTCCGGGAACTGCAGCTCAGGCATCGAGTGGCACACTTCGATCAAAGCTTCGGTGTGGCGTTCCCGCTCTGCTGTGGGTGTGTGCAGCTGACCCTTGAAAGCGAGCGGTATGGCCGTGACGCCAGCGGCCCGAAGCTGTCTGACCAGCTTGGACGCGATGCGCTCCGACGCTGTCACGGTGGCTCGGGACTCGTCAAAGAGGACCGAGATGTAGGCATCCGGAGACAATTTCGAGACGATGCGCGTCATATCCTCGCCCTGCTTGGGGGTTCTCCACGCCGTAGCCAAGGAGACGGATCCGCCTTTGCCGAGCCTCTTAGTCCACTCCTCGGTGGCTCCTACCAGGGTCGCCATCAGGGCGCCGATGCGTAACGCCGCGGCGCCGTACTTTTCAAATTCCTGTCGGTTGTGGGAGCTGGCGACGGCGACGGCGGCGATCATGCCAGCACAGAAACCCACTGTCTCGGCCTTGTTGCTTCCGCCAGGCTGTTGCTGTTGCTGCTGCTGTTGCTGCTTCACCAGCTCTGCCTGCAGGTCGTCCACACCTTTTCCAGTCGGACTGTGGAATCGAAACTCCAGGTAGCGCCAGTACTGGTCTAGTTGTATCGCGACCATCAGAACCCCGATCCAGAGATCTGGTATCTCCGCGTCTGGAGCCAGCGACTCAACAGAGTCCGGGCCATGTCGAAACCACGAATTGAGATCGGCCAGCAGACGAGAACCCTGCATTGTGCTGGCCACTTCGGGGATCTTCTCTGTCAGGGCTTCCCAGTACCGGGGCAAGCCGGCCAAGGTCTCCAGGATCCATTGTCCATTTGCCCCGTCCAAGATCTGCCGCACCTGTCTTTCCAGCGAGTTTTTGCTTTGTGGCCCGATGTGTCCTCCGAAAATGAAGCTCGTCGCTTCACGGACGTTTGATAAGGAGGTAGGGGGGGTCATCATCGTTGCTTAATGTGATGTGTGAGGGGGATTAATTTCCAGGGAAAAACAGGAAGAATAGGGAACGATTGAATGTTCAGTCGCGCGGAATATACTGATCTAATAAGGAAATAGTGTCAAGAGCACTAAGGAGGGTTATGTCTGTTTGTTAAAATCCCCGATTCGTAGTTGACAATGTCCATCTTCTCTTGTTTTATATAGATAAACATGGGCATGTATGTACATGGGATGCTTTGATTGGCTATCTTTCCCAATCTCGTGTAGAATAAGCATTGGAGCCTTACCGCAATAACTTTTGTGCAGAAGGGAGGCTTACAGCTGAGGCCTGCTTTCGGAGTTTCGGAACAAACTAACAGCAAACGAGGCAACACCGTCAGCACGATGGGTGAGCGCTGTTATTCCAATGCGCAGACGGATTTCCGAATGTTGGAAGGCCGAGCACACAATCTCCTGAACGTGGAAGACTCCTGGCCGTCTGATATGCAGGGGGCAACCGCTTCAGTATCCCAGCGATGACAAGCACGTGGCAAGCACATGGCAAGGACATGGAGGAGACACCGAATATGGTGTTGATCTACACGGCATTGTCCTGAAATCACACAGCAGGCGCATATATGCGGTGTCACTATGGACCTGCATCAAACCTCAAATTGACACACGTGTATGGGAGTTTCGCATCGAAGCAACTCCTCGGTACATCTCACAATAGCTATTTCGAGGTGGTCGACGCAGTTGTTACCAGACTGAGCAAGGGCACAGCAACTGTAAGCCTCCCAAACTGCACCGATTGGTGAGCAAGTCAAGGGGAATTAAAAGTCCGGGTTGAGGACTCGGCCGCAGGGGTGGTAAGCACGCCTCCGCCTCACGCATCGTACGTTCCGGCACCCCATCTGTCGGCCCGTCCACCGGTTACCCATATATATCTATATATATAAATAAGTGCGTGTGTATATATTGATATCAGCTAATCAAGCATATTTTTCATGATAGTGTTTACTGGGTCGCTGGTCCGCCCGTTTCTGAGTTGTTTCGGCACACTTCCTCGTCCTGTCTGATCTTTTCAAATCAGCTAAATCCAAATCGACCTTAACAAAGGCACTCACAAAATCCGTTCACATATTCGCCATGGGGAGCATCAGCATCAACGGCAACGGCGTTGCACCTGCTCTTGATGTGGCCGTTGTGGGCGGTGGCATCATCGGCGTGATGACGGCGATCGGCCTGCGTCGCCGGGGCATAAACGCAGTCATCTACGAGCGGGCGTCCACCTGGCACGAGGTCAGCGCCGGGTTTGCATTCACGGGCGCAGCGCGGGTGTGGATGGAGATGATCGACCCTGCTCTCGTCGAGCTGCTGGGCAGCATCAGCCAGAAGACGGACGCCAGCACAAGCAATGCCTACTGGAATGGCTACCACCCGCGGACCCGAGAGGATGCCGAGGATGAGTCCAAGTCGCTGCTCTTCCGCACGCCGACCAACAACCTCAGCTTCTGGGGCTGCGTGCGCTCGCAGTTCCTGCAGGGGATGGCGGCTATGCTGCCTGACGGGGCGGCCAAGTTTGGGAAGCAGCTGGCGAGCTACGAGGATGACGACCAGAGTGGCAAGGTCGTTCTCCACTTCGACGACGGCAGCACAGCCGAGGCCGATGTCTTGCTTGGGTGCGACGGTATCCACTCGTGCACCCGGAAAGTCCTGTTGGGCGCCGACCATCCGGCCAGTCGGGCGGGCTTCAGTCACACCGTCACCTACCGCACCATGGTCCCTATCGACGTGGGCATTGCCGCCCTGGGCCAGAAGGTTGCGAAGAGCGCCTGTAATCACTTGGGGCCAGGCGCAGACTTGCTGGTGTATCCGGTTCGTAGAATACCCTACTCCCATCCATATGAGGATTGCTAATCGGAGTAGGTCATGTCCGGAACTCTTCTGAACATCGCCGTGTTCGCTTACGAAGCCGCGGAGTTTCCTGACCGCGACAAGATGACGGTTCAGGTCGACCGTAGCGAGATCGAGAAACTGTTCAAAGGCTGGACTCCGCAGGTCGCCGACATTTGGAAGCTCTATCCGGAGAAGGTGGTCAAGTGGGGAATCTTTGATCTGGAAGAAGCCCCGCCCCCGACGTATGCCCGCGGCCGCGCCTGTCTCGTCGGCGACGCCGCGCACGCCAGCACCCCGTATTTGGGCGTCGGCGCCTGCACCGGCGTGGAGGACGCCCTTGTGATCTGCACGCTCCTGGAGTCGGTGCAGCAGAAGGCGCTGGGCGGCGCGGCGCTGAGAGACGCGCTGAGAGAGGCGCTACAGACCTACAGTCAGGTAAGGTTGGACCGTGGCCGGTGGATACATCACCACTCCCGCCAGATGGGCCAGATGTATCATTGGCGATACGGCCCGACGGGGCGCGACCCGGAGCGGATGAAGCGGACGCTCGAGGAAAACTGGTCCACGGTGGTGAACTACGATGTTTTGGCACCGTTGTCGCCTGAACTACGCGAATTGGCGCGTTCAAGGGCCTCTCACTAAGAATCGCTCGCCATCTCGGTTACTGTCACCTGCTTGTATTACCTTAGCCACTACTTTACAAATATGCAATCACGAAATGATCCTTTCCGTACAAATTCTCATATAGTAGAGATATCAAAATTCGAATGTCATCCAGTAGGCATGTCTAGTAGGGAAGATGACGATGTGATATTGATACTATGGTGCTTCAATAATTAGTGATTGGAGCGATATAAGGGAATAATCATCTCTATTAGGGGTTGGTATGAAAGTGTTGGTGATATATATATATACATAATGACCTTTGACTACCACGCTTCAAGAATAATCCCTAACCATCACCTATTCGACCCCTAGATATGGAATCACCATTTTCCGTATAGATTAAAATAACTATAACTACTATATATGTCATATAAAAATATTAATTTCTATAAGCATGCCGGATATGCCTTAGGTAGGTGGTGTGTGGCAGCAGTGTGGTGCGAGGTAATGGTAAAAATTCTATCTTGGCTGGTTTGTACAAAGAGTCCGCCAGCAGCAGCTCAATGAAGAGTATCCGATAAAATTTGCCAGGCAGATCTGAACAGTGCTTTCTCAGGACTACCTTTGTTACTGCATTCTCTGTGCTTCTATGCTTCAACACTCTGCTTGTTGTATAAACTTAGTAGCTTTCGCCATTAATAGTAGGTGTTCGGGATTCCCACTGTAAATGTTATTGCTATGGATCATTGTACTGAAGCCAAAATTTCTCAACATATCCTGATCTTTCTAGCAATCTAGCTGGCTGTTTTAGGAGTGGATAGAGATTCCTTAAATCTTTAGCAAACTGATCACTGATATATCAACCAAGTACGATGAGTAGCAGAATAACACGAGTATAACCCAAGATTCAATGATGCATACACAAAACAAGGTACATCGGACACAGGCTTTATAAATGTATATCGGTATAGCTTTATGCAGTATCAAAGTCATAGATAATCCACGCCTTGCAGTCCGTTACTGGGCCTCCTCACTGGGTGGTTTCATGATCGAACGATCGCCGGTGGACCAGATATGGGTGGACTTCATCACTTTCAACTTCCAAACGTCGTCCACCTTGACCGCGTCGCAGTTGTAGAATGCGCCAGTGGTAAACTTGGTAGAGTCCGGCTCGTAGCCTTTGCCGAGGACGCAGTGCACAGCCTGACAGTTGAAGGTTACGCGGGCGGTGGTTTCGGTGTCGATGCTCACGCGCACATTGCTGAGGTAGTGGATCGTGTCGACCCGCTCGCTGACATTGATCCACACCTTGTTCTTGAGCTCGTCATAGCCCTCGCAGACCTTGAAGGCGATGTCGGTGTAGATGTCGGGCGTCACGGCCGACTTGAGAAGCTCCTCGCTGGACTGGTCGATGGACAGGAAAGCGCGGTAGCACGCATCGGCGATGGCGTCGCGGTCGCTCAGAGGCGGACCGGCGAGCTTGGCGGGAAGAGGTGTGCCGTTTTGAACCATGGTTTGTTTCTGTGGTGGACTCGTGGGAAAGCTGGGTTTCAATGTTGATGGAGTCGAGGAGTTGTGTTGTCAATGCTGCTTGCTACAGCTGGACACATTCGCCTACTATATGACAGTCCCTCGGGTCAGACGGAGCATACGAAGCACACCATGGAACACCATCTAGAACTCATAGTATTTCCGTGGATCAGCGCTCGCATCTCTATATCCCGCAAGGCTGAGCCAGGGCCGGCTTCATTTAGCCAATCACGCTGGCGCAAGGCACATTGATCGTCCCGCTGTCGGACAATCAATGTCCCTCGCGTCAGCGTCAGCCGCGAATCACCGCCTCGCGGAGCTTGAAGATCCCCCGATACGCGAAGAATAAACTATGCCGCGGTAGGCATAACGCAGGGAGTATATCCGCTCGTTTAGTCTCTCTTCTCTCTTTCCCTCTTTCATACTGCGCTGGTCCGCAGCCAAACCACAATCACGCCCCTTCAAGTCAAGACTGGAAAAAGGGCACTCTTACACAACCATGGCCCAGGATCCAGAGAACCAAGCAGCCTGGCTGACCGCCTCCAAAGCCACACCCCTCAAAGTCGGCCCAGCGCCCTACACCCCTCCCGACCCGGGCAGCTCGTCATCCGCAACTCTGCCATAGGCATCAACCATATCGACTGGCTGAAGCAGTTCCTCGGCGATGGCATCCTCCCTCACATCCGCTAACCCACCATTTGTGGCGAAGACTTTGCCGGCACCCTCATCGCCGTAGGTGAAGGCGTAGCGCGCTTGCGCGTCGGCGACCGCGTCCTCTCCGTGGCCTGCCTCATCCCGCGTCGTCATCATCGCAGGCGGCGCGTCCTCCGTTGGTGGCACAGCAGGGTATCATATTGTCTCCACCTCCTCGCCCAAGAACTTCGACCTCGTCAAGAGCCTGGGCTCCGTGTACGTCGTCGACTACAACTCCCCGACCGTGCCGGACAAGCTGCTCGCCGCCGTGCGCGGGCGACAGCTGGTCGGGGCTCTCTCTCTCGCTCGGTGACGGAACGGCGGACCACCTAGCCACCGTGCTGAAGAGCTACGAGGGCCCCGGGTCGACGAAGAAGCTCATCGCCCGTGCCGAAGGAAAACACAGTGTTGAAGAGGGCGGAGAGGTCGAGGTGAAGTTTATCCTCGTTTTCCCAGAGGTTATTGGGCCGGAGACCCCTGTGCGGCCGACTTTTGAGGAGTTTTTGCCGATGGCGCTGGAAGAGGGGCAGTTTGTGACGAGACCGACGCTGGAGGTTGTGGGCAGGGGACTGGACAAGATTCAGGATGCGTTGGAGGTGCTTCGGAAGGGGGTGTCGGCCAAGAAGATTGTTGTGCAACTCTAGACTGGGCTGAGAAAGGTCCAGCTACTGGGGCTTGGTCATGAAGCAGAGGCATCGTACATCGCATTCCGTCCACGGCGTACAGAACTCGAATATACCCCTTTTGATTGTTCGTACCATTTGCTGCTGTTCTTGAAGTCTGTAATGTGTACTTGGCAAGTAAATATCACTTTACATTAGAACCTTCATCTCCGTACGCGTCCTTAAATGGGAAAAGGAGGTTGATTCACTGATTAATCTACACATCCATTCGGTTAGAAAGGAAATGCTAGTCGTAAATTTACATTATGCAATGCTCTAGGTACTTTTGGAGATGTCCTGTCCGAGTATCAAAGCAAACATCAAAGGACCATGCATCTATCTATGCCCAATAGGTCTGCCCTGTCTTTCCTGGTTCGCGGTAATTTCAGCTGAAAGGCGCCCTTTCTGGAACCTCTTCAGGCCGCCGCAACAGTAACGCCTAGGTCTATATTGTCGCCCGCTTTGCTGCATTGGCTGTTTGTAGTACCTGGCAAACCACTTGCCTGATAATGCATTTTGTGTACAACAATGACCTGCAGGATCATGCCATGCCATCCGGAACTAAATTCGCGATGAGTCTTCCCAGGAATCTCCCGAAGCGGACCTGACATCAGCCGCGGGAATATTTCTGGGGCGGACTTAATATTGCCCGCCACAAGATCTCCCCTTGTAAGCCGCGATGCTTGCAGCCTGTGGTCATTGTGATTACTCCGGTAAATCGATCCTTCGTTCAGGAACAGCATGCTGACAATGCCGGTATATCGCAGTCCGCATCGTTGAATTGGCTGTAACTAAGGCTGAACCAGCCATCTCCACGCAGTGTTATATACATGGTTTGGGAACGGGACCAGCCGATGTATTGACTCGACGCAATTTCCTCTTCATGGTCCATGGTCTCTTCTTGTGCATAATCTAGCTCCCTACAACACCCTCCAACTCCTACCGAGAGTCTAACTACCGTCTACTCTATTCGATTCCCATTCTCTTCACCATCACGACCGAAACACAGAACCTTGACCAGGCCCAAATCATATCGATAAAATGGACACCGACAACAGCGAGTGGGCCAGCGAGCCCATTGCCGTCATCGGCATGAGCTGCAAATTCTCTGGCGGTGCCAGCAACCCCGACAAGCTCTGGGACCTCATGGCTTCAGGGAAGACCGGCTGGAGCGAGATCCCAGAAGATCGGTATAATCTCAAAGGAGTCTACCACCCCAACCACGAAAGAACCAGCACGGTGTGTATTAAGCTTATGCACGATTGGCATACAAACAATGTACTGACAACCAGTCCCAGTCACATGTCAAGGGTGGACACTTTCTCGACGACGATGTAGCAGCGTTTGATGCGGCATTCTTCAACTACTCGGCGGAGATGGCCCAGGTAGTCGACCCGCAATTCCGGCTGCAGCTCGAGTCTACTTATGAGGCGCTCGAAAATGGTATATGTTCTCCCTGCTTCATTCCCCTCGACTACATTGATATCCAACTAACTCGGATTATAGCTGGGCTACCTCTCTCGCAGGTGATGGGATCACAGACGTCCGTTTTCGCTGGTGTCTTCACTCATGACTACCAAGAGGGCATAATACGAGACGAGGATAGGCTGCCACGTTTCAACGTAGTGGGCACATGGAGCCCCATGTCATCCAACCGCATCTCGCACTTTTTTGACTTCCGTGGCGCCAGTATGACTCTGGAAACGGGATGTTCGACGACACTGGTGGCCCTGCACCAAGCGGTACACTCCTTGCGCAATCGTGAGGCCGACATGTCCGTGGTGACTGGAGCCAACGTGATGCTGAATCCAGACACATTCAAGGCGATCGGGTCGCTGGGAATGCTGTCGCCCGACGGCAGGTCATACGCCTTCGATTCGCGCGCCAACGGGTACGGTCGCGGAGAGGGCGTGGCCACCATCATCATCAAGCGCCTGTCGGACGCGCTGGCCGCCAACGACCCCATTCGGGCCGTGATCCGCGAGACGGCCCTGAACCAAGACGGCAAGACTGACACCATCACGACGCCCTCCGGCGCCGCCCAGGTAGAGCTCATGAGGGAATGCTACCGCCGGGCCGGCCTCGACCCGCGCGGCACCCAATATTTTGAGGCCCACGGCACGGGAACTCCAACCGGTGACCCAATCGAGGCGGGAGCCATCGCCGCTGTCTTTGGCGGAGATGAAGACCGTGACAACGAGGAGTACTACATGCGCATTGGCTCCGTTAAGACCAACGTGGGCCATACGGAGGCCGCCTCGGGTCTCGCCGCCATGATCAAAGGTGTCTTGTGCCTCGAGAAAGGGGTAATTCCGCCATCGGTAAACTATGAGACGCCCAACCCGAAGCTCAAACTCGAGGAGTGGCGTCTCAAGGTGGTGAGGACGATGGAGCAGTGGCCTGACAGTTTGGTTGATGGTCCGCGCCGCATGTCGATCAACAACTTTGGCTACGGCGGAGCGAATGCCCATGTCATTTTAGAGAGTGCCGACCCATGGACTTTAACATCAGGTCTGGATCTCAACCCCGTCAATGGCAATGGCAGTCACAGTGCGAATGGTAATGGGCATGTCAATGGCAACGGCTATACCAATGGCAGCTATCACACGAACGATACCACTGACGACGCCAAAGTGTTAATCCTCAGTGCGCGCGACGAGCGGGGCTGTCGGCAAATGGTGTCAGACCTCAAGGCTTATCTGGAAAAGCACAAGTCGCTTGGACACGCGGCCTCCGAGCAGCTGCTGCGTAATCTCAGCTACACGCTGGGCGAGCGCCGGACGCTCTTCCAGTGGGTTGCGGCGCACCAGGTGCGTCTTGACAAGGACGGTACCCTCGACGCCGCTATCCAAGCCCTCGACTCGCCTCGCTTCAAACCCGGCCGCCGAGCTTCGGAGAGTCCACGCATCGGCATGATTTTCACTGGCCAGGGCGCGCAGTGGTATGCCACGGGTCGCGAGCTTCTGACGTCGTACCCTGTCTTCCGCCAGTCCATCGAGGAAGCTGAGGCGTACCTGCACGACCTCGGGGCTGACTGGTCGCTCCTCGAGGAGCTACAGCGCGACAAGAAGACGACAAGGGTCCACGACACGAAGATTAGCATTCCCGTGTGCGTGGCGCTGCAAATCGCATTGGTACGCCTGCTTGAAGCGTGGAGCATCACGCCCTCGGCGGTCGCAAGCCACTCGTCGGGTGAGATCGCAGCCGCCTTCGCTGTGGGTGCCCTCACGCATCGTCAGGCAATCGCGACCGCCTACTACCGCGCTGTACTCGTAGCCGACGAGACACTGCGCCCAGCTGGGGCTGCCAAGGGTGCTATGGCGGCGGTCGGCTTGGGTGTTGACGCAGTGCAGTCCTACCTCGACCGGCTGAGCAAGGAGAACGGCAAAGCTGTTGTTGCGTGCGTCAACAGCCCTCAGAGTGTCACCATCTCTGGTGATTCTGACGCCGTTCAAGAGATCGAGGACTTGTGCAAGCAGGATGGCGTGTTCGCTCGTCGTCTCAGAGTCCAACAGGCATACCACTCACACCACATGGATCCTTTCGCTGAGGCCTATCGGGAGCGCCTTCGAGTCGAAATGGCGCGGGGTGTGGTGCAAAATGGCAAGCAAGCAGCCAAGCAAGAGCTTAAGGCGGTCTTTTCGTCGGCAGTCACCGGTGGACGTATCACCAAGATGGAGGAAATCGCCAGTCCCGACCACTGGGTCGGTAGTCTGGTGCAGCCGGTCGAGTTCGTGGACGCCTTTACCGAAATGGTGCTGGGCGATCCGGATGGCCCGACGGGCAGAAGTGTCGACGTATTGCTCGAGGTCGGCCCTCATACGGCGCTGGGGGGCCCTATCCGGGAGATCTTATCCCTGGCCGAGTTCGAGGGTATCGAGCTGCCGTACTGGGGCTGTCTCGTGCGCGACGAACACGCAGGCGACAGTATGCGGTCGGCCGCCATCAACCTGTTTCGCGAGGGGCAGTCCCTGGTCATGAACCAGATCAACTTCCCCGTGCCTGCCTATGACGACGAGAGTCCCCAGGTCTTGACGGATTTGCCATCGTATCCCTGGAACCACAGCATGCGTCACTGGCAAGAGTCAAGGGTCAACCGGGCCATTCGGGAACGCAGTCAACCACCTCACGAACTACTTGGCATGCCCGTCGCCGGAAACGATCCCAGCACGGCCGTGTGGCGCCGTATCTTGCGCGTGACCGAAACCCCCTGGGTCCGCGATCATATGGTGCAGGGCAGTATAGTGTACCCAGGCTCGGGCTACATTTGCCACGCGATTGAGGCCGTTAGGCAGTTGGAGAAGGATGGTGCCGCCGACGAAGCCAAGTCCGCCAGGAGTATCTCAGGATTCCGCCTGCGCGATGTCAACTTCCTTTTTGCCCTCGTTATCCCGGACAGCGCGGACGGCGTTGAGATTCGAACCACGCTGCAGTCTGTACCCGAGCGGGAAATTGGCGCCCGCGGCTGGCGGCGCTTTGAGGTATCGTCAGTCACGTTGGATAACCGGTGGACGCTGCACGCCAAGGGCATGATCATGGTCGAGCGGGAGGCGACTGCCCTTGAGACGGCAGAGCGCCGCCCGTTGTCTACTTACACCCGCCAACCAGACCCTCAGGACTTGTTCGCCAACCTCAGGGCACGCAGCGTCTACCATGGCCCCCTATTCCAGAACACGACCAAGATCATCCAGGATGGCCGGGAACCGCGATCCGTGTGCGACATCACCATCCGTCACGAAGCTTCGTCCGATACAGACCCACTGGTGGCGGCACAGAACACCTTGCTGCACCCGATCACGCTCGATGCTGTCGTCGTGGCGTTCTATTCCGTACTGCCGAGTGTCGGAGCTCTGCAGGAGGATCCCAAGCTACCCCGGTCGGTCGCATCAATGTGGATATCGAGCAACATCAGCCGCGAGATCGGCCACACGTTGCGCTGCGACACGTCACTGCTGCACGAGGATGCTCAAAGCGGGATCGCTGACATCACAGTTTTCGACCCCCAGACAGACGCCACAGTGCTCAAGATCCAGGGTGTTGAGTTAGCGTCTCTGGGACGCGGCAGCGGAGCCACGGCGCGCCAGGATGCGGCAAACAAGGGCGGTGCTGCCATCACCAGCAAGTGGGAGCAAGAGGTGTGCAGCAAGCTCGTGTGGGGACCCGATCTGTCACTTCGAAACCCGCTGGCTTTCGCACAGATCAAGAAGCAGCTCGTTACCACCGACTCCGATACCGAAGCAGGCATTGCGGCGAACCTACAGCGCTTGTGCATTTACTTTACCCATGATGCGCTTCGAGTTCTCACCTCCGAGGATGTAGCCCAACTGCAGGAGCAGCCACATTTGGCCAAGTACTACTCATGGCTGCGTGAATTGGCCGCCAAAGCCGCCAAGGAATCGGCGCTGGACGTGCCTGAGACGCGTCAACAATACATGGCCGCTGTGGCCTCGCAAAGCGTCGATGGGGAGTTGGTCTGCCGCCTCGGGCCCCTCCTCCCGTCCATCCTCCGTGGTGAGCTTAACGTGGAAGAAGTGAGTGGGTTGCTGAATGAGTACAACGCCAACGCGATGCGTCGGTCATCAGCACTTAGACAGCTCTCCTCGCTGCTGCGCAAGGTCGCACACAAGAACCCAGGTGCCCGCGTCCTCCAGATCGGTACCGGTAGCGGCCCCCAGGCGACACGCCGCATATTGGAGACGCTTGGCACGCCTAAGACGCCTTTGGTAGCGACCTGGCACGTTACCGAGCCATCTTCGGAGTCCCTGGAGGATGCCCGTGCTCAGCTTGCCGACTGGGCCGATTTGCTCGAGTTTGACCAGCTCGATGTTGAGCAGAGCCCAGCCAAGCAGAAGTTTACCCCAGGGAGCTACGACATCGTTGTAGCCTTCCAAGCTCTACGCGCCACCAAGAACGTGACCGGTGTCGTTGCCAATGTGCGCAGCCTGTTGAAGCCAGGCGGCACGTTCCTCTTTGCGGAGACGGCCAAGGACCAGGTAGACGTGGATTTCATCTTTGGCCTGCTGCCGAGCTGGTGGCAAGGCGAAGAGTCCGACCGCCCAACCCTCACAGCGTCCTCCTGGGATAGCGTGCTTCGGGACGCTGGGTTCAGTGGAGTTGACCTTGAGATTCCTGACTCGGAGAGCGACGTCATCCATACCAACAGCATCATCATGTCCACGGTGCCATCCAACCTGGGCAAGACTAATTACAGAGAGAGCTTTGCCGTGGTCACCAGCAGCAGGGCACCTCCACCACCGGGCTTTGTCGATCAGCTATCCCGGCGCATCCAGGCATTGACCGGTACTGACACTCTCGTCCCCGAACACCTCGTGCTTGAGCAGAGCAGCTTTGACACCTACAAGGGCAAGATCTGTGTTTTTGTGGGCGAGATTGACGAACCCATTCTGGCGGATCTCGACGCAGTGCGTATGGAAGGCCTCCGCGCCATGGTTACGCAATGCAGCGGCCTGCTCTGGGTCACGACCGGCGGTACCGTGGACAGCGAGGTGCCCGAACGGGCTGTTCACCAGGGCTTCCTGCGTGTGCTCCGCAACGAGTACATCAGCCGTCGCTTCCTGTCCCTGGACCTCGACCCTGCACATGCAGCCGAGAGATGGTCCTCGGGCGGAGAGGTCGTCGTTTCAGCTATCGTGCAGGTACTCGAGCAGGGATTCGGCCGTGCCGACACTGAGGCTGGTCCGGCCGAGTTCGAGTACGCCGAGCGTGACGGCGTCCTGCATGTTCCCCGGTACTACAAAGACGAGCAATACAATGATATGGTCACTGGCCCGCTTGTACCGAGCTGGGGTGAGGTACTGCCAGCGGCCAAGGACGAGAAGGGAAGTATCGATGCTATTGCCAGCATTCCCTTGGAGCCCCTATTCCAGGAGGACCGGCCACTGCGGCTGGAAGTGGGCATCCCGGGACACTTGGACACATTAGCTTTCGTTGACGATGAGGAAAGCCAGGAGGACTTGACACCCGAGCTGGTTGAGATTACCCCTCGGGCCTACGGAGTTTGCTCGCGCGACGTCATGGCCGCTATGGGCCAACTCAAGGATCGTTCCATGGGCCTCGAATGCGCAGGTATCATCACGCGCGTCGGTACCAAGGCTCAAGCAAAGGGCTACAATGTCGGTGACCGTGTCATGGCGGTTTTGACTGGCGCATCCTTCGCCAGCCGTGCCCGTGTCCCGTGGCAAGGCGTCATCCAGATACCGAACGACATGGACTTTGCGAACGCCGCCTCGCTTCCCCTCGCTTTTACCATTGCGTACGCCGGCCTCATCGATACCGCGCGCCTGACGGCCGGGCAGTCGGTACTCATCCACGCCGCGGCCGGGGCCATGGGGCAGGCCGCCATTATGCTGGCGAAGCACCTCGGCGTGACCGAGATCTATGCTACGGCCGGGTCACAGGAGAAGCGAAACCTTCTTCAGCGCGAGTACGGCATCCCCGCCGAGCGCATCTTCACCAGCCGCGACGCATCTTTCGCCCCAGCCGTTCTGTCCGCCACGAAGGGACGCGGCGTCGACGTGGTGCTCAACTCGCTGTCAGGCCCGCTACTACAGGCCAGCCTCAGCGCAATCGCCCCTCTGGGCTACCTGATCGAAATCGGCAAGGCGGACATCGAGAGCAACAGCCTGGTGGCGCTAGAGTCCTTCTCTCGCGGCATCTCGTTTATCTCATTGGACGTCCCGACCCTCTTGCGACGCCGCGGACCCGATGTCCACCGCGCGCTTGGTGAGATCGCCCGCCTAATCGAACAGGAGGCGGTGAAGCCGGTTCACCCCGTCGCTGTTTACCCCATGCAGGATGCCCAGGCGGCTTTTCGTTTCGTGCAGATGGGTACACAGACGGGTAAGGTTGTGCTCTCGGCTGGACCAGACGAACAGGTCCGCGTGGTCCCTCGGCCGAAGGGGGTCACTGCTCCAGCCCGACTGCGGCCTGATGCATCATATCTCATCGTGGGTGGTGTGGGCGGTATCGGACGATCAGTCGCGCACTGGCTTGTAGCTCACGGAGCGAGGAATCTGATCCTACTTTCTCGCAGCGCCGGCGATCTCGATCTCGACAAGAACAAGAACACTGACGGCGCACTATTCGTCCGTGAACTGCGCGAGATGGGCTGCCGAGTGAAGCCCGTCAGCTGCGACGTTGCCCTCGCCAGCTCACTGACCATGGCTCTCAAGGCCTGCGAAGACGACGGCTTCCCGGCAGTGCGCGGCATCATCCAGGGCGCCATGTTACTCCGCGACGCCATCTTCGAGCGTATGACCCTCGACGAGTGGCGCGACGGCCTACGACCCAAGCTGTACGGCACCTGGAACCTGCACACCGAGTTCTCGCAACCAGGCTCACTCGACTTCTTCGTCATGCTATCGTCCGTCTCCGGCGTGGTCGGCATCGCATCGCAGGCCAACTACGCCGCCGGCGGCTCCTACGAAGACGCCGTGGCTCGCTGGCGCCAATCCCGAGGCCTGCCCGGCGTGGCGATCGACCTCGGCCCCATCTCCGACATAGGCTACGTCTCGACCTCGGCCAAAGTGGCCGAGCGCCTGCGCAAGGACGGCGACTTCGCCATGCTGGACGAGGACATCGTGCTCCGCGCGCTCAAGGCCGCCGTCCTGCACCCGCTCGGCGCCCGCTCCCAGGTCATCGTCGGCCTCAACTCCGCCCCGGGCCCGCAGTGGGACGCCAACGGCCGCTCGCAGCTGGGCCGCGACGCGCGCTTTGCACCTCTGCGACCTCGCAGCAAAGCCTCAGCGCGGCCTGCCGACGGCGAGAGCACCGGCGCCTCGCTCGCCTCGCAGCTTGCAGAGGCGAGCGATCCCCAGGAAGGAGCGAAGCTCATCGGCGCCGCTATTGCAGCTAAGCTGGCGGATATCTTCATGACGCCCGTCGCGGAGATCGATCTCAGCAAGCCCCCGGCGCACTATGGCGTCGACTCGCTGATTGCGGTGGAGTTGAGGAATATGCTCGTCTTGCAGGCCGCGGCGGACATTTCCATTTTTAATATCTTGCAGACGGCGAGCCTTGCTGCGCTGGCAGGGTTGGTGGCCGAGAAGAGTCGGCATTTGCAGAGTGCTTAGAGAGGAGTGTGGTGGTAAAGGTTGGGTACGAGGCTGGACTTGACTTCATGCTGGGTTGAGATATTTTGTTTTCTTTTGTTCTATCAGATTGACACTGGCTTAAACAGGTGCTTTTTCGTGGACTTTATCGTTGTGATTTGCTTTGTATAGACTACACTACTACCGTATATAGACCGTTTGAACACTTTATCAGCAATACGAGCCTCCTTTCCCAATAGTTGACTACATTTCACACTTCTCGGGTGCGTGGCGATATACTAATGTTGCTTTTGTCCCAGGACTGACTTGGAGAGTTGTCTTGGGCCTGGACTGTCCGCACCGGAGCTCTCGTTTGCCTAAGTAGCTTGCCAGGTACCTTGATTTGCAGACAGAGAAGTAAAAGGGCTAGTCGTCGGTGCTAGGTTCCTCGCAGACAAAGGAAATCAGCGCAACCCTGGACCAGAAGCGGGCAGACTATCAAAGAAGATGCCGGGGAAGAGAGGCTCTCGAAGAGCCCCAGAAGGGGTCCAGAAGGAGCAGAGGAGTGCAGGAGGTGACAGAGACAGCTTACAGTAGGTGGAATCAGTGTTGATTCCAGGCCACTCCTTAGGAGATTACTTGGGATTACTTGGTGTCGAGATTTTGCCTTATATTTGTCTTTTCGGGTGCGCCAAAGAGGCATTTCTTCATCAAACCTTGTCGATTTAGGCTGAGCACGATTAAAGTAGAGCCAACTTAAGCGACGGCCGCGTTAAGACCACGAATGCGAATCTTAGCAAGCTTTAACCGATAACTGCGACGAAAGGCGGGCATAGAATGCCGACTCCGACGGGGAACCTATAGAATGAACCTCTGGCATAGTGTAAGAGTCTTCTATATTCCTGATTTGTTCTTTCTACAAATATATATATATATGAAAACGAATATGTTCCACAAGTACAGTTCCCATATCCAAAACTCCACAGATTGCCCGCATGGGCATATTCTAACACCACGTAAAGTAACGCCTCTTTCATATGTCGTCATTGAAATATATATCTGGATGCGACCCTAAATCTAGGGGAGGGAACACCAGTTGTCGCTCTGGGGTTCTAAGAGTTGGAGGAAGTTTTGTGCAAGCTTATTGAGGCCGGTCGAGGCTTGCAACGTCGTTACGATGCTGGGCATGAGCTTGATGTAGGCCTCGTTTAGCCCGGGGTGGGATTGGGAGAATCGGGCGCCTAGGAGGAGTAGGATGGGCGTTAAGGGGTGCATCTGCTAGATGGTTAGCAATTCGAACTTTTACGCTATAAGAAAGGGGGAACTTTACCTGAAAGTGCTGGCCAAGTACGGAGACCAGGAGAGCCATATCGGCCACGGCATCCAGTGACTGCTGCTTGTGTTCCGTGTAGAGGGCTTGAGTGAGCTGCGTTCCTTGTGCGTCGGTACCGAGGGGCCTGGATTCGATAAGGTCGTAGAGCATCAGCACGGCTATATGTGCCGCCAGAGCAACAAAGGCGATGATGGGATCCGGGTACTCCAATGACGCATATATTCGCAGCATCCGGGCGCGTTGCGCCAACAGTGCATTAAGGGACCGGTGTCGACGGCAGAACTCTTGACAGGGTCTGCTCGGAGGTTTCTGTTTATGTTCTAGGACCCGTCCACAGATGGTAGCTCCGATGATGCTCTCTGTAAAGGGCGACAGGTTATTGTGGGGCCACTCGAGGTCGACGACCGGAATCATATCCGCGAGAAAACCCATGTCCGTGGGCCGACTACTTGCGAAGTTCGCCTCGGGAGCCGGCAGGCGGGTACGGATCTGGTAGTAAGTTAATATAGAGTCCTTCGCACGAAGGATTGCTTTAGGCCCACTCACCATCCGTTCATCGAAGAACATGTGCAGCCCATCAACCATACTTGTGAAGCGGTCGACTGTATATGCCAGCCAGAAGGTCCGCCTTTTCGTTTCAATATCGATCCAGTCATCTTGGACGGACGCCTGAAGAGTGAGTTGCCCCTGATACTGTTCCAGTTGCATGGTGGGAGGTGTTTGGGGTACATCCAGTTCGTACAACCTCATCATCTGGATCAGGCGAAAGGCCCTCCCGGCGGACATCATACCTCGGTGGAAATCCTGGCATGTGAGCTCATAGATCGCAAGCAAGATCCACGCCTGGGCCTGCTCGAGGGATATTTGGTGACAGGGCTCCTCTGTTTCGAGTGCCTGCAGAAGTTGTCTTGTCTTTGCGTATAATTTCCGCCCTTCGACTTGGAACTGACTGGAGAGTGACGAGGCCAACGTCCACATCGCATGCTGTAGGCAAGTTTTCTGCCTGCTCTTGTTTGCTTGTTTCGACCAAGAACGGTAGCGGTGCTTTTGCAATATCGGCGCAAATGCATAAGCCCGGTCGAAGTAAAGCTGGTCTCTATCAGAAGTATTAACATCGCTGGTCCGTAAATCAGCCTGCAGCGTCCAGACTTACAGGTCGTTGTGCATCATGGGAGTGATCAGGAGATCGGGTTCCATTGTAATCTGGACCAGCTCCTGAAGATTGTCCAGCGAGGGAAGTGAGGGAAGTGAGTGAAAGGGCGAGCCTGTGTTCGAATTGTCGAAACACCCCCAGGGCTCCATGGAGATCAGGGGAAAGTGGTATTCCATCGGCGCCGGCCATAGCGGGATATTACCGGGTGTTTCGGGAGTTGTGCTGAGTGTATGCTGAATTTCGTTATTGTCTGCAATGCTCCCACTGCTCCCACCGCTCGCACATTCGTTGTCCATGTTGCCCCCGTCTTGGGAGGGCGAGCAGGCTCGTGTCTCAGCAGGAGTACTAGATGCCCCTTGTTGTTTTTCTAGCTGAGTCTGGAGCTCCTCTGGCGCAGCACAATTTCATCAGCCTACGAGCCAGGGTGGACAGGAGGAGAAATGATTTGCAAGCAGCCCTTACCAATTCTTTTCTGTAGCGTCTTGAGATATCCCTTCCTTGGCCCTCTAGGCGGGCAGCTGTCTCGCACTACGCAGGTCACCCCGGAAGTGGCACACGCCGTACATTGGGGTTTTCCCCTATCGCAGCGGATCCTTTTTCGTCGACATTCTTCGCACTTGTCATCAAGGTGTCAGCGCCAAGAGTCTTGGAATGGGCGAAGGTGACCACCTACGGCGAGTCCCGGTTGTTGTCGTTGTGGTTGCCCCGCCATAGCTGCTTAGAGCAAGCTATGCTCTGTACTTGACCGAGTAGACTATGGCAGTCGCTCTTTTCGCTTGCAGAGTGTTGATGCGCTAGACAAGGAATTTGAATGATATCAAGGAAAGAGCGTCAGACGTCTGATCGTATACTCGGTAAGCCTTTGAAGTATAGCTATCCTTGCAATTATGTCGATAAACTAGAGTCCGAATGGACAAGATAGTATTGGATCACGTCAAACAGCAGCTCTGGAGCATCTATCATACACCTCCTGAGCAAGCTATATGTTTGTCAGCATCAGGACCTTCCTAAATACTCCAGGCGCAATCAAACGTACGCAAAGGAGACGATCTCCCTAAAAGCTAAAATAGCGTTGTTGTCGGAGAAAAGCAACCGGTAAGGCTAAGAAAAGCCCTGAGCGTAAGCGATCGACTTGTCCTGCAGTTGAATAGAGAACAGGAGGCTTGGAATTTATCACGGTCTCGAGTTCCTAGCTCCGATGGTTTTTGCCGCAGTTTCCGTTCTTGCCAGCAGTGCTTCCGACTTCGTATTGCGATGACATTTGTCACGCCATTCAGAGAGTCAGACTCGGGCTGGTTGTAGGCAGCATTCGACTAACGTTGTTAGTGTCGTGTAAGCCGGCAAATCATGAGTGCCAATTAGAGGAAGGATCTGGATCCCTCCTTGTTCTCATTTGCACCTGAGTGAGCGCCTGGGTCGTTGCTGACTACACTGAAGAGTCTTCAGAACCATACAAGCTTTATCAGAAAAATTTGCAGCAACTTATGCCGAAATCACTGTTGGTTATGCCCCCACTTCGGATGACTTGCAAAGTACAAGGGGAAGAGAGGGCCATGTGCTGGCCAGAGACTCAGCCCCGACTAAAACTCTATTGCCGCAATATCTACTTTCATTTGGTTGTTACACATCCCATCACCTTATTGCACCAGTATGTTTGTATACCAAGGCTTCAAGTGTCAGTGCTGGGATAATGAAATTCTCAGCTCGTCGTGTCAGTCTCATCTGCCATAGAGTACAGGTAAAAAAGGGGTGAGGGGGTGACTGCGGTGAGATGAGGCTGACCGTTCCCACACTCCACTCCTCCGCCCTCCTGAAACGCTCAATGTATGGGCAGCTATACAGCTGAAAGAACGTTTAACAACGGAGCTAAGCGAGCAAGTGAGGTTAGTCAGATAGGAAATAAGAAGCGAAGTCCCCGAGATTAGCCTTTCTCAGGCCCCGAGTGGCGCACGCGTATCAGTGCAGAGCCCTCGCAAGGTGCTCGCTCGAAGTATACCGCCCCAGGCAGATTGAGGTACTTTAGCCGTCCTAGTGGAAACCGAGATAGGGCGGAGCGCGCTGGTTGGTCCCGGATCCATAGCGAAAATGCCTCACCTTCAAAGACTAGACCAGGGTGAAGGGGGCCAAAAGTGATATAAAGGTCATTTATTGGGCGGAGAGGGGAGCCAGAAGGCTATATACTACTACGCACATGGGCGCAGAGAGAGCGCGACCGATGGTGCTAAATCGGAAGGGCCAAAAGCCAAACCGGCTCAAGCTCCCATCGTAGCCGTCCGATATAGTACGTGGTATCTGGTCGTTGCGGACTCGGACGTGCACTCCCTACGCTCCACCGCCCACGCTGCGCCCTCGAAGCGGAGATCCGGTCGCCTGCACGTGTACACTAGTTGGTTCCCGACCAGATGGAACATCGCGTGGGCTGAAATGGGTAGCGTTGGGGTTGCACGGAGTAGCCGTTGATGTTACGGAGTAGCCGTTGATGTTGCACGGCATAGAGGACAAAGCAACTTCAGCAACTTCAGGGACCACACGATTCGACAGCAGTGGCTTGTGGCTACGACATGTAATCTGTGGATGGAGGAAGGGCGGAGGTTGCCGAGTTTTTACAAGGTAAGATCCTCGTCTGACCAGGTGGGAATCTAGATTACCGTAATGGATCGCCAACACCTTCCATGGATGGATGTCGAATACGGGCCTTGCCAGGGGCCGGTCTGTACCACCGAGGAGGAATCCTTCACGATACAGACGACAGGGATGATTGAAGCACGTTTTCTGACAGATAGCCCGCTAGCCCGCTACAAGTCGGTCGTCTTACATTTCCCAACACGCAGCGGTTGGTCCTATATTGTTATTGGCTGAAGGATTACTCTTGGCACGTGCGTATCCTCCTAGAACCATCACGGGGGTTTTGGCCGCGCTATCACAGGCTTCATGACTGGCAATATTAGGTAATGAGCTTGTGTTACTGTGACAACAATGTGGCAATGAGCAACCCCACTTTAATCTTCAAAAACGGCCCCTATCGGTATCGTTTCAACCATGTCCAGTGGCCGACACAGAAAAAAGGATCCCCATCCCTGCTAGCCCTAATCTCCGATCATCTATTGGGGGAAAGCGGCTGACATTGAACAACGTACTAAAATCTCACCCACAGGTTGGGAGAATGAGAATCTATGTGTACAAACTACAAAATCCAGTAGTCTCTCAGAATATATGCAATAGCACTCCTATCTGCAATGAAGGTGCAAGGGAAATGACCATCTCACTATCTTTACAAAGCTTGAGTTACTTTCTTGCCCTTGAAAATTATGCAGATCATGATGACCAAGGCTCATTCCGAGCTGAGTCCACCGATCAGGTAGACTAAGTCTGGAGTCCCTCCTCTAATTTTAGATTACATCCTTGGCGGCCAAGCCACCCCAGAACTTATCAAACCGCCCAATGCTCGGAGATTCATTGCCCTACTGATCCTACTGATCTGCCGGGCCGGTCCACTAGATAGACCTAGCTGTTTGCATCGGCCCTGATTGGATGCACGAGTTGTGCCTCTATTGGAGCGATTGGGCTGGACCGATTTCCTATCCGAGAATGGTAACATGTGAGCGAGTCACCCCGTATTGGTGGTAAAACGTATCCAATCAGGAATAACACCCTCGAGGGATATAGGCAGCTATCAGAGCAAGCTACATCAGGCATTCATCATCATCATCATCATCATCAGATTCTGTTTGTGTCAAAAGGTAACCATACAACCGCAGTTCTAATTAAATTAAGCTCGGTAGATGCTGTTTTCTATGATGCCATACGCTCCGGACGACGCTGCAGTTCCTTGACGAGATCGATGCCCACCTGGGTAGCTTCATCCAGGGTCTCCTCCGGCAAACCAAGCAGCTCATTCTGTGCCTTGGCCGAGAAATCACTGGGATCATCCGGGTAAAACGCCCTCGCGTACAGCAGCTTAGCGAACCCAGCCATGTTACCACTCTTCACTAGCGCCAGACCATCCTCGTATCGCTTCTTGCTGTCCTCTTGAGTGATCGTCCAGTCAGCGTCGGTGGTACCCGTGACGCGCTTGACGCTCTCAAAAATGTCGTTTTGACTGACGACAAAGCTCTTGATGTATACGCCCTTGTTGAGGAACGTCGACAGAGTAAGGCTGGTATCGTTTTCGTCCTCAGGCAGCTCCTTCAGACTCAGGACCTTGGCCACAGCGCGCCCAACCTGCGCCAATGTCGAAGTAGTGTTCTTGGTTTTGCCATCGTCGTAAATGGTCAGGGAACGCTTGTCAAAGTCGAACCCAAAGCGGGCCTCACCGCCGGCCAAGCTGTAATCGTACCAAAAGCCACAGCACACCGTGATCCACTGCATACCGAGCTTCTCGATCTCGTCCCTGCCGGCCTTGGCCGCGGGTCCCAGCAGCGTGTCCTGGCCGAGTTGAATGTTCTCAATGTCGCCCGCGTACCCGTTGGGCATGATGTAGGGAACACCAGCCTTAGCGGCCGCCTGGACGAGCTTGCTCTGGGTGTCGCGGGGAGCAGTAGGCGCCATGGTGATGATCAGAAATTGCTGGCCCTGGAGGGCGGCAACAATGGTGGCCTCGTCATTGTAGTCGACGGGGGCGACTACGACGCCCTCGGGCAGTTTGTTGCTGCTGTCTTTGCGGGTGAGGGCCGTAACTGTGTGTTTTCCGGTTTTGAGGAGAGCGGCGACGATGTTGGATCCAACAGTGCCTCCAGCCTAAGTGTATTTGTTAGCGTTGTGGTATGCATGAGGTGGCTGATGGGTGTGCTTACGCCGACAATGGCGACTCTCTCAATGGCGTTTTTGAAGCCAGCTGGCTGGTTCTTGGCGTAAGCGGGCATTTTGACTTTTTTTGAATAGGATATGGAATTAATGATTAATTTATATTAATTGTCGTGAGCGTGGTGAAGAGTGGTGGCCGAGGGATTGTGGCTATTGCTGCCGTATGAGCTTGTAAGTTGTGGGTGTCTGACTGTTCCTCCATTAGCAGAAAATGTCTGTCCATTTATACATTTTAGCCCCTAGTCTCGAGATCGCTGCACAGCCATACTCCTCCTATGCTATTCTCTCCATCGCAGCCTAATCACACCTGGTCGAATTGGGCAACTCCGAACAGCTATTCTCCGGCCCGTGTATCGGGATTAATTTGGCCAGATCTTCAAACTTGATCCACCCAGGCATGCTGGCGCCCCTCAATCAACTATGAATCAGGCAACGTGTGCGCCAACGTCGCCGTTGCAGCCGCACTATGACTGCTCCATAATAGCCGCCGCACCTGCGGCGAGCATTACCGCCGAGGGACTGAAATCCCTGTATTAGTGCCAAAACCCAAAGGACAGAGATACGAGAGCTCTCAGCCGCAGCAGCCGCACAAAGGGGCCCTGACTAACACGGGCACAACCCGACTGCGGTCGGCCGGACTTAACGCCGCAATAGCCGCACCGCACCGCACCGCACCAACATTGAAGCGGCGTTTGAGACAGCAGAGCAGAGGATGATTCACCTCTCGAGTCCGACTCACAGACCTTTGCGCATATCTCCGGGGTGTCAAGGTGATCAGCTTAGAAATCATGATGCAGAGAAAGAAGAGCCTTATGAGTCCTGCAAAAGCTCAGCCTCGAACCTTAAGGAGCACAAATTTAGATATACTCTGTGGCAGCGCGTCGACACAGAGATCCAAGCACCAAAGTCGACAACGCTGTCATCATACGGGCTGATCAAAGCCCATACATACTACGAGTCGTCTTACTAGCTGGGCCAACTCGTTCTCTAAGCCTCAGTTCGCCTTGTTAACCAAAAAATATCTTTGCACGAAAAGAAAAAAAAGAGAGAACATGGCGCTTGGCGAGACCCCCTCTGATGATTCAACCCTGGGGCAGACATCCCCAGAAGGTTCGAATGAAAAAATATCTTTCCAAGGGAAAAAAGACAACTTGTCGCTCGGAGAGGCCCCCTCTGATCATTCAACACCGGGGCAGACGTCCCCCGAAAGCTCCAATGAGGACTATGAAAACAGTGTATCCAAGCAGGCCGCCGACAGCAACATCGAAGGTCAACCCTTTGACTCCAAAGTCCAAAGCCCCCAGTCTATCGCCGGCGAAGTCCTCTTCGTCGCGGTGATCTGCTCCTCCCAGCTCCTCACTCAAGCCGGGCTTGCCCTCAGCATCGTGCCCCAACACATCATTGGTCAGTCGTTCGGTATCGACGACCAGCCGGGCCAGCTGAGCTGGTTCTCCGCTGGATACTCTCTCACCGTCGGCACCTTCATCCTGATCGCAGGCCGCCTTGGCGACGTCTTCGGCCACAAGCTCTTCTTCGTTGGCGGCTACGCCTGGTTCGGCTTGTGGTCTGCCCTCGCCGGTGTCGCCGTCTACAGCAGCTCCAGCTTCTTCATTTTCTGCCGCACCATGCAGGGCATCGGCCCGGCTTTCTTGCTGCCCAACGCCATCGCTATCCTGAGTCGCTGTTACGACCCGGGGCTTCGACAGAACATGATCTTCAGTTTGTTCGGTGCCACGGCCCCCGGCGGCTTCGTAATCGGCGCCGTTTTCTCCAGCCTGCTTTCCCAGAGGGCCTGGTGGCCCTGGTCCTATTGGGTCCTGTGTTTTGCGTGCCTTCTGCTGGCCGTCTTGGCCGTCTTTGTCATTCCCGCAACCCCGGCGCCAAGCAGAACCGAGCCTGAAGGTCCCAGTATCTGGCAGCGGGTCGATATCTTCGGCTCCATCACCGGCGTGGCCGCTCTGGTCCTCTTCAACTTCGCCTGGAACCAGGGCGCCGCGGTCGGATGGCCCACACCTTACACCTACAGCATCTTGATTGTCGGCATCCTCATCTTCGCCGTCTTCGTCCTCGTCGAGAAGAGGGTGAGCAGCCACCCCTTGATCCCCTTCGGCGTCCTGCAACTAGATGCCCTCTTCACTCTCGCCTGCATCAGCGCCGGCTGGTCCAGCTTCGGTATCTACGTCTTCTATACCTTGAATCTCCTCGAGGTCCTGCGGGGCCAGACCCCGCTGCTCACGTCCGCCCAATTCACTCCCGTCGCCATAAGTGGCTTGTTTGCCGCGGTGACCACCGGTCTGGTCCTAAGCCACTTCCGCACGTCGACCGTGATGCTCATCTCCATGACCTTCTTCCTCATCGGAGGGATCATCTTTGCGACGGTACCAGTCCAGCAGACCTACTGGGCGCAGACTTTTGTGGGGATCATCGTTCTCCCGTGGGGTATGGACATGTCCTTCCCCGCCGGCACCATCATCCTGAGCCGGGCTATGCCGCGGGAGCATCAGGGTCTCGCCGCGTCGCTGGTCAACACCTTTGTCAACTACTCGATCTCCATTGGGCTCGGGCTGGCCGGCACGGTCGAGGGACAGGTCAATGATGGAGGGAAGAATATTCTACAAGGATATCGGGGCGCACTGTACATGGGTGTCGGCCTCTCCGGCTTGGGAGTCGCGGTGGCTCTGGTTTTCTGTTTTCTGGAGCGGCATCAGTCCAGGACGCCAGACAAGGTGGCGCAGGAAAAGAGCGAGACGCAGGAGGAGCTTGTTTAGATATCTTCAATGGCAAGTTTTGCCTAAATACAATACTGAATTTCATTAGACATTGAAGTTTGCCACGCCATGATGTGATGAGTTGAATAGCCGCTAAGTGGATTCAATCATTGTACGACGCCCCCGCCGCGCTACTACAACTGGATGTCGGGACCGAGAAACGATAGATATGGCTCGATGAGCAACTGATCCCACTCCACACTCCAGTCAATGTCCGGCAAAGCAGCGTGGACCTCGGGTTCCGGCTGCGCCTGGATGGGTTCGTAGCCCGCCTCGACGGCTTCCAGCTGGATCAGCTCCTTTCGCTTCTTTGCTATATTGAGGCTGAGCAGATGCCGCGCGATGGACAATGCCTGACGGGTCAGTCCTGTGTCCGCAGCTCTCACCAGATTTTCCAACCCCTTGAAGGCAGCAGGGATGTGAGCGGAGGCGACCGGCGTGTCGATGGCCAGCAAGACACAGGCATACTGGAAGACACTGCCTATGACGTTCCAAAGCAGACGACCCTGGTTGGCTAGCTGCTCCGCCGCCTCCACTGCGTCGTTGCCGCAATCAATGACGAGTTGGACTATCTCGTCCGTTATGCCCGTCTTGAGCTGATAAATGCGTCGATAGAAGCAAAACGTAAGGTCCGCCTTGGTCGCCACCAGGAACGGATGGGTGGGATGGAGATTACTCAACGCCTTGAGACGCTCAAATAGCTCCTCCCTCGGCGTTGCGGGCTGACATTCGAGCTGGAACGGCGAATTGGGCGACGGGATCATCTGGATTATTTGCACGAACTGGTCGGCAACGGACCCTTGTATCGGGATGATCGCCTGACAAGTCACGGAGGGAAATCTTACAGCCGAACGATCGTACTCATAGGACAGCATTTGATGCCCGGCCCACGAGATCCAGAAAATTCGCCTCAGCCGGTCTGCATCATGTCCAACAACCGCGGCGCCGGCGACAGACGCCATCCGCTTAATGTTCTCTTCCTCGTGCAGCCCGACCACTTCGCAGAGGTGCATGAGAGTGCACGACGCGACCCAGGCATTACTGGGGCGGGTTGTGGCCCGCAGATAAAATAACCGGAAGCCCCACGCGACGATGTGGTCGATGCTCAGAACACGCATGGAGGCTGGATCATCGAGAATAGCTTTAGCGTACTGCACCAGGTCAGACTCCCGTGGGTATCTGGTTGGGGATAGGAACGACCCGGAAGCAGCGACGCCAGCAGCTACGGCGCCAAAGGCGACCGCAGTGCTGCCGGAGCCATGATAATAGTCCCGACATCGCTGGGCGTAGATTCTTGGGTCCATGTAGTCGGTGATAGGGCCCATTGCCGAGAAGAACACATTCGAGTAGAAGGCGAGATCGTCCTCCGAGATGATTTTCCCGAGGAAGCCATAAACGTTGGAAGCCTCCTCGGGGCGGATCCCAAAGGTGTAGGCGAACGAGTTGACCTTGGGAGGGCTGTCGGAGCCGAGAGCCACGCCCAGGATGTGCGGGAAGGCCATGGCCGCCGATGCTCCGGTGTATCTGGACTTCTGCTCGTCGAAGATGCCGCCCCCGACGGTAGGGCTCTCGGTCGACGGGCTGTCACTTGCCTGGGGAGCTCTCGCTACATGAGGTTGGCTGTCTGGGTTGCGCGATTTAGCGGTGACCCCGCTTGCCAAACCACTCCCCCCGTCCAGAATGACGCGCTTGGCTAGCGGTGGAGCGTGCCCGCCTCCACCCGCAGTGCTAGTGGTGTCGTCGTCGGCGTATCTGCAGTTATATTCGTAGGTGATGCACGTGCCACAGGGATACTCCGCGTCGCATTTCCGCTTGCGCTGATGGCACGGGATGCATGCCTTCTTTGCCCGCTTGCGCTTGCTGACTGTCGTCGACATGACGATCAGTTGCTAGTGCATAATCTTGGAGGCTTATCACAAGACGGTCGGGGTTCCTCTGATCGGCTTCCCTGCATCTGACAGATGTTGATGCGCTGTTGGGCACAGCCGCACACCTGTCACTGTCACTGTCAGCATGAAGCAGCTCGGTGGAGACCCGGAGCCGGAGTTACTATCTCCCTCAATGATTAGTCATGTGGTAGAGCCCCTCTAAGTTACCAGTTAAGGGCCTTTTATAGCAATTTCGGCTTATTTGCTGTCCATCTCATTGGTGCATATGTGGATATGGGCCCGGAAACGGCCCCATAGGAAACCCCGAACCTAAAATAGTCTATCTATCTATGGTTATGCCAGGGGCCGAGGACAGCCGTAGCCATGATTCGTACGAGACAGCTAGCAGCAAGAGCAGTGGCATGTACAGGCATCAGTCACTTCAATGACCGACTCTCAGAAGCAAATGCCGGGGAGCTTTCCAGGTTGCAAGTAGAATGTCAACTCTGGGGATGGCGTGTCTAAAGGTTCCATTTATTCAGCGCATGGTCCCTATGTCGCGGTTCGAATCAATCCTGGAGACTATGGATATGCGGTTTTAAGACCTCTTCTCAGCAGAGATTCCAAATACTTCTCAGTCATGCTCCGGATGGGTTCAAAGAGGGACAAGAGCAGGTAGCTATCTTGGAAGAGATCGAACGTGTGGTCTCAGCCCAGACTTTTGAAGCCCTCTTGCAATGTCTATAAGCGCATGCAAGCAAACCAATTAAATTATCCTTATCCTTCAGAATCATGCCTGAGTAACACTAGTTTCAGCAAGTGGCCCACAGGGAATCATCTACGTAAGCTGCTGTGCCATGCAGTGGCCCTTGCTATGTATAACACATTATCAACCGCTGTTTCACAGGCATGACTGCATGAAAATACTTGCAAACTTACCTATAGCAAAGAAGCAGGATTTAGAATAAATACTAAACTCCAATAATCAAAGGGTTAAATAGACAAAGTTATTGGACTTATAATCACTTTGATTAATGCAGTGGACGCCCGTTGGGAGCTGCATGTCGTCTAGTCCCCTTTTCTCCAGTTCTCCACATATATGTTTCTGTATAAAAGTATCTCTTAGAGAAGTGCTTTGTGCTCAGGTCTAGAACTCAACTCTTGGGCAGGTGTGAGGTCAGTCACCTTTATAGACCCCTCATCGATCACGTAGATCCACTAGAATGGATGAGAATTTCTGTATCAGAGTCGTAGTCCTGGCTAATCAGTGTACCTAACTGCTGGCAGTCTCATTATCTCCCAGGTGATCCTGGCGCCAAATTTGAGGTTGGAACAGATCCAGTCCTCAAAGGCAGCAAGGTTATACAGCTTGTATTCAGTTGGCTACCATTCTGCTGAACCAAAAGACACTATGATAAGACTCCATGGCCTGACTCGCCCATGGCCTATATAGCTTATCCATCACACTAAGCTAGGACTTGCGCCATAATATAGTGTCTAAGACAAGTAACTAATTAACAGGTCCGATCAAGTCTTTTATAGATAACAATAACTTGATTTATCAGCAGAATACTAAGATACACATTAACATTGAGCCGTTCATTTGTTGAAGATTCTTCTTCTTCTTCTTCTTATTCTTCTTTCTCCCAACTGTTTGCCGTAAGGATTATGGCACAGCATCCCAATCGAGATCACCCCCGAAGAACAACGCTGGCGCTCGCGAGCCCTACATCTTAGACACTAGGACCATTACACCACCGACAAGAGGAAACAGAATGCGAACCATATTGGCGACCTCCCATTGACTAAGAACCTGTTCAATCTCACGAGGATTAGGAGTAGAGGGTGTTTTCTGCTTCATATTTGCACACGGGAAAAGTATCTTCTCAGGTCCGCTGAGGACAAGAATGGTGTAGGGCACAATGCACATACAGGAAGCGGCGGCGGCAAGAAAAATGTTATTGTTTGTCTCGTACTTCAACCATGCAAAACACCCTGCCGAGAAGATTACCATAGGCGTGCCGATTTTATGGCATCTGTTGAAGACGTTTAGCCATTGCTGCGCGGCTAAAACTGGAGAGCTCTTTGTGGCTAATTTCGAGGTGTTGACGCCGCCAGCGGAGAATGCAAAGATGGCTCCTGTATCCAGGCCAGAATTAGCATGGAGAACGATTCCAGGGCCACACAATTAATTTACCAGAAACGAACAGGGAGGCGGCTGTTCCTGCTGTCGCGACCAGAGAGGTGATCTCGGGCATGGCTGCGATCAAGATCAAGGCACCCTGAGCAAACAGTAGGGGAATCTACAGCAGTTCTTCCCCTAGTTTAATGAGCGATCTGTTATGGACCTTGTAGGTGATAATCAGGATATCATACGGCCTTTTTTTACCCTCTTGGATACTCCATACATCTATCTGCAGGAGTGGGGACAGCAGTCCTTGGGACAAGCGTCAGGATCCGCAAAAGCCGCAAAGGCCGAGATCGTCAAACTTAAAAAAGACTATGCTGCGTCGGGTTAAGTTTTGAGGCCATTACTGATGGCAAGGCTCCAGCTGGTTAGTGACGAAGGACTTAAGGAGCCAAGAAGTCAAGGGGAAAATCACAGAGACTAGCACAATGGGTGGCTGGCTAATGGTTCTGGTATTGTGAAATTCGCCTCATATGTTTGACACGCTTTATGGGCTCATTAGGGGTCATGGAATCTGTGAGGTAGTACTGCCGCTTCGGCCTTTCCAGCCCCGACCTCCGTGACCAACCATGTTCATCATTTGCCGCTTGTGGTGGTGTCCTCTTGCAGGCCTTTCTCGCAGGAGAGAGGGCACGGGGCAGTATAATATCGCATTGCAAACAGACTTGGATCGTTGATATCTTTGAAGCAACCAGAACCAGTTGTTACTTCTCGGGGACCCTGCTGGTAAAGTTCGCGGTGCAATGTTTCGTGGTTGGGCGAACAAGAGGGGCTATATGTCGGAAAGCATGGTAAATCCAATTGCCACTACGTATAGTTCCACGTTTTAAACGCGGGAGGAGATTTTAGTTAAGCACTTTGTGTACCTAATCGATCAGACTTTTACAAGACATGCAACTTTTTGACCACTCACTTTTGATTGCCTTTGACGAGGCACGGTAATCCGCTGGTCCCACTAAGCCACTAGCTCAACGCTGGGAAGGGAATTGAAGAGTCCAGGGACCTGTCGAATTAGTCAACACATGCGGACAAAGGATCGCATGATCGCGGGCCAGGCCTAGAAGGAAGGAGCTGATTTGTAAAACAAAACTGAGACGGCCCCGCCCTAATGACTTGGACGGAAGGAATCTCGGACTCGACGAACGAATACGGCTACCAACGATGGTTCAAATAGCTCGATAAAGCCCCGCCTTGACGAAGTGATGCCTGCATATGCCATCGGCTCGCAACACCAACATTAGCGGACAATTTCCCTCGTCGTCAGTCACACTGCAATTCCAGGCAGCGCCGATACAATGTCGGGCCTCTTGAACAAACGCCCAGTCGCCAAGGCCTTCGCCGTTGTCACTGTCGGCGGAATCAGTACATACATGGCTTCCCGTTTCTTCGGCCAGCGCGCTTTCGCGGAGTCGCCGGCGCCGAAGAGGGTCTTTGGCAAAGGGCCGGCTTTCATCTACCTCCAACTTCATAGCTCCGAAAATGTCAACCACAACACCAAGCGGCTTTGCTTCGAGCTTCCGGGCGGAGAGAATGCGCAAAGTGGTCTCGACCTTACCTGTAAGTTTGTATCTGACTTCTCCCATCCTACGTTGATCATAGGCTTACAGGGAACTGTTAGCTGCTATTATGACCTTCTCCAAACCTGCCGGTAGCTGGCTACCTGTTGTGCGACCTTATACACCAGTCAGTAAGCTGGGTAAGTGATCTCTATCCCAGTCCACGATCCGTCTCTCACTCCATTAGATAAACCTGGTTTCATTGAACTCCTCGTCAAAAAGTATCCCAACGGCAAAGCAAGCACGCACCTTCACAACCTGAAACCTGGGGACAGTCTGTTATTCTTAGCCAGCATGTCCGGGTTTTCCTGGACGCCAAACAAATTCAGACATGTCTATCTCATTGCAGGCGGCGCTGGCATCACACCCATTTACCAGCTGGCGCAGGGAATCCTGGACAATCCGGTAGATAAAACAAGAGTCACCGTGATCTTCGGTGTAAATACGGAGGAAGACCTTCTCTTGCGCTCCGAGTTCGACGCATATAAACAACGGTACCCGGACCGGTTCAATATCCATTACACAGTCAGTCGGCCGAAGAAAGAATCCTCGCCAGAGCCAGGCATACGGTCAGGATATATAACAAAGGAACTTCTCGCAGAGCTCATGCAAGGGCCAAGTGAAGAAGATACAAAGGTATTTGTTTGTGGGCCGCCCGCCATGGAGACGGCTTTGCTGGGTCCTGGGTCATTTGGAAAGGGCGGGAATGGTATCCTGGAGCAACTTGGATACTCGAAAGACAAGGTCCATCGATTTTAGGGGCATCAGCTCGGTGAATATGTATTATATTTTCGCTCAAATTATCATATATGGATAAGACCAAAACTATACACAGCACTGAAATGCTCGTTCTGGAAAGATAAGATAATAAAAACTGAAGCCATTTATTTATCTTGCTACATAAACTCCGCAGTAAACGCCCAACAAACGGTAGTACTGGCGGCCTAGTCAGTCTCCGTCTTTTGACAGACATGGGCCCCAGGAAGTAACAAGGAATGCTTGGCTTTGTTTCAGCTAGGACTATTGGAGTCTAGTACATAACTTAACTTGGTGGGCTGATTAAGTATTGATTCGCGGTTGGGAACCACGATCGGTGACTCGGAGCGATCGCCACCCGATGGCTCCCCTATCCGCGCGAAGCTTTTCAAGAGTCCAAGTCAATCGTGCCCGCTCACCGTCTCTTAACAACATCTTCTGCGGCTAGTTGGGATCAATATGAGCCAGTTTTCGCGGGGCCTTAGTGCCCGGCTCACCTGCGAGACATGTAAACGACGCAAGGTCAAGTGTGACAAGCTCCATCCCTGCACGAGCTGCCGCAAGGCCAGTATTGAGTGTGTCCCTGTGGAGCGGACTCGGCTCCCGCGGGGGCGTTCGGCGAAGAAGAAGAATAAGCGCTTCCAGGAGGAAATAATATCCCGTGTCCAAACACCGAATCTAGCAAACCGCGTCTCAATGCTCGAGGGTCTGGTTCATACCTTGCTTAACAGCCAGACCGAGTCTTATCTCGAGGATCTAGATTATAGCGGATCGCTAAATGTGGATTTTAGTGGGAGTGGTGCGGATACCCTGGGCCCAGACAATTCGTCGCTAGATGGTGCTCTCCAGCCAGCGGGCTGTCAGTTCGACGGCTTCAACTACCAGAGCACTACCCCGGATCATCATGTATCCCCAGACGATGTGGCGCCCAGAGAGGGCGCTGATTCTCGCCTGCTGCAAATCTACATAACGCAGGTCGATCCCATATTTCCTTTGTTGCAGTGCTCCTCTCTATGGGCCCACGTCGCGCAAGGAGAGCCATACCTCACTTATGCTGCAGACCATCCTGCTCCAAGGGCTCTGGTCTGTGCTATCAGCTACATGACAATCACTACGCTCAGCAATGACCGATGTCATCGAGAGTTTGATTCCTCTCGTGATTTGCTTCTTAATAAGTACCACAGCTTGACTAAGCGTGCTCTCGAACACGCTGATTATATCAATACGGATGATATTACTGTCTTACAAGCCTTTGTGCTGTTCCTGGTATCTTCTACCATGTCTTTAGGATGCATACCCCTGGCCACTAACCAACCATCATGCAGGTATCGATTCAAGCGCATGACCAGAGTCGAAGGGCATGGACAATGCTGAGTCTAGCGCTACGGATTGCACAGTCGCTCCTCCTTGACATTTCCGACCCGCCATTCGCGGTGACGCCATTGGAACGTGAAATGCGCCGCCGTCTGTGGCATATAATATCGTTGCTAGATGTTCAAGCCTCCTTTAATCATGGTTCTGCGCCAATGCTCCAACCTGATTGCCTTAGGGCACAGAACTTTCCGGCAATAGACTTTCTTGATTTCTTTGCGCCACCTAAGGATAATAGCTCGCCTTTTCCTGGACCAACCTCCCTCGCAGACCCAACCTTTATCATGGTTATGGCCGAAGGACAGCATGCATTCCGCTCTCTGGATCTCTCCAGAGGCGCAGATCTGTGTATGACCAGTGTTGACATCCATTCTCGCCTGCAAATCGCTGCTGCCTTTCAGCAAAATTCTCAAGCACTCCTGAAGGGATTGCTCCCAGATAAAATCCCTTTCCACCTGTTCCTGGAACAGCTTTTGGAGGTTATCCACGCTTTCCTACAGCTGGTGGCTGTAAGGCCTGTGCAGGGGACCGCCAAGGGCTACTTCTCTCAGGATATCATATCCCCAACCACCTTGCTCTCGTTAGCAACGAATTTCCTGCAGACTCTCAACAACATGTACCAGGATCCCCGGATCGAACCCTTCCGGTGGTACCTGCGATTATTTGCCCCCTGGCACGCCTTCTCTGTTGCTATGGACATTGTATGTGCTTGTGACGATAGCTCACTCCAGGGGTACTACCAGACGCTGGTGGCAGGACTATATTCTTCGCTTCAAGAGCTTCTGCTTGATGCCCACCGGAGATTGCTCCAGCAGCCGCTGCATCGGTTTGCTATGCTTTCACAGACCTGCATGGATCAGTCTCTGGCGGCTGACTACCTCCGTGAGCTGAATCTTCTGCAGCAGTATTGAAGGGGGTACATTCATAATTTAGGCAGTAACTCTGAGCCGACATGCTGTACCTATTGTCTCCACGAACAAAGATGTTTCCACCTGTATTTTAATTTAAGCAACAGATTCTGCATCTTCTACAAGCCGATGTAATCTAATCGGCTTTCATAGGCTTGCAGTTTATTGCAGTAAGCCCGATGGAATCCCAAAACGACATATATATATATAGCTGTGTTATACGAATTTAACCGGGGGGCCATTCTGGTCCAATTCACCAGGCCTAATCCTAGTACAGTCCCGCAGAGTTGCATTTCTTTATAATTATGAATACTGTGTGCCTATTCTGCTGCCCTGAGACGGCGGATCGGACTTATCATGAGATTGAAGAGATCTTCGCGCTAACAGCCATGTGGCCCTTCTGATGGAGGCGCTTCAGAGTGCTTGCCCGCTCATCCTGAACACCAAGGGTGTATACAGGTTCAAGGTTTTCAGGTGTGTGGGTACCGGAAGCCACCCTGATCACAGGGTAGGTCCATCAAGGTTACCAGCATTTTTGACAAACTTCATGCACAAAAGTCGCAGCCACCCCGCTCCCTTGGGTGGGGGAGGTTTGCGTCTGTATCTTACGTTGCTTCAGTGGCCATCATGGAGTGTCGCCCATCATACCGCGGGCGCAACATGAACGTACAGAAAACCCCGCACAATGTTTTGGCACGGTATTCCGTTGTACCGACCTCTCGGGGGCTATTGTAATGGAGCGGCTTTTGAACTCGGGCGTTAGGCCTCGCCAGGTAAGTCTCGGCTTTAGTAACTCCACGTTCCATTTTCATTCTTTATGGTATATTTTACCCCTGCTCGCCATGTATACTCGCTATCGCTTTCGTCCGTTGTAACCATGGCATCTTCAATCCCAGGGAGCTGCTGCTTCACCGGCGTTCTCCACGAGGGGGACCCCAAAGGGGAGATAAAACAAATCAACAACAGTACGCCCAATCATTCAGCTGCCGGATACTTACTAATTACGCACAGTCAGAGCCTACACTGCCCACCCTGAAGGTGACAAAAAGCCCAACAAAGCTGTCATTCTGTTGAGCGACATATTTGGCATTTTCCCCAACAGCCAGCTTGTGGCAGATACCTTTGCCGCAAACGGCTACCTATGCGTACTCCCTGATCTGTTCAATGGGGATCAGGTCAGCATCGGAGACTATGAAGCCAAGCGGGTCGACGTGGGCGCTTGGCTTTCCCGCCACACAGTTGATGATGTAGCCCCGATTGTCGAGGCCACAATCAAGCACCTTAGGACAGTCCTGAACGTGCAAAAGGTCGCTGCGGCTGGCTACTGCTTTGGTGGCAAGGTATGGCTCGAATGCTTTTCATCTCTGTGACTCTGGATACTTCCGAGAGAGCCGCGCTGATTCCCTGCTTTTACTCATCTGAAGTACGTCGTCCGGTACCTCAAGGTAGGACAACTGGACTCCGGCTACATTGCTCATCCGTCATTCGTCACGAAAGAGGAATTGAGCGCGATCCAGAGGCCTCTCTCCATCTCTGCTGCAGGTACCATCTGTCTCCCGTGCCCTCCCCGATTACTGCTTGCCGTGCCTGAATAACTCACTGGCCTCCTCAGAGCACGACCCGATCTTCACCACCGCAAACCGCCACGCATCTGAGGAGACTCTGATTGGCATTGGACAGGAATTCCAGATTAACTTGTTCAGCGGGGTTTCCCACGGATTCGCCATTCGGGGAGACCTCAGCCAGCCGCGTGTTCGGTTTTCGAAGGAACAGGCGTTCGCGCAGGCGGTTGCGTGGTTCAATCATACATTGTAGATCCGCTATGCAGTGTGGTGTATGGGCGAGCCTGACTTGGAGAGATTAGCGTGCAAATGGAAGACTGGTGTTTTCGTAACCTTCCCTGTCTTTGACCCTAAAGCAATATAGTTGTCGAACAGTAGTACAAGGAGGAGCATACTCTTGACAGACAACTTCCCTGTCTGCCCCAGAGTGCAGTTTGATGCAGTGCTTATTTCAAATAAGCGTCCAGCACAGCTCGTGGACGTTCGATGAGGGTAAGCCCTACTTTTGAACGACGACGCTTGGGGAAGAGCCTTACTGCGGCTTACAGGCCACATGAGTCCCCGTCTATGACGCGCTGTAATTTGCATGAGAACTTGAACTGGGAATGTGGCTTATTGGCATTTGGCCTTTCATCGCTTGGATGTCTCATCTAGGGGTCGCCCATAGGGTTCACGCAAGTAATTACTTAGTATGGGGCCTCGATAGAGGTCCGCGTCCACCTGGTCCGCTCGTCGTAAATGATGACCTCCACGCGACATTTCAGTGCTGGGAACGGCAGTAAAAATGCTGCGTAACGGGATGGAACTTTGTGGTGTGACGCTCGGGTTCTGCGGCTCTGGAGCCCCAGTGGGCCTTCCCTGCAGACCCGAAAAGCGGAGAGCAGCGGCCCAGCAGGTACATTCCCCACTACCACTCATTGAGATCGGCCATAGTGGGATGTTCTGTACTGAGCTCGGTTTTTGCGGGTTATGCAAGTTATGCTATGTCCGGGGACTCCGGTCCAGACGACCGACCTGCTTGTCCACAGTCCGTCGCCCGTCGGACGGAGAAATCGACAGCTTCTTGTCTAGCCTGAGTTGCCATGCTGGTATCGGTGGTCACTTGAAGTCAGGGTATGTGTGAATAGCCTAACGAGTTGAACATTCGGCGACCCGAAAACCCCCAAACAGTCAGGTGACGCCAACCGCTCCTCCCAGGAATATTGCTCTTTCATGGGGACTCAGTTCTACAAAATCTCTATTTTGTACGCAAAGCTAGACAAGGAAATGGCGACAAGCGATACCCCTTCCACGCCGTCCATTTTCCACACGCTCATCAACGGATCCCATATTCTTCATCATCATGGGTAGGCTTCCTAAATACTACCATGGGGTGACGGGCTTACTGTCATCTACAGGGTCCTCGATGCGTATGGTCACCTTTCCGTGCGGCACCCAGAGAAAACGAACATCTTTTTGATGCCTCGCAACATGGCTCCCGCACTCATGTCTTCGAGAGCCGACATCGTGGAATATTGGGTAGAGGATGCTTCTCCCGTTGACCCCAATAGTCCACCTGGCTACGTCGAGCGTTTCATCCACAGTGAGATATACAAACGATATCCGGAGATTTATAGCGTGATCCACAGCCACTCACCCGCCCTTCTTCCCTTCACCATTACAGGTATTTGATCTAATTTCCTCAATTTACAATGTAATATACCAGAGGAGACCGGTCTGAATAGGTCCAAAGAACCAGTTAAAGCAGTCCTCGTCTGTATGGTATCTGACACTCCATGCAGGTGTTGAACTACGTCCATGCGTACATATGGGTGGCTTTCTAGGTTAGTCTTCTTCAATATAGCCCGTGAGCTGATTGAAAGGCAATACTTATTCGCTCTATCCCTAACCAGGAAACCGTGTCCCCAAGTTCGACATCGCAGAGTTCTATTCAGAAGAGGACGTCCGCGACCTCCTGATCAGAAACCAACGCCTAGGGAAATTTCTATCAGCATGCTTCTCCGACGGCAGCGGAAACTCTTGCCACTCGGTAGTTCTGATGCGAGGGCACGGCTTTACCGTTGTTGGTGGGGGCATTGAAGAGTGTGTTTTTAGAGCTATCTATACGGCTGAGAATGCCCGGGTGCAAACTGCTTCTCTCACCCTTCAACTCGCTGCCGGCACTGCACCATTGAAGGATGGTGAGGCATTGTATTATTTGCAAGACTCGGAGCTGCTCGCTGCAACGCAGATGACGCGATGGTCAGTTATGAGACCGTGGAATTTGTGGGTCCGCGAAACAGAGGCAAATACACTGTACATAAATAATGCTTAGGCAGCTTCTTATATACAGGCAACAAAGCTCCTTTCTTTTCACTTTCATTTCCATTTTCCCCCTTCACTATGAAAAGAGATATCCTACCTGGCATCGAGGTAATGTGCAAGTGTGGCAGCAGTCCCAGGTAGGAGGTTACAGCTTCTGAGTTTGGTGTGAAAATTGCTTGATGTTGAGGATATTCTAGTCCTGTGGCCACACATCTGATTGACTCTCGGGAACCTTCTAACCAGTCAATCCCTTGAAGTGTACATTTCCTGAGCTCAAGTTCAATCCTGAATTTCGTGACTCAGAATTGGCCAGGTACGTCACATTGACATGCATTGGTGCTGAGATCTAGTCACTACCACGCACTTCTTGTTCCTCTCTGTACTCATTGAGTCTGCTTTGTCCGTTGTGTTAACAATTGGACCTATGTTTGGGCCCGCTGACTCACCCGGAAGTCCAGCGTTCATATATGCGGATTGAATTAGACGTTTTCCTGGAGGCGCCTGAAAAGGGGGTGCACGCGGTTTGGGAGGTGCTGATAGGACCATTGTATAGCGGGCTTACTCGGTAATTTTAATGGATTATCCCCCAATTCACATTTTCTGTAAACATTCAGGTGGCGGGATTGTCCCACGTCCCGCTCAGCCCCAGATTTGCTGTCCGAAATGCGTCGTCCCGCTTGGTGTACTAATAGGTTTGTAAGCAATTAACGGTGTAATATATGGTAGAAAAGACCTAGGTGTCCCGCTTATATGAGTGTCTTAATGAGTTTTGGAACTATGGAGGGAAATCCAGGGCACCCCAAAATGTCTTCTTGGTCACATCTTGTACGCTTTGTCGCGGTCGAGGACAACCACATCCACCTCGGCCAATTAGTCGACACAACCGCGATGTGGGAAAGGATAGCGTCAATGGCGTCGACATCCTTGTCTACCTAATCGAGGGAAGTATCTTTGACGGATGTGCCACGGATAAGATCATGCATGTGAAAAAGGTACATAAACCTATAACCTAATCTAAACTAACCTGTGCTAAGTTGAAATGGAACATAGATCCTCTCCCCGGTCGACCCCATGCAATGCAACCACATCCGCTGCCTAGGCCTCAACTACACCGACCATGCTAATGAGGCAAAGCTATCCCTCCCCAATGTCCCAATCTTGTTCACCAAGCCGCGCTCTGCACTGGCCGATCCTTACCCGGCTACCATTAACATTCCGAAATGTGCGCAGGATGACACGAGTGACTATGAATCCGAATTATGTGTCGTCATTGGTAAGACAGGACGAGATATCCCAGAGGCTGAAGCATTGGATTACGTCCTGGGCTATACAGCTTCCAATGATGTGTCCGCGAGAGCATTGCAAATGGCCACTGCACAGTGGAGTTTTTCCAAGGGATTAGATGGGAGCTGTCCTATTGGTATGTTTCTCATTTCCGTCCTCCCAGGTGTAGTGCCCGACTTAACTACCCACCTGGCTTACTGATACTATGTGCCGCTGGGATTTGGGTTTCCCTTAACTAACTTGATTAATTTCAATATGATAGGCCCCGTCCTTGTCTCACCATCCGTGATCACCGATCCGCAGACTCTTCGGATCCGAGGTATTCATAACGGAAGCGTTGTCCAGGATGGTCACACCAAGGATATGATCTTTTCTATCAAGAAGCAAATCTCATATCTATCTCAGGGAACTACCTTGGAAGCGGGTACGATTCTCCTAACAGGGACCCCGGCGGGAATCGGTTATTTTAGAAATCCAAGGGTTGTCTTGAGAGATGGAGATGAGTTTTTGGTTGAGATCGAGGGGATTGGGAGCTTGGTCAATAAGGTTAGATATGAGTGAAATTGGAAAGTAGCTGTGCCTTTGCATCTCTGAGAGATAGAATAGAATGGATATGCGTTCTATGTACTACCATGTCTTGAGTTAATTTCAAGCATTCGGTAGAGTACGTTTACGAAAGGTAAGGCCTAAGTGCATTCATTGTCTATCTGCACTACTTCGTAAAAATCTTCCTAGAAGGTCACTATTTTATTTAAGCCTAGGCTTGTACAGGAGGAGGAGCCTCCATAGCTCCATAAAGCAACAACGTTCCTACCGTGCCTAACTGGCGGAATAATCCCCAGTGTCCAATGCGTCCCATGAGATCTACATATCGGCATGTGGTACTGGATTCTGATGGACTTGGCCGCCTTTGCTGGAAATCCAGAGACTCAAAAAGAAGATTCCCAAGGTTCACACTAATGTGTCTCAGCTCTGGCAAGCTATTCGGATTATTAAACGCCTGACTCTGATCGTACCATTCTGCAGGGTCCCCGACGCCAAATTCTAGATAGCAGAACCAGACAATAGTCGCCCGGAAAAGCACTCGGGGGACATGGATTGCAGGCTCGGCTCCCCCCGCTGGCAGCGTCTCTAACAGACGGAGAATTAAAAGAGCATGGATGGCACATCGCAGGCCCTCGGATGAGTTTGCCCACGCACGGGCATAGCTGGTATTGCGCTGAGCTTCATCAAATCCTTCACGCCCAAGCGCTTGCTCTAAGCGGTCCAGATCAGCTAGGAGGCTGAGGAAGTTGGCGTGCCAAAGAGCCTGCTGACAGAATTTATCTTTATCTGCTTGGGGAAACGAGTGCTGCTGGAAAGGATGAAGATAGCGGTCGTAGAAGCTCATCAGAAGTGGTTGGCATTTCACCAAGAGTAAATCTCCCCTATTATTCTCCCGAGAGTTGGTAGCATTGCTAATGGCTGAGGTGACTCCTTCTAGCTCAACATACGAGCGAAATCCTATCGCCTGACTGGGGGGTGAGAGGCTAAGACGTATCCGGGGTTGTTCAACTCGGTGTCGCACAGCATTCCCCCAGGCTTGCGCAGTCGGAGCCGTCCAAAGATCGTCCTCGGATACTAGATCGGACGGCGAAAATCGTCGCAGAAAAGGCTCGCTGAGTAATAGTTCGGACAGTTCAGCGTCCAGGATGGAAACCGCGGCCCAGAGCCTGGCTAAAAGTTAGTTGTTAGCCCGTCCAGCCTATTTTACTGGCAAACTCACCGGATCTCTTCTTCCGCCTGAGACCATACTCTCCATGCCCGCTCAGGTGCGCGCTCAATATCTTCTATGTTGATAAGGTCAATTGCGCGATGACCGGAGAAGAAATTCTTTCTTTTTGCCCACTAAGTTTTGTAAGCATACATCGCCACATTGGTAGATATAAACATAATGAGATAAGCTTACAGTGATCACCGTTCCATGGAATGTCTGCACGGTTAATAAGTCTTTTGGCCTCTGAGTAACACGGATTTAGTCGTGACAATTACTGCAAGAGGAACTATTCTTTATTTGCGGTGGGGGGCAACTTACCCCTGATAACATCCCAAAGGTCTGTCCGATTAAAGCCGCTTGAACCATAGACAGGGCTTCAGATTTCTCTCGGACTATATGTGTTTCCCACTTATTCAGTTAGTCAAGGGTAGTGTGAGGAGGTTGCCAAAAAATTAACTACGCACCGAAGAAAGTATAGCTTTGTTTAGAGTTTCGAATATTCGAATCCCCTGTTGAGTTGCATGGCTAGAACCCAAGAAAAGACAGCCCATCGAGCAAATGGAAAGCAACAAGAGAGACCTCTTCACAAAAGGGCGAAACGTCGGTTGATGGATGATGGGAAGTATCTCATTGAAGCGAGTGAAATACATCCTGATACACATATTCTAATGCCCAGTCAGAAGCACTCCTAGTCATAAATTCTAGCGCAACACATACCAAGAAGTCTGTTGACGGCAACGGCGCTGTAATGATGTGCTGCTGTAGGCGTTGTGCCAAGTTATCCCGATCAGCATCGTCAATGTGGATGCTGTCGGGTCTGCCACCGGGTGTGTCGTAGCCGGTACCAATGCTCTCAATGAAGGTAAACCATCGCCGGCGAACCGTGTCTTCAAGTCGTTCAGGTATAGATGTAGGGGCACCACTCCTGGACAGCGGGACTAAGGCAGGGGGTTCCATGAGTGGGGCCGGAGTTGGATAATTGATCGGCATAGAAGAAGTGATGACCGATGCATTCAGCGCGTTCAGGTCGAAGTCAGCATCCGCCAGCCATGTTGACGGCTGCGAGGCCCAGTCTACCGGCCAGTCATAAAAGCTCACCGGCAGCGGATCCTCTTGGCATGACGAGCTGACTACCAGGTCTCTGGTCGACTGGGCAGCTAATAGAGAGTTCCCATGTGGAAAGGAATCTTGTGCTGAATTTGCTATCGACTCTGGCGACAGTTCCTGAATCTGAAGCGTCTCATTTTGAACAGGCTCCCCTGCTGTATTGGTCGCTCTCTGGCTCTCCAAGTGCGGGCTGACGCCATGAGACCTCGCGTGCCGGAGCAGGGAATCATATCGAGTAAAAGACTTTGTGCAGGTGGCACACGAGAAAGGCTTTTCACGGGTATGGCGTCGGACATGCCTAGCCAGGTGATCCTCTTTCGAAAAAGACTGAGAACACCAAGGACAAATGCGCTCACGTTTCCTACGGGGACTTGTCATTCTGAGGGTGTGTGGTGGAGTTGGAACCACCGATAGAGACTGATCGGAGAAGAGGCTGGGGACTGCAAAGCAGTGGAGGAGAGCAGTGAGTCTCCGGGAGATGTCATACCATGCCCTGCAGCGAGGATAATGCGGGAGAACGTAAAACTGGGGCCGAATCGAGAGTTTGTAAGAAACTCGTCTCCTGATCCCACCCCGGAAGACGCCAACGTCTCAAACTCATGTGATTCCAGTATGGCCTAAATCAGCTGAGGCTAAATCCAGATCGACAAAGTTCAAGTTAAATCCGCCAGGACTAGGTAATCGCTCCGAATTGGCTCAGTGATTGCTCCACCCTACACTAGTCAGGCCGTGTTATTGTTGTAAATATGGGGTATTCCCTGTATTATTGAGAATGGCCCACGTAAGATGGGAGGGATGTTTGGGGGCTCATTCCATGGAATTACTAAAGGCCCTATGGTACCTTGAGACAAGGAATGGGGTACAACAATGCTGAAACCTATATTCAACATAGAGTTCCACTTACAACAGAGTGTATATGATGGGATGGTGCTTTATGCCATGGTGCTCAATCTTTATTTAAGAGCTGAGAGAAACAGAATGTATATAGATCCAAAATTCATCTTTACCTGATAAAGCAGTGTTCCAGTGAGCTTACCAGCATTATATAAGGTATGCAATATACCACAGTACATTTTTATTAAGATACTTTTTTCTACTTTAGTAGAATTCTCATATATTATACTTTATATGAAGCTTTATTTGTAATATTAGTTATTATTACAGAAAAAAGTGTATCAGGTGGGGACATGAAGCGGGCGATCAAAGTATGGGTATTGTGGGGAAGCCCTGCACAATGCGCGGGAAGCCGGACTTTGTCGGCTTTTGACAGCTATTTGCCCATACGTAGGACTGACATAAGTTACATAACACGTCTCAAAAACCAGGGAGCCCTAAAGAATATGTTGTGCAAGCATTCCTATTCTTCCTCCACTGGCTTTCATCCCCAGGAGACAATCATGTGGTCATCCGTCGGGTTTCGTGTCGCCCAAGCCATTGGCTTCACTGGTGCCGCCTGGCTTTCTGGTAAGCGCTAACTACTGCGAAATTGCATTTCCGCGCGCCTACATTCCATCTGACCACAATCCTTATAGGTAATATCGCCGCACTGAGCATGAACGCGGTCCCATCCCTCCTCCGAGCGCAGAAAGAAACCAATCTCCCTCTAACAGCCACCGCAAAGCAGTGGCGAGGACTCTACGAGGCCGGCAAGGCCCAAAACCCCCCGGTCGCTGCCTTGACGGCTGCTGCTCTTGTGTACCTCGCCCTGTCGTCCCGTTCGGCGGCACCCCTGTTCCGTGCGGTACCGTGCTCGCGCGCTGGACTGTACACCACGGCCGCGATTTTGACGATCGGCATTGTACCTTTTACTATCGTTGCTATGAGTAAGACTAATGATGCGCTTCTGAAGGTCGCGGGGTCAAATGGGGGAAGTTCTGTGGCGAGCGATGCGGAAATTGAAGGGCTCTTGCACGACTGGGTCTCTCTGAATCGAGTTCGAAGTTTTCTCCCCTTACTTGGGAGCTTGACAGCAATTGCCGCCGCGTTGTTGTGATCGGGGAATTGGGAGATTTCGTGCAGGGAGTGTGTTTGGCAGCCATACTGACGACGACGGCGGTGGCGGCAAGCATTCTTGGCATATCTCAGACTTAATGTTGAGTTCTATTCTCTTTCCTGTCTTGATCTATTTTGAATGGTGTTCAAAAAGTAGTGTACAAAAATGGATATATGCTTTCTACTAGTGGCACCGTACCCGTGATTTATGCAGATGCATTCTAGGGCTTTCGTTGATTAGAACGGGACATTTGTTTTGTTCTCGTTTCTGTAAAGGTTCTTAATAATCCTCCTGGGGGATAGTAACGCACAGAGCCCCAGAACTCAGTAGACAGATTTACGTGAAATGCATATAACCCCTGAAGTATCACTATATATTTGGGTACTTTGGACGAGACTAATCAAGTCAGGCAGGCATATACTGGCTGGATCTCAGGCAGGACCTGATTTTCGGGAGGGGACGATGTACAGAATTTATTCTAGACTAAGACGTGGGGACTGAAATAGAGACTCAAGCAAAAGCCGCAAAGACCGAGAACCCCCCCGCGTCGAATCGAGGAGAAATAGTCACGTTGGACTAAACGTGTAGTACGTCATTCCCTTCTGTTTAGCATAACAGCAACGGACTTTCATCCAATTGTAGGGGGTTCTTCAGGAAAACCGTCTTTTTGAACGTTTTACTCGGCATCTTTCTCCAGAACCAGAGACCGCTAGTCTGGACTCTTTGTTGGGCCAACGTCTGCAACCCGAAACAGTTACGCGGACGGGATAAACCTCATTGACAAAGAATGCTCAAATATCAAAACTTAGTACTAGGGCGGTGGGGGTTTTCTTTGCTGTTCATGTACTAGTCTCTTTCCTTTTTGCGGAATCCCTTCTGCAGCGGAGAAGGGGGCCGGATGGAGGGTATACTCCCAGGGTTTAAGATTAGACCCTTTCCTCCTTCATCTCGAGGTTCGTCTGTGCGTCAAGCTTCTGGGGGCTTTCAATATGGCCCGTCATCTTCTTGCCAACAGGTTCCAGGAAACACGCCACTAATTGGACTGTTAGTAGCCTGGAATAGGTCAAGTGGTGTGGAATACGTACTATACTCTTGGGAACACTAGCTGCAGACCACTATTCATTGCAGCAAATCATGTCGTATTTGTTTATGGTTGTACATGACATCCAAAAGACCGGAGCTCGACAGAATCCTCCATTTTCTATGGCCAACTCACATCCATCCAAATAGAAAAATGCATTCTTTACATTCATAGATTCTTATTTAGACTGAGTAAAAAGGAGCTAAATGAGCACTTTTGCATCCTGGGTATGCGATATCCATATTCAATCCGCGCTGGATCAGATCATCGTCACTTCACTCCAGAAACCAAGCTGGAACCTCTGGTCCCCAAATAGCGAGCGATTCATTTCCAGCAGGCCGGTACCCAATTGGCGTCTTCTCATTCACAATATCACCATCTGCATAATGCTCAATCATATTTCCAGTTGTATCCCACCAGTAGTCAAATATCTGGGAACCCAGTATATGCCGCCCCACCCCCCAGACAGAGCTATATCCTTTCTTCGCCAGCCACTGATGTCCTAGTCTTTGAGTGTCGAAATCATGGACTTCAAAGGAACAGTGGTGGACATGGGAGGTCCTATTGGCGCTCATGAAGAAAGTGTGATGATCTACGTAGTCCGCTCCTCGGTCAATGTGTGCAAAGAGAGCTACATTCTTCTTCTGGGATCCTTCGCCGACATGTAAAAAATCGGTGGGAACCAGATTAAATGTTGTTGTGTAGAAGGCCACCATTGCAGGAAAGTCTTTCACACATAGGCCGTAATGACCTAGCTGCAGGCCTGTTAGTGTAGAGAACAGTGGATATAGATATAGATTGACGGAATATACCTTATGAACGGCCGCAGGTCCCTCTTGAAATCGTTGAAACCTGCGAACGCGAGGCTTTTCGACCTCAGTGTTAAACACCAGGCTCTCCGGATACTGACCTGGCTTTGCCAGCTGCTGGCCGTACATCAGATTCACAGGGAACCCCTCAGGATCTGTGACGGTGACCAGGTAGCCGCCGCCAGGTGCATCAGTGAGCTCCTTGATGGCAGACCCAGTAGGAAGTTTTGCAGCCCTATCCATCTCATATCAGCACTGTAACTACAATAAAAGGCCGCCAGTATGCACATTCAGCAATGATGAATACCTTTCCAAATCCGCAAATTCCTCTACCTCAAAAGTTCCTCCCAGGAACTTTTTCTCCTCTCCCTCCTGCGCATAATACACGTACTGATCGGTCCCGTAACCCCTATACCAGACTTGGTTTGCTGTTCGTTTGGCCACGTACATGCCGAAATCTCGAAGGAAAGCAGTAATGTCAATGAGATTAGGATGCTGATACCGCATGTGGACCAATCTCACTAAGCGGATCTGGTTTGCGAATTTGATCCCGCATCTCTTCTTCCAGGAGGCTATTGATTCCTGGTCCGGGCCCATTGCTGTAATGTCAGGGACGGATGCACCGTGGCAGGGAGGCAGTACTGGTCGTTGTTCTTCTGTCATGTTTGCGAGGACTGTGAGGGATTAGTGCCAAGACTGTGTTATTGCCAGTATCTGTAATTTTCTTCGCTTCTTATATGGTGGATGTCCCGCCACTTCTGATTCTCTTGCATCATCTTTTTGAGGTACAGCGCAGGTGAGGAATTCAGGTCCCGCAGCCGTCTCCTCCCCAGTCCCGCAGCAAATGGCTGGAGAAACACGCTTGCGAGCGCCCGGGTCTGGCGTAGAAACAATTACCCACGTGTCATAATTATGCGGCAAATAGCATATCGGCATGAAATGGGCTTCACTCATGAAGGGAAAATATGCAGTTACTAATGGCCATCGGAGAAGTCAAAGCTACTTGCTTGTCCGATGTCATGAATTGGAATACAAATTCATAATCAATTCAGGATCCTTGCTATAGACATTGCTATGCATACACAAATCACGTTTGGTGCAAGTAAGCGAGCATCTTCTGTATGGCTTCTCGTAAGTCTTTGATCTCATTGCAGGCTGCATAAACGAACCGGTCAGGTCGAACAATACAGTACCTTCCGCGAATTTCTTTGCCAAGGGTAAAAGGATCATAAAGCATGGGTTTTGGTCGTTGGTTGCAGAGTGAAGAGCTCGCGAAATCTTCGCTGGTAGCTAATTGGATGATGTCATTCGGGCAATCCTCAATTTCTTTTTTCTTCAGTTCTTCAACAATAATAGGGATGTTGTTGGCCACAATCGTGCCTTTGGATAGCTGCTCGACCTCCCGTAGGACCTTTAGGATCTCCTGGATCTCTTGGCTATTGTGCAGGTAAACGAACATATGAAAGAGAGCTCCCTGCTGGGAGCGGAAGATGATATCATCAGTGAAGACAACCTCTCCGTTCGTTCTCTTGCCATACACCTGAGGAAGGTTGAGGCCTCCGTTGAGTTGAGGAATGAAAGGCATCCTATCGGTATGTATATACCGCACCATGCCGTCCCGACGCCTCCCCAGTTCAAGTTGACGCTTCCAACTTGGAACAAGCTGAATTAGCCAGAAATACCAGTCCCTTGCCAAGGACTTCAGCGGTTGACTCTCGGTGACGAACTTCCCATTCTCAATGGTCGCTGCCAGGGACTTTTCCAGCTGCTGCTTGCGCTCTAGGTACCACGACCGGAGGACTTCGTGGTGGACTCGAGTATTAGAAGGATGGTACCGACAAAGCATGGCAAGACGCCATGCCAATGAGAGGGCGTCACGGAATCCGGAAGCGATACCTTGGCCACCAACTTGGATTATGAGTATCATTTCATAACAGAATTAGGGGGAAAAAAAAAATAAAAATAAAAAAAATAAAAAAAAAAAAAAAAGAAGAGGAGCGCACTTACAGGGTGGGAAAACATGTGCTGAATCACCGCACAGAATCACTCGGTTCTTAGCCCAGACATTGCAGCTGCGTGCGGAAAACGCGAAGGGACGGGATCGCAGAATATTGATGCAGTCTTCTGGGAATTGCACGTCACCAGGTAGCCTGCAGAATTAGCAATTCGACAGTCATGCAGTTTGAAGCAAATCTTACCCATATCGGCTGCCGCTATGAGTAATATAGGGGAACACGATCTTTTGTATCATTTCACGCGTGGCCATGTGATATCCATCTTCATGTGGCTGAATGAAGAACTCAAATCTCCAAAGTCGGTCATTGGGAGTTCCAAAACGACCGCAAACAGCTGGGCGGTTCGGATTACATAGAAAGCGAAAGTTGCAAGGAAAGAATAGGTCGTACACTTGCTCTGGAGTATATCCTAAATCCCAAAGAGGGAAATCAGGATGATTCTGAGGAGTGGGAAGTGTGATTTCCCAGTTTAGTGCAACCCATGTTTCATCATAGAATATGCTGAATTGAAAGGTTAGTCAATATCACAGTCTATATGATGGTCGACAGTGTTGGTTTTACTAACTCAGTCACCTTCTCCATAAAGACACCCTTTTCCTCTAGATATTGCTTGCGCGTGAACCCAGTTTTCCCATCAGCCCCTACAAAGAAGCGAGCGCGAATTTTGCGCTCGGTGCCTTCTGTGTTTCTGTAGGTGCAATACGCCCAGTTGTCGTCTTCTTTGAGATCAACAACAGTTGACTCAGATCTTAGGGAACAGGTTGAAGAGGCTAATATCGCCTCTCTAAGCTTCTTCTCAAGGGCCGGCTGTTTGTGACAGATATATCCGACATGCCCTGTTCCCCCTGCTGTCTGAAGATTGTCCACGTTAAGAATCTCATCAGACCAACAATAGAGCCAGAAAAACTTACAGTGGTGTAGTCCATGCTAACGAATGGCTGCTTCATCAAATTTGTGTCTGACCCGCTGATAAAGTGGAACTTGCCCATACAGGACCCAATCTCCGTATAGATTGAACCGTAAAGACCTACCCCCTGCAATATGCGTATCCCATCTTCATCTAGAGCGATACCTCGAGGATCGGTGGTGATGGTGGCTTCCTTCTCCAAGACCACGTTCGAAATGCGCATCTGGCCAAGGTAGGCAGACAAGAGGGCGCCTGTCGGACCACAGCCGCAGATGAGGATATCGGTTGTCTCCCAGTCATGGTTATTCATACTGCATTTCCTGAGAAGCGGGGGCAAATCGCAGGCAATAGTGAAGAAAGAATTTGTCGTCCTTCCTAAAGTCTAAAGCAAGGGAAGCAAGGGACTCCAGATTTTGCGGGGGTGTTCTTGGCCCCCGCATATTTATTAGCCCTCTGCAGTCAAAGTGAAGTTTACGTCCAATCCATCCAACACCCTGGATGTTGTAAAGGTAGCTGTAATGCCGGCATCGTGCTGCTAAGTTGGTATGAGGACTGCGGGACCTGCGGGCGGAGCTGCGGGACCCTCTTTCTAGCATATGGACACTATCACTCCTGTGGCAGTCCATCCAATGAACGACTCGCCAGCTGGAGGACCGAGATATCGTACCACCTTCATGGCGACCTAGAAAGCCGAGTTTTGGGTAGGAGAGACCGTCAGGAGAGTTTTGGTTCGATGCTAATGACTGACAAAGTGAAGTGAAATGTAGCCACATAACCCGGTGTCTATGTAATCTCGCAGGATTTCGTTTAACTATTACTATGATCACATTAACAATAGCCCATGAGTGAACAGGCCTCAAAGTCTCAAACAATGGCAGACACGAGACTGTTGGTATAGACGATATGCCAAAACCACTCAATTGAAGTATTCGATATACCAGTTGCATATCAATAACATACCCACATGTCCACCAACTGGAGGGACTGTGGGATATACAAACACTCATTGTTATTGTATCTGACTCTCTTAGTTTAGTTCCTTACGTTCAATATCAAATCCTCACTTGAGTATAAGATCACTAGTCCGATTCGTCAGTTACTCTCTTAATATTGAGGATACGTACTCGATAGGCCTTGCTTCTATCTCTACTGTTGCTGGTCTTGTTTAACCAGTGGATTGTCCCTGATCCTGTTCGGATCATTGTATCACTGTGTCAGTCCTATACCTGGTCGATATGCTAGGCAAGAACAAGTCTAAAAGGCCTGTCGGCCTATAACATCCCGACTCCCGAAGTAGTGACCAGCAGAGAACAGTAGGGCGGATCCCAGGGTGTGTTACTCTTCCTTTCGGTGAGTAGCCCACGTTCGTGTATGGCGACCTGGATTTACCCATGTTCATCAAACCATAGTATAGCTTCCCATTGACTGGGGGGCTAGTTAAGGTGCTCTTGTGCCTAGAGGAGTGGTTTCTATTCGTTCTCAGGGGTTAGTGGTGGTTTCGATAGTCTCTCGTGTAAAGCTTTCCTACATGGAAACGGGGGCCATTTGCGATGAGACTACTGTTTTCTTTTTCAGATACCATATCTTGGTTCAGCAAACAAAACACTCAGTATCATTATAATGAGGATTCTAATATCGGTTCTAGTCGCGTCCTACTGTCCGATCTTTCTCGAATAGCTAACAGTAGAGTCAGCATCATTCTGTGAGAACCACAATCCAGAATAAACACACGTAAAGAATTCTGCATTAAGCCGTGCAGAGATTCGGGATCGCCATCTTCTCCAGAAGCTGTGGACAGATCTTGAGACCTTCCGGATAGCGTTTGAGATTTTCTTGGAAATATGGCGACAGGACTGCGTTGGCAAGGTTCGCAGATGCCTCCCAATTCGCAACGTTGATGATAACGTTGCTTTCAACCCCCCTATACAATTGCGCAGAGAGGAATCCGGGCTGTGCCTTCATGAATGCCGCGTCATCTTTCCACACTCTGAGGAACTCGTCCATCCTTCCCTGGGGCACAATAAAAGTGTTGACTAGCGTTACAGGGCCGCGGGTCTGTTGGACCTGTTTGGTAAACGGATTTTCCGGGTCCAGGTCTGTGAAGAATTGCAAGTTTTCAGACATGGCTTTTGAAGTTAGAAAAGAGATATCAATGTAGCGAGACTGATGGGTTTTCGGCAAAGCTAAGCAGGGAAGTATCGGTAGGGAGACTTCACTGTAGAACGATATACGGCTGTGTTTATATACACGTGAATTTATGCAGTGTTCCGGGAATAAACCATCCCCGCCCTTGAGTGCCCAGGTTGGATCCTTCGTATGCCTCTTGACCAGTACAAGAAAGCTTGCGTTCTCTTCAACGCGACGACCCAGACATTGCCCTCACTCAGCGAGAAGCACATAGACACTGGTGATATCGCCGAAGCTCCAGAAGCCGCAAACTCCGTAAATACCGCATCGGAGTTGCAGGTGCGCCGTAACATTACTGTTCTCTGCTGGATCCACGAAGCTTCCCATAACGTAGCTTCAACGGCACAAAATTGAGCATCCGAGTTAGCATTCTTTCAAGGTAAGCCAATCGAGCTGCATTAATCGTGGACGATTGTTCCAGAACTTCAACCTTGGAAGCGAAATTGTCCCGCTGTCCCACCCGTGTTTATAACTGTATTACGCATTACCGCGTTGTTTCGGGCCCCTAAGAGGCCGAGTACGTAAGCTCTGACTTGAGGATCATCCTTGAGTAATGCTCGGCCAACAGAGGCACTGTAGTGCGTGGTGATGAATTCCACACCCAAAGACGGCTTTAGAACGTGACAATGTTCGTTTGCTCGGGGATAAGCACGGTTGGTCTCAGGACTACATGGCTTTATAAATATCTTCAATCCAGGACAGCGAGAACTACCATCAACTGAACAAAACAAAACCGAAAACTCAATCCCTCTGTTTCCTAGTGATTTCCGAGTCTCGCAAAATGGCTACCTTCGGCAATATCGACCCCGAAAACTCCTTTCTATCTCAGCTTGAAAAAAAGGCCGGACCCATCGTCTTAATGGATACAGTGATTGTCCCCAACGGCCAGCATGACGCTGTCCTTGCTGTTTGGGAGAAAGATGGCCACCTTATGAAGTCTCAACCCGGTTTCCTCCATGCCCAGTTGCACAAGGGCATTGACAATAGCAATCTTATTCTGAACATTGCTACGTGGGAGTCTGTTGAGGCACTACGCAACGCCTACCAACAAGAGATCTTCCAGAAGACCCTGGAAGAATACCCTAAGGGAACCATTATATACCAACACATTGTGCAGAAGGTGGCCGTAAGCAACATCTGCTCTTCCTAAATGTGAGTCCGCCACAACTTTGGTTTCAGGTCCTTCGATTCCACTAATTCTGGGATACCAGAAGTGACCAAATTCCTACTGGGCGATATTGACTGCTTATTGTGAGAAGGCTGTTGCAATTGACAGTTGTGCTAGCTAGCACGGACTGAGGTCAGCTTAGAACTGGATGCATTTATAGAAGCCCCAAGGAAATAGCATATATTTGTAACATGTGCATCTAAAAAGGTATCCACTACATCGTGAACTAAGAAACAGAACATGTGAAGCCCTGTTCAGGAGCAAGTTAAAATGAGCCCTTTCCGGACCTATTCTAAGGGAAGATATTTAAGGAGAATAGGTGATTAAAAGGCTCCCTAGGGGCACGTGGAAGTATATATTGCTATATCCAGAGATAACTGAAGATGCATAATGTGGTATAGAGATACACTCTTCATCCAGGTGTACTCTATATCTTAAGTGCAAGTTCGTGGCTGGATCAGCAATGGAGTGCACGCAAGTTTCAAGAACACGGTCATATCGTGCCTGAGGAACGCCTGGTCCCGATAATAATTGTATTCATCCTACTACATGTTGGACTTCTCTGGTTGTGATGGACTTCCAAAACCTCCGTCTCGTGGGTTGCACATGTGATCTCCGTCCCCATCGGCATTGGCATTCATGTCACCTTCATGCAAGGACTAAATTATTCAGTCGATGTTTACATCGCAGTCGCAAACTCAGCTATCGCAGCAAAACACCTTAATCCGTTGAGGAGCTAGCGGTCCGTTTCGTCATTTTGCCATCCAGTTGTATCATGGCCTCTGGGTGAATTGGGCTTCGAGTCGTTGACTACAGGCCCACCCTGTGAGGTGGAAGAGCTCAGAATGATCAAATTTAATATTCATTCCATCTGAGTTATAGCAGTATTTGTCAAAACTTTCGTTGCATATGCAAACACAATCAGCTCATTTCCAAGCGGTGAGACCTACTACAGTCGGTCGTCAAGCTTCAAGTCGGCTTGTAGCCATCACGATTAGGGAGGAAGCCTTCAACACCAAGGCCAAATCCTTCCCAACCATCGAACTCAGCGATAAACTTAGCGGATGCCTTGAGGTAAAAGTTGTCCTTCTTCCCGTAAGTTTCTTCAAATGCCATGGGGGCTCGCACGACCTTAAAGAAGTGTGAGTCTTTAAGCCACCGATGACCCAACGCTTCCGCCCGCACAGACTCCCAGTCCTGTCCACCAAGGTCCACGGACAGTATTGTATCGATGATGTTGGCTTCGAAAGCGGGCTTCTTTTGGCAAATGTACACCAAGATCAAGAAAAGCGCGTATTGTCGTAGAATACAAATGCGTTGCTCTGTAGGGAACTGATCCCACAAAACGCGAAGTGCGTGCGCAACAGTCATTGTATGGACCAGATAGAAGTCGTACTTGGCCTCGCGATTGCCGGTTCCGATTGCCAAAAGCACCGACACATCGCAGCAGTGTTCCAGTTGCCCAAGAGAATCCGACACGTGCCAAGCGTTCCAGTGTTCTAGAACGGCCTCGTACCGTTTTTGCAGCAGAACCTCGATATTGGTAATCCCTTGTTCGGGGAACAGGTTGTCAAACCGCTTGTCTTTATATATTCGATGGATAACGTCGGCAAGGCTTGTGGCCTTGTAAGTGGAGTTATCTGAAGGATATTGATCAAGGAGATGGTGCACTCCGAAGTACTCGGTGCACCCTAAGGACAGAGCCTCCGAAGCTACAGTAGGAGACTGAAGCTCCCATGAGTAAGCCAAGTGGATAAAAGGCAAGTTCTGAGCAACGGGAGAACATTAAACTTACGACCACCCGCATAACCATTGATCAGAGGTTCCGGTCCAGAGAACAGATACGACTTCAGGACTTGCCTCCAGTCCCCGTTTTGTTGCTTGATCTCCTTGTCAAAAAAATCCACGTAAGCGACGGTATAGCTACGCAAGCAGTTAGCTTGAGTCGGAAATCGTTTAGGCTTTGCAGATTTGATGAAGTCCTGGTGATACCTTTTTTGAGTCAAAAAGTCCCTCCAATTTTCCCTTGTGATTGCATCGCCTCGGATGAAACTGTCATCAACCTGAACAAGAGTCGAAACCTCATGCTCATAAAGCTCTTCAAGCAATGTGCTGCTCGCACCAAGAAGGTAGGCCGATCCAAGAAGCTAAAAAGTAGCGTAAACATCATCGTTCACAGTATACATTTCAGGGTGGCTATTTCTTGACATACGTGAGGGAGATGGCTGTGAAGAATTAACTTCGGCTCTCGAAGCGGTGCTACTGAGACATGGCCCTTCTCCAAGAGCCGTTGCAGAGTTGTAGTTCTTTCATCGTCGTGGCCCTCAAGAGTGAACACAGGTTTGAGACCCGGCGGGAGCGTTGACGAGGGAAGTCGCACGAGTGGGGGAGCTTGGTCCATTGTAGTTTGTTTCGAGAGATTTTAGATAATAAAAGCGACTAGAATAACTATTGAATCTGTTCGTGGGAAATGCCGGTGGATAAATAATTGGTGCTTTCTATGCTCGGCTGGACCACTGTTTATAACAAACTGTTGAATTGCTTCATCTTTGGTAATTTATTTTGCTATCGTGCCATGTACCGTGGAGAATACTAAGCTGAGCTTAAGGTTATTGCGTGGGTCGATGTAGCACGGATGATGGACCTCGGGCTCAGCGGGCTCAGCGGGTACAGCTGGCGCGTTGTCGGATTTTGCGCGCCTCGGCCTTTTTGTTTGCCGATGTGCACTATGACACTGGATCATCCCAAGCGTACGACACTTGTCTCTTTTTGCTGACAGCTCAACCTTTGCTCCGCAATCGATTGTTTTTCACGCCACCTTACATCATATGATCGCCAAACCTCCGGTTGGCCAATCCAGCAACTCTTCTTCCGCGAGCACCGTCAAGCGGATTTTCACATCTGCATATCATAAAGGAAAATAATTCTCCCAGTTGAGGATGGCAGCGATGAAATGTTTCAGGGGCTAATTTTCAAATCAGCGTTAACAGATTGTAGAGTCAAAACGAAGTATAGAAGACTCGGTACGCGTCATGGTGGTCTGCGAAGACGCTCAAGGTTGGTAAGGGGTGAAACGTAAAGTCTCAATACCGAATCGTGGAGGGTTAATACCACCAAAGAAAGTTTGCCGTTTGCTGTCAATGTTGCCCTCTCCTGAAACTCTACTAATCGCTGGGGCAAGGCCTCTGATGGCTTCCGTACAGGCCCTCCCCAAATGCCACTACCATTACAGGATCGCCGCCAACAACAAGGATACTACTGGCTGTATGGTTTCTTTACGGACGCTGTCAGCGTCTCTAACACTGCGATCGCCCTTGCCGATATTGAAATACTGCCCGAGGGTGTATTGAGCTTGACATTTCCCCAATGACGGTCCTGTTTCTGTTGCGGTGAGTGGAGCTCCCAGTACCAATGAGTGCGCGGGTTCCGAATTGGGCATTGATTGCACTCCAAACGCTCGTCAGAAGCCAAACAAATACGGTTCTTCCGAGACGACGTTAATTGAAACAGGGTTATCCTGAGGGGGACTGGGCTGCGGGACTAGCCTGTGGCATCTGGGGCTCAGTGGGCCGGTCCCGCAGACAAGGATTCTTCGTCTCTTGACTATAGACCACATGAACCTCTGCAGAGTGGGATGTTTGGGCCAACCTCTGGCAAACCCCGAGGTGGGTGTGGAGTAATTCTTCCAACCATTTTCTCGAAATGGCCTAGGGCAAGCTCTTGTTAAGCGCTGAAATCAAATCACTGCCATCCGTGGCTGAACTATGGAATATAATATCGCTTGAAGAGGGCACCGCGGACTTGCTTGATCATGACAACCTAATCAATTAATGGTTCGTGCTGGCTTACTCGCAGGCCCTAAACTTAGGCTACAGTAACACCGTTTCGTATCCTCTGGGGATCTCGGTGTCCAAATTAGCAAAATCAACAAATGACCACTTACTCCAAACACACAGAGGACTGTGGAACGGAGAGATCTCGTACATTAAGCGCTAGACATCATGCTGCACACTATTGTGTGTGATCAAGTCTTGGTTTCCCGCATTTGGGTATCTTCCCTTTGTCCCACGCCATTTCACCGGACACATTGGTTCATTTTTCAATACCAGGGAAATACGTCCAAAACTCTTTATATATATGACTGACTTTTACAGTATATATCATAAATAGCTGGCTATGGCAAGGGCTCAAGAGTTTTAGCAGAGACATTATACCTTGAATACCTCCTACTTCATACTGCATATCAGACAAATTGGATCGTTTACATGGCAGAGTCGAATCTCAAGTCTGGCCCAGGCCGCCTTGCCTTGCTAGGTGCCACCGGTCATACTGGTCGAATGGTCCTGAAGAAGCTATTGGAGAACTCGGACCTCTCTGCACATGGTATCAATATCTACGTTCGCTCCCGAGCTAAGCTGGAAATACTGTTTCCTTCACTGTCAAATGACTGCCGAGTGAAAGTCTTTGAAGGAAGTATCAAAGATCATGCTTTGATTCAGAATTGTCTTGCTGCAGCTAGCACAATCATTTGCACATTGGGAGAGAATGAGAACATCCCAGGAGTTACTGTTCTTGAGGATTTTGCTCGAGCGACGATCAATGCTCTATCAACCCTCCAAAGCAAGAATGGATGTTCGATTCAACCGCGCCTCATCATGCTGTCCTCCGCGACTATGAACCCCCGATTCGCAGCAGCCCGACCAGCCATTTTACATTGGATGATTCGAACCGCCTTTGACAAGCCTTACAATGACTTAATCAAAGCCCAGGAGATGCTTCTGGATGTACCAGAACTTCTCTCAGTTACACTCATCCAGCCAAATGCTCTCGTTGAAGAGAAATCAACAGGCTGTGTTCTGAGCACCGAATTTGCCTATATAGCCTGCTCATATGAGGACTTGGCTGAGGGATTCGTACGTGTCTGTATCTCTGCTCCATTGGAGAATCTGCCTCGCATCGGAGTGTCGAGTGCGCGAGCGGAGAATCCCCTGTTGTACGCGCCTTTCGTGCTCGGCAAGGTTTTCCGTGGTCTCGCATTCCAATTCATACCTGGTTATTGGCAGGCAGAGTACTGGATCACAGCACGTCTCTCAAAGGGCTCGAAGAGAGATTGAAGCTGATGGTTGACCATGGCGACGCGGACTACCAACTTTCGTCGCAGCTTGTTGTATCAGCGTGCATAAACCTCTTAGGGCCTTGATTAGGGGAAATGTATGCAGCCGTCATGTGCCTCGAAATAAAGCATGCTGGATTTTCCACCGATGTATACCTATCGAGTGCCTCCACCAGGCGGGAATAGCTCACCAAAACTGGAATGTAGCTAGAACGTGATAGGTGAATTTGTTTTTTTTCTCTTTTTTCATTCTGAGTCCTTTGTTCCCCTAGTCTCTCATGGTGTCATTATCGAGCTTATGTTTCTGTCAGAGGGGTTGCTCAGCCAATGATTCTGCCTTACTGCCACCCGATCACTTCACAACGGAGCCACGTTATGATCGGACTTCATCATATAGCGAGATATGACGAAATGGGAAAACGATCAGACCGAGGATATGGTATTTTACAACTATGAACTGAAGAGACATAGAAGCCAGCCGACGGGCATTAGGCAGTTTACATTCACTACTGCCATATTTGGTCCTATCTGCTGTCTCTTATTCTCGGAATTAAAGCTAGTCTACTATATTGGTCAGAATGATACAAAAAGTGATGCCTATTGCGGGTATCTCCCACCGGCCGCTGCACTGTGGCTTACGACATTTGAGGGCTCCGCAGTGGACACCAGTCGGTTTTTGCCTGCACGTCCTAGCAAGTATTTGCGATATGCGGATACTGCTTGATGGTTGAGTCCCGCGAATCTTATGCGGGGCCAGCATAAATTGAGTATAGCCTTGGTATTCCTTTTTCCATTCACGCCCCGCATTTGGGGTAAAGCGGTAGAGCAGGATAGTAGGCTCAACCGTTCTACGGTGTTTGCGGCTTTCGGCTTTTGGTACAGCTTGTGGACCTACAAGCAATAACCGCTTCCATTCATTCTGGCAGCCCGCGTGCTCGTGGAAGATGAGAGCTCTGGATTCCCGCGATCTACTACCCATCTTCACCGAGGGCGAGACTCCAACTATGGCAAGATAAAAACCCTATACTAGCTTATGGGGCAGCCAAATCCGGTACAAATTTGGTGGTACTGGATTTCGCCAGGCCGGAATGGACGGAACACGATCATTGCCAGGGTATGAGGTGCGGATATTTCACTACGCAGCGACTGGCCACAGGAATTGCCCATCTTCCATGAGCTTTGTGTAATATCCCACCATGAATCTACTCAAAATTCTTAGTGTCCTCTCACTTTGGGATCAGGGTTTTAAAAGGGCAGGAGTAACAGCAGAAAATTAGCTTACTTTGACTTCTCCGTATCAGCAAACCGCTCATGGTCGGGCTTGATACTTTCCACGTAGAATGGATCTTCCTGCATTTTTGCAAAACTTTCGATATCGGGAAGAACAAACTGCACGACGCTGTGATAGTCGGCAGTGTATATGAATTGTTCGTCGTGAAGGGCGTCGGTCATCGGCCGCGTCATGCTAGTATTGTGAGACTAGGTGGGATAGGTTGTCAGCAATATTGAGAAGAGCAGAGACAATCGCCGCTCACCATAGTCCATTGCAAAACGCCGTATTTCTCAAGTAGTTTGCCAACAAGAGGAGCGTGCGTGTTTAGCATGTAATCGCGATAGGATTGTTCGCTAATTTCAGCCCTTTTGGAGGACAGGATAGTGAGACAAACTAACTGACGTTCGCTAGCCATATTATACCACGTTTTGATTGCAAGGACTCCTTATAGTTTGTGGATTTCAAATCAGTACTAGATTTGACCTCTTCAAGCCAAAGAAAAGGAAAAGCGAAAGAGCAACCATAGATATGCAGGGATGATATATCTTTTAGCGAGATGGGAACGTGCGGAGTTGCATAACTTGTGTGAGGAGATGGCCCAGCGTCCCGCTTCGGGCGCTGAGCTGCAGTCGTAGGTCCCGCCACTCGGCATATTTCTATTTTGTTCATCCAGAGTTCGGTGTTTAAGCGGTAGAGTGCGCTGTCTGGACTCACAAGGGCAGTATATACCGCCGTTGTTGTTTTGCAATCACCCTTTTCCCACACCACACTGTGCAGTCCCTTACGCTAACAGAAAGTCCGTCTATCTTATTCCACTTCTTTTACCACGCTTGCAAGGACCAAGGCAAAGACAAGGATGGCCACACCAAATGTCAAGGATATCGTGGAGCAGCAGAGTCGGGGCCCTCGGCTTGAGCGATCCATTAGACTCAACTTTGTGGGCGACTGGGGCATGGCCAACTTCCATCGGATCTGTTCATGGTTGACTCAACAGTTCTGTGACCGAGCAGGGCGTGATAGTCGTGTCGGAATCTGGAACATCCGCTACGGCGGCATCGAAGCTGTCCTCGACGTCTTCCGTGGGGAGGCGCAGCTTGCCATTGCGACGCCAGCACAAATGATGAGCACCGCTCTCACCGGCCAAGGCATCTTTGCCCCTTACGGTCCAATGCCTTCGTTGCGTGCCCTCGGCGTGCTGCCGCAAAATGACCGCATGGTCTTGGCCATCGACCCCAAATATGGGATCAAGTCTTTCGAGGACTTGCGCCAGCAGCGCCCTGCACTGCGCATCGCCACGTCCACCAACGACGGCACCAATTTTATTGGCTTCACAGCCTATGCCTTCATGGAGTGCCACGGCATTACCGCTGAAGTCCTCGAGTCATGGGGCGGCAAGTACGTTACGGCACACCGTCCCGAGCAGGCCATCGCCCTCGTCCAGGCTGGCGAAGCTGATGCGCTGCTGCAAGAGGCCATCATGACACCGTGGTGGGCGGACATCATGGAAAATTACAAGTATGATGCGCTGCCCGCTGAGGCTTCCGCTCTAGCTCTCTTCGCCGAGAAATATCCAAACACCGCGGCTCAGGATCCTGAGCCCCTGCCAGCAGGGTTCTGGTCGACCCTCGCTGAGCCCCTCCACACGCTCGACTTTTCAGACTTTGTCATCCTCGTCCGCGACGATCTACCCGAGGACGTTGCCCATCTCTTAACCTGGTGCCTGGTGGAGACTAGGTCCGCCATTGAGGGCCAGTATAAGCACCTCAAGCCTGAAAGATCTCCCTTGACATATCCACTTTGTCCAGCCAAGATGGCTCGATCCCCCATCCCGCTTCACGAGGGGGCAAAGCGTTATTATCAAGAGGCCGGGCATCTCTGATATAATATCTTAAAAGATGTCGAGCAATTTAATACATAGATAATGTCATCATCTGAGTCAATTACTACTCCTCAACCTAGGGGAATTTGTGGGGGAAGCCCTCTCCGACAGCGGGTGTTTGGCATCACCTCCAAGGGGCCCCCTTGGTCATCCCCAATTTCAGCATCCATCCCCAAGAACACTTGAGCCATGCAGGATGCATTAGCTCGCACCAGGCTTTTCAACATTGAAGTCTACCCGGTTGGGATAAATACAATATCTCGAAATTGGAAGCACATGCAAGGGAGAAATCTACAAAACTGGGAAATGGATGACTATCCCATGTCTATTGCAAATGGGTTGATTTTTCACACTGTCTAATCAGTTCAGACAAAATAGAAAGTCGAGCACGACGACACAGGCAAAAGCAGGGATTCGGCTTCGTTTCATATGATACTGAAAATGACGCTGAACAGGCAATCAATGTTTTAGAAGGTATAATGTAAGATCCTAGGATAGAGTTCCTATATCCAGAGCTAATTCATATCTTCGCGTATCTTGAGCTGGATAGTAGAGCAAGCAAAGTAAGGTATGAGGGTCGTGGAGGATTGCGCGGGGGGTTGTACTAGGTGTCTGAGAAAGGTTTTGGACTCAAATCTTAATTTAGTCAACATTAGTGGAAGAGGATAAAATGATTTAGGTTAGTGAAGACCTGAAGAGAAAAGAAAAAACCTAAGGAAGATCACTACGGCTGAGACTCTAACAGTGTTATTTTCATAGGCTAAATCCTTAAGGCTCATGTAGGAGGCTTAACCATCCATGGGGAAGGAATCTTTACAGAATCTTGTGGCCTCAGTCAAGGCATGTGATTAGTCTCTTACTCTACCTGAACTTTATCTGCCTGCTTACCCTTCTGCCCTTCAACTACTTCGAAAGTGACCGATTGCCCCTCTTTAAGGGATCTAAATCCACCTGTTTCAATTGCCCGAAAGTGAACAAATAAATCTGGGCCAGACTCTGGGGTAATAAAGCCAAATCCCTTTTCATCATTAAACCATTTGACCGTTCCATTTTGACGCTCGGACATTGTAACTTTGGACTGACAGATATATACTTGGTTAGATGAAAATAAGTGTATAGGGCATAGAAATTCTCACACCTCTGGAGAGATGATTTAATATATTAAAGAATTTTCAGAATATGAAGAAGGTTTCTCTTGTGTCGCGTCAAAGATCTACTTTATCAAGGTAGATCAGCCTGTTAACCAGGTAGGATACCAGTGCCGTAGGGTCAATGATAGGAAAACAAATGGTTAGAGTAAATCAAGATTAAACCTTAGAGATCCCCCAGGACGTGGGATCTTTACAAGCTTCTTAAATACAGATCTCGGATGCTCCCGGAAGTAATAAAGGTCATGACGGGATCTACCTAGAAACAGTGGGGGGAGCCGGCGTTTTCCGCTGCGGTAGCTTTCGCCGAGGAGCACTCTCAGTCCATCAATCACGGATCACGGACCAAACAAGGATGGTTATGCAAGGCTCGTGTATCTGAGTGGTCATGCCTGGCTATATGCTCTTATTTCAAAAAGGATGTTGTGCATCACGTGCAGGGTTGTTGATGTATTGGGGATGTCCGACTGCGATCGCTGCCAGTACTGTCATAGTTAAAAGTTGAAACCGTCCATAAAGCAGATCATTGCCTCGATAGCTGCAGGATCATCTTCAACAAGGGTGCCATACCAAATGAATTAAAAAGAATTGGGTTACTCCAAAATACAAAAGTTGGGATTCACTGGTAGACACCCAGCTAACTACCAACAGACTAGCGTGTGGTTTAGAGCCGCTAAAAAGGGTTAGATGAGTCATGTTGCTTTTTTCTTTGCCAGGGATGGATGCGATTCCAAAATTACCACCGAGGGACTCAAGTTACTAAGGCGGAGTGTTAAATACCTGCTTCTTGATCCCATGTCTGCTGCTCTAAAGAGTTTGGGTCAAAGCCTCGCGCGCATAAAACCACTTTCTTCGCCGGCTGCAACTACAAGGGTCGCTCTGGCGTATGAGCTACATGGCCTCTCACCTGCAGGCTGCAAGAATTTGAGTGCCAACAAGCATGTCCCCATAATATTCCTCCATGGATTCCTTGGGTCGAAGCGAGAGAACCGAAGGATAAGCAAGTAAGCTACTATGTGGTCTTGTCACACCGTTACGTACCCGGCTCACCCTTTGATTGAGGCTATTGGCTAGAGATCTATCGAGACCGGTCTTCGCTGTAGTAAGCATTGCATCCAAATCAAGTCTTGGTGACTTTTCAAGCTGACAGGTATGAAGGATCTTCGTAATCATGGCGAGTCGGGCCATCACTTGAAACATGAATACATAGAAATGGCGCTGGACGTTGCTTCTTTCATGCAGAGCCATGGGATGGAGAAGGCAACGCTTATCGGTCATTCTATGTGCAACTCCCCTTGCGGGCATCCTGGATCTCTCGTTATTGCTAATCAACTGCCAGGGGTGCCAAAACCGCTTTAACACTTGCTCTTCAACTGCCAGATCTCGTCTCCGAGGTTGTAGCCATCGACAACTGTCCAATCCGTTTACCCCTGACGGATGACTTTTCAAGGTACCTAAAAGGGATAGCAAAAGTAAGGGATTCCAAGGTGAAAACCCACCACGAGGCTGAGATGATCCTGCGAGAATATGAAGATGTGCGTGCGGCTATTCTATTTCCACCCCTCGCGTAAGACGGATGCTGACATTGATTGAGCCAGTCTTTACCCATACGGTTATGGCTGCTGAGCAATTTTGTCAAAGACAGCGACACGCCATACCTAAAATCCCGCGCTCCGGTGGATATACTTAACACGGCATTGACTCCCTTGGGCGATTTCCCACACAAGAACGAGTCGGTAAAATTTCACAATCGCACCCTTTTTATTCGGGCACTTCGAAGTCATTATATCCCGGAGAGTGCTTTTCCACTCATGTCTTCCTTCTTTCCTCAGTCACGGATCGTCAATATAGATTGTGGACACTGGGTAGTCCAGGAGCGGCCGGAGGAGCTGAAATCAGGTGATTTACCTATTTCTTTATCCTAAAATACATCCGCTAACATGAGTCCTGTTAAGCGGTGGTAGACTTCCTGAAGACCAGGCCTTAGAGGTCTTTGACAGCTTTACGTCAGGGGAGATCTTCCTAAGCCTAAGACACCATGGTGTTGAGAGTTGTTTATGAGATAGCACTCAGTATAAATTAGCTGCATGGAGGTAATGAGACCTAATGCAAAATGTTTATTGCATGTTAGCACTTATAACTACAGATGAAGCTGGGAGAGAGTCCATGAGTTTTAGTTTATCAAATATCCTCAGAATTAACATATAGAGCCCAGGTTTTTCAACGGAAATAATTGCGCTCTTAGCAACAGGTAGTTAGCAAATAATGGACTTCGGTAATGGCGCCTTGAAGAAATACCTACTGTTGCTTGGCGCCTTCCATGCGGAGGTAAACCCTTTCACTCATTTCATGTTTCAGGGCAAATGCAATCATTTTTATTGTGGACACATGTTCAGGTGTGTATTATCCCTTTCTATCACTAAGTTCATTCCAGAGTCAACTGGATGAGGCGCCCTTTGACGCTGGCAGCTCGAAACAACGAGAATCAGGCAAATTGAAGGTGAAACGGCAAGATTCATGAATTCTGGACAGTGGGCATGGGACAGAGTTCGGCTCAAACAAGGTTCAGGACAGGTGGGTAGAGTCTTAACTGCCTTGATCCATTGTAACTTCTGGGGTTCTGGAACGGATTCTGAGAATAACCCAAGGAGTACTTCAAAGTTCAGCTTAGTATGGAAAGCTATATTCAATGTTTTTTTCATAAAATCTGGAATGCACTACGGAGGATCTAATACCTAGGCCTTTTCTAGCTTAAAATTAGGCTGGCATGGTTGTTAACCTTAAAATATTTACTTAATCTAGAGTATAGCAGTCATTATCTTGTCACATCAACTTCCGCTTTCAGACAATGGTTGCCACTTTGAAAATATGGTCCCTGTCACAATTGCATTAAAGTTACATATCGCTTCAGAGCCAAGGTATAGGACAGAACATAATCTACATTTTAGAAGTACTTATTAGAGACATTAAGTCTAGAGATGGAACTTTCGTGGCTTGTCGTGGCAGCCCTGTAATTCACAACCGATATAAACCAACCAATCGACTAACCGATTGTAGTGGCGCACCGGCTATTGCGATCCTACATACTGCGTCCTCAAATCTAGCATCTCTACCCAGCTCCTGGAAAGTTGTTGCGGATATGACAAAGCCCAAGCCGTTGTTGCCACATTTACCGCCGGAGAGCTCGGACTACAGCATAAACCCTGGTTGGGGTTTTTGTAATATGTCTTGTCATTTAAGTGCTTGATCATACCTCCCACTACCATCAAATATAGGCAGTTTTGTATTATCGCAGAACGGATTAGCAGCCCAAGGGATGATTCCGGAGGCACGAATATCGATGCAAGCGGAAGACCATCTACATGTCCGGTGTTGCCCGCTGGGACCATAAACCTAATATTGACCTCCTGATCCAATGATATTCAGGCAGGTTCCGTTTACCACTCTGGACAGGAAAGACGGGCATAAATAAAGGAGTAGCTCCCTCTACTTGAGCTGCCCGTTTACTTTAGGCACATCAACCATAGTCTATGTATATCACTTGACAGAAATCTATTCGTCTTCACTAGTACCTGTACTTGTACATTATCTTCTCTTCACCATGGCTAATTACTATCCCATTACCGGCATCCCGGTTCCCGTTGGACAAGACCCGCCTCCACGGCGAGAGGTTGCTAGCTGGGCGTATCCTCCGAGCCTGTTGACCAAATTCAAGTCTCTCTCTTTATTCGAGCTGTGCGCAAACTGCAAGAAAGGAATCCCATTCAGGATAAACTATCCTTCTACCAAATTGCTGGTAGGCAATGGCGTACCTTCTCTTACAACAAGTGCATACTAATGATATCACAGGGATCCATGGTCTTCCAAAAGTGGAATGGGACGGTGCAGGTGGTGGATACTACTGTCCCCATAATACATTTACCTTCCCCACATGGCATCAGCCCTATATGTTGTTGTACGAGGTATAGTGAATGTTGCAGCCCTGCAATGCGTTGGCACACTATTTAATGACAATATGTAGCAATGCCTTACAACGTCATGAAGAATGACATTATTCCCTCCATTCCAGGTAGCGACTCTGTAAAGGAGGCCTGGAAACAAGCAGTGGAGACGTGGCGTCTCCCCTACTGGGACTGGGCTATTCCTCAGGTTGACTACGGAGCCAGGAAGGAAAAGCTTGGTGTCCCGAAGCTCGTGGATGACAGCGAAGTCTGGATCCTCAAGCTTGGAGAAACGGAGAAGGAACTGGTTCCAAATCCCCTTTACAAGTTCACTAATAAACTCAACGGCGAGGAGGTTAATGCGGGTGATAAGAAGAAAATGGGGGAGTTTGCTATAGTCTACGATCAAGAGTCCATCTTCAGCGATTGGATTGGTACCAGCCGCTATGCTGACCCCAAAGACAGCATGAAATGGGTATATGGGGTACAGAACAACAATGAGGTCACCAGCAGCTTTACAAAACACGCCTGGAGACCGGGCGGCAAAGATCAGACTATTGCGCACAACGTTTTCCGCATCCTCAGCGAGGATTACTTTAAATCATATGGACCGTTCTCGACCACACTGTACAACAAGGGTCCGATTCCGGCAACCGAATATTTCTCATTGGAGCAGATCCATAACCACATCCATGTAGGGTCACCCTGCGCAGGTACTTGAGCACCAAAGCTAAAATAGCCAGCTCTGGACAGGAGGATACACCGGACTGCAGGGCCACATGGCAAATGTCCCGGTCTCAGCATTTGCTCCTATCTTCTGGCTGCATGACTGGTAGGGGTCTCCCTCATCCCCACGACTGCCAGATAATACGCTGACAGCAGAGAAGTAATGTGGACCGGCTGCTTGCAATATGGCAATTCCTGAATGCCGATAAATGGTTTGACAACACTTGGGGAGACGACCGGGACCCTACGCTCAGAAACCTCAAGCCGTTCCATAAGAACAAAGAAGGGGAAGTCTACTCTTCAGACGATACTAGAGACGTTAGGAAATTAGGCTACACTTATCCTGAATTGGTCGACACCAATATCGATGGGCTAAAGAGAGTTATCAGGAGCAAGTACGGTAACAGTGTCACGGTCCTCAGGGAGATGAAAACAACCCAAGGGCGACTGCTCGACGGCGTTGAGGATCATTGCTTCAAAGACTATATCATCAATATTGAATATGATCGGTACGTCTCGATTGTCTAAAATCACCGATGTGCCATCTGACTGAGACCCAAAATTAGGTATGCACTGGGTGGCGAACCATATATTGTTGATTTCTCTGTGAAGGGGAAAGACCAGCCAGGCAGAGTAGGGCAGACTCGGTTCTGGGCTCCTTTTATAATTTCTCTGCTCCTGTCCTGCCTGACTGTGAAAACTGTGCAGAGCAGAAACAGGGAGGTCTGAAATCAAAAGCCCAGGTACCGATCACCCTCCCTATGTGCAATTTAGCGGTGGATCCGGAATTCCCCGATGCAAGAGACTTGCGACCGAGTCATGTTGGAGTGCAACTACAAGACCAGCTTTTCTGGGCTGTCTCTACGGTATTATTGCTCTCCTGCCTCTTTCAAGTTCCCCTAGACCAGACACTGACACAGCATTCCGCAGCCCTCTGGCGAAGAAATTCCTTTGGAACAGCTCAACGGGCTTCGTGTCACCGTTCACGCCGGCACAGCTCAATACCCGACGGATGCTTCAAATAAAGTCTTCCCAGAGGAGTATGACCTCCTGTTAAGGAGCGACGAGAACAACAATCTGCAAATGAGCGACGCGCTAAGAAATGAGCTGCGCTAGAACAGTCCAAAATCAGCCTCTGTTCATGGGCCGTAGATTTGGTGGGCGAAATGTGGGATGGTTATTCTGAGGAGAGTCGGCCATGCCGTTGTGCTCAGACTAAATAACATGCGCAGCTGTTCTACGGAATACAGATGCGTGGAAATGCTGGACAGTACTGCCAGCCTGATGTAAGGGCCTCTTCGCGGATTCGTGGACACGCATGCATTGGGATTCCTTTGGGGGAACGCAGGCCCTTCAAGCGATTTTATCAAAATCTTAACTCTCCCTTTATGTATAATAAGTTAGTTTTAGGCGCTGTTCTTATTTATGTCAGCCTATACTACTTAGTATCCTGCCTGTCTTGGGATTAGCGGGGTGGCACATCGGGGTCGCATAAGTTATCCGACGCCGAGCCGCCCCATCTCTGACTCTCCCTCCACTTCTCTTTCCTTTTTACCCTTATTATCAAAACAGTAGGTAGTGACACATTGGTTGCACCTTAGTTTCTATTTAGCCACCAGCCATGAGTGAACCGTTCACCCGAGGACACCATTCCCAGCGCCGCAGCTGCCTGCTCTGTCGCTCACGGAAGGTCAAATGCGACCGACAGCAACCATGTGGGGGTTGCATTCGGGCTGCCTCCACCTGCATTTATCCCAGTGGGACGGGGCGCGCCCCTAAGCGCCCGCAGCAATCCGCGAACAACTCGGTGGTGCTGACAAGACTTGACCGGCTGGAGAGCATCATTAGACAGCTGGAAAGCCAACAAACCCAGCAAGAACAGCCCCTGGACCCGTCCACTGCCGCTCTGCCACCCCAAGGGGACCAGCAGAATGGTCGTCTCGCCATTGACAGCACCTCCAGTGTCTATGTGAGCAATGTGCTATGGGCTTGTCTGGGCGATGAGGTCTTCTCTCTTACCCTCAAGTTTACATTTTGATAAGACCTGACCAAGGACGATAGATTGAAGAACTGCGGGATATGCTGCACGTATCGCCCTCGAATAATGATGACGAGGAGGAAGGGGGTTGGCAGGAAGAAACAGACGGAAAAGAGGAACCAGTCGGTACAGTCGGGTTGAATGCCGCCATCATGGGCTTCAGGTCGCTCGCTCACTCACTGCGAGACTACCATCCGTCCATCTCTCAATCGGTCGCTCTGTTTGAGATTTTCCAGACCAATGTCGCTCCCCTGGCGAAGATCTTCCACATGCCGACCCTCACGAAGCTTTTCTGGGACGCGGTTGCCTCGCTTGACGCCCTCGATTGCAACAGGGAGGCCCTCTTGTTTGCCATTTACTATGCTGCTATAATCAGTACTACTGACCAGAACCAATGCCCTCTTGGCCTACCTCGACACCAGGCCCTTCATACCTATCGCTTTGCCGTCGAGCAGGCCTTCGCCCGCGCCGATCTGCTGAATACCCAGAACATGATCTTGTTGCAGGCGGCGGCCCTATTTCTGTGTGCCCTACGCAACGAAGATGGCTCCCGAACGGTCTGGTCGCTGACGGCTTTGATTGTGCATATTGCACAGGCTATGGGTCTCCATCGCGACGGCGCGGCCTTTGGCTTACGGCCCCTCGAGACCGAACTGCGACGGCGACTGTGGTGGTTTATCGTCGGCCTCGACCAGCGCTCGTCCGAATATCACGGTTACGAACCTATTGTATCCGAGTCGTCTTTTGATACCCGGCTGCCGTTGAATATTAATGATTCTGATCTGACCTCGGACCTGGTTGAGCCGCCGACCGAGCGAGACGGCGCCACAGAGATGACCCTGAGCCTGATTGGGTGGGAATCCATCCCTATCGTGCGCAAGATCAGCTTCATTCCACCACACCGCCGTCAGGCAAGGACAACCAGCAGTGCACCAGTCACTGAGTTGTCATTGCCCGAACGGGAGGCACTGGCCGAGCAGCTCCAGAGCCGCCTTGAGACTCGATATCTGGCGTATTGCAATCCCGACGATCCCTTCCTTTTTGTCTCAGCTACCGTGGCGCGGCTGATCATCGCCCGCGTATGGCTGATGGTCCACTATCCCCGCAAGCAGGTGGATAGTAGTAAGGAAGAATCAACGGCCCCGCTGCAGGCAGGTCTGCGGGATAAGATTTTTCTCCTCGCCCTCGAGATCCTGGAGCTCTCCAGCTCCACCCTGTGCAATCCGAATATCGCTCACTGGGCCTGGAGACCCGATACCTACTCCCAGTGGCACGCAGTCGCGCTGGTCCTGTCAGAGATCTGTACTCGGCCCCCTTGCCGAGATTGCGACAGGGCGTGGGCAGCAGTGGAGATTCTCTATGACCGGTGGCGCATGAAGGAGCACGCGCGCAAGGGCACGTTGTGGAAGCCGATCGGGCGGTTGATGGCCAAGGCGCGTTATGTTCGTGAGATGCAGTCGTTGGACAGAGGCTGCTCTACTGCGGGTTCGTCATCGGTGATGGAAGCGAGCCCTGACCTCCCCCAAGTTGCCCATCACAGCAATGTCACGACGACGCTGGATCCGCTGGCTGATATCTTCTCTCTGGCACCGTTTATGGAGATAAATCCTAGTTTAGATGATCTCTTTCTTGTAGGCGATGACTTTGTCCAGCTAGATATGCGGAGTGGCTTCTAGTATACTTAGACTTGACTTGGTTGTACTGTTTCTACGTCGGTTTCTACCTAGGTATATAAATTTGGATATCAATTTTGTGTTGTGCATTCTGGGGCAATACCTTCCAGTCGACGATATAGCCTATCCAGCTAGGTATGCACCTCCAGGTCAACGAAGAAACTTCCTGGTCGTTGTTTCAAAGCAGTTAAATGGTATGCAGGAGCCAAGGTTCTGGCCGACAACCTGACACGGCGGCTCCTGCATCTGGATGCTAAGTTGAAGATTTTGGTATCCAAATTTGAGGACCAGATGCGCAGCGAATATGCAGACTATTCACGGAAAGAAGACTGGTTTGTGGAAGACAAAGTTTATGCTCGACAACAGCGTAAATGGAAGTAGCACGGTATTATTATCGGGGGACGTTGTCACTCAATACTGGAAGAATGAAACATTCGAACACTGTATAACGTACCAACATATACAACCAATTCATCAACGTAATGTAACGTGCAGTTCTGGTAATTATAGTGTCTGCCCAACAGCTTGCCTGGCATTGTCATGGATGTAAATGGAGGCTACAGGCATCTGTAGGGAGGCCGGATCCGATAGGTTGTTGAATGTATGAGTCTTCAAAGGCCAGGAGTAAAACCTTCTGTCTTTGCATTCCAACCAAGGGGAAAATGCGGACCCTCGTCGCCGTCCCATCCCCCCGCCATCATCGCAACTGCAAGAAGCAAGGAAGATGAGGCAGGGAAGTACGGAGTGGGCACCCGCGTACCGCCAATGGGATTGCCGACATCATCAAATTGAAATACGGGGTTGAGAAGATAGTCCACGGCCTGCTGCGAGTCTCCCAGACGGGTAGCCGTCAGGGCCAGCATGGGGAAGTCCCAGCCGTAGGAGTTAGTCAAGTTCCAAACCTGATTGATCTTCATCACCGTCGCGTTGACAATCCCGACGTCCACACCAGGTGTGGAAGGGAGAAAGCCGTACACCGCAATCTGGCTGGGATGGTCAGAAATGTAATCGTAGGTGGTCCACATATCAGGGAGATCTGCGCAAATGGCGTACGCTCCATCTGTCAAGGGCAGAGCGGCCAGATTATGCTGAACATGTGTCCACTTAGATGGAATAGATTGACCTTGTCGACGCTTCCACTCCGAGGCAATTTGCAGACCGAAGCGCCAGTATGCCAATTCGAAGGTGGGATTGTATGTTGAGTTCGGGTTCGTGTTCTCCGACGATGGGTACATTGGCGGACCTAGATCGTACACCTGCGTCGAGCTATTCCACCACGCGTACGAGGCCATGAACTCAGCGAGTTCTGTCAGGACGGTGTCCCATTTCCTGAGCGTCTGAGCCGTGGGAAAGGCACGATACTCCAGCTCGGCGAAATACATCGCGTGCGGGTGCTGCCAGATCAACAGCGCGTTGATCTCGCCCGGGGCAGATCGACCTGATGGATCGCTCATCTTACCTAATCGAGCGCCTGAGTACCCCTGTTCTTTGGCGCGCTCAATGGACGAGGGAAGAAAGCGACTATATACTCCGAGACTGCGGTTGAGGAGCTCCCACTTACCCCATCGGGCCCAGTGGCCTAGATGCCAAAAGACCATCTCAAGGTGGAACTTTCCGTACCATCCGTTGTTTTGCAGTCCTGCTTCTTGAGGAGGGTCCCTCCCTGCGCAATTGACAGCAAGGAGATACTGCGAGAGAATGATGCGCCGCTGCAATTCTTCGGTGTCTGGTCTTCCGGTGGCCGTGAGGTCGACGAATGATCCTGATTCCCAGTACTTGGCCCACCAGGTCGCTGATTCTGCTTTTACCCTGTTGAATGTGCTGACCTCGGCGTTATTCTCCGGGATATAGGTGGAAGTGAATGAAAACGTCGTTTTTCCAGATGGGTTGAGAACATATCGATGGGTTCCGTTAATCGGGCCACTGATGTTCCCTTGGGATAGCCAGGAAATGCTGTTGTAGTAGGTTGTTCCTCCCAGAGAATGTTCAATTACGGCTTTGTGGTGGTCATTGACGGACAGTTTCGTTGTCTGGTTCAATACAGCATTCCAATCACCGACAAACGGCGCTTGGAATGACGCTGCCCCGGTAGTCAGGGGATAGTCGAAGAAGACACTCAACGATCCATTTTGCAGCAGCTGCGAATCTACAGACACCGCAACCTCGTCCGAGCTCGGGCTTCCAACGGTCAGCACAACTACCCTCTCCCCTTCGAAAATGAATTCAGATGTCAGAAGCCCAGTATAGAGGTCTAGTGTCTGTGACATGTTGGACAAGTGCGCTAGCGAGATATTCTTGCCATTGTACAGGAAACCAATCCGTCCTAGGTTAACACGATGGGGATTCGCCCTCAGCCAAGTCGAGAGGGCCGCTTCAGCCGGATTTGGCATATCATAGTTTACCAGTCTGCCATGACTCCACCACTCCAGTCCTGTGAAGTCGGAGGGATCATCCTGGCCCGGCTCGGTAGGCAGAGAATCATTGGCCCAACACCAGGAGGAGAGAATATTGTACGGCAAAATGGTTTGAAGCCCGGTAATATCAGCTCCAAAGGCAAAATTGCCGTTTCCGACCTGGATGGGAGTCGTGGATGACAAGTTGGTACGGACGGGATTGAAGCGACGGACGACCTCACGCCGGTTTATCCTCGACCCATTTCCACCCAGAGCAAGGGTCAGAAATATGAGTATTATAGTCTTCAACAGGCTAGAGAACGCCATGATGATTCGCTGGTCTTGGCACCTAGGTAATGAATGAACTACATAGAGCGGACAGTGTATCACTTCTACGATTTGTGAACCCCAGATAAAATGTTAGCAGACATTATTATTCCAGGGTGAAGTCGCAAAGGATGTGCACCATCACCCACTTTTGAGGTTGTCTCGGTCTAATGTGGACCGACCAGTAACAATCGGACCCTGCAGATCTCCTTGTTCCATCCCTCCATTGGTGCAAAAACCAAATTCTTTCAGAGGCGAACTAGGAGGCGCAAGTTCCTTCCATACATAAGGTTATCCAGGTGGGAGACATGGCGTCGACTAAACTGTCTTACTTTTGATCTAAACCCACGTACAACACGTTGAACATCTCCGCTTTGACAAATGATTGATTCTTTTTCTGGCAGGGCATATGATTCAACATTAGACGAGTAGACTCTGAAGTGATAATACTTATATCCTGTCGCTTATGGTCTTTGCCGGACTATGTCTCCGGCAGAGCCAGTCTCGGTGGTAATATAATTGCCGACTGCAGCTATTCCGTGGAGAATATTTTGCTCTAACACTTCGCCGAACAATGCTTCGATAGTGATCCTCCACGGAGTCTCAGAGCATGAAAGAAGCTGACTCTTCAGGATGGCGCTCCTATCAAAATCTGGGCTGGAGCAATTGGCAACTCCACCAACACTGACGGCGGCAGTGGCTGGGTCAGGAACGTAACCACAGTGGCATGCACAACTATAACAACGATGGACTATTGAAATAAGCCAATGCTACTTTGCTCCCAGTCAGACGGCTTGCAATGAGCACTCGGTATGTATCCATCACTGGACATACAAACTCGGCTGATAGGTCTTAGGCTTTGCTCATTGCTGAGGACATTCTGTTCAAGAATTTTGACGGCACTACCAGTCCGAATAGGGCTCCTTATTACTACTCTTGTCTGCTCAAGCCTAGATGTATGTTTCCTTTTAACTGCTCCTCATAATGCGCTTTGATTCACAAAATCAGGTATGCAAGAATATCCGCGCTGAGAATATCAACCTCGTCAGTCGCTCCGGCACCAACGATGCCATTTGCACTAATATAAGTCCTCACGTTACCCGAGGTGGACCTTACTGACAACCTGGCAGATTGATCGTTCCCTTCTCGACCTCCACTGTACCAAGGTGGAGCGAGCTGGTCTTTGATGCAGTTACACCGTCCTTGGATATTTCAAGAACGGGGCATTAGTTTGAAGTCTGCTGCGTATCAATTATTCCTGTTCCTAGCAACTATCACGCAAAGCAGTTGAGCTTTTTCGCCGATACGCTTCCTATTGAGATCCGGCTCCTCGCATTAGTCGAGATTAGGTAGAGAGAAAGTCGAGGGCTGGGGCCAGAACAACCAATGGTAAACATATTCCTACGCACCTATTGAGGCTAAGGGCTTATGTCGGTCAAGGCGCAGACTGATCCCCACATGGCACCGTTTGTCTCGGGGCGCCAGTTTCCCACTTTAGAAGACTGAATCAACGGGCATTTTTGCTTTTACCACTGCAAATCAGCTAGTACCAGGGTCCTAATTATGTGTTCTACTGCTCCCCATTCAAACACCTTAATCTAGTCCATATTGTCGATTTGCTGTGCGCGATTTGTCTCGGTGTCTGCCTATCACGATGTAACGTAGGGCATGGATTATCCGCGCTAAATTTAGTTGACCCGCAACGGTGTTAGGACGCACAGGGTCCATTCGATATTCGCGACGGACAACTCGCTGCTAACACATGCTAGTTCAATACTGATACAGGGATTCGAGATTAAGTCGACAGGATATTTTCTCTAGGTAATACGCATTGATATCTGTGTCGGAAGGAACCGAGGGCAGATCTTAGGAGGGGAAACAACAAACTTTAGAATGACAGAAATATTATCCAAATGACATATCAGCCTCGTCATTTTGATATTAGTTAAATACCACCCATACCTGTAGGATAAGCGTCCAATCACAGGCCTAGGTAGTGTTGGTTCTTTTTTTGTCCTTTCTGCTTTTCAGACTAATCTTTACTATCTGTACAGGCCTGGGCACACTGTCCTGCTAAGCCACCAACACAAAATGGCACTAATGCATGACCGATAGATCATCCAGCAAGTGTATTATATAGAAGGGACAGGTCCCTGACATTTGTCCCCTCTAGACCCAATACTTTCCTGTTTCCATCCTAAATACCCGTAGTTTTTTGCATGCATTCCCATGTACCTCAACAATGCAACCCGCGTCCTAACTGCGGCTCTTCGCGTGTTATACTCCTTTGCGGAAGGGATCTCTGAGTACTGGAAATCATGGCCGCAGAAGAGACAAAAGCGTGCTTTGGTGGTCATCCTGACGATGTTTGTGTTTTGTCTTGGTCTGAAATTAGGATCTGGCCTATTCTACGCCCATTACTGGGAGCGGGCGACAATATCCAGCTTCTCGAATCCGCTCTACGTCGATTACTGGGAGTGGGAGACAACGTCCCGCTTCTTGAATGCGCACAGCACCAACGAAATCCAAGAGAACATTGGTGGCGATGACCTTTGCGACTCCTTCCCATCATACCTCCTCTCGCGCGTTCAAGTCGTTCTCAAAATCGGCAGTACAGAGCCTCCTAGTCGGGTTGATACCCATCTGGAGACTGTTACCCGCTGCATAACTAATCTCATTGTCTTCTCTGATCATGAGTCGGAAATCAAAGGTCATCACGTATACGATATTCTCGCAACTCTTCCAGAAAGCTTCTGGGGGAATAGCTCTGACTTTCAGGCATATAGCGCGCTCCAGCGCGGCGAGTTCGAGACTGTTGGGGGTTCTCAGGGCTGGACACTTGACAAATACAAGTTCCTGCCCATGGTCGAACGCGCTTATGAAATGAATCCAACTGCTCAATGGTTTGTTTTCATCGAGTCCGATACATACTTCGTGTGGGACAATTTGTTTCGTCTTCTTGACCAATTCGATTCGTCTTCTCCTTTATACTTTGGTTCCCCGACCCTTGGAAAGGGCAAATCTTTCTTCGCCTATGGTGGTGCAGGATTTGTGCTGTCAACTGCGGCAGTCCAAAGGCTGGTAGCTCGTATGGTCAAGAGCAATGGCCTGTACAGCCAACCTTCGTTGAGTCAGCGTTATAAGGATTTGATTAATGAGGATTGTTGCGGCGATTCAGTACTTGGATGGGCACTCTATGAAAGTGGAGTGAAGCTGTCGGGGATGTGGCCGATGTTCAATCCACATCCTGTGCATGGGGTTCCGTTTAATGAATGGCATTGGTGTCAGCCGGTAATTAGCATGCATAAATTAGCATTGGAAGATATGACAGAGCTGGCGAGATGGGAGAATCAACGTGGCCGAAAGGTATGTCTTTCCTCATGGTCAGTGGTATATCATCAACAATTTCTAACATTGATACTCTCTAGCTTCCATTACTATATGCCGACCTGTTTGGGTTCACGAAATTAGGCACCATTGACTACAAACCGGACTGGGACAATGGTGACTGGGGCGGATGGCAAGAACCGTCTCAATCGCCCTCCCATGGGTCTGTTGAAGCCTGTGCGACAGCATGCCATGAGCATCCCCACTGTTTCTCATATACCTATGTCCATTCTGGTCACTGTGTTTTTGTTCCGTCCATGCGACTAGGCGCGCAAAGACCCGCCACAGACGACACGTCGCTATCAGCTGGGTGGGACCTGGAGAAAATCAAGCAGTTCCGGGATGCCCACAAATGCCAGAGGCCTCAGTGGGTGAAGCCAAGTACGAACCGCATTTTCTGAAGTACGCATATGACTACCTACCCTTGCTGCCTACAGACCCTTCCCGTGTCGGCAATCTCGTCATACTTTCCTAACATCACGCGGACCACGATCTATAGACCTGATATCTACGGCGGTGGTGAACAGTATCTCAAAAAAATACTCATTAGGCAATGGTTGCGACCATAAATTTGTCTCAATGCTTAACCGCTTTGAGAAATGGTTGTGACATAGGGGAGAATACCTAAGGCACACGTCTATTTTATGTATATTAGAAGGAGCTGATGTTCTCCATGACGCAGCGCTTGTTTAGTCCTAGTTCTGAATCTGCAAAAAAAAATATTTTAATAAACTACCTGTAACATGCTGTGCAATGTCTTCCCGAAGCAGACAGCGGACACAAGTTTTGATCACTGTGTATCTTGTTGATTTGCCATCCGCTCGCTTATATAAAGATTATTTTCGATATCTGGGTTGTAGTCATCCCTTAGGCACCATCGTTTCCATGACCTGAGAATGTAGAATCTCAACAATAGCAGGTCATCTTCCTTCCGGCTAGTTGACGACTTCCAGATCGGTTCATGTTGTGATCTATTTGAGACTTTGGTGTACCCACTACCCAGGTTACTTGAAGAGCATTGCCTAATTAATTGGATAGGGATCATTCTACTCCATTCTGACTATCATCAATCAACCTCATTTGAGGAGGCTTTATCTCTCTGTTGACAGTTTATGCGGGGTACTCCACCGGGGATAGAAGCTCATTGGAGGAATAATTCCAAGACCCCAGAATTATCCGTAGGTAAAGCCTCAGAAAGCTTGGGGAATCCTAGGAGGATCTATAGTTCATTCCTCAGCTCCACAACGGACATAGCTTCATTTCGAATTTGTCTGCACTTTTCCCAAGACTCTTTATCAAGGGAGCAGTTTCCCACCGAGAAGACTGTGCAATTGCTTCACTGTCCAGACAATAGACAAAATGAGGCCGTCTTCCGTTCTTCTTGCCCTGGGCTTGCTCCCTGAAGCTCTTGGAAAGGGCACTCGACCTGCAGAAACATACAAATCCTGCCAAAGAATCACACCTGATCCTCTTCAAGGCTGCCCCCACGGCACTCTCTTTGTCAGCCAGACCGACGACCGAGCTCATTTCAAGTCTATCCAGGCGGCGATTCACTCGCTGCCCAATGATACCTCGTGCCAGGTCATCCTTATCGGCGCTGGAACCTATGTGGAGCAGCTCAATGTGACACGCTCTGGACCTCTCACGCTCCTGGGCCAGTCGAATCGCCCCTGGCAGGGGGAGAGCTATGGCGATATCAACACGAACACCACCGTCCAGAACGATGTTCAGATCTACTGGAACGCAGCCAACCACAACAGTGCATTCCCGGACAATGTCTACACCGGCGTTCTGACTGTCGGTCCCACTTATAACGCGACCATTACCGGTGCAGGCCCAACAGGATATCCGGTGCCTGCCAACACATCTTTTGGATGCTCCGACTTCCGCGCGTACAACATCGACTTTCGCAACGAGTATGTCCCATATTCAGATGGACCTGCCCACGCCGTTGGCCTGGGCTACGCAAACGCAGGATTCTACTCTTGCGGTCTCTACAGCTACCAGGATACTGTATGTTGTTGAAAAATCTGTACAGGTCACTGCTAACGAATACAGTTGTACGTGGGAAAACTTGCCAATGCTTATTTCTACGACAACATGATTGCGGGCCAGACCGACTTTCTCTACGGCTTCGGCACGGCATTCATCGAGAAGACAACCCTCTCCCTGCGCCGATGTGGTGGCGGCATTACGGCCTGGAAGGGCACCAACACCACTTTCGAGAACAAGTACGGTGTCTACATTGCCGATTCCCAGGTCATAGCAGCCAATTCATCTATTGTAAACGACATCAAGGGACAGTGCTCGCTGGGACGCCCCTGGAATAACCTCCACAGATCGATCTTCATGAACACATACTTCGACTCCAGCATTTTACCTGCGGGATACACGGTGTGGAAGGGAGCGCCCAACAACAACTTCATCAGCGAGACCTTGATGGCGGTGTACGGTGTCTATGGGCCTGGATACAATCAAACCGCGGAGAAGACTGGCAATGTCACCCGGATTTTGGACAGAAAGCAGGTGGCGCCGTATGCTCGTCCCATTGATGTGTTCACGACTCCCGATGGTCATCAGCCCAATATTGCCTGGTTGGATCCGATCGTGGCGAGCACCGGAAGGCCTTAGACCTCATAGCTGGATGGCACGATGGTAATCAGCGACACATCACATCCCATAGAACAGTCTTCTGGGCTGGGTTCAGGTAGATTAACGGAAGCGCAAAGTTAGCTTTTGTCACGGCGGCTATAGTCTCACTGTCCCTCAATGTACCCTTATTTTTACGAGTCTGAAGAAACTTCTACATTGATATGAGTCAAACAATGTCCAGTGTCTCTAGCGATGATAACGACAGCTACCTGCCGCCGCTCCGACTTGCATCCGCCTTGCCTCCGAGTAGAGGCCGACTTGCATCGCCGTAGCCAATGAGAAAGGAGGAAAGCTCGTGTACTAGTCCATCTGCTGGACCCCCACATGAAAATATGTGGGGTAAAGCAAAATTCCCCAGATCCTAGTGCATAAGAAGGGTCCTTGACTTTCCTGGCGCATCTCGAGAGCAGAATGGACCTCATGATATGCAGATACACTGAATATAAATAGTGCCATAGGTCTCAGGGTCTCATGCATGTCCTCCAACTGCAGCCAGGCCTGTCTAGCACTCTAGTGTGCTTCGCTGGCCGTCTTGCTAAACATTTAGTCGAGCGATGACCATATCCAACAATCCAGACGCTATGGAGGGAGAAAAGCCTCGACCTCTGGTGGAGGGCAAGAGGGCCGCCCGCAAAGAACAGTCCATGACGCTCTGGCAAGCGGTTCGCTTGTACCCTAAGGCCGTGGGCTGGTCTGTCCTCCTCTCGTCAGCACTGATCATGGAAGGATACGATTTGGCCCTACTCGGCTCCATGTACGCGTCTCCAGCATTCAATAAGAAATATGGTGTGCAGTCTGCATCCGGCAAATGGACGGTCCCCGCCCCGTGGCAATCGGCACTCTCCAACGGGGCCCGAGTGGGCGAAGTGATCGGATTGCTTATCAACGGTCTGATTTCGGAACGACTGGGATACCGCTGGACAATGGTTTCTGCGCTGGCGGCAATGAACGCGGTTATCTTCCTCTTCTTCTTTGCCGTCGATATCAAAATGCTCCTCGCTGCAGAAATTCTGGCCGGTATCCCCTGGGGCATCTTCCAGACTTTGCCCGCCGCATACGCCTCTGAAGTGTGTCCTGTTGTCCTCCGTCCGTACTTGACGACCTTTATCAACATGTGTTGGGTGATTGGGCAGTTCGTCGCGGTAGGTGTGAATCGCGGATCCATACAAAGAACCGACCAGTGGGCGTACCGGATTCCCTTTGCAGTGCAGTGGGTGTGGCCTCTCCCGATCCTCATCGGAATCCTCTTCGCACCCGAGTCACCCTGGTGGCATGTCCGACGAGGTAATCTCCAGGGTGCTAAACGGGCTCTGCAGCGGCTTACTTCAGCCAACGATCCGAACTTCGACCCTGACGAGACCATCGCCATGATCCAGCATACGAACGAGCTAGAAAAGGCGCTTGCGAGAGGCACAAAATACGCCGATTGCTTCAAGGGGACGAACCTGCGCCGAACAGAAGTTGTCTGTGTAGTTTGGCTGGTCCAGACACTGTGCGGGCAGAACCTCATGGGCTACTTTGCGTACTTTTGCGTCCAGGCTGGTCTCCCGACGGTGCGTTCCTTCGATCTCTCGCTGGCGCAGTATGCCCTCGGCTTCATTGGGACCGCGGGGTCGTGGTTCCTAATGACCTACACCGGTCGTCGCACACTGCACGTCTGCGGTCTGGCAAGCTTATTCACCTTGCTCGTGATCACAGGTAGTCTTTCCTTTGCGCCGGGAGATGATAGTGCAGCCAAGTGGGCGATCGGGGCGATGTTGATTATCTTTACCTTCTGCTACGACTTTACTATCGGACCCGTGACATTTTCGCTGGTGTCGGAACTGTCGTCCACCCGACTCAAGGCCAAGACGATCGTGCTAGCGAGAGTCGGATACAACGTCAGCAATATCGTTGTCAATGTGCTCACAAACTATCAGCTCAACTCGACGGCTTGGAACTGGGGTGCCCGCAGCGCATATTTTTGGGCCGGAACATGTCTTGTCTGCTTGGTCTGGTCGTACTTTCGCCTACCAGAGCCCAAGGGAAGGACTTATGAGGAATTGGATTTGCTGTTCGAGCAAGGAGTGTCGGCGCGAAAGTTCAGAGACACAGTGGTTGATCCATACGAGGGCGAGGAGGATCACGTGGAGGTACGAGAGGAGCACCACAAGGACTAATTCGATTATAATTATATCGATTATCTATTATCTTTTTAAAATCAAAGTAACCAATGTACAAACACATTTCTGTGGCCTGATCCAATCCCTGCATAGCGTTGCATTAGGTCTTACGGTGGGCCCCACTGGCCCCTCGCCTTGTTTATTTAATCCCCTCACATCCGCAACTTCTCCTGAATCAATTCTCTACTGGATTGTTGCACAGAATTAAGCTTCAAACCCGAATAGACAGCATGGCCTCCGGACTGATCTTCGACCCCCTCCAGCTACTCCGCGTCGCACCATTAGCCACCAGCACAGGCAGCCTCGTGCATGCTCTGGTCGAGCTATTCTCCAACTCAGCCTTCGTCCAACCGTCTATCCGGAAATCCTCCGACGCTGTCCTGCCAAAATGGTACACGTACATCTTCAATCGCCAGATCGTCTCCGTCCTTGCCCTTAATCTAGCTACCATCTCCACCGGTGTATCGAATATTCTACTGAGTCGGTCACGCAGCCCCCTGCCCCTGTCGCGCACAACGTTCTACTGGGCCGGCGTTGCGGGTGCGGTGGCGCATCTCTTCTTCGTGCCGTTTGTGGCGCCTCGGATTCAACGTATAGTCGAGGACAGCAACGAGAATGGAGCAACAGTGGAGATGGAAGAATGGCTGGGATTTCATCGCATTAGGATGTTAATTGCAGATCTACCAGCGTGGTTGGCATTTGCAGGAGCTGTCATGGTGGTATGATCATCTATTTATAAATGGGATATGTACAGAGTCTTCATGGCAAACTGTTCGACAACGCGTGCGAATCCGGCACGGCCAGCTATAGACAGTGATAGAGTGCTTTCCACAGTGAATTCCTGCTTCGCGTTAACCTGGTTTGAAGTCCAAGGTAGGTCTTTCCTTGGTTCAATCAGCATTAATGTCTTAAGAATCAAGTCCAATCACTGAAAGTCAAAGTCATTGGCCCCTAACACCAGTTACTCGCCCTATGTGCCCGCGACTCAGGCTACACTAACATTAGGTCTCGTTTCGATGCCTTTATATATATGGTTAATCTTGGCGTGGGGTGACTCGGGAATTCCCCATTTTTTCTCCGTTTTTCAATTCTCCCCGCAATTCCTCTTCAATCATGCAACTAGCAATCAGACCTAAAAGATGCCCCGCGACACGCAGATGGTCAAGCAAGCCTGCGATGCGTGCCGACGTCGTAAAGTCAAATGCAACGCCCAGAGACCTTGCAGCCAGTGTCGATCGGCCGGGCTAAGCTGTCGAACATCGCTGGTCCGACAGAAGAAAGGGCGGCAAGGCCACTCAGCCAACGTTCTCTCTGAATTACGCACACAGAATGCTCAAGGCAATGAGCCATCTAACTCTACGATTCCAGCTCCAACAGCGGCCACTTCTCTTTTGAATCCAACCAGCGAACGATGTCGATTTGCGCGCAAGGAAAATCTTCTTCCTAGGGAGCTGATCGGGGATTGCTCCGAGTATTTCTTCGCGCGCATGCAAGGTACAGTTCCCATTTTACAGGCGGGAACCTTCCAGAGATATGTAGAGCAAAAGGATCATTGTTTCCATGCGTATTGCTTGGTTGTTTCCTTCTGTGCCTTTGTCATGATGCAGACGGGGTATTCCTCCTCCCAAGCCCCAGCCTCGAGATGGGCCCAGAGTATGGACGCCGGACGCGAATTGCTTGATGAAGCGACAGAAGCGCGGAGGCATCTTGATCCGCTCACTGTTTCTGTTCGGCAGAGTATCACCGTCGCGTTTCTTCTGTACGGCTGTCATATCGCGTTGGGGAATCAGCGCCACGCGTACTATTACCTACGGGAAGCCACCACCTTGTACACTGCTGGCATGCTGGATGCGCAATCAGGCGCATTAGATGGTGATGAGGACGATTCCTCTTTGGCTGGAAAGCTCTTCTGGCTGCTTCTGATTTCGGAACGGTATTTTCACTCATTTGACTCGTGTAGAATAGTCCTAATTCGAACAGAGCTCATGCCATTCGAAGACATCGGCCCGTCACCCTACAGGTCACCGCCAACAGTCCAACTCTTGAAGATGCCTCAGCTCAAGACCCAACCAGTATTGGATTTCGTTGTCTGGCTGACCTCTATCGCCCGTTCGACGAGACTTTCCTGGGGCTCTGGAACGGTACGCATGCCACATGCTCACGCGAGTCGCTCATTCTTCTCGACAAACATATTTGTGATGCAGTTCCTCCCGACCTCGAGCTTCCCGATATTCCCATGGCAGACCTCCGTGTCTCACAGCAGTGGTTGCGAACTATGATCTGGCAATTATCCACCACCGCGGGCTTTCTGTCCAGCAAAGCCAGCCATCCGTGTATGGAATTTCGGTATCCGTTACAGATTGCCCGAGACCTGTCTTTGGCGACGTGGAAGCTGTCAACTCAAAGTATGGAAACGCATGGGATTGGACTGGTTGGTGAATCTTTTCCTTCCGTACAGGACCGTGCTGATTAGCTGGGACAGATTGAGAAAATCTTCGAAGTGGCCTGCACCCTCACCGATGTAATGGCTTGCCTATCGACGGCGGGACTGCGCTCGTCGGGGTTCAACCTGGGCCCGCAGGACTACTTGAAGCATTTCTTCTCGCTTGTGAACACTCTCCCTGGTGGCCGACAACGGTTTCTGCCATTGCTGTTAACAAAGGTGGGACAGACCTTGCCGTCCATGCTGCAACACATCACACAGCACCTGAATCTCCCAGCGGCGACCGTGGAGACCTCTGTGCCGGCCGAAAAGGCCGACTCGGAGGTCTTTGGTGACATGTGGCTGGATGACCAATCCTACAGTGACTTCAACTACGCTGAGATGAGTCGGATTGGCGACAAGACGCCGGAAATCGATGAAGCGTTTATGCAGTATCTACAGTCGAGTCCTTAATATTCTATATGGATATTGCTCGTAACATCAGGCATCACCAAAGCTATACAGGAGCGGACATAAGACAGAGAATCAAGCCCGCGAAAAGCCACTTCACGTCTATCTTTATATTAATCGCTATACTGCCATGATCTCCCTCTCTTCCCGCCGTCAAAGGCACTGCAGTCGGCATATTCACCGCCGTGGTAGCTGGCGACGGTACCCGAGTCGCACCGGGCACCGCATCCTTGCCTGTTCCGATTTCGAGGATGGCATCCTCCCCGGGATTGAAGTTTGTGTTGGCCATCGAGATCTCGCGATTAGCTAAATCAAAGACGACATATGTGCTACGGAGAAAAGTATCGCCCAATACGGGGATCCCACTGGTACTTGTGTAGATGCCGAACACGCACATTACAGTGTCTCCGTCCATATCGATCCCCCTCAAAACGAGCTCGTGGATATTGACATCGATGCGGATACCGGAGAAGTCAAATGTCATAGTAATGTTTCTGTCTTTCATGGAGCACGGTAGTACCGGGACATCGTACACAGCGTTGTGTGTGACTCCCAGACTGGAGTAGATCTTTGTGGTGAGCGATTTGGGTAGATAAGTCATACTTGCTCCTGCATCAATGGTGACGAGAAGTGGAAAGTCGGTATCTGGATACTTGGTTGCGTTTGCCGCGCGCTGTTGCAAAGCGAGCCCGGTCAATATGACACTGAAAAATGTGTACACCCCGCCAGCGGGCTGAAGGGGAATTGTCTGCAGCTGTCCCAGATACTTTGCCGTATTCACTCCTCCAAAGAGAATCGTCCCACTGTGCGAGGTTACATCCTCCATCCAGAGACTGTATGTGGCTGACTTGATGTGACCAGCTTGCGCCAGGGCTTGAGGAAAGTTGGAATACTCGGTGCGAGTAGCTTCAAGCGCAGGAAATGCAAGACCCAATGTTCCTTCTGCATTACAGTCAGTGCATGTTGATTTGGGCATGTATGGAGAAGCGTACGATTTGAGGTGCTCTCCTCTGCTACGCCAAACTGGAATTGACTCAACATCACTCCGCCAAACTGAATAGTATCCTTGACATAGTCACCCATCGCCTTCGTCCCATCATTATATGTGATGTTGAAGTCGTGGTTGAGGAATGTGTAGGTTCTGGATGAGGTATTGTCATAGATCCCATACTGTTCGCAGTCATTTGTCATGTTCTTGCAAAAGTTCGACGAGGGAATATTGAACCAGGTGTCGCTGCTTCCAGTGTCTAGTACCACGGCGATCTCTTGCTCTGAGCTGCCAACGGTGACATTGGCTGTGTATAGCGTCATAGCATCCTGTGACGTTAATAGCGGTGTCAAAGTGAACTGAAAGCGACATACCTCATTTAGTATCCCTTCAGATAGTATTGAGGTGCGCTTCGACGGAGAGCGATGTATTTCGAGAACGTCATCGTTCCTTTGCCGGTGTAATTGGAGCTCAACAACAGCCGGGCTATCTCTTTTGCCAAGAGCAATGACACTACTTGTCTCAATGGCAAAGGAGAGTAAGGACAAGAGTCCCTTCCTCATGGTGTATACTCTCCAGCTATAAGCATAGTACACTGGCATAGGCCACTACGTGTCTCATGGCGGACTGAAATCTGGATCTGAACCGATTTGCGGCGCAGCTCGAAAGATGTCAAGGCAATCAGGGAATTTTCAGCCTCGCCATACAGGATTAATATCGACGTTACATCGTGCTCATAGTCAATTAGAGAGAACAGGCTAAAGTGGGGAACCAACATGTATGCTTGATCTCATTGGGAATTAGATGCGGCGCAATATAAAATGACACTAAGCGAAATGGCACTAAGCGCCTACTGCCCCTGAGAGGTCGGTCTATTATGCCGGGGATCAGTCATTGGCTCGTCGAGTCACTTTAGGTCACTATATTCATGAGCAGTCCACTTCACTGGCATGAGGCTGTTCTTCCAGACACAGGCGCTGCACGCTTACGATGGTCAAGGAAAGATCATTGCCGACCAGAGCTAACTTCTGTAACATAGCCAGCAGCCAAGGAGAAGATATTGTCCAGTCCCTCAACATACTTCAATCCAAATGATAGTGCGAGAGATTAAAGTGATTACCCAATGTCTCTATACGCCACGGAAATTCATCGGCGGCAGTCTGGATTCGGCTCCGATTGTCGATCCATCATCCGGAAGCGATCCTGTTTGCCATAGTTGTCGATGATACCAACAAGGTCCAAGCCCTGAACGCCAGTGAGAGTGTTAGATTCTTTACACGGGCGGATCATGGCATTTCCAACCGGGAGATTGGGGGGATGTTCAGCACCAGAGAGCGTCTTTGTCCTGCCCGACGATATCTAAGCCACAGTCCTATAGACGCACACAACGTCGAATGGGAGAAAGACTACAGATCCATCCTCAACAGGCCGATCAGATACTAAGGAGTCGCATCAGCTGCAGTTTGGCGAGAAAATGGCCAACCTGTGAATCATCGATGAGCATATCTCTAGTTTGAAGATCAAGTCGCTGGCGTTCATTCACCGCGTACAATAGGTATCGGAGCAATGGATGCGCTGAATGCTTGAAGACCGGGATTCGATGATCACTTCTTCATCAAGTGTCATGATATTCCCTGCCCGGTGAAGAAGACCATCAGGCGTCTCTGCATTACTTTGCTCTACCGATGAGCCGAACGGCAAGCCATACCACCGAGCCGGAGCGCATTGAGAACTAGAACTTTCCGACTCATTATTTCAGAAGGAAGGATAGAGTGGGCTGGAGATCCGTCCGGATCGAGAAGTGGTTACCATGTTTGGAATCGGTGATGAATGGATCCAACTCGACGAGCACACTGGAGACGTTGTTTGCAACTTGGGCAATCTACCAATATTGCATCAGACGACAGATTTCAAATCGGCATTTCATCGAGTGAAGGCCTCCGGGAAAAGGGAGATTAACATATTTCAACCAGCCCTGCAAGGACTCGTTGATTCAGGGTCCTTTAAAGACGTACCCCAGTTATTCTTGAAAACAGCTTGACCAATGCACATTTGATAACTCCTTTCTGGGCCCACCCAAAAGATCTTAGCGCAGATCAGCCATTGAGCGGGCTGTAAATCAAGTGGCGCAGTAAAATGCACTTTGTATGCTATTGATACAGTACTTGGCCTTGCAAAATTAAGTAGTGCTACAAGAAACCCATGGACCCGTACTGGACACAAGCGAAAGTCTCACGGTGACTAGTTCTTAGAAGGTCCGCATGACGGAGATAGGAATTAGGAGACTTGCGCCCCGCAGAGGCAATCAACGATGGTTGCCTGGCCGAATACCCCTGAGTTGAAGGGGCCTCGGTTCAGTGACACAGCAAAAGTGTTAAGAACACTGGCTCCACACCCCATGGATTATTCATATGCTGCCTACCTAAGTCCTCCATAAAACTGCCTATTTGACAATCTACTTTGGGCTATCCGTTTTCAGACGGCGGTCGTTATTGATGTGGGTGGTCTGAGAGTGGGTCCAGGGTGTTGTTTAAAACTTTTGCTGCATCACTGTACTCCGACGAATTACTATAAAGGCGGCAAACGGGCATAGTACAGGACGTATGATCTCCTGGAACATTCTCTTTCTACTCGATTCCTGTGTCAAGACTTTCACAGCAGGAGTCTTGGGGTACTCGAGACGGTCGGTGTCAACTACAGCCTCATCTCCGCAGGAACAGATCGACATCTTGAACTTCTTTGCGAGTTGACCATAATTCTCCAAGATACTCACTCCAAAGACCTTGAACCTATCCATGTCTCTGTTGCTTAAAATCCCGTTGGAGCTCCGAGCGCTCATCATTGAACATGCGCTCTATACGCCGCTCAGCCCGCCTGTGACTCCGCTGCAATCCGATGGAATCCAATACAACGATCTGAGGTACATGGCATGGGTTTCAAGAGGTAGCAAGGCTTATTATACACAACCGGGCATTCCTGGCTCTTCAAGCTGTCTGTCTCTTCTTCTCACAAATCATCAAATTTCAACTGAGACTCGGGTGATCCTTGGACGCAGGAAAGTCGACTATATCCTTGACATTTCAGTCAAAGATGACTTGGATCTCTTCCTGACATGGCTGTCGGTGCCATGTCTCACAACCCACATATCGACCCTCTACGCGAATGTCCGTCTTTTTGGTCACATCATTGAGAAGCGCACTGTCCGTAGCCAACTCGGCGATGGCGGCCGGCTAGGCTTCCACTGGTCATTCTATGCTGCATTAGAGCGGTTCCTCCGCTATGGTCCTGTGGGATTAAAAAGACGCAAAGAGGAAGATGAGTCATCTGAAAATCGTCGGACCATGCAGGAATTTGAGGACCGCGGGATGCTGATCGACACACTTGTTCTCGATTTCCAATCTGCAGAACTAGAGCTTGCCTTCCCACCAGAAAATGTCACATACAAGCATTGGTGGGGGCGGCATTGGGGCCACGATCGGGGAGACCAAAGTGAAAGCTCAGAGACATTGTCATCATATACAACGCGCCCGGAGTGGCTCTGTGAATATCTGCGGGGCGAGATAGGCGGTCTTCTTTGTATGACTTATCATACCTCCATATACGGCCAGCCTCTATATGAGCATATTGGGACTATCCGAATGCTTGTTGATGGACAACTACATTATGAACTTGATCTAGCAGCTTGGCTAGCTGACCTAAGGTTTACCGATCCAGGTAGTACGATGGGTCATTTATTCTGGAATGAGAGAGAGTCTGCATTTTGGAAATGGAAAAAGGAGACATTGCTAAGAAGGGAGGCCCAAGGGTTTCCCGTGAAGAAACAGCCATCGGACGATGAATTAGGACGAAGAGAGATTGAAGAATCTATGACTTGAAATGGGGCGAGGATCGACGGTTGTCTAGTAAGCCAGACAGCTCGAGCGGCAGTAGATAGTGCTGGCAGGAATAGGAGGACGAGGCCAGCCTGTTAACATGATTTGTACAGACCCACTATCGGTTTCCATGGAATTCTACTGTACGCACTCTATAAAGCTTAGGTAGCAGGATATGTAGCATACAAGGTGCATTTTACTGCGCCGCTTGATGCGCTTGATTTGCACAGCGTGCTCAATGACTTATCCGCGCTAAGGTCTTTTGGGTGGTTCCAGAAAAGAGTTATCAAGTGTGTATTGGTCAAGCCGTTTTCAAGAATAACTGGTGACGGGGAGGAGTCCACTGCCAATGCGACGAAGGGGAACTTTGCTGCATTGGGGAAGACACTGAAGGTGATGGATGCAGCTGCATGATCTTCATTCTGCTGAACTAACAGGGCCGTACGCGTTAATGGTATAAAGCCCCGTCTGACCAGCGGACAAGCTCTCAAACTGGGTCCGAAGCGCAATGGTAATGTGTACGTATACCTTTGCGCGATGTACTATTACTCTGTAAGCTTCTATAATATGTCACACATTTCCTATAAGACATGTTCTTGTGGTCTTTGTGTCAGAGCTTTCCCCTCGCCAACAGTAGTTATGCAGAGACAGAATGTCCATATCCATCTGCCTAAAGCTCTCTCACGACTACCAACCATCCCTACTAATGACGGAGGATATATCCTTACACATGCCTAAATCATATTACTTCATAGCACATCTTATTAGACAGCCATGCAGCGAAGTGGACTGTATGGCCACCAGCCACAATGACGTCATTGCAGCCCTGTCCATATCGAGGGACCATGAACAAAGGGCGTCCCCTGGGCTACTGATCCTTGCCTATCTATAATTTTAATACACTAATTAAACCCCGATAGAGTAATATAGTTGCGGAGCCGACGTAGCGATGATCCCAGATGACGTGCGGGCGTTAGATCAAGGGCTGTCATATTACCTGCTGGAAGATGTAGATCCCTTGGCATACGTTGTGTATCACCCACCATGATGTCTCCCAAAAGGGTAGAAGATATTATATAAACTACATCAATCTGGAGTTAAAATTTACCATTCTGCATTATCCATCTGATCCAAATACTTACACAAACCATTGCATTAGACATCTATCAAAGTACAACTATCAAAATGTTCCGCCGTCATCGTCCCACCACGACCACCACTCGTACCTCCAAGCCCAGTCTATTGACTCGTCTTCGTGGTCCTAATGCTCGCACTCGGACAGTCAAGACGAAGACTACCTCGACACGCCATAGGGGCGCCTACGGTCGTACGCATGCTACTGCTCCCGTACATCACCACCGTCGAAAGGTCACACTGGGAGACAAGGTGTCGGGAGCTATGCTGAAGTTGAAAGGCACCTTGACAAATCGGCCGGCGGTAAAGGTATGATTGTTGCTGTTGATCGCGTAAATGATAAGCTGACTGGTCTTATAGGCCGCTGGCACTCGCCGCATGCACGGCACTGATGGACGTGGAAGCCATCATCGTCGTGCTTATTATTAAGGACTGCAAATGAGCTATGATGAGATACCCGAGTTATGATATCTACCTGTACTATAGTGTATTTGTATCAAATTAATCTTATTCGATTATAACCTCTAAACAAGTGCTTTCGCTAGTGCCCACGTAAAACCGTACGACATTAGCGTGACTGAGGAAGAATAGATGCATCCCTGAGGCGAGTCTTCAAGATCGCATTGAGAATGACTCCCACTACGGCCGCAATATTAAACCGCATCTCTACGATCAGATTACCACCTTCCTCGAATGGCGGGAGATGCACAGTCTTCTCATTGTATGTCAGCACTGAGCTGAACTACTTTGGAGATGCGAGTATGACAGTGGTGGATGGCGAGAATTTAGTGGAGGATGGGGAGGCAAATGGCGGCTGGAGAAGGAGAGAGAAATTGTATACAAATCGCAGAGGTGTTCAAGGGATAAAAGTAAGGTGTAAGTTGTACCGCACACAGAGAAGAAGAGCTTGGTATCAAGGGGTAGCCGAGAAAGGGATGGAGGTATGTCTAAGCGGGAGACACAAATATGATTGAATCCCCGTTGCAAGCATTTCGGTCAGATTATCTGAAGGATGCTCTCTGTAAAATGACCTCTGATCATCAAGTCTATCAAGTCTCAATCTCTACTCTGTGGGTAGTAGTATGAGAGATTATCGCGTTGTTTAACCCGATTTGGCAATTCTTTCGCGCTGGATATCAAACTCCGCTAGGGCGGAAATAACAGCCTGGCCACATTATAAGAACCCAGCGTCGATTCCAGCCGAATTCTGATTTACTCGGCATTTTACTTGCATCAAAGATCAACATGTCGTGCAATAATTGCCATTCCTCCGAAAAACCCTCACAGTCCGATTCCCCAGACCAGGGTCTCACTGCCCGTGCCCTTCGGTGGATGTCAGCGGTTCTCCCTGAAGGGTCAGCACTACTGTCCAGTTCGTGCTGCTGGTTACCAGTTCGTTCCACCACATAACTATAGTCGAGCCCTCAACTAACTTCTACACAGACAGTTCTAGACTTTGTCTTTGCGGGTTCAGTGACCGCAGCAGGCATTCAGAAACTTCGTCCCTTCTTCTTGGCCGTCTCCGTCTTGACCCTGGCTTGGAGCATCAGTCGACAAGGCCTCAGCAAGAGCAACCTACGACGAGCAATTATTTGTGCATTTCTACTAGCTTGGTCGCAGTATAGCCAACGGTCACAGCCTGCAAAGGGACCTCATAGCTGTCATTGATTCCAGAGGTAACGGAATACTAATTGTGGGTTATCTTGAGACTCAGATGCTAGAGATGTGCTATTGCCCACTAGGTAATGAGTCATCTATTGTGTACCAACATTACGTTTAAAGCATCATTGTGTGACTTCAAAATACAAGACTAAGATTCCGTTGACAACGCCCCGTAGTAATTAATTTTCAGCTACTGCAACTGTCTCCGCTGGGTTTTTGGTGAATTCGCCCCGTGAATCCACCTTATTCCTTCCTCATCTTCGCCGTCCCACCAACCGCGCGCCCCATGTTCGTACATCCTCTGTCTCTTTTCCATTGACGGCCACATAGCCATCCAGCGTCTGCGCGTCTGACTGTCATCGTCTTCCTGAGGCGCCTGGAATGGAGCCCCCAGAGCTCTCCACTGCTGGAGACGCTGGTTGTCCCACATGACATATCCAAGTCGCCGAAGCTCACGATGCTCCTTCGAACAAACTAAATAACAGCAACGAGTATCACAGTGCGCCCATTGCCATGCCTGTTGCGGGCCACAGTCGCTGTCGTAGGCAAACGGATTTCCCAAGACTTTGGCATTTTGTTCAGGTGTGAGATCTCGGTAGAACGTACCCCCAAAGCCCTGTGCATCGAAGACGTCCAAGCATTCGAGTTGATTGATCAAAAGCCAGGTTGAGCAACGCAAGTTGCGAATCGAGATAAGCCCGAGGCGGCTGTTGTGGTTGGCTCTTGCGACAAACTGATGAAGGACCGCCAATCCTTTCGGCAGCTAGTCAAACAGTTAGAAATATGTCAGACTGTGGGACTGAGAGCTTACTTACAAAACCCCTCTTGTGTTCGCTTCCCATATCAGCCTCCCATGCTTCGTTGTCTGAGAAATAGACGACACAGTAACCGAATTCGACGTCGTGTGCTGCGATGTGGTTAAAAGCTAGATGTGGCGTAGAGAGTCAGCAGGAGAGATCGACCGGAACAAAAACAAAAAACGTAGCAGGGAATAGACATACCTGGTGAGATTTTCCAGTACAAGTACTCATTAACTGCGCCAATTTGCTCCATCTCCCAGGGCGCGTGCTTGCTGTTGAATATTTCAATTCTTTCCTGAGGCCGGAAGTCAGAGGGCGATAGACGTGAAGATTTGATGCGGCCGTTAATCCAGTGTTCTTCTATGTTCCGGAAGCGGAAGAGATGGTTGATCGCCTCCTGTAAGTAGAATGCCCGAGCGACACGGCACCACTCGGTCTCGGAGGGTGCGTGGATGGGAAAGTGCAAAGGCGCGACGAGACCCAGAGCGTTGTCGATATAATCATTGGTGAAAAAGGTCACACTTTCAGGGAAGGTCACCAGATCCAGAGCCGCTCCTATAGTCCAGTTGAACGAGTCAACCAGGCGACGGTTGAAGTACAGGTCTAGGATATCGAGGACTTTTGACCTCGTCCATGACTCGATATTCCGTGCATGGGAGCACAGGACAGCGTATGCGAGTAGCTCTCTGGGTATTTGACGTTGAATGATTTGCAATATGATTGGAGTCTTGTGATTGTAAAAAGCCGAGTACAAGGAGGAATGGCTTATTACGGAGGATTTGAGCGATTCAATGTCTGGAAGGTCGCGTAAAATCTGCTGTCGACACTCCAAGGGAAGCACATTGAACGATAGTGAAGGAGATGCTTCACGAATGTCCACATCGTGATGAACGGGGGGAGATGAGATCATGACGGTGGCGTCTGTGGAAGAAGGCATTTTGCTGCCGTTATGTCTCTGTAAGATAGAGGGGGAGAAGTGAAGGAAGAAGGTCGATGAAGACTACTTATATAGATCTATACTCATATCACGTAGATGCTACTGCAGCTAGTGAATTCGGTCTCCTTTGTGAGAGTATAAGGGAGTTACCGATATAAGAGGTAGTGGACGAATTATAAGGAGATCTCCGGTTCCCAGCTGTGAGCAGTGAAGTTATATGGCATTCTCCGTCAATATGTCTCACAGATATTCAGTGTTAAGAGGAAGAGCCCGAATAGTATTGACCATTGGGTTTCATGAGGGTCAACCTTATGGCCAAGCTGGAGCTGAAGATTAGAGACTGTTACGGGAAAGCAATGCCTTCAAGTATCAATAATAACTTGCCTCCACACATCAGGTACGACGGACAGAACTAGATTATCAACGACACAAGTATGCTGCCAGATTTGAAAGCGAAGTAATAAACATCCATCCCGTCGAAAAGTACTAACAACAACCGCACGATTTACTTGAGTCAGCCATCTAGCCAGCCCAAGAACGACTCTTGGGTCACACTGTGCTCTGCAGAGCTCCAGAAAGAAGATGAACCGGCCACATAGCGCGAATATATGGAATTCTGCTTGTTTGGTGAGGGATTGTTCTTTCCAGGAAATGAGCAAACACTGGCTGAGGGATATAGATATGCAATCTACTGGAGAACAAGTATCTGGTTGGTGGCGCAGTGTTTATAGAGACGGATGAGTAGCTCATTAGCTGGAACCGATAGTGATATCGCTCGAGGCGAATTGAATACACCCCCCTCTGCTGTCCATCTCTCTTGAGTAAGACATCGAGAATTTCCCAGATTCATATAATCCATGATGTCTGGAAACCTGAAAGGAAAGAAAAACTGCAAGGGGGTTCTTATATGATCCATGATTTTTGATATATTTCACCGGCGATAAGTATTGGATATCCCAGTAAATCTTCACCCAAATAATCCCTTTACAGTTGGATTTCTGTCAAATATCCTATCACTACGAGTCCTTTTTATTTTGACTACAGAGGGAGTACCATAGTAATGTTTTTTGCGGGTAGTTGGTAGGTCCAACAACAGCATTGTGCCTACATAAACCGTAACGCGAGATGCCGTCACCATAGCAGAACCCAGTTTAAACTGTCATCCAATGTCCAATAATATTAACTTAACCATCTACTTGTAACGCAACATTTCAGCCCAAAAGGCAAGGGAAGATCTGGTCTCGGTTGAAAGGAACAGCAACAGGTGCAGATGATGCTCCAATGTACACTGTAGGACCCATCACAGCTGCCTGCAGTTCACCCCTCAGCCCCCTTATTATGGATGCTATGAATGTTATAAAAACATGAACTGCATCCTGAAGCTGCTCTCCATTACCTGATAATCGAGTTTCTGCACCCAATTTCATCAGTCAAATATTGAGTCAAGAATATCAGTCGTTCGACCAAGCATGCCCTCCTCTGCTCAGAACGTGGGCATCAAAGCTCTTGAGATTTATTTCCCTAGTCGAGTAAGTTTGCCCAGAGCATTGTCTCTTCTGTTGCAGTTGCTTAAGAAGCAGGCTAACAGAAGTGTAGTATGTCCCCCAGACGGAGCTGGAGACATTCCTCGGAGCCAGTGCAGGGAAATACACCATCGGACTTGGCCAACAGAACATGAGCTTCTGTGATGATCGTGAAGGTAAGCAAAGCATCCAATGGAAAAGCATCAACGACTAACAGCTCAGACCTCTACTCTCTTGCCCTGACCGCTGTATCCTCCCTTCTCCGCAAGTACTCGATCGACCCCAACACCATCGGCCGTCTCGAAGTTGGAACGGAGACTCTGCTAGACAAAGCCAAGTCCTGCAAAACGGTGCTGATGCAGCTGTTCGGCGACAACACTGACATCGAGGGCATCGACACATACAACGCCTGCTATGGCGGGACCAACGCCTTGCTCAATGCAGTAAACTGGGTCGAGTCTTCGGCCTGGGATGGCCGGAACGCCATCGTTGTGGCTGGAGATATTGCCCTGTATGAGACGGCAGCGGCGCGTCCCACCGGTGGTGCAGGCTGCGTGGCCATGCTAATCGGGCCGGACGCCCCTCTGGTGCTGGAGCCGTTTCGGGGTTCCTGCATGAAGCACGTCTATGACTTCTACAAGGCGGATTTCAAATCCGAATACCCGCTGGTCGACGGGCAGTTTTCCAATACCTGCTACCTGGGTGCACTGGACCAGTGCTACCAGCGGTATCAGGCCAAGCAGCGCGGACGGAAAGAGGCAAAGACAAACGGGGTGGCCATCAACAACGGTCACAAGGGCAGTTTCCTTGACACCTTTGACTATTTCGCTTTCCACGCGCCAAACTGCAAGCTGGTGGCCAAGGGGTATGGCCGGTTGCTATTCAACGATTTCAAATTAGGGCCAGGATCGTTTGACGAGGTGCCGGCACAAGCCCAAGAAGCCGACTTTACCGCGTCGCTGACGGACAAGAGCCTGGAGAAGCTGTGCGTCAGTCTCACCAAGGACCGATTCGTCGAGCGCGTCGAGCCGTCATTGACTGTCCCGACTAACTGCGGGAACATGTACACCGCCAGTGTGTATGCGGGTCTTATCAGCCTGATCAGCAATGTCCCCAGCGACCGACTGCGGGACAAGCGCATCGGCATGTTCAGCTACGGCAGCGGTCTGGCTAGCACATTGTTCAGCTTCCGTGTCAAGGGCGACACGACCGAGATAGCTCAGAAGATTGGCTTGCATGATCGCTTGAGCGCTCGAACAGCAGTGTCGCCTGAATTCTATGATCAGGTGAGTTGGTTATGATGTGCGTTTCCGATCATCGGCTGACAATGTAGATGTGTAAACTCCGCGAAAAGGCATATCAGCAGAAGAACTACACTCCCGAGGGAAGTGTCGAGAGCCTTGCCCCAGGAACCTACTTCCTGGTGCATGTGGATGAGGCATATCGACGAAAGTATGACAGAAAGCCATACCTCTCTATGTGTGAGGATCAGCATGGACAAGTTGTTTAAATCAAGTCATAGTCGAGCGGGAGTAGGACAATGAGATCACTTACTTCAAGGATACTGTCATCCAACATGACTGGCCAATAGGACACTTTCGATGAACAGACGGCAAAAGATAAGAGTGGGAACATTAAGGTACCTAGAGTACCACTGTGTAGTGCAAGTGGAACAGTGGATCCTTACAACGGACATACTCTTAAATAATCATCATGGTTATTGCGAAGTCACAGTGCTACATAGAAATAACCACTAAGATTGGAGCAGCGTCCATCAACAATACTGCAATCTAGATTAGCTGCAGAATGGATATGTTTTCAGCGGATGATCTGAAGCAAATGATAGTAATAGATCCCGTATACGAGAACCAGACTGAAACGAAACTCCGGTGAAGCAAAACTGAGCAGGATCCTCAGCGGGCAAGACAATCACCCGGGATTTCCCGAATGTCTCCGACCGATGCCTGATGGCGAATTTGAAGGCATTTCAGCGGTTCGGAGTCTCTGGCATTGCAAGTTCGATCCACCAGCTAACTACTTGGCACCACTCAGAGATGGTTTGTAAAGTCTTCTAGAATATTCAGGACCGAACCTTAACCGTGGTTCATCAGCTATCGGCCTACGCTTGATTAGTCGGTGAAATTGAGGAAAACCAATTTAGTTTGCTCACTTATTTAAGGTTGATGACAGAAATTAAAGGGGGATTAGTCTAGGCGCTGTCGAAATTTTTCCTTACCGCTTACCAGACATCGGATCACCAATCGGTTATAGTCACTAATGTGCGAGATACTAATGGTCAGACGTAGACATAGATTCATGATTCGCTTGCTCAGATATCGAAATAAAACACAGTATGTACATGCACATCGTTCTATGTTGAGCCATCCGGTGGCTCGTCTAAATCATAAACTGGGAAGGGAAATGTGGTATATCGGCGACAAGTCTTGAGCCGTTCATATATGATACAACCAGCGCAGATTCAACCGAAGCTGTCGGTGATTCGAAGTTTAGGAAATGCGGCAGGAGAAAACACCCCTAACAGTACCCTGCCTGTAGTTGATGATCTAGTGTCGCAGTTAGTAATGGATTGGAAAATGACAGAAAGGCAGGATGGCTTACAATGTCATCGATACTGGAGTAGGTACCACCGACCAGGGTGACGAGACCAATAATCAGGACGAGGACGTTCAAGGCACCCAGGGCCAAGTTCTTAGGCTCATTCCACTTGCCCTCGCGGAGGAGGAGGAACCACATCAGAGCAGGGAAGTAGAAGGTGAAGCCCGAGATGAAGAGGGCAGAGGAGATGGACAGCAGGTCGGAGAAGAAAGGAATCACCTCAGCGATGATGAATGCGACGAGGGTGATCACGCTGATCAGAGCGAGCCAGGTGGCCCAGCCCTTCGGGGTGTTGATGAAGCGGATGTGCGAGTTCTTGAAGATGCGTCCGTGGATCAGACGGCCACAGACGACGGTGTTGATGGAGCCACTGATGAAGATGACAGGCAGGGCGATACCGAAAGCCACACGGCTGAGAGTGTGTCCGGCAGACAACAGCGCAGGGCTCTTCACGTCCATGCCAACAAAGGCATAGATCAGCGCACCAGTAAGAGTGTAGATGAAGATTTCCACCAAACCCAGCGCCCAGATCGACTTGACAAAGTCCTTGGGGGTGTGCATCTCATCCATAAAGGAAAACTGGCACATGGCGAAGCTGTACGCGAAAACGATGTTGGTGATGGCGATGAACGCTTCAGTGAAGGTGGTCCCTTCCTTGGGCCAGGCGGACCACTCCACTCCGGACAGACCACCTGGTGCATCAGCGCTCCTGATGCCAGTGCCAATAATGGTGATGCCAATGGCGGCAATAATCGACACGAAGTCGACGTAGCCCAGAATAGCCATTTCAGCAAAGCTAGGAGGGACGGCGACCAATAGCAGGATGATGGCAGACACAACGCCGAAGACGACGGAGCAGAGGGAACTCTCGGTGATGTTGGTAAAGGCAATGGTGCCGGTCAGGCAGTGCGAGCCGGTCAGGAAGGTGAGTTGGAGGATGAGCATGACATTGATCAGTTCATAGCCGAAGCGGCCGAACATGAGCCGCCCAGCATCAGGATAGTGGGCGACTTGAGGGAACTTGAGCTTGACCTGACCGACCACGTAACTGGTGTAGATGGCAACGAATCCAAGACCAACACAGCAGATGACACCAGCCACCATACCCAGTGTAGCGAAGGAGGAGGGGATTGACAGACTACCAAGCGCGATGGCTTCCACGATGAGCACGACGGTGAGACGCTTCCATCCGAGACGGTTGTATTTCTGCACACCGTGCTCATAGATGTGTCTTTCCGCCTCGCTCATCTCCCCAATCATGTCTTTGTCTCCATCGTACTGGGGAGGAGCGAGATATTTCTCGCCCTTCTCATTGTCGGCTCCCACGGCCTTGCCGGTATCAGAGTAGTCAGAAATGTCGGCTGACGACCCCATGTTGAAGGGGAAGAGTGGTGCTGAAGATGGTGAGAGAGAAAGGAAGAAGAGGAAAAGCGGACTGAGCCCCGAGATCGAACCGTCTTCCTATAGTCGTGAGAAGGAAGAGCAGAGGGAGAGGAAAGTGAACAAGCCAGTTGTGAGCTTTATAAACTGGTCGAAGGGGCGGGAGATTGGGTGTGGAGTGGAAAAGTGAGGCAGAGACGGGGGGAGGAAAGTAGGGAAAAGAGGCCGATTAGAATAATAAATACAGTGGCATGATTGGACTACTATGGGATTACGAAAAGAGTCCTGCGTATCGGCAGCATAAGTCAGACTTGGAGACATTCTCCAAGGCGCGAGTGATAGCAGGGAATTTCTTTTATTAATTAGATTCCGTGGCGCTGGTGTGCGACGATCCACTATGCGTACCAGCCTACTGCATTTGGCATCCTTCAGCAAATGACCGGCAGTCGACGGGTGGACACTTTGCCACAAGCAGGTTAGACCACTGGCAGTCAATGACACTCTGTGAAACGAGAGGGCTGTGTGGACCCATCGTGACGTGGAGTCGAGATAGCACCAAGGTGATTGCATTTGGTAATAGATATCACCAAAGGGAAATAGTCATGTCGATGAGCCCGAATCCCCCGCGAAACGTCCCCAGAAATCGCCAAATGTCCATTGCGGGGTCCTGGAACACTCTGGAGAAGCGACACGTGTAGAAAGAAAGCAAGGGATGTGATAGAAGAACCCTTTGATACTTTTTTCTGACATCAATAAAACTCTGTGCGGACGATCGACGGTGGCGCCGCCCAAATCCGATCTTACGGGCAACAGGGCATCACGGCAAGCATCAGGACAAGCCGGACAAGACAAGCCCAAGGCAGGGAACCGGCAGGAATTGGCAGGAATTTCCGCCACCCACGGCGTAGTCGGTGCCGAAGTTGGTCTAGTGCGGTCAGGTGAGATAAGATAAGCCTGGACGGCGCGACCGGCTGGGCCGGATTTACTGAGGCGAACAAACCGAAGAGGCTCGACTTCAGGAACCGGAAAAAACTCAATTCCGCCAAGAGGCTAGGCTGTTTCAAGTTAGTGCTGGCTGCCTTTTCCCGGGCTGCTGAAAAATCCCTTCCTCGCAGCCTGCTCCTGGGTAAGGTACTCCATACTGTGTACCACTGGTCCATCAGCAAACTGTCGGTTCATTACCGTGTCTACAATCTGAACACGCCTGAATCAGACAAAGGCTCATTCTTTTCTGAGACATCTTCCCTATGTTATCCTCGATGCGTATAGGAGTCGCAGGTTGAGGCTTTGGCTGACTGCATAGAAACGCTTGCGTCATGAAAATGTCTCAGACTAGTCCCGTTCCGGCAACGGCAGGGCCAGATCGGTTTCCCAGCAATATGCTGAGGATGTCGCGGCTGCACCTCATCTCCACGAGGGTATCCTACACGATTTGGGATTCCATTATTAATACAGTTCACACTGTGGATATGGCCCTTTGTTTTGCTCCATATTGTTGGGGAAGCCCCGGAATCATCATGCGGAGAGGTGGACATTAAACCCCGCGTTCACGGCTCCGTTATGAGCCATTTTTATAAACAATATCGGGATGATCCTTGGAGACGTGAGCGCAAAGCATATTATTCATTGCGCAAGTTACTCAGGGGCATTTGGGCTGATTACTTAAGATCTCCCAGAGAACGGAACTTACCCGAAGCTACAGAAGGTGGCTGCTTGGGATCCAGAACAAGCTTAGTCGGGACATTGTGATGCCGAAGTAGACATCTGCGGCTGACTGCTGTTCTTGTCATGAGAGAGCAATTAATGCTATCATGCATTCGTCGGTCATTAGTCGAGAGCAATTCTGTATTGCTGCCGTCTGGTCCCTAGAGCAACGTTGGCGGACTGCTCTGATATTGTCAGACGGCAAAATTGCTAATCAAATGGTTAACACCTCCGTTGGGAATTTTCCGTTGAGAAATGGATGCTATTCAACAACAGAAAAATCCCGCATCATGCATGAGCAGGGGCGCATATAATCCACAGGCCTCTTGTCGAAACCAGCAAAGACCGATTCTCGGAAAAAGGCGGGTTCGTTTCTGCTGCTCCAAATGCGCTTCCCTTGATTCAGCAATGATGGACTGGCGAGGGTCCAATAATAGTCCTTTCGCCATGTCCTACATTCCTCGAACGCACCTGTGTGTATGAGGACCCATTGCTACAGGACTAATCAAGGCGCATAACCTTGGTCGATGAGACAAAGCCTCTCCGCCAGTCGAGGCAAAAGCAGAACTGATTCTCCCTGACAGCCTTCAAGATGTACGTACCAGATGGTCCACCGTAGACATAAGACTACAGGTTGTAGAAATCCTATCCATTGAATCTCGGGTAAATGGATGAAAACTCCTGTGAACTCTCCTAGTAATCTACTCCTAGAAGCATACACGTGTCCCTCCCCTGCAGATCTCGTGGAAGGTACTGCCTGCCTTATGCTCCCTTGCTTTCTAGAAGACTCTCGAACGCGACTTGAGCTGCATTCAACCCGTAGGCTTGGGGTAGACGGTCCTGCTGACGAAACAGTTGGCATGCAGTTTACCCTCCCTCCAGTGAGGACCCTTGGCATTTCCTAGGGGCTCAGCCTCGATACCTGAAACCCCAAGTAAGCCTTCATCTCGAAAAATTGCTACTACATGTCGATCCAGCCACCCCCAACAACAGGGGATTGCGTGACACCAACGGATCGGATCTACTAAACTTGTCATCAGGCCACGAGATTTCCCGAAGCTCAACCCTTGCAGTAGACAGTCACATGTGCGCCGGTGAAACTTAAGATTCTCAGGTCTATCTGCCGATCTATCACGCTTAGTTAGATCATAACTACAGGTGCATCTCCTGGTGCCCAAAAACGGCGCCCTAACCGCGATTTGAGAACCTGTCAAATGTGAGCACGCGATCCTGCAAGGGATTACCACGATTGCCACCGATAAGCTCATTTTTCGAAATTCAGCGCTCAAGAGTGGAAGAGCTGACGTGAGGTGACTGGGATCCGCGCAGCATCCCTTGCATACTACGATAAAGCGGTCTGGTCAAGAGAACATTATTCCGCCACAGTCTTGTGGGCCGCCTTGCGGTGGCATGTCGAAACCAGTGTTGTGAATCCGAGTCTGACTTGTTGACACCTGACCTGTTCCCATATCAGTTATGAAGTGGTATCATGATGTTGAAGAAGAGGAAAGCAGGATGTTTGTCAGGATTCTCAGGGTACACTAGCTGACTCGTACAGATCAGGTTCCAGGTCCGCCATACGCTCCAAAATCCATTCCTCCAACTGCTCGTCTAATTGGAGAGACGCCTTCAAGACTCCGTGAGCCTTAAGCAGCACTGCCAAAACGCTCGCCCGATGGCTCCGCAAGCCCTCATCCACCTCTCGTCGATTGATAACGGCCGTGTTCCCCTGCACATCAGCCGGTTCTTGTCGCCGAGCGTGATATTTCCAATAACTTCGGTGTGTGAAATGCGCCTACGGCCAGATCACTCCCTTGCTGGCTATACAGCAGGTATGTCTCCATCCTCGTGGCAGCAGTAGCCTAGAAGACGAGTCACCACAAGGAGCATACCCTATCATATTGGGTCGACGAGGCCAGGGTCACCGTACAATGCTAGACAAAAGTTCAGCTCCTGTATAAAAAAGGTCAAGGGCTTGAAAGGATGTGGTGCTCAAGTTCTCAGTACTATCAAACAGCTAAGAGGAATGATATATATACACATCATTGCTATTCTAACTACACTCCCAGTACAACACTTCAGGCTTCGTAATAAAAGCCTGATGCTATTATGTCCTGCTAGTAGATAGATTATCACACTATATATTGACTATTTTTAAACTAATACAACTGAAGAAAGGACATAATATCAAAAATGGCCCAAATCTATGCTTTCGATACTTGTGGTGATGCTGTAATTCACCCTTCCCGCTGACGTCATTACTCGCAACCAGCTTCAATTGTCCAGTCCCATAAACCTTGATATTTAACCAACCTGCATCGCTCAAGCAACTTCTCTCCTATCAAATATCACTTCAAACACCACTTACTAGCCTCAATCCATCAACATGCCTGAATCCTCCTTCTCCATCCGCAGTCGTCGCAGCGACGAGCTCATGCGACTGGCGGACCAGCACATGCAACATGACCTGAAACCCGAAGATCGCAACGTGCTCAAAAACGCCGCCTCCAGAGTATCTCTCTGGACTACTGTCGGCTCGGCAGTTGGCATAGGCCTCGGTCTCTACGTCGCGTTCCGATTGCGAAGCACGCGCAAGGCTTTCTTTGAGGCATTCCGCGCAGCGGAGAAACCCACGCAGGTGGTGTTTTCCGATGGTCGAACTGGTACGACAGCCCTCGTTCGACGAAAGAAAGATTACAATTACTAACAGAGAAACAGAAGCAATCCCTGATATTACCCCATTATTGAAGCCGACAACATGGGGAGACTTTGCGACATATTTCTTTGCTTCCGCGGGTGGACTGTTCTTGGGCGGGGAGCTGGGTATGCCTGGTGCAATGCTTATATACAGAAGATGGGCTGATCGCTAACCTTTTTATACTACAGGCTTCTTTGCCGGAGCAGCCAGTGGAAGTCGCAGCATTACAAAGGACCCTGAGCAAAGAAAACGCATCGAGGCCGCATTCCGGAAGTTCAGAGCAGACGTGCTGCGCAAGGAAGCGGACGCATTGGACCGCGATCAGAATGTCTTTGATAAAATGTTCTAGTACACGTTTCCTGGGTTTGATGAGCTGTACGATAGTCTGCCATGTTTTGATTAAGGACCTGGAGTAAACCCTCATTAGGATGACACAGCTTCACATTCCACGGCAATGGCCGACTGCAGTTACTATGAACCTGACGTATCATCAGGGTAGCTCTGTCGAATGAGCGATGTCGTATTGTGCTCCGAAGCGAATCTCTATTCGCGCCTTACAGCCTCCAGTCGAGGCAGGACTAGCCAAGACAGTTTCCTGTGAACCAAGCAATCGCTAGACTGAATTGCAAGCATGATTTTGGCCTTCCTGGCAACTAGGCAACCACCAAGTTGCCCTGCATATAAGTGCAGAAATCGCCCGGGTGATGTAGATTCGTCCGACAGTTGCAGTATAATCCCGCGCAATGCCAATGCGGCCGCGTCTCCCCATGCGATACTCCAGTTACTGCTGCGAGGGTCTGCTGGTGCCGCGTCTTCAGTATACTTGATACTACTGATCTGCCTTTCCGTAGTATATGATACGAGCTTAGTGACAGTGAGCGCGTCTGTCTAATGGATCATGCAGCTGAAGCTCATACTGTAGGCATGCGGGGCAATCTGCGCCGATTAGCAGATACTGTCCCTCTCTCCAACGGAAATCGATCAATCCCACGACTATCTGCAAGCGCATTGTTAGCGCTCGAGATTCTAGCGCTTCTTGCGCTGCCCGTAGCATTGCTCAACTGGTGAACCCGGCCTTCTGACGTCCAACAACGCCGGAAGAACGTTGGGAGTGGAATCCTGCTTATGGGGCATTCGCGGCTTTGTAGGAACCGTTGCTCCGTTTTCGAGATCCAGCTGACCAGCAGAGGATTCTCCGCATCAGTCTCATCCTGACACAGTGTGTCTACTGTTGCCGAATCAGGCTGCAGAGTCGAATGATAGCATTCGAAGAAATGTCATCAAAGCAGCAAGTCCATGCCGAGAAGAAAGTCCATATCAATTGACGGTGTTTGTGCAAATGTATCCAACAATGAATCTGAAGGGAGCCATTGTCCTCCCAAGCGATCAGAGTCAATCGGTGCAGAGATTCCCGACACCCGCTCGAGGATCGAGATGCCTTTTCGCTTCTTCTCCAGTGACGCATTGATGAGATGACGTGCTGTTTGAAGCGCTTCGTTTGCCAAATGCGTGTTCAGACGGTGTGCGATCATTTCCATGGTTTCCACGGCTTCCGGGATTCTATCCAGACTCTCGGTTGTATCGATGGCGACAAGAACGCAGATAAACTGGAAGACAGTAACAACGACATTCCACCACGGATGGTTCTGCGCAACCAGTCGCCGGGCAGAAGATAATGCAGAACGGCCGATTTCGATGACTCGATCGAGCTGTGCTTGAGGAGTTGCAGACTCTAGAAGTCGGATCCGGCGGTAGATACAAAATACCAGGTCTGCCTTGACTAATATCAAAAAGTCATGCTCAACCGACACCTTGACCAGATTCTCGAGGCCCACGGCCAACTCATCCCGCCTGGCAACCGGATCAGCGTTGTTGTCGAGCGGGACAGCTCCGACCAGACCGAACAACTGTGGTGTCAGGTCACTGGACGGTGCATCGCACCTCGAGTCTCTCTTCCATTTCAATCCAAGGTCAACCACTGACCGTCCATAATCGTAGGCTATGATTATATTCAAACACTGAGCTACCTGGGCAATGCGGTCCCGTGTCTCAGCGATATCCTCCAAAGCCTTTCTGCCACTACCTCCGGTCGTCAGAATGACCGCGTCTAATGGCCGATGTAGACCAGCGGCTTCAACGAGATGCATCGTGGTGCAGCTGCACAACCAAGCCGAGTGTGGCCGACTGGTCGATCGCACATAGATGGTACGCAAGATCCACCCGGCGATCTTGTCAATGGAAGGTATCCGACTGACCCAGGCATCTTCCAGGATGTCCTTCGCATGCAGCATGATCCTCATCTCCTCTTCTTCGCTGAGAAAACCAGAGAAGAGAGAGCCGAGGGCAATAACTCCGCTGATCAGGGCTTCCAGGCCCAGACCTTGCGCTTTGCCGCGCCAGTGCTCCTCGCATCGGTGGTACAGCCGCTCCATGTCCAGCAGTCCAAACACCGGATGGACGGTCGATGAGTACACATCCATGAGAGTTCGGACTTTATCCCACGAGATAAATGCGGTCAAGTCGAAGGAGACACCACAGCTGGGCTCGGCGCGAACTCCAGGGTTATACGCAAAAGAGTGCAGTCGCGGGGGATTTGCGGCCTGCATATCCAGGCCGACCGTCATGGGAAACGCAACTGATGAGTGTCGGTCCATGTACCTGAGTTTTAAAGGCTCAAGGATGCCATGAGAGGAAGAAGAGACCACCGAGCCGCCTCCCAGGCTTTTCGCTGTTGCCTCTGACAAACGAGCAGCCTTGGTAGAGGGCAGTGGCAACGAAACCGAGTCTGCGTTTCTTTTGACAGACTTCACAGAGTCCTCCACAAACTGGCAATCGTATCCATAGCCTGTACAGGCCGAGCATGGATATTTCCCATCGCACTTTCTTTTGCGTTGGCGGCAGGGCGCGCATGCCTGTCGCGACCGCTGGCGCATGTTTCCCGAGGACAAAGCACTTGGCACGGTCGCATTTGCGTCTTTCACCTCGTGCGTCATTGCAGGGCAGACCTATCCGCTCTAAGTCATAGTCAGAATGATATACCTTGGTCTGGTCTTTGTACGCGCTCAGACTGTTGTGATACACCTCCTCGGCTGCCTGAGGTGATTGGTTGAGGGGAAGCACATGACTTATCCCTCACGTGTGGAAATCACATGACCGAGCTTGAATGCCTCATATCCCGCTTGATGCCTTAAACTCTGTTGTCAATGATAGACTGGAGCCGTAAATTGCGTGTTTAAGAATTGTTCGATTCCAGGCCTCAGAGGACCACGCTATCAAGGAGAGTGCTATTCCATTTGAGCTTCATGTCACCCCACGATCTTAACCCTGAAAGTATGGATATTCCCCTCTACAGTGCTGCCATCAGATGGAGCTACTTCCCTCCAGGTAATGAGGCCTGAGCTACAAAATGGCAGAACCAAAGATACATCTTGGCATTAAGAAGTAGATACCATGATGGCTTGTGGACCCATGAGGTAGTCTCTCTGGAGGCTGGTATGAAGACAAACTGTTTGTGATTTTCTTCCAGATTGATGATTGTTGGTTTGGATTGCTGGCTCAGTTAGCATCTAGTCTTGCCTACAGACAATCACAAATTCATGTTTCTCTTTATATACATAGATAAACAGATGACTATCATCGGGACATCCAGAAGGACTGACGAGGATGATCGCATTGACAAGGTGGCGGAGATGAGAGACCCAAAAAACAATATTAAAAAAAAGAATTGCCTCCATCCAGGATCGAACTGGAGACCTCAGGATTTCAGGAACATCCCTCCTGTTGACAGAAGAGTCATGTGATATGAGACCTGCGTGATAACCAACTACACCATAGAGGCAATTGTTGAGATAATGCCCCTTCAAAAAGTCTATGTAGAAGGCAATAAATTCGAATAGCTATTGCTCATCTTCCACATTTGGATGCCCTCAATCTGTGGTAAGTGCTGTAAAAAGTATCAAATAATGTCTTTATACTGACTGCTAGATTATATGATATTACTTTCCTTTGTGAAACTAGAATAAGAATAGAAATGATTTTGTCAGCTTAAGACCACCAGGGACATCCTGGCATTACAGCAGATATATATTTCTATCCCGAGGAAAGTGTTTGCAATTGCGGTTGACATAACACCCTTTTAGCCGCCAAGTCGCGTCATTGGACGACTACCATCGACGACTACCATCAGATGGTAGATAAATGGTAGGTCGAGGAGGGACTATATAAGGACACTCATTACCACTGTATCTAGTACTTTAAGCTTAGTTCCTCGCGTTCAATATATCAATATCTCACTTGAGTACGAGCTCACTAGGCCGATTCGTCAGTCACTCTTTTACTATTGACTATGTATACTCAATAGGCCTTGCTTCTATCTCTACTGTTATTGTACTTGTGTTATCTTTAGTTTGTCCTTGATCCCCGTCGAGATCAATGTATAAGTTGCACCACAGGCTACCTGGTCGGTAGGCCTCAGGCAAGTATCAGACTGTAGACCAGTTCGGCTATTACCCCGTTCCCAAAGTAGTGACTAGCAGAGAATAGCAGAGACGAATCCCACCTTGTCAAAGGCCTTAGTGTTGAACTAAGCTGTAGACCAGGAATAGTAGGGTTACATTCATTTAGCTCTGAGTGATCCAGTGGACCCATTGGACAAAAGCACAAAAATCTTCTAAAATACTCAGGCTAACTATTGCTCCTTGGCACCGTGAGAGCTGTTCTTACTTTTAGCGAATTTCCATTTTTCCCAGCTCTTTGTAATATCAAGCTGAAAATGACCAGATTAATACCATATCATGGATGGAAATTTGCTGTATAAATATATTTTTTACTGATTAGGTGTTATTCCGTTAGACTTCCTAATCATGGTCTACTTCAATAACAACATCGATCAATGTCCATCAGTTGTGGGCTAATCACTGAAGTTTGGCTCTACGGAGGATCTTTTGCGGCCACAAGCCACACCTTACTTCTAGCTCCATGTGGGGCTGCAGTGCGCAGCTAGCTTAGTGGTGGCTGCTGGCAGGACCTGATGCCCCTCGGCCGATAGTGTTGACAGATACAGTTGATTGATTGATTCCTTACTCCGTTTCAGCACCGAGCTGGGCCATGCCGGAGGCTCCTAGCGAGCAGCGACTATCTGACTGACGGCGTCTTTGCAGGCTGACGCCGCCAGCACACATGGAAATATATATCTCTTCGGCACCTAGGCTAGGCTGAACCCCCGTAGGCTCCCTCGTAGATTCCCTCATGGACCTGTTTCGGCCGGGGCCGAAATTGGTGAGTGCTGGCTACCTTGCTTCTCTCTTAGATGCCCTCATGCCTGCCTAGGTGCCCGTATAAGCCCTTTCCACCCCTAGATAGCCGCGAACTCGTTCGGAATGCCGCAGATTCCCAAGCCTGCGAGGATTTCGAGGGCGTCACTACCGAATGGTGCCAGTCTGGGGGGTCCCGGTCCGGCATCCCGATGCCGCGCAGGTGTACAGGTCGGGGCCATGGATAGCAGCGCTGTACAGACGGGAGTGACTAGTAGTATGCGATAATATGTGATAGCGGTCTGTCAGCCATCGCCTGATGGGGCTGTCAATAGCCTAGCGCTGCTGGGGGCGCTCGGCTCGAGCCATGCCGGCTGGGTGGCCTCCGCCAGATACGTCAGCCGGCCGGTGCTCAGCATGAGCCGCGCTGCCCACCCATCGTACTGTCTCTCCGTCAAGGCCTCTGTGAGGTTCCGGGGGTTCCCTTCCGTCCATGCCGCGCGCCGAAGGTCGTCGTATCGGGTGCAGCCGAACAACACATGGTGGGGTTGACAGATACGTGACTGAGATTAATAATAATAATAATGTTACGAATATACATGCGTGTGTGTTCTTGTGTGTCATTATTTAACGGCCGTAGGCCGTGATTAATCACTGCCTACCCATTCCCTAGTGGGACAAAGGCTGCTAATGGCCGCAGGAGCGAATTGAACTGACGTCTCCGACGAGTTCCACCCTGATGTCTCAGAATACATCAATCAGCGTCTAGCTGGCTTTGGTGCGAATCCGACTTGATTTGCAAAAAGTATCGCGAGACTCTCGAGACAGTCCAACTGCTCGCCTCTTCTCCGTGTTATATAAAGACACCTTCCATCCACTTTCACTGCCATGACTTACCTTCCGCCAGAGATTCGAGAAAACCATAATACAGGAACTCGTCTCATGGATCTTATCCCTTCGAATCGCACTATAGCTCGTCTCGGTTCTTTCAGTATCTTTATCACCAGCCTCTGCTTCTACTATGCATACTCTAAAGGTGATGAGCTTGACTTTAAGTATATTTTCTTGTCTTACGCCTGCACTGGTTGTTACATCACCTTCTGCTATCGATGGCCAGCCGCTGCCTGATCGGTGGTTCTCGCTGTCTCTCGATGAGAACGTCCCTAGATCGCTATCCCAACCTCGAATGACACCACCTCATTGACCGCTCGTACCCCGGTCCAGGTGTGCGAACGAATTTTGAGTGCGGCGGCCAGTTGCTTTACTATCATCGGTGTCTCATACTCCATTTCTTTCGCGATTGCATCCACGGCCAAATCCCAGTCAGACATGCACAACTGTGGCGCCGTGCGTGGTAGTTTCAATGATATTCAGTGTGAATACTACGGTTCAGGTCGGAACTGTGATACTACCGCCGGGCAAAAGACGATTGCCGGGGCTATATACCATTATCTAGCAGTTGTCGAGGGGAACAAGGTTTGCGGTACACAGTGCCTGAGGCTTGATCATGGGGGTACCTGGAACGGTTATATCAAGTTTGGGGAAGACTCGGTATTTGACGCAAATGCCTACTGCGGTGCAGGGTTGGCCTTTTCCGCGTGTGCATCCGGGGGTGTGAACAGTTTCGGGAAGTAAGAGACGGCAAGAGATAGTGATGGATGGTAAGAGAGGATATGGAGGGTCATATAGGGGGAGGAAGGGTTTGGTCAATGTATCAATCGTTTTCAGGTTTGTATTAGTTTTCTCTTGATAGAGTTTGTCCCTTCGGACTGCAGGGCATTGGAATCAAAATTAAGATATGATACTGAAACAATAAAGGAACAAGGACAGAATTTATATTTTTAATATCCAAATTCGCACAGTTTCATCAGCTGTAATTTTACGTCCATTCATCATCCAAGGTGTGATGGAGTCCAGTTGCCCCTCAATCCGGCCTCCTTGAGAAGATGGGTGAACGGCCGAGAGATGACCAGTGGACATAGATTGCCGCACTCCGAATGTCGAGTTTATCGCTGGCTGGCCCCATTTGTCCAGAAAGGCCAGAATGGTTAATATACTGGGACCAACGATATTTGCCTTGCTTAACTTTGTAAGGGAAAGGTGACTATTGGATACCTGGCATATGCAGAGAGAAGAATCAAGGACAATGGTAGGTACTGGTGTAAGGATGAAAATCTTTCCAACCCATCACTTTGTTTATTTTTGAGTATATATCCTGGGGTAGTGATGATGCACTGTTAACGGTTTAACTTATGGTACAAGTCTGTAATTAAATGTTATCGATCTGATATCAGAGATCGCTTTAATAACACAAAATGCAATCTATGGCTTTATCCAAAGGCCAGCATAGCGATCCTCCTTTCCAGAATTGTACCCACTGAAAGCGCGAAGAACATAGCCCGCCTTCTTATTCTTGTCAAACTCCGCCTGGAAGCTTGGTGAATCCAGTCCGTGCCTGGCGACCCAGGCACCAGAGGCCGACTTGTCCCAGATGGCCGCATAGTACACGTGGTCGTCTACCTGATATCCATCGACGTCGATCAGGCGGTATCCGTCCTTGACATATTTATCAAAGCGCGACTGGTATTCGGCAGAGGTCATGTTGGCATAGGAAAGCCAGGCGGTGTTGTCGTTCTTCTTCTCCCAGATCGCAGCAAAGCGCTCCTCGCCCTTGAGCTCGTAGCCACTGATATGAGTGAGCTTGTAGCCCTGTTTCAGGTACTCGTCGAAATATTTCTGCAACGATTCGATCGTCAATCCATGACGAGTGACCCAGCCGGCGGAGGGTGACTTGTCCCAAATGGCAGCATAGTACGCGTCTTGGCCGACAGTGTAGCCGTTAACCTGGACAACACGGTATCCCTGGCTGAGATAATCGTTGAATTTCTTTTGATAGTCGGCAGAAGTCATGCCATGGTGTGATACCCAGGCCGCCGAAGACTTCTTCTCAAAGATAACGGCAAAATTAGGCTGGCCGTTGCGTTCGTAACCGCTGACGGAATTCAGCCGGTAGCCTTGGCCCACAAGGTCATTGAACTTGGCTTGGTATGCATCGGAGGTCAGCCGGTAGTAGGCGTGCCATTCATTTGCCTGAACGCACACAGCCGAGAGAATGGCAGCAGCCCAAGGAAGGAATCTCATTATGAGCAAGGTTTGAGTGAAAGAAGTGGTAGTGAAGATGAGAAAAGAAGTGATGTTCTGCTCCTCCTATGGTGGGTTCCGGACGAAGTCTTATATACGGCGATAATTGCTCCCCCAATAAAGCAGATATAAGTGGTGAAAAGCTGTGGGCATAGGGAAAGAGAGCCTCGATGGATGAAATGGATAGCATTCTGAATTGATTAGTTGATGAATACGAAACTTGCCCATCTCGCCGCAAAAAGCAGCCGAAAGAGGCAATAATCCTGTCTTGGCAGACATATCAGTAATTTCCGCTGTTCGTATTCAGGGGTATTTATATCTCGGAATGCTGCATCTCGCAAAGCGATTGGCGTAAAGGCCCCAGAATCTATTGGACTCGTAAAGGTGGAGCAACCCTGTATGTTTTGGCAAAGAGTGATCAATGATAGAGCAGCAACAGCACGAAAGCTCATAAATAGCCTCAGTAGCTGTCTCTGCGCCTCTAACTAGGCTGACTGGCGAGGCTTTCTCGTATCCCTCCCCCAATCGGTACTCTCTCTGAAGTTGTCAGATACAATCCTGCCTTTGTGGATCAATACTGGCTTGATCTTGCTCTCCAACGAAACAAAGTTCCGATCGACATGCAAATGAACTTTACCAACAGCAGCAAAGGGCTAGCGATCTGACTTGCGCACACCACCGCCACTTTTATCCTGTAGAGATGGTTATTCCCTTGTATCTCAACAATGACTAGATATTTTGAATTTATATTTCATATTTACGTAGGCTAATTACAAGTAATTCCCTAGACTAGGCACCGAACCTGAACCACTACAAGTTCAGTGAATGTTGGATTCAATTTTAGTGGTTTGGTTATGCAACTATATTTTGAACCAAGATCTGCTCTTTACAGACGGAGATTGGAGATGTGGTCTGAAACTGCATAAGGATGATTTTTTCATTCTGTTTTCTTTTCTTTGTTTCTTTTTCCCTTTTGTCTTTTTTTCTTGTCTTTTTTTCTTGTTTTACTCATGGAGAGCTGTTTACCTTCACACATTCTGTGTGTCAACTGTTGTATTTGAGATACTTTCCTCCTGCACCTTGTTTTACTTCTTCATTATCAAGCCACTCTACATAGTCTTAAAGGCTTTTTAACACAGTAGCATACTCAATGTGTATCTAGAGCACCTGCAGGGTAAAGCTGTTCACATGGCCCTGCTTTCAGTTACTCAAACAAAAAATATCTCACACAGGATGCCATATACTTACCTGCACGTGCGCAAATGTGCCCTCCTGGCTCGGTTGATGACATGTCTCCAATGTGACATGTGCCGGACGTGAGGAACCGGCTTTGGAGTCAATGGTAAGAAGGTAGCACATACAGTGGTGAGCAGTTCTGGACCTGCGGCACTTCATGAAAAGACGCAATGACTTGAGAAATGACTTCCGCACCAGTGCCGGCGACGACTTCGCTAACAGTTACAGGTCGTCTGGGAAGGCTACCCATAAAGGGTGGCGTCCGGATTTGGTAGACTTCTCAGCACCATTTGCGGCTCTGGGTATTTCTCGATACAATCTCGAGCATGCACTTCAAATCGTCAAGATTCCAGGAGATTCCGGAATGCTGCCTCAGGGGCTATGAACGATACATACAGTCCCACAGTAGAATAACTCATACACTATTTTGAATCTTGCCATATTCAGGCACAGCCCATTTTACCATCCATTCTGACTCAAGAACTTGCTTGGTAGTAGGACGATCCTCGGGTCTGAATGAGAGCATCGGCCGTAGCATGTCAAAGATAGCGTCCCTCTCCCTTGCGTCAAACAACGGCATCCCGCTATCTTGCCTGGGCTGTTGCACGCTATCCTCGAACCGATCGCCCCAGGATCGGAAAGGGGTACGAGCCAGTGGCGTACCATCCTCTGCAAATTTATGTCGTCGCGCCTCCCACGTGTTCCACCATTCAGGTGGCAAAGTACCAAGGGTATCGACATGCTCACAGGTCATGTCATCCTCCGTCGCAAGAAATCCTTCAAACAATGGCCGTTGAGCGATGATAGTCCATATGGTACAGGCGAGAGACCAGATGTCTGATGAAAAAGACAGAGGCTTATTTGGTTCAAACCGAGCCTCGGGGGGACGGATAACAAGGGGAGTGCGAGATTCATATTTTAGTTCTTCTGGGTATGAGAAGGCTTCGCCAAAATCTGTAAGCAAGATCCTGGCTTCTGCAAGTGTGATTTCCTCACTTGCTTCACCCAGCCATATGGGCGCAATGCCATGGGATGGAACACCAGGAGGAAGTGGATTGCCATCTAGATGAACAACTGGGTCTAGCTCCGGTTCTCCATATTTCTTATATAATTGTTCGACTGAGAGCTGATCAAAATTGTGCGGAACTTTGAGAAGGATGTTGCCTAGGTGAAGGTCTCCATGGACGATTCCTTGGACATGTACATAATCCATAACGAGAACGAGTTGCGCAGCCAATGACCGGGCCACATCAAGCTGGAATAAGCGGATACACGAACCATCTTTAACCCCTGAGAGGCTAGCCCTTGCCGGCGTGGTGACGTAGCAAGCATGATGGCCATTTGGGCCGTGAATGATGAACCTATCTAGAATCGAAGGGATCATTGTCATTCCTGGACTGTTGATCGGGGAAGAATGAGAACGAGTAAGAGTAGATATAATATCCACTTCCTTTGGGTTCGAGTCTGCCGTGCAGACTTTCATCGCAACGTATTTACTGGATTGTTCATCACGGGCCAGCCACGTAGTTGAATAGGAGCCATGTCCCAGCTTATGAACAACTCGATATCGACCATGGAAGTGATCTCCAATTTTAATGGGGTGATAGCCCCCAGGTCGATAGTTCTCAAGTCTTTCGACTCCCTCAAGAGGCTCGTACAGGACACAGGTGGTAAAGTTGTCATTGGTGGCCAGTGAGTTAACCGCGGTGATAGTCAACGCGCAGTGGGGTTGGCTGTGATGAAGCAGTGGCATGCGCACCTTAAGAAGGATAGAAGAACAAATTTGAGAACATAAATTATGTGGGAGCAACAACCGAATGGCTGATGATGACAATGTATTCATTGCTGTATCAAGTATGGAGGTTGAACCAAAACGAGTTCAGTAAAAGAAGATAAAAATATCTCACTATTCTGTGAGTTGTATCGTCAGTGCTTAAAGAATGATTATGATTGAAAGGCAATTCAACAAGCGCTAACTAGCTTCAGCATAGTTTAAGAAAAAAAGAAAAACATCTTTCTGTTGATCACCAAAGGCATAATGTTAACTGAACATCAGTTGGACTGGTGAGGACGGTGCTTGTTTCTGTCATGATCAAGATACAATAAAGTAGAATAGGGAGCACTAGCTAGGGGGCTCCATGCAGTCTATTGCCACGGTAACCTGAAGAGCATGATAATAATGATAGTACCCCCAGCTATGGAACCTTGTGTAGGGCACCTGACTCAAGGACTAGGATTTCGTAAACCCAATAAGTAGGAAGGCATATCAAACTCCAAGCAGATGGTCCAAGACAACTCTCAGGGCCAAGGCCGCATGCGGATCCTTTTGAGTTCATGTACACCAGAGGTGGAACCCAAAGGAAAGCGGTCGGCTGCAAAGTCTGGATAGTGGTGCACATCTGCAGGAACTGCTCCCAGTCTGTTTTGCTTGGGGTCTCAGGAAAGCCAGGTCAAGGTCAAGTAAGGAGGAATGATATCTGTGACTGTGTGCGGGTGATCGTCCACTACCTTAACCTTGCATTGCAATGGCTTACCCAGTGAGAGTGCCTGCAAGAGGCAGTTCTATGGCTTTAGTAAAGCCATAACACTAGTAAGTGTTTCCAGCAGAACATAGGTTGCATATAAAACCTACGCAGTAATTAGCAGGATTTCTTCATGAATTACAAAGTAAATGATTCTCATATTAGAAGCAATGACGAGATCATCTCCTCACGATGACAGCTTCTTCCAAATTCCAGACGAGATATTAGGCGGGTTAGTAATGTTATTCGACCATCGAAGATCACCCTTGCATCTGCATTATTCAACTTCACTAATGCCAAGTACAACATGACATCAACATAAAGTATTATAATATAAACTAATCAACTTCATTGGAAGTCAGACATTTGTGTATATCAATATCATATCATCACAGGTGGTCATTTCAAGAGATTCCACAGACAGGGCGCAATGACGTCAGGGCCCGCGTGGCATCATCACAACAAATGTCCATCCAGAAAGTGCCAATCCTAGAGATCCACCGAGATGTCATCCTTGACGCTAAGGAAATGAGTTTTGACCTTGTCGTACGAAATCAAACAAGGGTCGAGCAGTGATTGATTCTTATGGGGATCCACACACGTCATGGTGTTGGATCACCATGTGGCTGACGGCCATACCCGAATCAGCGTTATATAGAAGGCTATCGCGGTTATGTTCTTACGATAATATCCGTTTTCCGGAACAAACTTCCTCTTTTCGTCCCTCTGTGCACTGATCAGAAGCCCATATTCCTGTCAAATACAGCATCAACATGGACAACTCTAACCAAAAGACCGGTGCTGAGACCCATACGGACGAGCAAAAGCGACACTTTTATGACAACCTCACCGAGGATCAGAAGAAAAACCAGACTTTCAGCGAATGGGTGAAAGAGGCATACAATGACCAATATGAGAAATGGATGCCGTGGCTTGAGGAGCAGTACCTGAAATGGTTCGGAAAGGGCGACAACAAGGCTTCATACGTCACAAAAGGTAAGAAAATGTCCCTTTCTCGACCTGAATTGGATCATTATGTCCTTGAGCATATGATAGACTAATACATGAGTCGATTAGATACCCTTTCCAAGTCCAAAGTCACCGGCATCAAACAGGTCGACCGAGTGCAAGACGACGTCAACAATTTGGTTGGCAACCAGCTCGGTGAGAACGGATTCCTTGCTCCCGTCGGCAACATGGTCTCTAAAGAAGGGATCAACCGCGCCGAGAGAGATGGCAAGGACGAGAATGGCTCATATGGCGGTCCGCTCGGCGGCGTCACTGATCCCGTGGTGGACAGGGCCAAGGGCGCCGGCCAGAGTGTCACATCTGGGGCACAGACGGTGGGGAATTCCATTTCTGGAGGAGTTCAAAGTGCCGGAAATTGGTTTAATGGCTCTTCCAGCAAAGAACAGCGGTCGTAATTGCAGGAATGCAGGAGAAACTCTGATGATTGATGATATTATGTTTGCAAGAGATACCAGTACTTGATCGTATTAATTCATATTTATCATTTGTCGAGTTTGTTATATTCATTATTTTGCTTTCGTAGGGCAGTGTTCGACGAGCATAGGGTCTGGGGCACCAGATGGAGATGATAGGTAGTGTTTGTGCCGCGATTGCGGACCTGCTGGTCATGTTCTTTCTGACACCGCTCATGATATCTCTCGCCGACTTTCTGACGTCGGAGCACCCCGCGGCAGCCGTCCGGGTGAATAAGTATGGAGACTTCGTGACAGTCAGCCCCTTCGCTGCCGCTCGGGCATATTTCCTGGTGATATCAAGGACAATGAGTCCAAGGTCCAGGTCTATGTCTATTTCCATCTTGAACGCGCTGCACCTTTATCCTCTTCTATATGGTAACCAGCCCGGCTTTACGCCGCCTGCGCGGCTTGTTTCAGTCGCCTTTCCTCGCGCTCACTATATCGGTCCGCAAAGAGATCAAAGTGAGGCCGCATCAAGATAGTGTACTTGACGAACTCTTCCATGCAATCGACTAAGCGATCCCGGTTTCCGCTTGGCATGAGATGAAAGTCTCCCGGTTGACCGGCATCCGGGAAATGAGTGTATGCCTTTGGTATTGAGCTTTGATTCGGGATCACAAACATGCGCATCCATCGTCCGAGAATTCGAAGCGAGTTGACGGCGTTGAACGATTGGGACCCTCCACATACTTGGGCGACGGCCAGGGTGCAGCCTTGAGTGGGTCGAACGCTGCCGGTGGACAAGGGAATCCAGTCGATCTGGTTCTTGAAGACGGCAGTCTGGCAGGAATCAGTAGTGCTCTGGAAGACGCCGTGTGATGAAGAGCTTACCAAGTTGCCGTGTTGCTCGGGGGTCACCCAGAGATGACCGTCGCTCCATGTGCTCAGTTCGCGCAGCTCTTGGACTTTGGGGTGCGTATGCTGGACGTCGTCCTTGACCGGTAGACCCTCTGGATTAAAGACTCGGACATCACAGCCGAGCCGGAAGAGGATTCGACTGGCTTCAAAGGCCACAAGCTTCGAGTACGATCTGCAGATAGTGTCAGCCTCGGATGCTTCAGACGATTCCTCCGCGTTAACAGATCCATACCTCTTTCGCAGAGAACCGTACAAAACTAAAACCTTGATACGTTTCTGAGTCGTCTTGAGATCCTCCGCAGCCATGTCCAGCACGGTGTCGAGTTCCAAGCGATTGGCCCAATCCTCGGCCGCTTGTTGGGGACTCAGAAGAAAGGGGCGATATTTCTCACGAATTCTCCGATCATCTTCATTTTCCGGTATGGCTAGGGTCCTGAAAGAGAGTTGGGGTGTCTGTATATGTTCATGTTTGACCTCATGTAGAGCCACTGTGCTGGAATGTGTCATTCTAATGCTGATGAGAGAGGATGGGGCAAGCGTCGGAGTGGCTATTGTGATGACTCTCGGGGTCAAGCGATTTATTGACCACATATGGATGAAGTCTAATACTAGAAAAATGTCTTAACAACGGAAACTTTTTGATCCATGAACTTTTGTCAAATAATGCCAGCGTTATACTCTGCAAGTGCTTATCAGATGCATAGTTTCTGCTGAGGATGTCACCAACGACTGTTGATTGGCTGGGCCGATCCGATACGCAAAACAAACTCAAACATCTCACTACCTAGGGGCGACCCACAGAGTGTGCAGAACAATACCGAAATCGGCAAGAGAAGCTCAGGAAAGTCATATCATAAATATTGTCAAGTGCATTGGGTGGCTCCTCTTGAATGCTACCTGTCGATAATAGAGAAAGGAAAGGAATGTGATACTCTCAGGTGCCGATACCACTACCTTAGCTGCTTCTAGGGCTGTAGACAGGTCAAATGAACGAGATGGTTCAAGACCAAGGGAAATCGTTACCATTGTAGCGCGCTGGGTGCGTGACAATCTTCCTCTCTGTGGCTTGCTCCAACAAACCTTGCCGCTGTGAGCTCCTTGAATAGTCTGTTCCCGAATTTTCGAAAGGCAGAAGTAATGCCACCGTGGCGGAACAGTTCTTGTTCCATCTGACTCAATTGGAATTCAAACTGGAGTCCATCAATGTCAATGACGTGCGGACGGAGGTCAATTAATATCTTCGAGCCATCCTTGGCAGCGGCGTAGAACGCCTCATTAGGCATGGTAATGCCCAACAGGCCGAGATTGGGCATGTTCCGTTGGAAGATAAAGGCAAAGGATTTTGCGATCACACATTTGATACCGCAGCCTTGAGACATGCGCATTAGCAAAGGTATGTGTGGGAGTGAAATCACGCACCAAGCAATGCCATGACGGCCTGTTCGCGCGATGATCCACAGCCAAAGGCTTGACCAGCCACAACGATGTTGAAACCTCCCTTGGCTCGTTGACGGAACTCGGGATGGCTGTATTGCAGACAATGTAGACCACTCTGCTCATTAGTTTTCATGTCCATCAAGAATTCAGCCGGTGCTAGCTATGGATGTATCAGCAAATATAGCCCAACAAAAGAAGACGAGTGGTTATTTGAGCATACCGCATCTGTGTCAATAAAATCGCCTAGCAGCTGGACCTTGCCACCTAGAGTTTTAGGAAAAGGAAGTTCTTGCGTGTATCCGGAGAAAATACTTGATTCAGCTCTCAGCTGAGAGAGAGCAGGAGAGCCGCCCGGCTCAACATAAGTCAGACGAGAAGCCGCGTCCGTCTTTGCTGTCGGTCTAGAAGAACCACGCAAGGATATCCATCGTTCCCAATTGATCCCACAAAGCAAGTCATGAGGATCGGTCAATTTCATTTCAAATGAGGATGCAGCGACAGTTGCGGCAGAGCCTAGATGCCCTATTGACCCTGCATTGCATCCTTCAGTTAAAGAATCTCGTTAAGCGGCACGCATACGAACCTTTGCCCATGCGATTCTCAAAATTCCTGTTCTGGGATGAGAGCCAGACTTCTCCTGGAGCTGCCTGATCTGCCGACATACCAACACAATAACTGCAGCCTGGTACCCCAATCTCGAAACCCGCCGCTTCGTAGACGTCGGTGAGGCATAATTCGCGTAGTCTACGAAGGATCGGCAATGACCCCGGCACCATTTTCCTCTTACCATGCTTAACTGGCCGATAGGCTTTCTTCAGCCCTTGTTCCAACACAAGAGCAGCAAGGATGAGGTCCTCCTCGGTTGTGGTGCAAGCACCAATGAAGCACCCATCCAACCGCATTCCTGCGTAATCCGAGACAGGGACTACATCATCTGGTCTCGGGTATCGAGCAAAGAATGACTGAACATTTCCAAGGTCAATGTCGAGCTCTGCGGCATACTGCGCATCGCTGTCAGGTCGGAAGTACGTGATCAGATTCTTGTGTCGTTGTAAGTGTCTCTTGGCCACGAAGTCGCGCGTGATTTGGTCAGGCACAAATACCCCGGTGATACCACCGAGTTCCTTCTTCAATAAGCAAGGCATAAAGGCTTCAACTGCATCGACGTACCGCTGTCATGTTGCAAATAGCAAATCGAGCATCAGCAGAAAAATACTGCGCACCGGTGCCAGAAAACTCGACGATTCTATCCGAAGCGACAGTATTCCTCTTCAACTGCTGCAAAATGTATAGTATAACATCTTTTCCGCCGATTCCAGGCTTAGGTACGCCCAATAGTCGGATGTTGATGGATTCCGGAACCTTGAACCATGTCTCTCCTGTTACCAAGGGGAGAGTCACATCTGCTGCCCCAAGTCCAATGGCCAGACATCCTAACGCGCCAGAGGAGCACGTATGTGAGTCGGAGCCAATGATCAGCATGCCAGGTTGCGCTCGTTCCCTGTAGAACTCGGTGTGGAGAATAGTATACTAAACCATGTCAGCATCTCTCCAGAGCTAAGGGTTATTTGACCAACGTTCATTCCCTGGTACTCGGTCATTTTGAACACTCGCTTTGCTCTCTCACTTGCATCAATGAGCGCGCGAACCTTCGGAACGTCTCTGATTCGAGGATCTACGACATGATCACCGGCAAGCCAGAAGCGATCGTTGCGATGAATCCCCGGCTTACCTAGGTCGTCGTACGTAGCCTCCATGCCCTATGAGCTGCCTTAGCGACGGAGAAGAAATCATTATGATAATCCTCACGGCCCATGATGCCTCCGACGCAATCACCCAATCGACATCGACCCGAATCAAATCTCCCGGAGCCACCCAACCCCTATGAGCCACATCGTGCAACGCGAAGATTTTCTCGCTTAGAGTCATCCCACGCCGACCTGGAGGTCTTGATGGCAGCGGAGCAAGCATCGATCTGGACCTATCCTCCGAATTAAGCGCTTCCAGCCAAGCAGACACGAGGAACAGAACTTCTGATTCTTGCTGCTCTGTCAAGTCGCTGGCATCTTCTAGACCCAGCCCGCCGAGATCACGCGGTTGGGTGCACACGCGAAGCACATCGGCTAGAGCAGAGGACTCGCGGACGTGGCCCAGGTTTTGCAAGATCTCGATCACATATCTGATTTGAGAAAGTCGTCCGATGGCGGACGCAATCTTGCCTTCTGGAACACTCAGCTTTGCTCTCACCTACCCCGGATAACAGCTGGAGCCGTCTTACTTGACGTATCGGCCATACGTATGTGCCTGGTTTGCTCAAGGATACGGTATATGTGGCCCAAACCGTCGCTATACGTTTCAGGCATTTTGAATGTGCGCAGCAAGCTACTATGGAGTCTGCGAAGACCACTGAGACTCGTTGCCTGCTAAATACTCTGCTTTATAGGCCTTTGTCCCACGGCGGATGGCAACTGCTGTGTGACTGTCAGCCCGCTTACGGCCCGGAAACGGGTTGTATCATTTCCTCCTGCCAGGCCAGGAGTGGGCCTGGACTTGGCCAGCCATTAGCGATTAGTGAGACAGCACAGAGCAGTGGGGAACGCCAGTGACACAAGGCATTGGTTCAATCAATTGAATTTACAGTTCCGAAGCTGTTGTCTCAACGCGTGTCGAAAGAATGACCTATCTTCAGTGCCAGTGAGGCGAGCAAATTGGCGTGCCAAAATGGGAGGGCTGAAGCAGTGCTCATCGCAAGGCTACTTTGCCATATTACGCTTTATAATGAAAATTTTATTGTTGTTACAAATCTACTGGATCGGAGGCCACCTAGAACTTGGTGTAGCGCAGGTAGGGCTTGATCTCCCGCACATTGCCAAACTTCTTCTTAGCATCCTCGGTCGAGACGGACGGCGGAACAATGACATCCTCGCCAACGGTCCAGTCGATGGGAGTGGCAATGCCCTTTTTGTCTGCCGCCTGCAGAGCATCAATGACACGCAGGACCTCGGCAGAGTTACGGCCGGTGGTAGCAGGGTACAGCATTGTCAGACGGATCTTCTTGGCCGGGTCGATGATGAAAACCGCCCGGATGGTGAAAGGAATGCCCTTCTCGGCGATGTTGTCCAGGTCGCGTTGATCGATCATGTCATAGAGGAAGGCGACCTTGCGCTCGGGATCGGCAATGATGGGGAACTGAACGGTGGTTGATGCAACTTCGTTGATATCCTTGACCCAGTCACCGTGAGAGCTGAGATCGTCGGCGCTCTATAAATGATCAATGAGTATGATAACCTGCCGCAATTTAGAAAACTACCCACCAGACCGATCATCTTGACGCCCCTCTTGTCAAATTCACCCTTCAACTTGGAAAAAGCACCGAGTTCGGTCGTGCATACTGGGGTGAAGTCGGCGGGATGAGAGAAGAGAATGGTCCAGCTGTCTCCGATGAACTCGTGGAAGTCAATTTCGCCTTGGGTGGTCTGAGCCTTGAAGTTCGGCGCTACAGAAATAAAATATATATGAGCATGGTATACAGCAGAAGGAGGCGGAGAAATAAGTTACCAGTAGAACCAAGACGCAGGCGAGGCTGTTCCTGGGGAACAGTCGCAAGGAATCTGCGACCGAAGGGCTGCACGAGAGGCTGGGCGCGCGGAAGCTGGCGGGAGAAAGCCACTCTCGAGACAGGGCCGGCTCTGGGAAGCGCAGAAAGGGCTCTCAAGCCCGTACGGGGTAGAATGGATGCCATTGTACGGACTGATGGAATCAACTGGCTTTTTGGCTGTCAATTGAGGACGGAAACGAGTGTATATTCGATGACGACTCTGGTTGATTGACGCAACGACATCGGAGGGGCACGGCAAAACCAGGAGCTAACCATATTGGGAAATCAGCTTGGAATGCTGTGAATGCCTGAGGCACAAACAATTCTCCATCTAACTTCCTTGGTTGTACTCCGTAACAAACAACCCTATATGAGAGCAGGTACCGTGTCAGCGTTACTCTGTAGACCATTTGTCTTCTCATGGAGGATTGGATAATTTGGAGAAGTCATCTCCGCATTACCCTTTCGGGAAAATGGTCTGTTTGATGAAGACAAAGACGGTGTAAATGCGGGGGCTGGGGTTTTCACTTTTCATGTACCGTGCTGTGGGGCGCTAGTTTCATGCCGAAAAGGCTTATGACTGAGCTAGACATCTTGGTCAGGGGGCTTCAACTCTCGAGGAGTCGTGGAGTCATGGAAACATGGTAATTATACTCTCTTTTGAAGAGTTGATAATATAAAGAGCCTGTTCCAGGCGAATCAACATAGTCCATACTCCATACTCTATACTAAACCGCACTGTCAAGTATACCCACTCCATGATCCTTAATTCTCACGTAAGATGGACACAGGTAAGAAAGGTGGGGCATGGGACTAATTCTGTTCCGCTTTGATATAAATTTACTACTGACAGGAGACGTATTGCTTGTTTACCGGGGCAGGCTTTGCCTAGTTAGTCGAGAGTCCGTCTGAGGTATCAGAGCTAAAGTCGAGCCAAGATGAAGTCCGCGGTCTGAAGATGTCGGCATTGACCAAGGGCCGGAGATCAATACCATATTGATCTCTGAGCTTCTTCTGAGAGGTTTGAGGCTTGCATTAGTCCATGATACTGTGGTATCCTCATCCTGTGGGGGTAGTATTCTTCATGCCCCGTACTCCACCGGGTTAATGCTTGTGCTGCTCCTAGAGATGCACCTGAATTGTTCTGACCAATAATGCACTCGGGGAAGAATTGTAGCTTAATTCCTGCCAAAAGCAAGTGCCGAATTCATGTCGGCCTATGAATCCGCCTGTGGGTATAAAATCCTGACTGCGCCTGTCTGTTCCAAGATCTTTCAACCAGTACCTTCTGGCGACACCAAGAAATATCCAGAGAAAGATAAGCACTCACTTCTCTTTGACAATGCGTCTATCCGTCGGTGCTCTGCTCGGCTTGACTGCCCTGAGCCATGCCACGCCAGAGAAACGAGCCGGATCTGCGTCTGCATACAGTTCCAACTCGGCCGGCAACTATAAGCTCTCCGCTATTGCAGCTCCGGTCCAAGGAGCAGGAACCCCTGGCTCTGAATCAACCTGGCAGTTGACCGTTGACGACACCTCGTCCGGTCACAAACAGACTATTGTTGGGTTTGGTGCTGCTGTCACCGATGCCACGGTCTCCTCGTTCAACACTTTGTCTGCCTCCGTGTTGCAGAGTTTGCTCAATGAATTGATGACTTCTGCCGGCGCGAACTTTGCTTTGATGCGACACACCATTGGGGCATCCGATCTGTCCGGCGACCCAGCCTACACGTACGATGACAACGGTGGCAATGCGGATCCGTCACTCTCGGGATTCAGTCTGGGCGACCGGGGAACGGCCATGGCCCAGTTGCTGGCAAAAATGAAGTCTCTGCAGCCCAACCTCAAGATCCTCGGCTCTCCTTGGAGTGCACCAGGATGGATGAAACTGAACGGAGTCATCGATGGCAATACGAACAACAACAACTTGAACGATGGATACCTGACCAGTGGTGGAACCGGTAGTACGGGGTATGCCAGTCAATTCGCGCAGTACTTTGTCAAGTACATTCAAGCCTATCAGAATCTCGGAGCCCACGTCGACGCGATTACCATCCAGAACGAGCCGCTGTACAGCTCGGCTGGTTATCCAACCATGTACGTCTACGACTATGAGTCGGCACAGCTGATCCAAAACTATATCGGCCCCGCTCTTGCCAGTGCCGGGCTAAATACTGAAATCTGGGCTTATGACCACAACACTGGTACGTGATTCCATTGATATAACAGCAAACGAAGCTCACTTGTCATAGATGTCCCATCGTATCCCCAGAACGTCCTTAACCAGGCTGGTAAGTACGTCAAGTCAGTTGCCTGGCACTGCTACGCCACCAACCTCGACTGGACAGTGCTAAGCCAGTTCCACAACACAAACCCTGGAGTGAAGCAATACATGACCGAATGCTGGACTCCAGCATCTGGCGCATGGCATCAGGCGGCTGACTTCACCATGGGTCCCCTGCAGAACTGGGCCTCGGGAGTTGCAGCATGGACTCTGGGAACCAACGCCCAGGATGGCCCTCATCTGTCCACGGGCGGCTGCGGCACATGTCAAGGCTTGGTGACCATTAACAACGGAGGCTACACGCTCAACACTGCATACTACATGATGGCGCAATTCAGCAAGTTTATGCCCCCTGGTGCGATTGTCCTCAATGGCAGTGGCAGCTATACATACTCTGGCAGTGGCGGTATCCAGTCAGTGGCTTCGTTGAACCCCGATGGAACCCGCACCGTGGTCATTGAAAACACCTTTGGCAATGATGTCTACGTGACTGTCACTCTTCAGAGTGGGCAGAAGTGGAGTGGGAACGTTCCTAGCCAATCTGTGACGACCTGGGTTCTTCCATCTGCTTAAGAAAGAGGTATGGCGAGATGGTCAGATGTCTCCTATTGAAAAGTAGCGCTTGGGGATATTAGTACCATTTCCCTAGTCATATGTACCACACAGCTTGCCAATACTAGCGCTTCCAGTTGTGAGATAGCTTCCAATAATGTCGTACGTGTCTGTGTGTTTTCTTTTGTAGACAATCCGCAATCTGCGGAGTCACCATCCCATAACTGTCGCTCGCAGGTGATGAACCAGGATAGCATTCACTACCATGAAACTATCCGCATCTTCCTTGTTTTGTCCAATTGTGGAATCAGCGTGATCGACACCATAACCCGACACTCGGGTCAATCCTGGGGAAGAACTCGGTTTGAATGCTCAGGATCTCGGGCATGACTGTCTCGGGAAGCTCGTAGACGACATGCATCTATATATAAATGTCCATACAGCTGAATGCGCTCACCATAACCTTATCGAGCTAACCGCGACGAAGATTGATGAATTGTAAAAATGATTGGATAGTCGACGAACCACTGACTGGCCGTCTATTTATCTGACAGCATCTGTACCTTGGTAGGAGGGTGGATTCGTTTGTGTTTCTCGAATCCGGGGAAGTCATGATGAAATTCGCCACACCACAGGATGTCGGGTCTTATGACAGCTTGATCGTCCCCAGTCGCCCCCGGGCCTCTTATTATCGAGACTTTTGTCTTCTTGTCGTTGTTTTTGACTCTCATAATACCGTAGTGTCCACTGATTTATGAACAATATCCCATCTCTTTCACAAAACTAACAAGATCTCTGTCCCCCCGATTCAAGGATTGAACTCTACCACGAACATGTATCAAACAATTGTCCATCGTTCTTCGAGACCTCTCTTTGGTAATCTAAGGCAGAGGCTTCAAACCCCAGGTATGCTACTTGTGGATGGCGAACCTCACAAGGAACTGGGTTAACCAGGATGACAACAACTCTCAGACACAGACCGAAGGCGCAAGCACGTCGTCCGATCGGATACCTACAAACAGCCAGGCCGTATTCCCATCTCGTCCTTGCGTCTGGCGGCCCCTGCCTGGGCCACAGCCGGCGCAGGCATCTATTCCACCTTGTTCGGGGTGTACCGGATGCTGCGCTCCATGCGACAACTGAGATATATCTAGCCTATCGCAATGTTTGATGCGCATGAGTCTCTTTCCAGTTTGGAGTATTCCACTCTTTCACTACTTGCTCGACATTGGGCGCGTCGTTGTAAATGTTGATGGTCGGCATTTGTACGGACAGATGTCCGTGTATCTTGAAATGACTGTTAAAAGCACCACTTGCTTTACTGCGCGGTAAAGCGTATAATGATCCACGGTCGAATCGTCAATTTCTTGTCCTTCAGAAAATCGTTCTTTGAGATGGAAATAAATAAGCACAGCAGCGCAGAGCGTTGACGCTATTCCCCGTTGGGAGATTACGTTACTATTATACGGGAGTAGTGCCGAGGGAAGATGACACAGAAAAAAGAAATCAAAACTTCTCTCTTTAATAATGCATACACCATAATAGCTCTCATTCTATAAGCTAAATCCAGCTGAGACTTGCTCTCAACTAATCATGACCTCGACCGACCGCACTTTTCTCGCCTTCCAGCACAATGCCAAGCTCCACAATCTCCAAACCATCGTGAAGGCAATCTACCCATTCACAGCCTTGGAAGAATCCAACCGCCAGCTCTTCAAGCAAGGCACCGATGGAGATTACGCTGTTATCACAGAGCAGACCATTTTCCACCCCCAGGGGGGCGGACAGCCCTCGGACGAGGGCACCATGACTCATACCTCGGGTTTAGCGTTCACGGTCGCAGCCGTGCGCATGGACGCAGTACGCGAGGGCCAAGTCCTCCACTTTGGTCGGTTCAATCAACCCACCGTCTTCTCCGAGGGGGATACAGTCGAACAAGCAATAGACGCAGATAAGCGTCTGCTGTACTCGCGTCTGCACACGGCCGGCCATGTCGTGGGTGCGGCGGTCCGGCGCCTCTTGGAAAAGGAGGTGGAGGGGTTCGACGAGCTCAAGGCGTCGCATTTCCCTGACGCGGCGGCGTGTGAGTTCGTCGGTGCTATTGATGGGAAATGGAAGGATCCGATCCAGGCGAAAGTGAACGAGTTTATTGATGCCAAGTTGCCCGTCGAGGTGGACTGGTGGGATGAGGAGGAATTCCGAAGACGGGGACTGGAGCGGTTACTGCCCGATCCTGGTTCCGTGGCTATTGCGCCCGGCGAGAAGCTTCGCGTGATCAATATCGTCGGAGCTGAGGTGCATCCCTGTGGAGGCACGCATGTCGATACGACGGATCTATGTGGTCCAACTACGGTGAGGAAGATTACGAGGAAGGCCGGCAAGTCCAAGGTCAGCTATACAATAGCTGAGTGATTCAAGTCAATTGCTATCAACTAGACAGAATATAGAAGAGTAAAATATACATGATCTAAAACAAACGGGATGAGAATGGTAAAGTAGAAGAGGTAAAGTAGAAGACTCGACAGTTCCTAACACTCTGCACTGTTGCTGACGCATCCAGAGAAAAGAATGGAGTAAGGCGGTTACAATCCACCAGCAGCGCAGATCTTCTCAGCAGCAGGCACACGCTCCGCATAGCGATCAGGATAGGCCGAGACCTGGACCTTCTGGCAAAGCTTGCCGACATCCATCGTCTTCCAGCCACTGATGTTCTTCATCTTGGAAAAGAACTGAGCGGCGGAGCGGGCAGGGTCCATGTCAGCAGCGATGTCGGGGTAGTAGACAGCACGTTGCTGGAAGATGCCGACGCTGTCGTAGTCGTGGCCGACGGCATCATGGTGGTAATTGAGGGACGCGGGGACTTTGCTGTTGGCGTAGATCAAGAGGTTGGACTAGTTCAATCAGTATGAGTGTAAGTAAGGAGTAGAGATCGACTCACCTCGACCAAGCCGGTTGCAATACCAGCCAGGCAGCCCTGACGACCCAGGCCTTCCTTCTTTGCCTCATCGATGATCTTGTGGGCGTGATCGGACTGAGTGGCAGTGAGACCGGGGAGACTGCCGCTGCTGCCACCGCCGCTGCCACCGCCGCTGCTGCCATCGCAGTGCTTGGTGACATAGTTGGAGGAACCGGTCTTCACGTAGTAATCGGAGACGTAGCAGCCGTCGGAGGTCTTGTCCCAGAGCTGATCGCCCTTGATGTCGGTGCCGGGAGCTTGGCAGACAATGGAGACGTCATGGCCCCTGGGGTAGGACTTTACCACGGCATAGTTGGTGCCGGGGCCAGAGCGGCAGTGGACATCATCGCCATTGATGGGGTATGCGCTCACCAGGGGAACGGTGGCAGCAATGGAGAGGGCAACGAGAGGAAGGGTCAACATGATGTCGGTTGGATTCAAGAGGTTTTGATGAGATTATGCGGGCAACTGTCTTGATTTTTGAAGACTGAGGATGAAGATGTTTGATGCTGATGAGAAGACCCAGACTGAGAGGTGCAATTGTCCTTTATATAGCGAACCTGGACGGTCATGTTCCTTTGCATGATCTTCTAAAGATGTAAATCTCGAGTCTGCGAGAGCCAGTAATGTCCCCATGCCCGAGTATGAACACGGTGATCGTCCATATCCTCGTATAGAACAAGTATGAGGGCAAATGAGAATTGCTCCAGTCTGCTTCGGAAATTACTTCAAACAGCCCGCGTCCGTATACGAGAGGAATGGCTCGCAGGATGAGTGCCCCTGGGGAAACTTTGGCCCCACCTGGAGGAAGCATCAGGGTCTATCTCGTATGCATCTCGTGAAATATTTCGACAAGTATCCTAGCTTGACCCTTTTTTGGTGGTGGGGATGGCTGATCTCGGATGCAACCATAATACGAAGCTTAGCGTTCGTGTTCCTGTACCTGGACTGCCAGGGCACAGTTTGGTATCCCAAAAATAGAGTCCGCCTCGTGTCGATCAGCGAGAACAGCCAAATTTAGCCCCTGCAGGTTCTACGAGAGTGATCCCATTAGTGTTGTCTGCAGAAGATTTGAGGGAGTGGATATCTTGGCGAGTGTTTATTTGTCTTGTTATTCACAAGACTTTACCAAGAATCCAAGTCGATGTATCCAGAGAATGTCCAAGAATGCTCGGTGACTGGCTCGTATCCAGCCCTGCCAACGTCATTTCTATATTTTCCTTGGTTCTACCTCAGTCTATACCAAGAGTATGACAACCAGCAGCCTTATTGCTGTACAAAAGTTCACCTTTGATTTCTGCCAGCCATGCGATACTCCTCACAGATATATGTCACAAATATAAAGACCTGGCAACATAGAGATCTCGACATTCATGACTTGGATTAAACGTATCAGCTGGCTGGCTCGGAGAACATCCGAGTCCAGGACCTGTTGAAAGTGAACCAAATGCTTTCGTTATTGTCTCGTATTCGGCCATGTGTAGAGTAATTGGACGAGAGTTAAACAGGTGAGGATGATATGCTACGCAGATTAGAACTAGCTCGAGCGGGAATAGCCTCGACTATTGTTACATAAAATATCTCCTACAATATTTACTACTAAGTATACCTAGTACTGGACAAATACATCGGCACGAAGAAATTAAATCCGACTGCACCATTCAACAGACTCCCCCGGAGACTTCCATCAGATCGCGTCGATCGGGCAAGCCTCGACACTCACAGTCGTAGTAATGGTCTTGACACGATGACCATGACCATGAGCACCCGTATCTTTGCCAGGGGCGGGAGTAACCATAGGCGCTGCGGTCGGGGTGGGAACCTTGTCCAAGGTCACAGGGTGGGAATAGTCTGAACACCAACCAATAGTCTTAGGCACGATTCCGGGCTTCACATATTTGGAGGTTGCAGTGGTGCTGGGTGAAGGAGAGGAGACGTGGGAGGAAGGATGGAAAAGACGGGAGCTGGAACCGGTAGGGCTCACCGTGACATAAACGGTAGACGCCGCAGCGCTGGGGCAGGTGGACGGCGTGGGCTCAGGAGTAGAGTCGTCACAGTCGGTGCCATTGACGGGCTGGGAGACGGTGAACTTGGCACCCTGCGCGTAGATGATGTAGACATTGGTGCCGTTGATGCCGCTGATCTGGTAGCCCCATTCGGGGTTGGTGTCGCAGGGGATCTGGACGGAGTGGGACAGATCGGCCGTCGGGATGTCCAGGGCCAGTGGAACATAGGTTGGAGGCCAGGAGACAAAGTTCCAGAGATACAGGCTGAAGTTGGTGGGATCGGTATCGACGCTGGTCCACTTGACGGTCACAGTGGACCCGGCTGCGTAGGTGGTGTTGGCCGCAGGACTGGTAATGTTGATGGCTGCAGCCAGCGAGCCAAGCGAAACAATCAGGGGAATCACGGAGCGCATCATGTTGATCCTCGTATTCTTATTGGTTTTGATTCGCTGAGATGGGTTTCAGGATCTACTATGGGGAAAAAAAATATGATAGATAGAAGAAACAAACGAGTCTGAATGAACGGAACTTAAAAGAGTGACTGGTGATAATGCAAAGCAAGGAATGACTAGTAGTTGGAAATAGACTGATGCTTTGACGGTTGGAAGATGGGAAAGGGGACCACGAGGGTTAAGTACGGGACTGCTCTCAGCCTCTACAATAATCCCCAGGAAATGAACCAAGGTAGCGTGGCAGGGTCTACGAACCCATGATCAAAGGACAGAGCAGCAATGGATCAACTATCATCTAATGGTCTTAGACAGCTTCCTGCCGTAACCTCTTTGGGCCTGCTGTTAATCTTGGTTGTGCGCAGTCATTGGCCGTGTTCGAGACTTTTGCTGGGCCTGAACCCGGCTAATTTCTTGGCTGTAAATAAGGAGGCTCAATTGGCCCAGAATCTTGTGCTCATTTCCTGACCAGAATTGTATTTCTATTAGTAGAAATTAAGGTGGTATCGACTACAAATCACCAACGAGCTAGACAGGTACCAGCAGCCCAGGATTGGTTCATCATGTCATGGCGCGCAGTTGGATTCACCCTATTTATCCCCCGCTTATTATGAGGAAAATTGCGGGATAAAGGTAACAGTGCCAAGAATTGTCATTGTCCTCATTAAACTACCCCTTAACTTAATGCTTAGTATGTCCTTACTAACAAACACCACTGGGAACCTGAGTACTTCCGACACGGTTCCTCGAGCTGTACTGCGCACCAGCACCCAATCCACGCTTGGCAAATGCCTTCCAGATCTCGCATTTGTTTTCACCACCAGTCAGAGCAGTATCAGCATCAAGAATAGCATCGCGGGCCTGGACGAAGTTGGGGTTGCATGGTTGCCTGCCTCCTGATTAGCGACATGAATTAACTCTCGAAGGATTTTCTCGGCAACTTACAACGCCATTCCATCCATGACCAATTTCATGGCAAGGTACTTGCCGTCTGTCGGCACACCATTGCTGAGCGTAGGCTTCGGCGCATCATTTTTGCCGTGTTTATCGATCAAATTCCACATCACCTCGTACAGCATTGTAGCCCAGACCGTGCCGATGGCGTGGACCTCGTTCTGCGAGTTGAGGCTGGTGTATGTGAGGGGGTTGGTGCTCAACGAGGTCGAGTACGGGTACGCGCGGATTCCGCCTGGCCGGTTCGCAGCCCATTCTCCCATGGTGTAGTCGGTCGAGCGTGTGTCACCGGACTTGAGGCGAATTGCCGTGGCCATAAAATCACCCCAGCCTTCGCCCATGCCGCCTGACTCGAGGGCATTCAGGCAGTTGGAGTTGGCAGGGCCTCCGGTGAGACGGGTGGAAACTGCAAAAGTCAATATTGGCCTACATTCTCGAAAACAAGCAAGGTATACGTACGACCATGGGTATACTCGTGGATCACGATTCCGGCCTCAAAGGAACCGTCGCGGTAGGGCGTCGACTCGGTCCAGACGTACATGCGCATGCGGCCGGGCTGGCCATCAGGAGGAGTGGCAAAGTTGGCGTTGTTGGTGCCTGAGCCGTCCTGGGCGTTCAGGATCACATAGTCGTTTCCACGACCGCCTTGCCCGTTGGTGTTGTACTCGAAGTTACCGGCCTTCTCGTTGAAGCCAAGGATGTAAAGCAGATCATGGTACTCATTGGCGGTGTAGAAGAGCTGGATGATCGATGCATCAATGTAAGATGATGGAGGCGACAAGCTCGTGGTATAGGGATAGTCGAACGACAAGCTCGGGCTGCTAGGGCGATAGTTGTTCAGGTAGCTTGATCCACCGCTGGGGTTGGACTGGGCGATCCCGTTGTTGCCGCGCGAGGTCGTATAATTTTTGCTGCCATCGCTGATCCAGGTAAACTCCGACGCGACGCGGTCCCAAGGATCCTTGATGACCGTCCGCGAGCCCTCTGTTGGGTCATTAATTCCCCAGGCGCTGGAATCATGTCAGTTAAGGTCTCTTCGACGGGATTGACCCAATACTCACTATACTTGGTAGTCTGCTTCAGCAACATAGTCCACCACACCGTGGATCTCCTGGCCGCTCTTGGCATCGATGTAGGTCAAGAGCCAGTTGCTATCAATGTCTGTCTCAACTCTCCATGTCAAAGTGAGGCTTCCGTCATCTTTGACAAAGTAGACCAGTTTGGCCTTGGGATCGGAGACGGTCCCAGACACCCCTTTGAAAACGTACGACTCCTTCTCCCCTGCGCTCTCGGAAGACGCGCCCTCCACGGTAATGGGAAGCTGCAGAGTATTGGTAGTTCCCTTGAGAGCAGTCACCGGGTCGGAGAAGTCGCGCTTGGTCAAAGAGGCCGAGCTTGGGATCTGGCCAGTGTAGAAAGAGTTGCCATACGAAAAGACCTTTCCGTCTTTTCCGACCTGCACGCCTAGTTAGCGAGAGACAGCGCTGCTTCACATGATACATACATTGACATTGAAATCGGCATTGTCGATATCGAGACCGTTGGCAGTCTGGCGGAAATGCACATGGGCGACGCCATTGTCACCAACATAGTGATCATCGACCACTCGAAAGGTCGCGTCAGGGGCAATCATCTTGACATGCTGAGTCGCCGCCTCCACATAGCTTTGCTCTTGGAAAGGGGCAAAGGAGGGCGGGACTTCAATGACGGTCTCTGTCGCATTGACATACTTGGCCAGGGACTTCAAGCGGAAAGCATTCAGATCCACAGTACGACGATGGAGTCCTTGAGACTGATAAGTGGGATGGGCAAAGACAGAAGCAGGTAGGGCAAGAGCCCCAGCCAAAAGAAGGCCTCGCATGTTGAAGATGTGATCTGAAGGCGAAAGATACCAGATTCAAAGTGGGTTGCTTCTGGGGAGAGCTCTATGAGCTCCAGCTGAGTATTTATACCAGAGCATCTGGCATTGCTGATTCTTCATCGTCTATCTGCTTCAGATCACATCATCGTCAAGCAGAACCGTCCGATCTTGGCCCGACTCAGTCCGGAGCTATACACATCATGGGATATCGCAAGACGGTGACTGTCCGTTTCCCCGCATCACTCCTCCGAGACAGTTAGATTAACAGAGATGAGACTCATCTGTAAGCACTGAGGACAGTGCTCTGAATCAAGTGCATGGCCGCGTGAGAATTTGCTGAAGATAACGATCTGCATGGTTGATTAGAAAGCGGACTATCGGCGCAATGTTCACGAGGACTGCAGGGACCTGTCCGTCGGATGTCCGCATCATTTTCCTGCAAAATATACTGCACCAAGACTTTTATATTGCCGCCGGTACAAGCTGGTCTTGGTTGTACAATATGGGAAGTAACTGCCGCGACTGTGCGTATTGCGTCCAATGGGAAAGCCTTGATAGTCCGTCGGACTGACTCGAGAAAATGCTTGGCAATTCCTTGGGTTACATAGCTGACTCTTAGCACCGCTACCTGCAGGTCATAATACGGTGATAACACTTCTCCCGGTGCCTCGTGACCGGCAGTTCTTCTTATGTGAGGCACGAGGGAGATAAAGCCGGGCTCAAGCTGAAGAGTCCCTTCGATGCTTATTCTCTTGGCACCTTGGACTTGGCTCATGCGAACCCGACCAAAAAACTGCTAGCCTGACTCATAGTTTCGAACAGTGTCTCACTTATTAAATGATCACCAATACTGAGCCGCTGAAGATGGGATTGATACTAGGGTGTCAGCCGGTTCCTCCGACTCCACCCCGGGCATATTTCTGCACCCACGAACAACACTAATATTGCTTTCTATGTGATTGTGGAAAGCATGTGCTGTTTGGCGTAATGGCCATGATGACTGTCTTACTCACTTGCATAAGAACAGAAATTGATCCTGTCTATGGAGCGGACTACCCTAAAGTTGGGACTGCCACATGGTGTGCCTCTGACCCTTATGTTACCCATAGGCCGCGGCTAATGGGTATGCTATTGATAGTAAGGATGAGGAAAGGCGGAATAGAATTAATCTTGGAAGAATGCACGGTTACGGAAGGTAGCTTGAGAACAGTGACTGCATTGAAGGAAAGACTATGCGGGTACAGTATGGAATAATGGAAATATTTGGAAAACAAAGAACTATAGGCACATGAAAGTGATCTCCAGACGATTGCAAGGATTTTCGTCTAGAAGTAGGCAGTCTGGAAGCTTCATTTCCATGGGCTGCGAGGAACTACTCTTATGCCGACGGCATTGCACCGGCGGAGCCCGAGGGAGTCTGGTCACCTGCAGCGCTACTTTCGTCGTTTGCGACACCACCATCAGATGTAAGGGTAGCAGCGTATGACACAGCCGAGTCGTAGTTGGCCGTAACGTTGACTCCCAGGGTGACCCAGGCAAGAAGGCCGTCTTCAATGGAGTCACCAAGATAGGCATACTCAAAGAACGGATCAGAGTTGCTATCCTCGGTCTCGGCTTGGACAACGTGATCGTCTGCATTCTTGGCAATGGAAATGGTGCTGGTGTTGTAGGGGTAGGTCGCCTCAACTTCATAGATCAGATCCTGGTCAAAGAACAGCTGACCAATGTGAGGAACATAGCCGCCAGTTAACGTGTTGTTAGGCAATAGCGTTGCATTAAGATGCGCGACGACGTGAACATGTGTTGCACGGCCAGAATAATGTCCGGGAAACACGGTCTTGAAGCCTGCCACTCCGTCCGCATCGGTTTTCTGGATGCCACGCAAGAAGGTCTTGTCGAGATTCGAGGCGTCATCGCCGTTGCCATTCATGCTGCTCTGGACGCCGGAATAGACACCGGTGGCATTGCAGTTCCAGACATCCCAGTAGAGACCTGAGATGGGCTCACAGGTATTGATGTCGATGAACTGACCGTCGATGATGATGGGGATGCCTGCCTGGCCATCAGAAATATCATGCCGGATCAATTCGCCCTTGACCCAAAAGGGTCCAATTTCGCCCTCGGGAGCCAGAATGCAGACTGGGTTCTTGGAGAAGAGCTCTGTCTCGGGGGTGTTGGCCGACACGTCCAAATTGGAATGGTGGGAAGTGTTCACCACTTTGTCCGTGTCACGGACCGCAAGGGATCGCTTTTTGTACTTGTCCAGCAAGGCAGCACGGCGAGCTTCAGCACGGGCATGAACTCCCCGTCGCTCAAGGTGGTCAGCACACTGGTCCAGGCTTCGTCGGGCGTTGCGGAGAAAGGTTCGCTTGGTCAGGTCGGTATAGGAGCTAGGTTCGTGAGCACCTGGATGAGCAACCGCAAGCCCAGCCATGGCCACAACAGCCAGCTTTCCAAGTTGGGAGAGATGCATGGTTGAAGACAGGAGAGAGAAGAGAGCACAGGGTGTCTGCTTGCTTGTTCTTGCTTAAGATGTGGTTGAAGGGTTTCATTCTTGATAGCGAAGGGTGACTTTATATCTCTCTTCGTCAGCCCAGGAGTGCCTTTTCCTGGTGAAGGAGTAGTGTCCATAACAATGCTCATGGTCATGACGACTCGTCATCACTGTCGTCAGTCACTCTAACCTGAGACTGACAGACACCACTCCAATCAGGAGCAGAAAAAGCACTGAATCAAAGTTTGATATTTGATAGGACATTGAAAATAGAGCAGTGCCACTTTTTTACGCTATGCTTAACAGCCTATCGGGTGGAAACAGAGCTGTCGAATCGCAAGAATGGCAAAGTAATGGCCGGGGTACCTTGACAGGTACAGAGTAGATCCGGAACAATTAGCTGTTTCTATGAGCGTTTCTGCCAAGTATCTGCCAAGAATCCTCCATGGGTCCCGATCTACAAGTGCTTTTCCCCATCTTGGAAGCCTGAAACGGTGATCATGGTATAGGCGACGTACTCGTAGTCGCATACTACGTAGTTGCGGAGCAAGACCATTCCCGATGACTCATCAACTCGTCGATTTTACTGGATGCCTTTTATAACCTACAGTACCTCTCTATATAGGCTGGAATTAATGATTTCCGATTTCTCAGCAAAATCCGACGGCATAGCCACTTGCTGGCGACCTATTGGACCTGTGTGGGCAATCTCCTGGTTGATATTGGTCAGAATGAGTGAATTGCCTTCCACTCGACGGGGTGGTAGGGTACGGACTGCTTGCGATCTCTGTCGACAAAGAAAGGTACGTAGACTGGACAATCTAGACCTATACTCGTGTACCAGAAAACACCAGCCACTCACCGTCACCACAATTGATTGACAGATCCGGTGTGACAATGCTAAGCCGGCCTGTGAGACCTGTCGTCTTGCGTCCGTGCCTTGTATTTTTACTGAAAGCTCGCCTCCGCCACGAAAAGATGCTAAGACGTAAGATATGGGAGCTCGTCTAATCTTCCGTAAGGCTCACATCTCTTCAGCCGGCTTGCCGAAGCTGAAGCACGAATCCAGGAGTTCGAAGCTTTGATAGTGGTCGAAAACAGCAGCAAAGAATCGCGTCAATCAGCATGTCCAGAATATTTCCCTCTTCAAAATCTGGCCGTCGACTATATACCAGATCTATACGATTGTGACACGGCACTAAGCATGTTTCAATGGCACCTTGCGCACTGCGGGATGGGAATGAGTCAATCCGCCCAAAGAGCGTCGTTTTCTTCTGTTGTTCACCAACAGACAGGCTCGCATCTCGACATTGATCGGCTCTTATACCATCTATCGCGATCATTCAAAATGCAGGCACCCGCAAAATCGAAAAGAATCGTGTCTCAAAAATGGCCACCACTTGAGTTAATACGACGCTGCATACACCATTTCGCAAAAGCTGGGCTATACTCCGTTTTTCCTCTCGTTAATACTCAGGCATTGGAAGAATTGCTCGATTTAAATATCCTCAATAACCCGCCGAGCTCAACTCCTACCGCCAATGTAGCGTGCCTCATTGCACTCACTGCAATGGTGACGCAAATGCACCGTCTTGAGCCTGCGTTTGCTGATGCTGACCCTGATGCGTATATGCAAACGGTGCTGACACTGCTGCCCCAAGTCTTGATGGAGGAGATTAGTCTGCGGACTTTAGAGACTGTCGTTATACTGGTAGGTTACGTCCACCGCAAATCACTTGAGTTTGTTCCTAATGGTCAGTTTTCCTATATTCTCCCTATCGGTCAGGCGAGATCGGCGTCATTATTGCTGGCTATCGCTGTTCGGATGTTGTATAGTCTTGGAGGAAACCGGTATTGTGTTATCCACGAGGCAGAAGGAAGACATCTGCGGGCTGTGTTCTGGCTCTGCTATGGTCTTGATAAAGACATGGCAATCCGTTTTGGTTACCCTCCCTTGATGAAAGACGAGGATTGTGACCTGCAGCTGCCCGAAAACTACGTCCTATCATCTTCAGATCACCAATTCTTCATCAAACCTTTGTCATCTCAAGAGCTCCTATTCCCCTCGGACATTCGCCTTTCCTTGATTAAGTCGAAAGTGTATCATCTCCTGTATTCTGACTATGGCCGGGAACAGCCCGAAGCCAGGCGCCTTCAGCACATCCGCGAATTAGACCAGGAACTACATGATCTGAAGTCGAGCTTCCCTGATAGTTGTTGGCCTGATTTGTTTGCAACCGAAAACGCGCGCAATTACTCGTTTCATGATCTGAGCTTACGAGGCGTCAACTTGCACCTGGAGTACTACTTTTGCCTGGGCAAAATCCACAGCGCTGTGAGTGCTTACAGCCAGCCTTCTCCCCAGGAGTGGTCCTTCCTACCCTCCAGTGCAGAGCTCTTCTACCAGGAATCACGATCCATGCTGCTTTATATATACCGCATACGCGATTTTCTTAACTGGCATACTTTTTGGTAGGTTCATGCAAGCACAACCTATCTCCCTCCTGGTGGGCTGACTTTGCCTCGAGGATCCATGCTCAGTTCATATTAACTGCCGTTTTCTCTCTGTTCCGGCATTTGATAAACAACCCCGATGCACCGACTTTTAGCAATGATCTACAGCTCCTGGAAAACGTTGTAGAGATATTTACTGACCTTGACCATGAGTCACGAGCCACAAGACGTTTCGCGCCCTTTTTCTTCACTGCGGGCCTCGCTCGGAGATTGATATTTCTCGCAAAACAGGCAGCATCGAAAGTACACTAATCGATGGTATTCCATCAAGTAGTTGCCAGCAGACGAAGTATTTTTCTCGAGCCACGTCAGCATTCAAGCACAGTATATTCCTACTAGGTCCCTTTGTACTTTGACTGAAATGCTTAGGCCTAATAATATAAATTAGCTTGATATCCACTTATCTTAATAACCACTCTAGCCACGTCCTATCACTAAATGAGCGCATTTCCCATGGTTGACCATATGAGCTTTTCCACTATAAATGACAAACTTTCAATGCCATCATCGCTCCTTGAATAGACCATATAGCTGTCTGCCGGCAGGGCCATCCCATTTTCATACAAAACGGGAAGCTTGTCCATGAACTTAGCGGTTGATGTACATTCAATATCATGATAGAAGGCCACCGGATATTGAGCTACCACGTCAAATATCCTTGTGTGGCCTGAGTGGCTGTTGATGAAAGGGAGAATGAAACTGTGCTGAAAGGCGAGTATAAGTCACATCGGCAGCAGTCAAACTCAGTTGTAGAGCTTGTCCTGGAAGATGGAATTGATCAGGAACGCGAGATCGAACGATACAGCTGTATCAATCTTGTCCATGTCCTCTCTGGACACCTCAACATTGAGAGTCTCAAAGTTCGCCAGAAGGCGCTCGACCTTTCGCTGTCAAATGATGGGGGCAGACGTACAGGGACTTGTGCAGGACATATGTGAGAGCCCGCACTAGTCAGTGACTGTGACTGCATACTGCGAGAACACATACCACAGCATGCAGACTCTTCTTCTTCAGCTTCGCGACTGCTTTGAGCGCCTCACAGACTTTAACTCCATCCTCGTTCATCTGGGACGAACGTCCTCCACCAGCATTCGCCGCCTCGCTCGCCTCCGCTGTCTTGAACCGCCCCTAACCCAACGGCGCCCACGCAGCAATCGCCGTGGCCTGACCCCGACACATTGGGATGACTTCGCGCTCCGTGTCATTGCACAGCGCATTCCACGTACCCTGATAGACGGAGAATGGCCGCAATCCGCACAACAAATCTGGCCGATGCAATTACCTATCCACCACCACTGTCCTCCGTAGGCATCGGACCATTGGTGTGTATCTGGGCGAACACGCTTAGTGCAGGACTGCCCGGAAAAAGTCGCCGAGTCTCGCCAATGCACTGTCAGAAATCTGGTAGTGGAAAACGAGACGTCCCGGCTGGAGATCTCGAAATTTGAGGTCGAAGGTCTTAGCAGCTGGGTAGAAATCCTCATACTTCAGGCCAGACGCCGGAAGATCGATCCAGACAATATTTGTCTCGGTCGGGACTGCAAGCTTTCCGCCAAGCTGTTCCCAAAGGTCTGAGGCGTACTTGGTCTTCTCCTGAGCTGCTTTTATCTTTCCACCAAAGAAAACATCGTCAATGGCTACTCTTGCCGACGCGGCGATGAGACCAGTAGCGCGCATTCCACCTCCGAGAAGCTTGCGACTCCATCGTGCACGGTTGATATAGGCGAAGCTCCCAGTGACGATGCTGCCAAGAGGTGCTCCAACCCCTTTGGTGAAGCACAATTGGATGCTGTCGAAATACTTTCCAATCTCCCGTAGAGTGAACGCTCCAGCGGCGACTGCTTCCCAGACGCGAGCGCCATCCAGGTGCAGGTGAATGGGCGGGTTTTGCGCATGGGCCCACTGAGAGATGGCGCAGACATCGGAGAGGGGCATAATGGTGCCATTGAGGGTGTTCTCCAGGCTGATGATCCTGGTGGGGACTTCGTATATTGACTCCCCCAGTGTAGCCTGGCGCCTTACGTCCTCCAACGTAAGGTGATGGCCATTAGAAGGAAAGACCTGTCGGACCGAAACGCCGGTAAGATAGGACGCGCCGCCACATTCGAAAGTATGAAAGTGGCCTCGAGCGTCGGCCAGGATGGAGTAAGGCGGGGTCTTGAGGGCCGCTTGATGAGCCACCAGGTTACCCATCGTACCCGAGGCCACCAGAAGAGAGGCTTCGTGGCCCACCAGGTCGGCAATATACTCCTCCAAGGCGCGTGTCACCACGTCCTCGTCTGTGTCGCCGTCCCCGAGACTCGTAGCAATGATAGCCTCTAACATCGGCAACGAAGGCTTTGTGTAACTATCCGACCGGAAGTCGTTTGATGACTCATTGGAATGCGACCACGCTAAATCAGAAGTAGAGAGGGCCTCTCGCAGAGCATCCGGAACATTGAGCTCGTGTAGGCTGGTCTCAGCCTTGAGGCCGCTGGACGATGCAAAGCCGCTGGAAGTATCGGGGTGAGGAAGCTGTTGTTGCTCCTTTGAGTCAATAATTTGCGCAGCCATTGTATAGCCTGACGAGATCCAGATACAGCTGGCCTTTTTGTTTAGAAGTCGTAGGGGATAAAGAGGAGATAGGCCTGTCAGTCGAGAAAGGAGGCGTGGAGAAGTTGGCCACAGGGTGAAATTTATACTCCGGGCAAAAGGGGCCCTTCACAGCCTGTCTGAATACCTATACCTCTACCTTGGCTAAACATATCCGGACATCTACGTGCGCTCTTGACTCTCGTACAATGCGGTCCGATGTACAATTGTCGAAGTTCAGGGGACTAGTACTTTTCCGTCGGAATATGTTGCCATTTCAACAGTTTCCCGAGGAGGAGCAAGTCGCCTGCATGTTAGAAGCAGACTATGGAAGTCTCGCCTCTAAAGTCGTCTCTAAGCGCTGATCTGGTTTCGCATAAAGCGATGTGGGCTTATCTTGGATATCCAAAAAGCACGACGTAGCCAGAATTGGAAGGTACTAGTGCCATAAGAATCCACTCCGGAAAGAGCTCAATGCCGATTAGCTAGAGCACGAACCCTCTGCAAAGGATCTAAACGCCCCAAAAGTACCACATATATATAGATAATAAGAAAGTCGCCAATCAAATGCAACTGTAGGGCGGCGTGCTCTTGCGAACTTCTTGGTTCATATGTTGTCATAACTTAAGATTGGTCTTATTGCAGGGGTGACCTCTCGCTTTCATTGCAGGTAAGTACGCATTGATGACCATCATGCCACCCATTCCTCGGTCCAAGCTGGCTGCATTCCGGCGGCGAGCTAATCACTAAATCAGAACAGATGAGCTAAAGCGAATACAGTTTGATATAACTATAAGGTACCTTGATAATATAAGCTACTGCAAGCTTGTATTGGACGGACGACATACTAGTATGTATGTATGTATGTATGTCAGAGTGGAACTGCTAAAAAACGATCTAGATTCTCCCTTGACTATTTGCTCCAATGGATGATCATGTACTCGGTTCCTCTGAAACAGCTTACGGTTGAGAGAGTAGAACATGTCGTTTGCTCTGTTAAGCGGCGGGTAGCGACAGTTTCCTATCATAGCTTCCTGACAGTCGCTCCGTGGCGGACTTATCACGAGTCTAGATGGCGAGGCCATAGCAGAGGTGCACATCACCCAAGTTATGCGTTTAGTAACGGTTTGCCGTGAGGCCGGGACGCAACAGAAGCGGTACAGCGGCGTAGCAGTGCAGGTATTTCATCAGTTTGGTGTCCTAGCTAGTTAGTTCTATCTTGTTTTATCAGTAATGGCATTAGTTGCAGGCAGACTCGGTGAAATCAGATATCGGTCATTTAGATGTATCCATCGGTATTGATCGAATGATAAAAGCCGTTATATCATGGTCTCGGCAAAGGGCATTATCTCGAAACGTCAGAGCCGAGTCACAGGCTGGGCAAACGAAAGAGTGAACGATCATACATAATGACCAGGGAGCTGGCGCCCTTACCATCTCCAGGACGAAAGAGTAGTTTGGCGGACGCTGCCCCTGGCAAACCGGAGGAGTCATTCAAATGCGAAGAACTAATTATGCAGCTGTCTCATCGTCATCAAAATGTTGTCTCGTGAGAACTAGATATCAACCCCCACGTTCAGATTGCGGGGCGGACTCTAGTCGGAGCTGATGCGGATGCAAGTCGGAGAGACGGAATTGCCCAGACAGTCTCCGCAAATAAATAGTCAAATAAACGCCACATAACTGAGGAACATAATGAATGTATAGAACTTTAGTTGCAGCCCAAGTATGTCACCACACGCTATAACAGCCGTCCCCTCAGGGACCAACAACTGGTGGAAGGAGGCCACGGTCTACCAGGTACTCTACCTTCACAGTATCCCATGCACCGCTGACATGGCCAGGTATACCCCGCATCGTTCAAAGATTCCAACGGCGACGGATGGGGTGATATTCCCGGTCTCATCTCCAAGATCCCGTATCTCCATTCACTGGGCGTCGACGTAGTATGGCTGTCACCGCACTACGATTCCCCGATGCACGACATGGGCTACGACATTTCTGATTATGAAAAAGTACTACCGGCGTACGGGACTGTCGAGGACGTCGAAAGGCTGATTGATGAGTGTCACACGCGGGGAATGAAGCTCATCCTTGATCTAGTGGTGAATCACACCAGCGACGAGCACGCGTGGTTCAAGGAAAGTCGCAGCAGCAGGAACAACGAGAAACGCGACTGGTATTTCTGGCGGCCAGCACGGTACGACGAGCAGGGCAATCGGCTTCCGCCAACAAACTACAGGGGCTACTTCGCCGGGAGTACGTGGACGTGGGACGAGCGGACGCAGGAGTATTACCTGCACCTGTACGCGAAGGAGCAGCCAGATCTGAACTGGGACAACCGAGCCACGCGAGAAGCCATCTATAACAGCGCGATTCGGTTCTGGCTTGACAAAGGGGTGGATGGCTTCCGCGTCGACACCGTCAACAAGTATAGCAAGCGGACGGATTTCCCCGACGCGCCTGTCACCGACCCGAAGAGCTATATCCAGCCTGCCGTGGAGATGTGGTGCAATGGTCCGCGGATCCACGAGTTCCTGCGTGAAATGTACGATGAAGCCCTGGCGCCGTATGGCGACGTGATGACCGTCGGCGAGCTGGCGAATACGCCCGACCCGAACGATGTGCTCAAGTACGTTGGTGCGTCTGCGAAGCAGCTGAGCATGGTCTTTCATTTGGATATTGGGCATATCGGTATGGGTAGCAGCCTGGAAGACAAGTACGTTCTCCAGCCGTGGAAGCTCACCGAGATGAAGGCCATCGTTGGCAAGTGGCAGTCTTTCGTCGAGGGCACGGACGGGTGGACGACGGCTTTCTGTGAGAACCACGACAACGGCAGGTCGGTGTCACGATTCGGATCCGATGCGCCTGAATTCCGAGAACGCTCCGCGAAGATGCTGGCGCTGATGATGGTGGCCATGACCGGAACATTGTTCTTGTATCAGGGGCAGGAAATCGGGATGATCAATGCGCCGCGGGAGTGGTCGATCGATGAGTATAAGGACATTGAAGGGCTCGGATACTATCGAGAGGCCGAGCGCCAGGCTGCAAATGGCACCGATCCGAGCAGACCGGAGCGCATCATGGACGGACTGCGAATTCTGGCGAGAGATCATGCCCGACTGCCGATGCAATGGGATGATTCTCCCAATGCGGGATTCACGACGGGAACACCGTGGATGCGCACTCACGATTTGCACAGAGAGATCAACGTGACGAAGCAGGAGTCGGATCCTCAAAGTGTGCTTTCGTTCTGGAAGAGGGTACTGCGGCTGCGCAAGGAGTACCGTGAGTTATTCATCCACGGTGCGTTTGAGGTCGTGGACTTTGAGAATCTCCAGACCTTTTGCTTTGTCAAGTCGAGGGAGGAGAAGCGGGCATTTGTTGCCTTGAATTTCACCTCGTCCCCTCAGCCACTCACCCAAGCTAGCATGGCAGGGGCGATGAAACTTTTGGTCAGCAACTATCCCACCTCGCCATTGGGTACGTTACAGCCCTACGAGGGGAGGATCTACGTATCGTGACTTGAGCATATCATATAGGAATAATTCACCAGTAGACCGCAACAAAATCAAGGAAGATTAAAGACGATAGCCCCACGTAACGCAACTTCGCGCATATGTCATTAAAGTCTTACGCAATGGATCCCAAAGCAATGCACGGCAGACTGGCAGCGACGCCAGATGAAGACTAAATCTGTTAACAGCTATCCACCAATAATGCCGGATACATACCGAATCAGCGGGATTTTTCTGACAACAAGCCACATTCTGCTTGCAGTGCTGGTTGAGCACATCTTGGATAGGTAGAATAATCACAGCAACTGCAACTGTTAGCCATTTCACAAGTGGAAGGTATTAGACTAATCACTTTGCGCATCCAACTTGGAGCATTGATCAAAAGCCAAAATGCCGCTGACTCCTGAACCACCCCCGGCGAGGTTGCTCAAAAGTCCAGAGCCAATTCCCTCGTCGACCGAGGTACGATCACCACCTTTGACGACTCGGCCGCAGCACGAGAGCTGCGCTTCGTCGCCACATTTGCGTGCAGCTTCTGTGATTGTCATCCCAGGATCGAGCAGCGGAAATTGCACATCGCCTCGTCGAATGACGTGGTGGGACGGACGGGCAGTCACCGAGGTGATGAGAGTGAAGGCTGCGATGCTCAGGGACAATCTCATTGTGACAAGCAACTGATAAATCCTGAGTGAACAGGAAAGGTTTTAGGATTTGCTGGTAGTGAGGATGTGACTGCGTCAGCAGCAGACAAAGGTAGATATAAGTCGGCTAGTGTTGACAAGGCTAGACCAGATAAAATGATCAAAACATTCCAGATGACGATGGAATTCTTCACACCTGTGTAACCAAAATCCCGCCGCCCCTGGCATTCCTCGTCTGGACTCCTGAAAACATTCAGAGCATGCACCGTACGCCGAATCTAATGGATAAAGCGGTCAAGAGCATGAATTCGTTACTTTCTTATATGTTGTATAGATTCTATTATGCAGTCAAATTTTGGCGCCAAAACAAGCCTGCCAGTAATAAGAAAGGAGAATTATTGCTATACAGCGGTAATATTCCAGGAGGTCCGGGGCATGCGGGAAAAACGCTTGTGACTGTACGACTGGAATGCACTACTCAGCTTAAATAGAAGCTATTTGGAATCAGCATAAGACTCGACCATTCTGTTTTACTTGGAGAGACACGCTGTATCTGAATTTACGTATTATACCATGCTTATTTGCTGCCTGGTCAGCCGGAGAGCGCTTATAGCTTGGTCATCATAATCACGATAAATTCATCTCAATAAATTCGAGTAAACTATAACTTAATGCGCAGTATAAACGGAGTATCATAAGGACAACAGATCAAAACAAAAAGCACACAGGACCCTCATCAATAAGTCAAAGTCACAACCTTTCCCACCCAGTCTACCTCCGTCTTGTTGACAATTTCCTCGAAAATCCATTGCCCGACACGGGCACGATTCACAGTATACCCAATAGATGGATTCTCCTCTGTTCCCACCCGGAGGTTCTTTGACCCAGTCTTAGCAATTCTATGGTCCCCAACCAGCAACGACGGACGAACAATCACTGCTCCACTAAAAGCCCTGGACGATTCATCCTTCAGCTCATCGCCCTTGACCAACTCCTCCAGCTTCTTTTTATCTTTGTGGGGCACCGCGAGGGCAACGGAATACAGCGACTTGAAACCAAACGGCACATCATGCGAACCGTCCACGCCGGTGGTGGAGATAACAGTGATGACAGGTTTGCACAGTTGCTCGTCCGGGTACTCGGCATATATCTCCCCTAGCGCTGCGATGATGGATTTGATCGCTTGCTCGCAAATATGTGGATTATCCATTTTGACCGGGGTGGTCAGGGAAAGCTGCATCGAAGGACGGGCCCCGATGCCAGAGACGATCTTGTCCACAAGCTTTCTTTCGTCTCCGGACATCAAGGTCTTCTTGACGGCTGCGACATCGGTGACATCGCCTTGGATGATAATCAGGTTTGTGCTGATGCTTTCCTCGCTGATTCCTTGCGCCAGCAACATATCGTGCAATTTCTTAGGTGTGCGCGCCAATGCGACTGCTTTGAGGCCTTGCTGGAGGGAGAAAGCCAGACATGCATTTGTGCATCCGCCTGTCGCGCCGAAATATGCGGTTCTTTCGGAGTCCATTTTGAGAGACAAAGTGTTTGTATGAGGTTGTGTAGAGCCAGAAAGACTCGTAAGAGGGAGACTGTGATTAATATAGTCATGCGACTTATGACTTCAGCCCTATCCAGTCTCCAGTTGACGGTAAGGCTGAAATACTGGCTCGGAGCAACAAGTGGTTGGTTCACGGCCGCGGGAACTAACATTTAGCCCGTCATCGATCACGGAGGATCTGTCTGCCCGACTCATCCATACACATACAGTCCGTATGTGTCTCGGTCGGACTGATTCATATCCCCCAATCATGTATTTCCCCGACTCCGACTCTTACTCAGAGTACAAAAATGCCACATGTTGCGCCGCTAGTATCTTGTAGAAAAGTAATCTTTCTATGTGAATATATAGCAATTATCATTATACCAGCCCATGTCATAACATTGTTCTGATGTTTAATCTGGATAACAGGTGGTTAAAATGAGTTTTAACCATGGAGGTTGTCCAGGATAGGTTATATATATTTCCACGCCACTACCCTACCAGCCTTCTACATATATAATCTCCGAAAAGCGAATATACCTTCCTCCGTCTACTGAAATACCAACAAACTGGGAACTCAATCAGCCATGCCACGAGTACAGGCACACCACCCCTCCGAATTAACCGGACACCTCGTAATCAGGGAGTGCCCATCCCTTTACATCTTCGCGGAGGACCAACTTGGCCAGGACATCCAATCTGAAGAATGAGGCTATAGCCAGGAAAAAATAGAGGACAGCAATACCGAAGGATGTTGATGGAATCTGATCCCAAAAACTAGACCCCTCCGATAAGCCCTTTTGGACCTGGTCAATGAAGGACCGAAACGTTTGTTCATAAGCTTTGAACGCGCTGGACAGAGCGTCTTTCATCGCACTTCCATCAGTATCCACCACAGAACCTCCGCCGCAATGTTTACCTATCTCACCAGCTAGTACATAAGCACCAACAAGGCTGCAGGTGGTGCCCATTCCAGTGGTTGCCGACGGGCAAAATGCTGCATCTCCCAGGAGAACCACGCGGCCGCGGGACCAACAGTCCAACTTGACCACTCCCAGTCGCTCGCAGTAAAAGTCGTCAGCATGCTCGAGTGCTTTGAGGATATCGTCCGCCTGCCACCCTGCGCCGCGGAATATCTCCGCAAAGCCATGCTTTTCTTCCACGACGTCGCCCTTCTGCGCATTCCTCAGTCGGGCCGATTTCGGCTTGCACGAATCGGGCTTGCAGGCGAGGTACACCTGAATCTGGCGTGGATTATGCCTGCGAACGGCCAGAAACCGCCTTTGAGGAGCGATATATACAGAGGCAAGATAATCAGCCCCTGCGATGGGCCGGGGGACCGTGAAATACGCTATGTAGACCCCGAGGGAATGGAAAGGATCCGCAGCGTCAGAGTCGAGGATCAACCTGCGAGTGCGAGACCCCTGGCCGTCCGCACCGACTATGAAATCAAAAGTTTCCTTCCCACCACCTGAGAAGACGGCCTCGACAAAGCCATCATTGTCGTTGATGCTTTCAAGTCTCGTTCCGAAGACGTACTTGACACGGTCCACCGTGGCGTCGTACAGAAGCCGACATAAATCGCCCCTTAATATCTCAAAGTCGGTGGTGAAGCTCTGTAACCCTTTGCCTGACCTGTTCGCCGGAAAGTAGGCCCTTCGTCTGCCAGAGCGATCAACAAATTCCAAGCCTTGCTCTTTAACGGATTTCGCGCGGAACGATGGCTCGAGCCCCATTCGTCGCATAACCTCGATCCCATGGCCCCGCAGAGCAATTTGCAGGCCCGTGGCGCGCAGGGCCGGGAACCGCTCGATAACCGTCACGTCGTGGCCCATTTTGGAAAGCCAGAAAGCAAGCGCGTTGCCGGCAATGCCTGCGCCGCAGATGAGGACCTTCAACTGTGCCATGGTTATCTCGGTGCTTGAAGGTAGGATATGTATCTGTAGCCAAGAGAAGGATGTTCCAAGTTCGACTGAAGGAACTGGAAATGAGGGCCTATATATACTCCATCTACGATTATCCCCGTCGGCTCTTGACGGGATAATATCTCCGGTTTTGCCATGCTCTTTCAAGGCAGAAATAGTCGTCGGTCCAGGGTGAGACAGAGTGTCACAGGCACATTGTAGCTTTATCTCCGTTACTGGTCTCATGTCTCGGTATCAGAATTCGGGCCGGAGTTGTCGGCCGTGCTCGGGATAATGAAGTTTTCTCCAGCTCCCGATACACAGAGAGAATCTAACAGGCAGCAGTAGGTGATCCTATCCTCACCGAAAGTATGCTTAATATGGTCTGTTAATGCTAGTGAAGGACATGGGATTGGTCCTCGGTTCGGAGTAGGGTTGATCGCCGATAATTCGAACTGCAGTCTCACATCCATATTAGCAAGGTGATCATTCTCCCTAGAGTACCAGACCAAAATGGGCCAGCGCTTAAGATCATAAATATATCGGACTTGCACTCCCGCCAATCGTGACCTTGTCCAGAGTCCATCCGACAAATTCACCGCAGATCTGCTTATTTACCAACAGACGACAAAATGAAAGCAAAATTCCTTTCCGAATCCGATCTCGTTTCTCCCAAGTGTATGCTCCTCTCCCTGTCCCTTCCAAATAACGACGCTATCACAAGTGATCTGTCGTTGCATCCTGGGTCCGGCTCGTAATGGGTACTTCTGCTGTTCCGCCCAGATTCACTCTCCCGCCTTGTCTCGATTCCTCTTCTGCATTAAACTAAGGCTGGGGCCAAGATTGATCTGTCCATTGCTGAACAAAATAAGGATCCGAAAGGTCAAAACTGATGTTTTCGTTGCTCAGAAAGTCGAAGTCAGCATCGGTCATTGTAGGCATAGCCAGCATATCCCCGTATGTCCAGGATGCAATATCTGGAGGACTGGCACTGGTCGAGAGGGAACTGGCCGCCATGGATTCCAGAATATCGCGGCACTCAGCCAAGCTCTGGCCGGCCGCATTGATCACAGCTTCTTTGCCGGGAAGTCCATCAAGTAGTGCCTCTACTTGGGCCATTGCCATGCAGACAAAAAGGTAGCCTCTGACGTTTGTTTCACCATACCACAGTCTATTACGCGTATATTGGACCACCTTGCGCGCGTCTTCCAGCAATGGCTCTCTCCGAGCACGGTTTCGCTGCTTTGATAATATAGAGTTGTTTGCTTCCAGTTGTGTGATGAGTTCCAGGAATATGACCACGACACCCCGGGTGATGATATCTCGATACATGCCACCCCCAGAGAGTAGCAAGCGACGGTACAGTTTGTCCTCGAGGAGCGAAACCAAGTCAAGAGCAGCTTCGACACACAGTTTCTGGGAGTAACTGTATAGAGGATTGCGTTTGCTCTGGATTGCGTACGGATAGTGGAGACTCAGGAGGAAGCGACACAGATAATGCGCGCAGAAATTATATTTGAACCGACGTGCTTCATGAGTCGGCATGTCATGCTCAGTTGACATGTGTTGATCCACGAAGACCGTTGCACTACGACAAACTGACGCCAGCTCATTCCCAAGACGAAGAACTTGGTCATATGAAGGTTCGTCCTGCAAGTTGTTGATGACTCTTGTAGCTTCCAGTCTTAAAGGCAGAGAGTCAGCCAGCAGACGCTGGACCGAGGTCTGGGTGGATATAGAACTTGCTTTGGCTGTAGGGCCTTCTCCAAATACCTCGACCAAATCGTCGTCGTCCAGGTTGGATGGTGGCTGGGTATTATAGTCTGCAGCTGTCATCATGGGATCCATACCTGAATCCAACGCAGCCTGTACATTAAGCTCCAAGATTGTATACCACAGTCGCCTTCGTAATTCCCTCTGAAGCACACTCATCTCGCCTAGGCAGCTGGGATCTTGATGCAAGCCCATCTGCATGGCCATCCGGATTAATGAACCGGCTGAAATCCAGGCCAGATCTGCTCCTACCCGGTTTACCTGACGAGCAATTAGAAGCAGGCAATGGATCTGAATCCCATCTAGAGTCAACCGATCCTTCTCAAAAGGCGCGGAAAGCCATCCTTGAGCGATATGGATCCATGATCTGGCTTTGGAAGCCAGCTCAGTATAGGCTTGGGCATCGCCGTGCAATGGGGCGGCAATAGCTATGACCAGAAGAAGTTTCACCTTGAAAGGTGTCGTTGCCGTTTCAGGGTCCCTCAGATAGCTCTCGTATTCTGCTCTGAACAACTTTGTGTGGAGAATTCGGTAGCATGTGTCAAACGTGTCGAAATACAGTCGCACTAGTTCGTCGAGCACCGGGCGGCCGGGAAGGAGTTGATGGATACTGGTAGGAAGTGGACTCCGACTCGGCAATTGCTTCTTAATATCTCGAGCCAATTGTTTGCATTTGGCAATTGCCTCTGAGATCTGTTCGCCAGAACGTTCAGAAGGCATGTCTTTGTTGTAAGGTAGGCCATCCACCTTTGGTTGGTTAACATTGATCAGGAGCCAGTACTCTACACATAGTTGGGCGACGTACCAGAGGCACCGAGCTCATCCAATGACCGTGACCAAAGACCCTTGTCTTGGATAGGATGCCGTGAAATGGCCGAGGAGGAGCTTGGGGTGTGGAAGAGATTTGCGGGATATTGTGGGTTCTGTCCGGATCCTGTGGGATGCATCGCGCAGGGCCCTCGGACACAATAGATACCACTGGTACAGTGCTTTCGTCAATTAATAGATTGGGCGAACTGGAGGCAGGCCGTTGTAGTACGCTCGCGTCTTGGTCGGCTGCTGCTTGCACCGCCGGTTCGTGTGACTGTTGTGATGCCGGTCTCTCGAAGCCTGTGGTGCGGGCTACCGCATATGTGCAAACAGCCGACTTATGCGCTCTGCATTGCCCACAGGGGCTGTTTCGGTCGCATTTGACCTTGCGCCGCCGACACTCTACGCAGGACAACGCTGGGCGACGGCGTCTTCTGGGTTCAGGCGGCCCAGCCATTGCTGTAGGTTATCGGACAAGAAGGGAACTCGTCCGTTTCGTCCGGTCGGGATATCGACTTGGACATAGAAATCAAAAACCGAGTCTGCTCTGTCGTTCATGGGCGGAGGAGGATTAAATGTTATCTCCGAAACAGTATCGGACGTCACAAGGTGCCGATATCTCCGAAACTGCATACCTCCTGTAGCGACTTAAGTCCGGGAATTATCCTGTAAGCTGATCTGTCATTTACGCGGACGGATTTTCTAGATCGGTGATTACGAAATTTAGATAGACGATCCTCCGATTAACATTAGTGGATTTCCTCGCAAAGGAAGTCCAGGGTTTCCGGCCGACACGAGAGCAGCAAAGGAGGCAGCCTTCTCGACATAGTACTACAGTCCAGAAAGGTCGGATTTGGTATAACTAACGCGAGGTATCTGCTGATGAAGATAAACATACTACCTCTAGGCTTGAATGTCCTTTTGAGCGGCAATCTGAAGAGTGAATTCTGCTGCATAAAATCCCATTAAATCCTCTGTTCTGCTTTGCTACACCTATAGCCAAGAGACCCGGAAATCAAACTGACTGTCATAACATCTAAAACACACTTCAACTGAATGCGCTTCGGGCTAAACAACATTGACAGTGGATCTCCGCGGCATTGCCTAGGGCTCATTGAATCTCCTTTAGAGCTTCAAACACACCATTGTATCCACAGTTATAGTCTACATTGGCCAGTCTTTCCTCCATGGTAATATCCTTTGCCTGGACATGAGTGTCCTCCAGGACCTTTGAAGCACGCGGGCGGCGAATACTGTCCACCTGCTTGAGAACCGACTCGATTTCCGCACGAGAAAGGCCTGGACGCAACAAGCGGAGACTGTCGGCATCCTCGACTGCCATGTTCGCCCCTTGACCCTGCAATGGGGTCATCGCATGGGCTGCATCTCCGATAACAATTGCGCGTCCTCGATTCCAGTTGGGAAGGGGGTCCATATCTTGAAGCTCCCACACTTTCACCTCGGTGGCAATACTGGTATCGTTAGCTTCTGAACCCGTGAAAGCCGCAGGGTATATACCTTAGAATCTTGCGTATAGGCTCGTAGTAGTCGCTAAACACTTCAATCATTTCCCGGCGGTCACCGTCTGCGTGCCATGACTCCAGGACATTTCCTTTGTGATGGCGGGTGGGAAAGAGGCACGAGAAGTTCATGTAGTCATAATTCCGTATAGCGTAGGCTGCAATCATACGGTTACTCCCATCCCCTGCCTGCAGCCCAGAGATGCGACCTTCGGCAGTACTCGGCTCCCACCACACGGGTAGATAGCCAAGGGCTTCTTTAACCGCCTCAGCGGGGGCGGCAATGCGGTAGCAAGTCAGTCCATTCTTCTTCGCCTGATAACTGTCATTGCCGACAATCCGGCGACGGAGACGTGAATGCACGCCATCAGCAACTATATTTCAGAGTCAGATTCTTCTGCCTCCTGGGTTATTGCTGGAGAACTAACCAATGACCACATCTGCTTTCACAACGGACCCGCCTTCCAACGTCACAGTAGCTTTCTCAGGGTCGATATCAATGACATTGGTATTGAACACCATCTGCGCCGGACTGCCTTGGATACCGAGCTCATGAGATGGGGTAGTAGCAAGTCGAAGAAGCTCCTCACGGAAATCAGACCGTTTCATACTGAGGGTATCTGCTCCGTATCGGGCCATGAAGTCAATTGGGAAGTCTTGCAATTGATTGCCATTTTTGTCAAATAGTCGGTAACCATAACATGGCACCGCACCAGCACGACAACGGTCAAATCCCATGGTTTGAAGGATCTTCACCCCGTTGGAGAACAAACAGATACCCTGTCCACCGGTGGCTGTGTCTGGACCGCCGCGCTCGTAGACGGTGACATCGTGATGCTCGCGGAGGATCCGGGCCGCAGCTAGGCCTGCCAGACCAGAGCCGACGATGATAATGCGAAGCCTTTCAGCAGTCATTTTCTAGGGTGGTTGCCTCTTGAATAGACTGGAATCAGACGGTGAGAGGATATGACGTGAGCGTTAGATTCAACAGTCTTAAGGATGTCGCAAGCCCTTCTTATAGCTAGAATTAGCCGGTACGAGCGGAGGGAACCTTATGGCGAGCACTTGGTGTCCATCATCTTCCTCACAGTATCTCCGAAAAGGCCGACTGGGGTTCAGGAAGCTCAGGGTAACCCTGCCACTGTCGTGGAACGTATCGGAACGACGGTCTACGTATCGCCAGTGTGCACCATTATGTCTCGGTCAGGTAGTTTTCAACGAGCCTAAGCTTCCGTTGATGCGTTCTATCCGAAGCCTCGGGTTGTGCCCGGTGATATCGGGACTCGGTGTTGTATTTCTGCACAATGACTGACAAAAGGAATTTGATATGAGTGCTAAGATATGTGGCGGACCGAATCTGCAGACCTATCATAATGGATAGGACTGTTGCACAAGCCAAATCCTTCGAAAAATCTCCACCAAACTTATGCATGTCCTGAGATCGCAAACTAGCCGTGGGGCGGACACAACTGCATTTCATGACGCCCTTGAGTGGAGCTTGCAAGCGGCCCATCAAGCCAACTCCATTTTCCTGTGGTGTTCATCCGCAGTAATTTGCGCGTCAGTGACATAGTTCTTGAACTTGCGCAGGTTGACCCTCTTCTCAAACCTACAATACAGCTGTCAGATGCTATTCAAGGGACCCAAAGAGGACTGTCAATAAAGGAGACTCACAACTCATCGATTTCACCCGGTGTGCGGCGCGTTACCTCCGGAAGGATAAACCACGCAATAATCACAGCTACGGTCCCGGTACCAGCAAAGCTATTCGCAAGGATTAGTCCCTGTCCACCGAAGCAACCATGGGTACGCACAAAAAGCCGGTCTTCGGGCCCCATTTGGTAGGAGGGTTATTGATCATCAACGGGGTACAGAAGCTAAACATGATGCTAATCAAATTCGACGAAGCCAGAGACCAGGCGGCTGTCTGGGCACGGAGTCGTTGCTGAGGAATCTCCGCTGCATAGGCGTATCCGATGGCGGACGCACCAGTCGTGGAGAAGGTGGCCAGACAGGCGTAGAAGATCTTTATCGCATCAGTATACAGAAATGACATATAAAGTGTGAGCGAGCCTGGGCAAACGAACCAACAGAGAACTGAGTGTTGGCGACTTGTAGTCGAAGCAGCCAACGATGCCCAGACACAGCACCGAGAGAACGGTTACAGCATAGGGATAAACTGTCAACGGCCGACGACCGAATTGATCGGTCAAGGTGGCTGTGAGAAGCATGGAAAGAAGCTGGACGCATGAAAGGATGACAGTCACGAGGAACGGATTCTTATTCCCGGCGTATTGGACTGAGAGGTCAGCTTGCGAAGCGCGAACAAGGGAGCAGCCTTACAGAAGTAGGTGGCATAGGTGTTGAACACGGCCAACCCGACAAACTGCTGCGTGATTTTTGGCCATCCAGCAATGATAAACCGGACCATGTTTCGACCTTTGAAAATGGCCCACATGCCTTGCTCCTTGTTCCGTTCGGCGACGATCCGCTCGTGCGCCACCGTGGAAGTCATCACGTTCTACATGCGTTAGCCCCACGCATCACTGACAGTGAGAGTAGTACGGACAATCTGATCCTCGATATTATAATCTGGTACAGTACCGTTGCACGTCTTTAGAACCTTCTCTGCTTTTTGCATCTTCCCTTTGCTGACAAGCCACCAAGGGGTCTCCGGGATCAGGACGAAAATGACACCTGCGGCGCCGATCATAGCCCACTACTACCGATTAACCTCAGCTTTGAAGTGCACAGACGCCTGATTGTGACTAACTTGAGTGTAGATGGGAGTTCGAAAATCATATGGATTCGTGGCGCTCAGCCTATTCAAAGCCACCGAGGCGAACAATTGGCCTACCACGAACCAGCTATTTGAGTTAATATCCTATCCATGGACTCGAGATACTTGATAGGGAGTTACAGACAAGCTGTATGCATTGATGAAGAATCCTCTGAGCTGCGTTGGAGCAATCTCGGACAGATATAATGGCATTGTGCATTGGAGCATACCAACGCCCATCCCCGAGAACAGCTTTGCGACGAGCCAGTGATACCATCTAGCAGAGAATGATTCTATCAGGACGCTCTGTGGGACTGTCAGAGGACTTGAATTGCAGATGCTCAGTGAATAATTACCACCACGAATGTGAGCCAGATGATATACAGAGCTGATTTTCGCCCAAAGGCCTCTGTCGCGTATTGGAGAAGCTGTTCCTCTTAGTACAGCTTGACTCTTGCAAAAAGATGAGATCATACAATCTGACCAACTGTCTGCCCAGTCGATTGAATTCCACCCCAGGCTGAGATGTATTTGCCCGCTATGATGGCCGTATCAGACGTGGTCATTTGTCGGATGAACCCTTTATTGGAAACGATGCCTCCGTTAAGATTGATCTCTGCCGATCAGTTAGTTTCATAGCTCTTCATAGCTTTTACACCATGGACTGGAACTTACGGTAACCATCCAGTGAAGCACTGAATGCTGCAGCCATTGCAATCACTGCAACCATCCGGTATCGTCGCACCGATTGCCAAACAGTGAGGTCGTCCTCCTTGCAGCGCATCAAGGGGGCAGCTTCCTTGCCAGTTGCAGAGCCCGTCTCTGGAGGATGAGAATGCTCGACATTATCGACCTCTGGTTTGGCTATCTCAACCGACCCAGTCTTCTTATCAAAACTCTTGATGGTCGTCATAGCGAACGACATAGCGAAACGAACAACAGGCCAGCAGTGACCTGACCCCGAACCGGATCGTTGATTCCTGCTGGGCAAATAAACTCTTTAAGCATCTTCCACGTTGCATAAGTGTATGACTTGGCCGCCCGAATCCCCGGAGTCCAGTCCATGCGGGGAACCCAGGATCAGATCAAATATTCTCGCGGGGACTTGACGGGCTGGACAAATTGGGATCTGTCGTCTCAGCCATTGATTGCTTAGCCAGAATAACCCATCTCCTAATGGAGGGGGAAAAATTCTCCACCAGTATGGTCTCTAGTGCTGACGCTCATGTGACTTGACGTCTTGAAAGCAACTTTGACATGAATCACGTCTGCCAATAAGAGCACTATCTATTCCTGTTGCTTCAATCAGAAGAGCCAGTCAGAATGCAAAATCTCAGAGCTCGGTATAATGTCTGCCGAGATCATGAGTCATGTGCATGGCCAGAAAGCTTGAGCTGCTCAAGCGAAGGACAAGGTTTGCCATTGCTGTGAGGAAAGATTATCTGTTGGACGGGATATTGTCTTGCTAGAGACATATGCAAAATACGGATAAGTGCTAGAATTAGGTACTGGCCGACTGGGACTGGCCGACTGGGACTGGCCGACTGGGACTGGCCGACTGGGACTGGCCGACTGGGGAAATTCCGAGTGAGGTTCCAACTCGATCATGTGCATCTAGAAATAATCTTCCTGCAGAAAAGCATAGAGTAAGTCGTACAGTTCAGAATAATTGAATCAGTGAGTCTCAAACAGCGAAGGTGGTAGACATGGATCTCTTTCTCGCACCCCTCTTGCTATGGAGCTACATTCCCATAGGAACAAAATGACCTTGCCATCCCTTCTGCACCGTCGTCCAACTCTAGTGAACAGCTGTCAGCAGCAAGCTACGGTGGCGAGACGGTTCTCGGTCTGCATCAGCGACTTGAACAGTCTGTCAACCACCATTGCTGTGGCGACTTCAGCGAAGAACAAAATGAATTGTTATTGAGCAAGGTAATGACCCTATTTGTGCGCGATCCCAGTCTGAATGGTTTCACCCTACGACTGACAGTTATCAGTCTTCCCAAGCAGCCACCTCGTGGCCAACTCGCAATCCTGGACGATCTCGGCTGATTATCCGTCCTGGCAGGATGCAGAGTCTGGCAATTTGTCGACCTCTAATGTAGTATTATACTGCTGGCGGCCTTTAGATCCAAACAAAACAGAATGCCTCCCTAAAGTCGACGATAAGGCCGTCCGTTTCGTCCTCAACCATTGGACATAGGTGAATACCTTGGAGTGAAGTTAAAGTATCGTTCAGATGCAATTTCGAATCATTCTGAATATGAACCTATTTTTAGTACATCTTCACATCAACACGAGCGACGGAAGTGGCGGGACCGACCCGTATTTGTCCCCGTTCAATATCCATGAAGGAAAAGATCTTCACATTTGGCCCCAGAATTGGCCATGCAAGGAACGAACACGGGCTAGTCAGGGACCTTTGATGATCAGTGAGTTTCTCTTAATCATTTTAGCCCTGATCTCCGGCCTCGCAAAATGATACCCATCTGGCTAAATAGTGCGTTTGAGCGAGATTAGGGATGACGATCCTCTCGTATACACGCCCCACAGACGGGATGTGATGATTTCAGTCGTATATCCTCTCTGGAGTTGTCTGAACCTCCTCATATGATTGAATGGTCCAAATTTGAAGAGCAATCCTCAGGCGACGGTCGATTCTGTAGTTCGTATCCGTCTGGATCTATTTTGGGATGCGAACATCGCAATCAAAGTCAATCATCCGAGTATATATACCAGCAACATCCTGCCTGAGTCGACAGAAACCACATCAAGACACTGAATACCGTCACTTCCGCTTTAAAATGAAGTTCTCCATTGCTGCTATTGTCACCATTGCTGGCCTGGCTTCGGCCCTCCCCAGACAGCCCGAAGCCCGCGCAGCCACCGTCCAAGGCTTCGACATCTCCAACCACCAGTCGAGCGTCAACTTTGAAGCTGCAAAGAAGGATGGCGCAGAGTTCGTGATGATTAAGGTTCGTTTTTGTCCGACAATCCCACAGCTCACCCAGCCAACATGAACTACAGGCCACCGAAGGCACGACGTACAAAGACACCGTCTTCAACTCCCACTACACAGGCGCCACCAAGGCCGGCCTTCTCCGCGGTGGTTACCACTTTGCCCGCCCCGAAAAGTCCACCGGCAGCACGCAGGCCAAATTCTTCCTGAAGAATGGCGGCGGGTGGAGAAACGATAATCGGACGCTGCCGGGGATGCTGGACATCGAGTACAACCCCTACGGAGAGACATGTTACGGCCTCAGCCATTCCCAGATGGTCGCTTGGATCCACGACTTTGTCGACGAGTACCATCATGAGACGCATCGGTGGCCCATGATCTACACCACTGCAGACTGGTGGAATCGCTGCACGGGCAACGCCAAGGGCTTCGGTGATAAGTGTCCTCTTGTGCTGGCGGCGTATAGCAGCTCTTCTCCGAAGACGATCCCAGGTGACTGGAAGACATGGACCATCTGGCAGAATTCGGACAAGTATGAGCACGGAGGAGACTCGGATAAGTTCAACGGGCCCATGACGCAGTTGAGGAGATTGGCCAGTGGTTAAGTTTTAGGCTTAGCATTCCTGTCCTTGGGCTATATTCTGTATTACCTACTGTCTTGGTTCGTTTGAGTTTATAGAGATTTTCTGTCGTGACACTCATGTTGTATGATATTATTCTATGGATAAGCTCCGGCAATTCTATCTGATTATGCATCATTCCTGGTTCTCAAGATTGATTATACCCCTTTTGGTTGACATAAGTATGACGGGAATGTGCCGTCTGCAGTACCATGTCACCATGATTCGATACATGGCGCTGTTGATTGGCAGTCCGCGAAGCTTCTTGGCTTGCCACAAGCATATAAGCCTATGATTCGACATACCAGGCTGTGTCCCTGACTATTGACAATCTGCACGTCATGCTAGGGTCATTTCGCGGCGCAGCATATAAGATCAATATATAAAGTGAACCGTGTACGTGCATCTAAGGGCCACTCTCTACTGCACTTCCGCATCACGCGTTAAGCCATACACATTTAATACTCCTGGGACACAATGCCTTCCAAACCACTCGCCGACCCTCCGCTTCAACCAAAGAAGGTACACGGCGTGACCCGCGATGACGAGCCAATTGACGATTACGAGAATGCCATCCGCTCGAAGCAGCAGGAGGAAGAGCCCTCGGACAGGGGAAATGACACCCCCTCACATCTAGGAACATCGACACGACATAAGGGCGCTCGGACTCGATCGCAGGGTTCGCGGAATCGATCGACCACGGGACGTGTCTGAGACCTTCAGAACACACAATTGAGAATACAATTAGTTCTATTGACTGGACTGTGAAGGGAATAAGAGCATTCAGTGTTTATCTCCAGCGAGGGGCTGCTGCACGGTTCTTGTGCATCTTATGTTACGGTCTTGAATACAATCTTGCAATCAAAGGAGTCCCTTAGAAAGCTAACTTTAACATCTAACCATGATATCCCTACTTCCTTATTTTTCGGGCCGCCCTAATATAGCCCAGAAGTTACTTAAGGCAAAGCTGGATTACATAGGCTATATAAGGAATATAATAATAAAATGTCAAGAGGTAATAATGCTAGTAGAATGTAATATATCCTATAGCCCCTGAATTAAAGTATTATTATTAGTTGCAATATCTGTGGTCATAGTAAAGATTTGATCTAGGAGTTGTTATTCTTTTAATAGTTATACCACAGTTCGTATAGTTTCTGCGGCCCTTTAAATTCTGTATTAGAGTTTGCTAAGTTACCCTTTTCTTACCCTTTCAACGACTATTTAACTTCTGGTGCCTTCCCATGGCGCTGGTACCTTAAGATTTATAGTGAGGGTGGCCCAACATTGTTAAACAAGACATATATTACCTTCAGCTGACCTGTATATATGTCTGCGACCTGGTTAAAGTGATCCTGTACATCAGCAGAGCATGTCTTAATTAACTATTTAATCCTTAATCTTTTACTTCCATTTAACTGTCGCTTATACTCCGTTTATTAGTACCAGGCGGCGAAATCATCTCTGTATGCCATGTCATATAGAACCGACTAGTTTCTATAGTCAGGACCAACGCGTTGAGAGTTGCCAGAGAATCCTCCACAGTGGAAAAGAGGCTGGGACTGGGACTGGGAAAGGGCTGCGCAATAAGCTAACTAATGTTTAACACTCTAGAGGGCGATTAACAAGGAAAATAAATATAAAATGAGGGGAAATCACGATTTGGCGAGGTCTAATAGTGAGATCATGTGATGATCATCCTCGTCACTGGTTTTGCCTATTTTCTCCCTCCAAACACCCGGTTCCATCTCGACTCACTCTTCAGTAGCTCACCAACACATTTTACAATGGTTGACGATCGAATCTTACATTACCTACCGCCAGGATGGACGGAGGAGATGTATCAGAACCAGACTGACGGCGCCCTTGAAGCCCTTTCCGAACAGGTGCGTGGTTACACATTAATAAGAGCAAAGAAACCAGAAGAGATGAGCTCTTCGTGTCATCCGTACAGTCTCCCGGCGGATGCTGACATGACCAGGAACTACAAAATCTGATGGAGCGCCAGGCAGCCGAAGCCAAGCTCATCAGTGCGCAAAACATGGCTCGCATAAATGAGGGGCGCATCGCGCGCGGGGCTCCCCCAATGCAAATCCCATCGCCAGCAGCCGATGACGCCGCACCGGTCGGGACAGGAGAGGCTGAAGCAGACCAGACAGATTCGGCAACTCTCGAAAACCTGAAAACGCTAGTCTCGCTGGTCGAGGAGGAAGACTGGCCTGATTTCGGCTTTTTGGTGTTCCGCACGTATTATTCCGATGAGCCGCTCTGGGAAAAGTTCCTGGTCCAGTACGACGCGTTCCTCGATGAGGGGATAAGTGCTGCCCCGGCAGAATCCGGGATTGAGCGGATTCGCGACCGGATTTTCCTCAAGTTTGTGTCGGATGAAGCAATGGCGGGGGAGTCGCCAGCAAGGGTGGCGTATGCCTATCGCCTGTGCGCGGAGGAGATGGACGACGATGCTGCGGAGGACAGACTTGAGCCTGGTCTCCACACACGGATGTGCCTCATGGTCGACGAGGCGTGTATGCGTTCCGTCGTGGATGCCAAACCGGGTTCTCCTACGCCGTTCATGAAGGCGGTTGACGTCACCCTGGGAGAGCAGCGATTGTCGTACTCGGGGTCTTTCAAGGTGGCGATCGCTTCGCTGATCACCAAGTTCTACCCCGCGCTGCTTGACTGTCAGGACACGTCGGATCTTGTGCCACCAACAGAGGATGCAATTTGGGGGGCGTGAACTACGACTCTCCCGCGATTGATGGGAAGACAGACTCGGTTGATTGAATGACCGATTCATCTAGTACACTACCCATGTAGATTGTACAAAGTGAATCATGTTGTCCGATTTTTAAGGACACACAAAGCTACGTGTAAGACAGCATTGAAGCTACTACAATTTGATATCGTGCTCAAAAGCGTTCTTCCATGTGCAACCTGACTAAACCAGCACGTCCATATTCTCCTCGACCTTGCGCCCCTCATCCTACCAAACCTTTCTCTTCACTTGACCAATGGCTTCACGTAATCCAGGCAGTGAGCACTGTCAGGCTCGACAGCTTACTCGACCTGCCTTTTAGGTCTACGGCCGTTAGTATTGCAAAAGCTCTCTCCTATAAACACCACGGGGCACCTTCGCGCAAGGAACATACCTGAAACGACCTTGTTCCTCTGTAGAGACTTGTACAGCCCATACGCTTGACTGCCGCCCGTCCAGTTTGTTATTTCCTTGTCCACTTTAGCCTGGTAAAAGGTCTGCAAATTGTCATTGAACGCTGTGAAGAACCGCTGATACCACGTTTTGTGCAGTGCCGCAAAACTGACTCCCGGTCCGGTGACCTTGGGATTGGTTTGAGCGGCGCTATCAAGTGCTTTGAAGATCTGCTGCTGTACCTCGTAGGCATGCTTCAGTGCAGCCTGGGCCTGCGCGAAGAGATTTCCAATGCTGTGGTTAGCCTAGGGGGAAGCGAGACTTGGAATATGCGCAGCATCTTACGTCGGGGGAGTTCATATACTAATGATTTGTGGGTCAGCCTCCTGCTTCTTTTCTTCCACCATTTGCACATGGGTTGCCAGTAATACGTACAGGAAGAAGGGATTGATCTATGTTATTGAGATATGCAAGCCGCACGGACGGGCTCGCCTTGTTCCATCTGTCATCGCCGATGACATTCGTGTGGATCGCCCACGCCTAGGCAAATTGTCAGCCAGCCGACTCGGCGGAGGTCACTTTACTCACGGATGTCTTCAAGGAATTCGTCTGAGCATCGCAGATCATCAGGTTCTGATAGTCGGCATTGCCCGATTTACTCCCAAGGGCATGGTAAATCGCCCTGAGACCATTAGCCTGAAAGTATTCCCCCCGCTTGGTGTTGGAGAAGAAACATACTCAATCGGCGTGTCGCCGTCTAAGCCAGCAGGCTGTGCAACTCCAAGGTCTTTCCACGTCCAGTGCACATATCCGGTGTCACCAAAGACTAAACAGCATTAACATAGGTATCTAGCATGTGTGCGTAACGGGAAAATAGACCCACCGTCTTCCCAACTATATCCGCTCGTAATTCCCTGGGGAATGCTTTTATCCGGGTATTTGTTATCGATCATCGACTGCGCAAATTGTGCCGGCGTTTGCAGCTCCGTGACATGTTCAGTGACATATTTGCCTGTGAATTTTCCCCCGGGAAATTAGAGCTATTTTCTTTCAATCCTGACAGGTGTTACCTTGGATACATACGAGCTAACTTCCGCGCCTGGAAAGCAGCGGCATTTTTCAAGCAAATAGCGGTAGCCTTCCCTGCGCCATTGGCCCAGAACTGTCTGCCTTTGCCGGCGAGTTCGGCGACGGTATAATAGGTCGAGGCAATGAACTTTGTTCGTCGATTTTTTGGTAGTTTTACGACCGATGAACGCACACGGGCGCGTTCGACTAGATCCGGGTGCTTGGAAGTCTGGCTGACTGTCCCACTATATTCCCAGGACTGACGCACTTCGTCCAGAAGCGCCTGAACCTCGGGAAGGTCGGGCTCTAAAGCAAAGAAGCAGTCGTCCGGTGTTCTGCATATCTGTGGCAGAGTCCGGTTGTCCAGACTAGAACCTGTGTCCCACTGACGGTTGATTCTGAGCGCCTGCAGCTCATCGAGGATGCCCACCCCACGCTTCATGTTATCGGGCGAGGCGTCGTTGGGCACTACAAACACATCCTCTTCGTACCTGAATTAAGGAACGTTATCTCTCCGATTCCCTGGGTAGACGATGATGCTTTGTGGAACGTCAAACTTACCACCAGAGTTCTAGAATGTCCGCGGGGTTACCATCATCATCATAGTTGTTCTCCTTGGTGTCTTGAATACTAAGCACATAGTCGCCATCGGTGCTCTCGCAGAAGTTCAAATCACTATCACTGTCGGGCTAGAGGATGTCAGCGGTGCGAATCACAGCAGATCAATATCGCTTACACTATCTTGAAGGGGGATATCGCAGCAGTAGAAAGCGGACCCACTATCACAGAAGCTCAGCTGTGTGGGATCTTGGGCCATAATCTAGGCTCGTTAGTAGCTGGTTCAATTCACCGCATGATCATGATTGTATTACCTGTTTTCCAGCTGGACATCCTGCCGGACAAGTGAAAGGGTGTAGCCAAGGATGATCTTTTGATGTCCTAATCATACACAGTTCAGCGATCCTACAGCTCCTGGCGCAACAAGGGGTTCAGATTATTCTTACCATCCACATCCCGTAAAGGGAGGAGGTTTGGTGCAGCAGAAGGATTTGTAGCCTGAAACGCAATACTCTTCACCACCAGCACCCAACGAATCGTATGTCTCTTCGTAGCGGTCGGATTCGTCGCATCCGTAATGCTCGCCTACTCTCCCGTGCTTGCCACAGAAGGGTGCAGCTCCCTCCCATTCTAGCGACGTATGTGAGCTCAGATGATTAATTGCATAGGTTTGAAGCTACCCGGGGAAGACTCACTGCACTGTCCTATACCGGCATCCGACTTGGTCGAAGTACAGCACAGCACCTTATGGCCCGTCCAGCACTCGGCGCCTGTACCACTGGTGTCCGACGAGACTTGCACCTCGCCTGAATGGCATTCTCCGCCGCAGAAAGGCGCCCGTCCACGCCATTGGCATGTTGGCATGTCCTGGCCTTTCGGGCAGCAATAGTTCCTGGTCACGCCATCACTACAACCCGTGTAGATTCCTGCATTTCCGCGGTTTTTACCATCACTTCGCTGTGCTGGGAGAGAGTTATCCGGACAGTCTTTTCCACACTCGCCCCAGATACAGGCTGAGAGGACATCCTCCTGCTTGGGATTCGCCCCGCCCCCGAAGAGGCTACGAGCTACCAGTCCGTTGTTCTTGATATATGCCTGCGCTGCAGACCCTACCGTGTCATCGGTAGATGCAGCCCAAACCATAGTACCGCCTAGGCATTTGCCATTGGCGTAGTCGGTCTTCATCTTGAGAGTGTCCGCATCGTCAAATGACACCCATTGGTTATTATCCCAGACGACCTGTTTCACTGCTGCATCCTTGTCCAGGGTCGCCGTCGCTCCAGCTGTCAAAATGTCTTGAATTTCCGAATACATGAGCGTCTAATCTCTCGTCAGCAGGTCTGAATATTTCTGGCGCGGACGTACTGGAAGGGGAGGGGACCAACCCCGGCACTGGCAGAGCATTTTCCTGGATTCCCTCCTCCACTGAATGGACAGCCGGGCGTAGTGCAGGAGGGGTCAGAAAGCGTGAAACTTCGGCCGTAGAAGCCCAGGCCCATTACAATTTTATCCGGATCAATCTGTCCTTGGATCAGCTACTGCTGCGTCGAGGCTCCATTCACTTACCTTGTTTCTCCAAAACAGGTCCATGGTGAGATCGACCTCCGTGAGATTAGTATGGGCATTGACAATCGGCCCGATAAACTTGTCTGTGGAGTCCCATGTGCCGTGTAAATCGTATGTCATCACGTTGAACCAATCCACCACCTTCTCAATTGCCACAATGTCGAAGTTCTGCATATACCTAGGAGGGAAAAAAGGGTTAATGCCCACAGGTATCTTTCAGCCGTTCACCTGCATTGAGCTGGGGCCATACCAATAGCTTGAAGGGACTGTGATCGTCAACCCGTAGTTGTGGCCACTGCCTCCCAAAGCCGAGCGAAGATTTTTCAAAAATGAGACATAATTCTGGAAGTCTTGTGGTTTCCCAGACCTTTCAGTTGCAACGGGGTACTCCCAATCGATATCAACGCCGTCGAATCCCCATGTCTGAAGGAAGGAGAGCAGCGAGCTGAAAAATGCCGATTGGGCACTGCTGGATCCCGCCAGGTCAGAGAAAGTTGTGGCCGTTGGCTGATCTGGGTCATTCATCGACCATCCGCCAATCGAGATCCACGTCTGCAGCCCGGGGTTTGAGTCTTTGAGACCCGTGAAACGTGAATACAGCTCCGTGTCAGCCGCACTCATAGGGGCAACATTGAATGACTTGGGGTCAATAAAGGCAAAGGCAAAGTTGAGATGTGTGTAGGCGCCAACAGGGATCTGTTCTGGCATCACTGTACTATCTTTTAGCCCTGTAGCACCCAGCAACGCTCTCCATCTCTGGAACGACTTACTTCCATAACATGCTCGGGTATTGGACCATCCTTCATAGTATCCTGGGTCAATTAGCCGGCCACGTCCTCGCAGGGGTGAGTGATCATCACAACACACCGATAGATCTTTTGTTGGAGCTACGATCGTCAGTGAGTCTATGGTTCAGGTATCAACCCCAGAATGCTTTCCTACCTGCTTCCAGAACATGACGGTTTGGTGACTGTCGTGTTGCCGCAGAAGTCTTTAGTGGTTCCGCAGAAACCAAACTTACTACAGCACACGTTCAGGGGGCATTTCTCCTTCTGTGACCACTGGGCGCCCCATCCAGGATCACATTCACTTTGTTACGAAAGAAGTTATGCACTCAGCGCTTGTAATTTGTCTGCGGGCTTGGGGTTCGCTATTCTTACCTTTTCTGATCGCACGACGAGATGCAGCTCTTACCGCAAAAGTCAGGGCCCAGTCCACATACTCCCGTGTTGCTGCAGCATCCTATCTGGCAGGGCTTTGTAGGAGAGCTGAATGACCATCAGCTTGAAAGTTCGTAATCAGTGTGGTTTTCGCTACCTACCATGTATAATCTGTGGCAGATGCCGGGTCCTGCGACGTCAGTCCCCAAACAACAGACGCGAAGGCTGCCAAAACTATGCTTATTCTCATCGTGAGAGAAAAAAAATCAACGTTCGAGGTAGCGTTCGCTTGATCGGATGAAGCATTCGACCATTCGGAAAGCCATCCATCTTATTATTATTTCCAGCCCGCCAAGGGCTTACTGCAGATGGGACGCCTAATATGGACGGCAGATAATGTAACGCAGCCCAACCCCGTGCAGGGATTCCGTTCCATTGTTGGTTTCTGCCTTGAAGGATTGCAGAATAATGCCATAATCCCTGTCCATTTCTGGTCATCCGACTCGAATGATGTTACAATGAAGCAAGTGATGAACATGATCGGCATCCGCTAAGCTTCCCCAAGAGAGCCAAGAGAGGGGTCCAAAAGTCTTATGAGTCCGAGCAACATAAGACGGCAAGACGAGCTGAACATCAAGATGAGACTTAATTCCGCAACTGCTATTTTCTTCTCCCCAGCATGAATTGATTCCGCCAGAAACGAAGATGCACTTGATTTCCTCGTCACGGCTTCTCAGCCTCATAGTCTTTGCGTTGTTCTCGAGCCGCGCACTCTCCGATATTGTGATCTTCGATCCGGGACTAATTGCAAATAGCAGTGATACCGCGGCAGATGGATCACTGGCCCCAGGATGCATCTCCGCCATGGAAGCCACCATTGCTTGTGACCCGTACCTTCGGCTGCAGGTAATGGCGGATGCCTTTGGCTATATTGATTCCACGGTTCGTAACACCATATGCACTACATCTTGCTCCCAATCGCTATCCAACTATCATGCTGCGGTCCAGAAGGCGTGCGCCGGGAGTCCGCAGCCCTGGGCAGATACGCCAGCAACCCTGTATGGGGACCAGCTCTGGGCGCAATACAACGTGTCTTGTTTCAAAGACTCGAAGGGAAATTACTGTCAAGGTATTTATAAATCTATGGGCAACCATGCCAGGAATCAAGATTACTGAATAATCTTTTAGATGTTCTCGCGAACCTCACGCTTCCAGCTGGTGACACCTCTATGGGCAGCCTCCCCAAGAGCGTGGTGTGTTCGGAATGCTTACTCCTTCTGGGTCGATTGATCCAATCCACTCCATTCAGCAATTACAGTCCACGAATGGCCAAGGAATGGGCTGCCATTCAAGCGACCTGCGGCGTATCCTATCCGACCGCTGTCCAGCCTGTGACCGGCAATCGGACAGACTTGCCCGGATACGCGCCCCCGGGTTATGCCACCGCCCAATGCTTGACCGGGAAGACATATACCGTGGTCTTGGGCGATGACTGCGGGAAAATTGCCTCAACGCAGGGTGTCCCTCGGGGGTCACTGATGTCTATCAATAATATTCTCCCGGATTGTTCTGACCTCCAAGGTGAGGGATCCATAGAGCTACAGTAATGGAAGAACATGAGCTAATGGCGTCCAGTTGGACAGAAACTTTGTATCCCAAACACCTGCCAGCTGTACACGATCAAGTCGGGGGATACTTGCATGCAAATTACCAATGCATCAAGTATCACACTGTCCCAGCTTCGCGCTTGGAACCCTTTCATTAACGCCGATTGCAGCAACCTCATTGCGGGAGATCAGATCTGTGTTAGCCAGCCAGGCGCTGTCTGGACGGGCACAGCCATCCCTAGCGCCACAGTCACCAAGACTGGCATTTATGCTACAGCAACTGTCGCGCCGCCAGGGCCCGTGGCCTTTGGCACAACTCCAAAATGTGGCAAGTAAGTGACTTTGACCTTTCGGTGTTTTGCCTCGCCCTATTAGCGGATTAAAAATCTCTAAATATTTCTAGGTATTATCAAGTCAACGCGGGGGATTACTGCCAGCTCATTGCTCTCAACTTCACTATCACCGTTTCACTATTTGAAGCCATCAACCCGCAAATTAACGCGGGATGCTCAAACCTCAGCCCTGGGCTATATTACTGCGTTCTTCCCACAGCAGACTGGAACCAGACTACGACCACGACCACGTCAAGCTATCAGACCGCACCGGCACCTACACCCAGTGGGACTACCGCTAACTGCTACGAGGTAAGGTGATAACCTTGGAAATCCTTTGGACTCGGATTCACTAACCTGGCCCCAGTGGTATGTGGTACAATCGGGCGACTATTGCGCCAAGATCGAATCGGTGTATGGGATTACTATGGCGCAGTTGCAGCAGTGGAATCCCGATCTCAAGGCTGACTGCTCGAACCTCCAGCTGAATGATGCCTACTGTGTACATGGAGATCCTGGCGGTACCACTGCGGCCAAGATGGCTGTCCGAGTTCGAGCGTTTCCCACGTCGCCATAATCATACAAGGAATATGGAGGAAATATGGTGGAACTGCAAAAGTCATAACCAATAGTTTTCACTAAATGAGTTTAGTTTTAGGGGTAGGGAAACCATAACCAGTACAGTTCCCTAGGCTAGGCACTGAACCCGCACCACTGTGAGTTTGGTGAGGGTTGGATTTGATTTTAGTGGTTCAGTTATGCTACTCTAGTTTTGTTATTCTAACACTTTTAGAAAAGATAGTAATTCCTGGCATCTCTAGTCTAGTACAGGCTTCTGCTTTTGCTTTCTCACAGTCTAGTTAATCTTGATGGGTTATTATAGTACTAGGGGTGCTAAGTTTATAATCTCCAGGGCTTACAGGTAAGAGAGGTCCATTATTTACAGTATCTTAGCTAGTAGGAATTAGGTATATATTTTAACATATGTACTGCATAGACTTATACTATTATACAATAGCTTAGATAACTTAGTGCTATACTAAGGTAGGCTATAACAGCCTAGGTAGTCGCTAGGAGGCTATATATAAGTATATACTCTACTATACCTCGTGCCTAAATTTGGCCTCTGTAGATGCTTGGGTGTTTCGATATCAAGGCCTTGAAAAGTGCTGTTTTATGGAAATGGAATATCGAAGTTGGCGGCTCACCTGGGTTGGCAGCTTGATTGGGTGGGAATCATGTTAACATTCCTTGGTGTTTTGCATCTAGCACATGTCGGCTCGGGGTAAGTTGCCGTCGGCATTCTCGAAATCCAAAGAACGTTGCGTTACCTCATCTATTTTAATGTTCCAATTTTACTCGTCTAATGTTTGGTTTCATTGAGTCGATTGTTGGCGATTGTCAGCGGGCAACCGCACATTGATAAATGGTGGCGCTGGCGAAATTCCGGAAAGGAGGCGTGAGGGCAGTTCATGGAGTACACATACACTCTAGGTGGTATATATATTCCTCTGTTCTTAAGGAGGTGGAGACTACCCTCTGCATGATATGACTTAGGTACCTTGCCACTTAAGAAAGGATGGGAAAGAATAAATATTTCTTCGGTAAATACTGGAACAGCAGACGGATTAATATACTGCAACTGTAACGTAATTCCCAGGCGAACCGCTATCCCGGGCGAGCCGCCACCTTCTGTCTTACCTTTGTAGGGCTTCTTTCTGCGCTTCTCTGTATCGTAGCCAATCACGGAGTCCTCGTAGCATCCGCAACTCCAACGATGAGCCATACCAGATCGCCCTAGCTTTCTTATTCACAATTTAGGTTGGTAACTTTCACACTTCCCGTAAGCAGCTCCACTGTTCTGGAGACGCAGGAGTGTGGGAGTAGATCCAGATAACTTTGTTCAGGATCATTAACGTTTTTCAATTCGCGCAAGAGGTCGACGAGCTCGCATAGATTCATCTGAGAAGTTTCATTGTGCATGTCATGGTACAGGAATTCTGCACAGACTAATAAAGGAATAGGCATCAATGGATGCACCTTAGAGAGCAGTCAGCATTTTGTATTTGTGACTATATCCTGGCTTGACATACCTTAGAAAATGGCAACTCTCTTAACGCGGAAGCGAATTGGATGACCGTGCTTGATGCTCCTAGAGCCAAGTTGTGATAATCAACACGGCCCATATCTGCATTGACTGAGTCGCCGGTCTCCATTGCAGTGTCTGCCATTCCTTTGCAGAAGTATATCATAATTGCCTGGCCGAGGATGTGGGCGAACAGCAAGAGCGGGTCAAAGGATTCATGTGGTGATGGATAGCACTGTGACAAAAGCTGCAGTCTGTGGGTCAAGAGATTCTCCAGCCATTTGCGTTGACCTACACAGTTCATTGACATGTCACCATAAGCTTTTGATATGTGGTACTGCTGGATCTGCAGCAGACTACGACCACATATTGTGGCCATGATGAGACATTCATTGAATGCTGACCGGATTTTGACCGTGGTTTCGGTCATGGCTTCAGATAGGAAGGGTCCCACATCGCAGATACTTGCTTGGAATGCCACATCTGGACCTGGAAGACGCGTGCAGATCTGCCCGTCGACAGGATGGGACAATTAGCGGGGGACTTCTGTGCAGACGGAACCCGTATTCAATCTCTTACCACATGCTCATTTAGTGTTATAGGCCAATTGTCGCGCATGCTAATGACGTGGTCAAGGAAATAGGCCATCCAGAACACGCGGCGCCTCTCCTCTATTTCAATAAGGTCGCCGCACAGAGCTGAAGGGCAGTGATTATCAATTGGTCTGTCAAGGCTATGATATCGCATGCCCTGTACCAAACGGAATGCTCGACCAGCACTTAACCATGCTTGATGGTGATACGTTCGCATTGATTCAAACGTCACCACAAGGACCCATGCCTGTGCTAGCTCTGTGTTGGCGCTGCTGGGCTCATTGGTGGTAAGAGACTCAAGCATCTGTTTCGTTTCTCGATAGAGAGGCTCTGCCATATGACTGGAATGTGCCGACAGCAATGAGGCTATTGTCCACATGGCATATTGCAGGCATTGACGCGTCGCTGACTTATTGCTCGACTTGGACCATGACAGGTACCTCTTTTGGTGCAGAATGGGTAAAGATTGGTGGGCGCGGTCGAAGTATAGTTGGTCCCTAGGAAATACATTTAGCCTCATGTTATTGCTTGGCGATGGAGTTACTCCAGGGCATGGTTACAATTCGGCGTGCAATATCGACGAAAGAGGAACATGCTGGCCAAATGGACGCGTGGACACCAAGGCAGTTTCTTTCGCACCCGACGCAGCTAGAACCCCTTCACCATTGTTTCCTGTAGTCCCCAGGGGTTCTTCTCGATAGGGCGAGGAGCGAGCCTTTAGCATTGCCTCCAGCTGCACAATACGACTTCTTAATGCTCTCAGATGGCCTTTTTTAGGTCCTCTGGTCCCACGCTGAGTCATTTCACATACAACACCAGTGTCTTGACAAACACTACATTGTGGCTTCTTGCCATCGCACCGTTGTTTCCGCCGTCGGCACTCGTCACATGCAGCCTTTTGTGGCTGACTTCCGCGTTTTGCTGTATCTGTCATCTCGGTTTCAGTGTCCGATGCCATCTTGAATGAGTCGGAGAATATGACGGGGCTTCTTTTTCTCTCAGTGACTCCGTGAAAGAGAGAGCGAACTGTGTCTGAAGGACTTTCACATAGCCTCCTGGCGAAAAGATAAGGATTCCTTAATCACTGCCGCGAATTTATTTTTAAATCCGCTACGTCCGATCAGTCATTAGACATTCTTCGCGCGAAACTGTCAGTTTCAGGGCCAATCAGGACAGCTCGGTCTCCCAGCTAGTGCTTACTGCCTACTTCAGGTATTACACATCCTAGATACAACTTGATTCTGGTAGGGTGCAAGCCCAGTAGGTGAATAATTAGTGAAATTAGTTTCTCCGACAGCCAAACTAAAATCGCCAGCCCAAAGCTGGAAATGCATGGGTGGTGCAAGGATCGCGGGGCTGAGTTCAAGATTCCGAAATGAGATGTGGAGCTCCCTCTTTGCTTATGAATGCACAGAACACAAATTGGCTGGATTTCCAAGTCAATTTCTGGCAGACACTAAGATCATTTGGGGAGCCAACGGCTTTGCTGGTGCCAATTTAGCAGGAGACTGAGAGATACGACCTCCATCAACAGGCCCAGTCTTGTAGGGAAATCACTGCTTTGAGCCAATCTCTCAACGACATTCCAAAAACCTCTAACGAATATAGTTAGTAATGCGGTTTTATTTTGGAAAATTATTTTTGTAACTGCCTAAACAAATATATCTTAGATTGTTTACCATGCTAGTCTCTTATATCCAATTGCGGTAGTGGCACGAACGATGGATGGACGTTGAAACAGGGAATGAAAAATCGGAGAAATAGTCGGCGAATTAGTTTTAAAAGCGACATCACCAGGCCAAATCATATAGCTTCATCACAGTAACAATTACTTTGCCGATGTGAGATGTCTCAGGTGCAATGATCTATTGTTGCAAATTGGCTCATTTGAATTGTTCATTCATGTCCTTCTGGGTGATTGCTGGTATATATATAGCATATGATTCACGTCTTCTCCCATGGCAATTCAAACTATCCATTGTTGACTACATCATATACGCAAAGAGCAACTGCAACATTATACGACACTCTGGAATCATTCATCAGTATTATTGAGAATGTATATCCTTGCTCGAGGGAACGACGCTATCAAGGTCAACCCTATCACTGGTGTTGATGAATCACTGACCGTGCATGGTTCTGACTGGCTATGGGCTGTCACTGCTATCTATTGCTTCGCGCTCGTGAGTCTGCAACTCACCTCCTTCTAGACTTATCTCGTAATTGACGTTCCACAGATTGGTTGCCTTGTGATGTCTTTTGCCGCAAAAGAAAGCCAGCGGGTCTTTCATTACCTTTTCACCTTCAGTCTTCTGGTGGGCGCTATAACCTACTACGCTCAAGCGTCCAATCTGGGTTGGAGTCGCGTCGATCAGGTGAACAATCTCGGCAATGGTGTCATCCGCCAGGTGTTCTGGGTCAAATATGTGAACTGGATGCTGGCATTTCCTTCGGTCACTCTCGCACTTGGGCTGATCTCGGGTGTTTCCTGGACAACTATCATCTGCAACATTTGGCTCTCTCTCTTCTGGGTTGGGAGCTACCTTGCAGGTGCCTATGTGCCTTCCTCCTACAAATGGGGATTCTTCGCCTTTGGGACATTTGCATGGCTCATTCTTGCTATGAGCACCATCAATGAAAGCCGGGAAGCAGCTCACCTGGTTGGTATTGATAAGGATTACATCATGCTTTCAGGTTGGACGAACCTCTTATGGATAATCTACCCTGTTGCCTGGGGTCTGACCGACGGGGGCAACAGGATTGGCGTTACTGGGAGTTCGATCTTCTTTGGTGTCCTCGATACCCTCATGGTCCCGGTACTCAGCGCTGCCTTTTTGTTCTTCGCCCGGAACTGGGATTACCACAAATTGAGCATTGCTTTTAGCGACAGCCGTCCTAGCCGGGAGACCGATGCCGCAGCTGTGCTCAAAGAAAATGTGCCTCATGCGTCTGCATAGCTTTCTGATTGCAAGACTACTCTGTTTGGTGTCTCTTCCACAGCCACTGGATTATAACTACAATCTCCCTTGGCTCTGTCTTCATGTTATCCTGATATATTGTACATTTTGTATGGTTTTAAAGAATGCTCCATTTCACTACTTTAGTGTACGGGATTGTAAAGCGTAAAAACACTAGATTTCTAGGATTTATCGTCTCTCGTGCGACGGCATGGACGGGTCTAGGCTGACTGTGATAACTAGTATATCCATCCATTCTCGCGTATTAAAGCCGCAGTCTACGGATCTCCTGGTCTCAATCTATGGTCATTATATCGCAGAAAACATAAAGCAGTCTAATATACGTTTGAACCGAGGAATAATCACTAGTTGAGTATATATACTCTGTCGAGTTATCAGATTCCTGAGATTGTATCCTATTTAGCCTGATTCAGCGAGCAATACTCACTCCTCCCAGCAGCGAGGGCCACCACCGATGTAATGCTGGTACCTCCCAAGATATCGAAGATGGCGACATCCGCCCGCATCTCACGCGCGAACCAGTTGCGTAGCTCTACCGCAGTGAGGGAGTCTACCCCATACTGGTGAATCGGCTTGCCCAGATCTAACTCGTCCGCTGAAATGGACAGCATCCGCGACAATTTTGTCTTCATTCTCTGCGCAATAACACAAGACACCTCTTCCAGGGACTTCGCACTCGCAAAGAGTTCCGCGAAATTCGTTTTTCCACCCTTCGAGGCGCTCGATCCGCCTAAGCCGGACATGTGGATATGACGGGCGAATGGCCGCTGGAGCCAGTCCGTCGTGCCCGCCCCCTTTTCTTGTACAATAGGCGTGATGCCTACCACAGTCTGGCTTTTCTCCATAGGAATGCTTTTCAAAGAGTGGTTGCAGTATATATCTAGGAGAGCGTGAAGATCGGACTCGCTAAGCGGTCTGAGGACATTGTTGGATAGGAAGTACTCGCGGGCCTGTTTGTTTTCATGCAGGCACCCTGCTGAGAGGAAAAGGCCCAAGTCTAATGAGACTGCCTTCTCCCCTATTCCGGTGCGATATCGAGCCAGTCCGTCTAGGAATGTATTTCCGGCCGCATATCCCGAGTCTCCTCTTGCTCCCAAAATACCAGACACTGATGATAGGAGAATGAAGAAATCTAGCCCTTGGGGGAGCAGCTCGTGTAGATTCCAGGACCCCTGCGCCTTTGGGGCAGTCGATGCCCTCCACGATTCATATGTCAAGGCCCCGAAGTGTGAACTCTTCTGGAGGTCAGCTCATCTGTTATCGAAGGATATCGACTGAACTCTAACGGTGACTCACACTGATAACCATCGACGCTTGAACACATCCCTTGATTGGCGGCATTGTCCGGCTACAAGTTTCCAAGGTCCTTGCCAGCGCTGTACTGTCTGTTATATCGCATGAGGGCGTCATGACCGTAGCGCCCTTCTCCTGTAAGTCTCCCGTGATTTTCGTTGCGTACGCATGATTGTTGCCAGATCGTGAAAGTAGTACCAAATTGCGGGCCCCGCGGTCGACTAACCAGTGAGCAATGCTCCGACCAAGGCCGCCTAAGCCCCCAGCAATCACATAGGTTGAATCCGCGTCTAACACGTAGGTCGGCTTCGTGTCCACAATGGTCTGTAACAGTTAATGATCTTGCATCAGGTTATGCAGTGATCTACCTACCGTGACTTGATCTGTTGGCCTCAATTTCAACACCGTCTTCCCAATGTTTCTTCCGCTCTGCATATGCCTAAATGCTTGCTCGATCTCGGATATCCCGTATACCTGGACCGAATTCGATTGCGCCAACTTTCCAGCTTTTATCAGTGAGAGAATCTCCTGCAGCGCGGTGATCAACAGCTGGGGTCGGTCCTGCATCATTGCCGCAAGATCGAATGCGTTAAAGCTGACATTTTTCAAGAATTGAGCCATTGGAAGCTTAGTGTTAGAAAGAATGTCATGCTTGCCGATCTCCACAAACCGGCCGTACGGTGCCACACACTCCCATGATGCAACAAGCTCATCAGATGACAGTGAGTTGAGCACAACATCCACGCCCTTGCCCCCAGTGAGGCGTCGGATCCCTTTCGCGAACAGCGTATTTCGACTTGAAAAAATGTGTTCCTCAGGTATTCCATATTCGTGTATAAGAAAATTCTTCTTTGCCTGACTTGACACTGTAGTAAAAACGGTAGCACCAAGATATTGAGCGACCTGTATCGCCGCCTGTCCAGTCCCACCAGCGCCTGAATGAACCAGGACGGATTCTCCTGGTTGGAGCCTGGCGATGCGATTTAGTGTTAACCATGCCGTCCCATATGCTACCGGTATTGCAGCAGCGTCCTCAAATGAGAGCTCATTGGGGATTTTGATCACAGCCATGTCTTCTTGAACACACACATAGTTCGCAAAGTTGCTTGGATAGTATGCGACAACTCGGTCTCCAGGCTGGAATCTCTCACACGAATGCCCGACTCGAACCACCTCTCCAGCAAACTCGCCTCCCAGAGTTTGGCTATCCAAGCGTCCTAGGGCAGTGAGGACATCGCGAAAATTCAGCCCAACGGCCTCCGCCCGAATTTCAATCTCATTATGTCCCAGATGCTGCTGTAGGGACTTGTCCTCTATGAAATGTAAAGTATTCAGCAGGCCGGGGGTGCCAATCTGCAGGCACAACGGGGGTCTCGCCCCATACTCCCCCACCAGTGTTTGCTGCGGAGTCTTCCTCAAAGTGACTTCCTGGTTTATCGAGCTCGCATTGACCAAACGGCCCACATGTAGCAGTCCCCCAATCTCAGTGTACTCAGTATCGGCCATCCTATCAGAGTCCTCCATCATTGCTAATAATACCTTCAGAATCTGCTCGGACTGATGGTCCAAACAAGATGATCGTTCGAGAGATAGGATGCATAACTTAGTGCTTGGATCCTCCTCAATAACAACACGGAAAAGTCCATCACCAAGTCGGAACTTTGGACAGGGCTGAAGACCCCCTCCCCCGTTGACCCAGAGAAGATTATTCGTCTGTATAATTAGGCCATGGAGGCGCTGGAACTCGTCTTTGCTCATGCCGTACAGGAATGGGTGCTCCACTTCCAACAAGGAGATGTGAAATTTCTCAGGAGACAATTTCTCGCTGAGATCTTCTATCATGGGTAACTGTGTCACTTGCTCAATCCCTGCTTTTAAAAGACACACCCTTATCTTGGAAGCCAGCTGAATTTGTGTCTGACTCTGAGGATTTAGTATGATATCAACTCCCTTCAGATTCTGGGGCTGATAATCGTTGACTGCAGTCGACACAATCATACTCGTTTCGTGGCAACGGTCATCGTCATAGTCATGCACGACAATATCGCATCCTGAGAACCCGGCATATTGCAATAGCTCCCCCCATTTCGCCTCGTCAACACATGGACCGGATTGACGATAGGACTCGGAGCCTTTGTAGATTAACACACGGGATGCTGAAAGGAAGGGTGGAAAAGCTCACCTCTCCACCATCCGTCAAATAGACCAAACATAAGATCTGTCACTAGAGCCCCAGGCTTGGTTATTTCGATAAATAAGAGTTTACCACCTCTAGGGGAAGATTAGTATTCTGACAAGGTGAAAACGCAGATACGTACGGTTTCAACAGTTTTCGCGCATTCTTTAGGCTGACGGTAAGATCCACTGTAGCGTGAAAGACCTGTGTATATAGTTTAGCAATGGAGGGTCTTATCCATATCGGTATGATAGCCCTACTAAGTAAGCTGCAACCAAGTCATATGTGCCACACTCGAATCCCTGAATCTCCGGGTCTTTCTCGATATCCAGAGGCATGAACCTCATACGTTCATAATCTGCAAATAGACTCTGCGCCTGTGGAAAAAAGGAACTCGAGATGTCTGTAAAGTCCCATTGGCTGTAACGAGGGACCCGGGCCCTGTTTCCATCGTCCGTGTTCAGCGTTGTCAAGCATAAATCCGTCAACGCGCCGCTTCCTGCACCGAGCTCAAGAATCTTCATTTGCGGATTCTTGTGGCCGAGCGCGTCAATGTATCTTGCAATCTTGTCTATCTTGGGGACAGAATAGAGCTAGAAGATTATTAGTCACCATCCCATAATATCCATTTGAAGGGGGCAGAAAATAACCATCTCAAAATAGAAGTCTGGAAGTAAGTTCCCCTCAAAGCACACACTGATAGGATCAGCATCGCCGGAGATAAACTTGCTGAGGTTCTTGCCGACAGTGCTGGCTAAACGAGACCGTTTAGTTCCGCCATGAAGTTCATCGTGAAGATCTCTAAGAAGCTGCTCATCCTCCATGTAGGCCCTCCAATCCAGAGAACAGGAACCAGAAAGACGAAAAGGTATGGCATCTTGTTGTTTTGCTAGCCAGTCAATGTACCTAACCATATGCGGAGGGCTCCTCGTCCTCGCTTGTTCGATCAAGCTTTTTGGGACCCTACTGATATAGATAGATGCGAGTAACTCAATCCTTTCGCAAAGCTGGATGGTATCCATATTTCCCACCCCGGATTTTGGAAAGAAGGCATCTACCTCCTTAGGCCCGAATAAGTCCACATCGGGCTTCCAGTAGAAATGGTGGCAAAGATCGTCCGTGGCCCAGGCGTCTTCCTCTTTGGGTACCAGGGTGTTCTCAACTTCGGCGACTCCAAGCCCGTCAAGAGTGAGCAGAGGCTGCTTGATGTCTTTGTCAAACACAGCCATTGAGTACCGGGATTCGGTGACAGTACTTCGTTCTGTGCATACATACGCCTCCACGGTATCCGCAGCTGAATAGCTTAGGGCTCCACTGTTGCATATCCACAGTTGCTCAATTCTCTTAGGAAGCGCGACGACCCTCCGCTGAGCCCCAGTCTTCACTGTCAGAGCCGTCATAGTATGGATGATTGCATCCAAAGTCGTTGGATGGATCGTGTGTGGCTGTATGAAGTCTGAATTATCCAGGCTTGATCCTCGGAACGTCCGAATAGTGGACACCAGCTCATTGGGATCAATTTGATTTGTACTCAAGCCAATTATGGCACCAAATGCATGCCCGTACTGGTATCCATTTGGAATGAGATCCTTATAAAATTGAGCTGGATCCATTGAAACTGTGCACCGCTGAGCTATGTCGTCGTAATTTTTAGAAAGATGAGCCTGCCACTTGGCATCCTCATGCTCATTGCGATCCGGTCCAGCCTCGCTGGATTTATATGTTGCCTGGATGGAGCCAGTGCAGTTTTCAGTCCACGTTTCCTTGTCATAAGAGCAAAGCCGAAAATCGTACCAGCCTGTGGTATCTGATTTTCCAAGCCTGACTCGCTTCATGTGAAAACTTGTCTCAATACCCTGTGCATGGGTGGCAATGCGAATAGGCGAGAGAAATTTGCAGTCCTTGACGGAAAAGCCAGAGACTCGCCGATTCACATCCACGAGCTGTTTGATTGCCTCAACAGCCATGACTACCATTCCAGCAGCTGGGTAGAGAATCTCGTTGTTGATTTTGTGATCTTTCACCCACGGGAGGTTTCCCACGCTGATAATATTCCTCCAGTGAGCTTCCATGGGATTCCCATTAACATCTCTGATTCCAAGTAGGTCTAACCGGCCAGTATTCCGGAATCTAAAGTTTTTGCTGTGCCGGCTCTCATGCCAATATGAAGTGTCATGGTTGAAGGGGTATTCTGGAAGGTCAACCAAGACACGAGCCTGTTTTGTGCTTGACAGATTGGCCAGCGATACATTGACAGGATACCCCTCGCAATGTAGATGACCTACGCATTCCAAGACACTTCGCACAGCAGAGTACTTGCGTCGTAGCGAAGCAATATAACCAATATTCTTATCCATGTTGGCGGCCTTCAGAATATCCTTGCATGGGCCCTGGAGTGTTGGGTGTGGGCCTATCTCCAGAAGATGATTCACTCGCACTGAGTATCGGTGACTGCCATCGATTTTCTTTGTCGGATTGGCTGGTTGGATGCACAGATTTCTCAGGGCATCAGCGAACAAGACGGGAGAAACCATATTTCTCACCCAATAGGCCGGGTTAGCCAATTCATCTCTATGAATGACCTTTCCTGTGACCGATGAAATCATGGTGGGACGTCTCTTCAGACGAGGGCATGGAACCTCGAGGTTTCCAAGTACAGCTTCATACCGAGCTGCGACCTCTTCCATCTGGAAGGAATGATACGCCACATTAACTACCAGCTTGCGTGAAAATATATCATCCTCTGACAAAAGCCGTTCCAGATACTCAATTTGCTGACTCTCTCCGGAAACAGTAATGCTTTTTGGACTGTTCACGCAAGCGACAACCAAGCGCAACGGTCGAAAAGTCTCACTGACCTTCTGGAAGTACGGTCCGACGTTAAATTGCGAGAGGCCAACTGCAAGCATGGCTCCCTTGGTGTCACTAATTTTCCCCAGTTCTCCTGCAAGACAGCCTCTAAAGTATGCGACCTTTAGTGCCGAGCGCTTTGAAAGAGCTCCTGATGAGTAGCTAGTCAAGTAAACCAGTCAGTGAGATGGTTTGTTATTTCCCGGGGCTAATACGCACGCTGCTGCAATTTCACCTGACGAATGGCCAATAACGGCCGCTGGAACGACATTCCAACTACTCAACAGGTCGACCAGAGCGATTTGGAGTGCGGTGCATAATGGCTGACCAAATGAAGGGTCATCAACATTGGAGTCAGATATTGGTTTACGTAGCTCGTCTGCCCAGGTTGATCAGCAATAGTGTTACAAACTGCATCCCATGTCATATCGGATACCTAGCAGATCCCATGCACATCCAAGTTCTTTTAAGTAATTTCCCGCTTCGGCTAGACTTTGACTGAAAACTTCGTATCGTTCAATAAGCTCGCGACCCATAGCGTACCATTGAGCCCCTTGCTACTAGGGATTAGCCAAATGAGCCATGGCGCATAGAAAGATCTTACCCCTGTAAAGATATAGGCCAGTTTTGGAGAGTCCTTGGACTTGACGGCTGGCTGGAAGTTATTGGCCAAGTTCTGCAGGCCTTCGGTATGGTCTGCTACTGCAAATGTTCTCCATGTAAGGTGACTCCGTCGGGCTGCAAGTGTATGTGCAAGGTTATGCAGAAACTCGTTCCTCTCGGAGTCTGGCATCGTGATCCCCGAGAGATACGCTGTCCAAGCATCCTGGGTTTTCTTGATTGCGCCCTCATCTGCTGCTGACCAGACTAGCAGTTTGTGATCTGCCTTAGGTTTGCATTGGCAATCGCCGCTAGTACCATTGACTACCCTGGAATCTTCATCCCGCAATGAAGGAACAACTGCTGTTTGGTGGCATGCACTTTTAATCCCCCGAAGGCGAAGGGAATTGTACGCATCATCTAAGACAATGTGGCAGTTTGCTCCTCCAAACCCAAAGGAGCTCACTGAAGCCCGCCGCAGGCCATTCGTTGGCCACTGTATGGCGTTTTTAAGAATCTATAAAGGCTTGTCAGATAAGCTGGCAACGTCTTTAGGAAGGACAGATCCACCTTCAGATTGAAAAATTCCTCGTCTATCTGCGGGTTCAGGTTCTCCAGATTTTCACTGTTTGGTGGAATTATGCCTTTCTCAAGTGCTAAAATCGCCTTTATCACTCCGGCGATACCACTCGCTCCCTCTAGATGGCCGATGTTTGATTTGACAGAGCCGCTGTGACACGTTAGATACCATCTGATTCGGCTCCGTACAGCGGAATAGCCTACACGTATAGAGGCTCATCTTTTGAGCGGTACTTGCGAAAGGCGGTTCCAATGGCTCTCGTCTCGATGGGATCACCAACGGGGGTTCCTAAAAGTTGGGCTATTAGATGTACGATTGGGTAGCCAGAGAATAGAAAACGAACCTGTGCCATGCGCTTCAAAATACCTCGTCATTGCCATATCTAGGCCGGCTTTCGCGTAGGTATCGCGAATCAGACGCACCTGGGCGTCCTTGCTGGGCTGAAGAATTCCCGGTGTCTTTCCGTCCTGGTTACAGCTCGACGACCTAATAACTGCCCTAACAGTATCCCCGTTGTCGATGGCATCCTGCAGTGGTCTTACTACTACCGCACCCACCCCCTCGCCTCTTGCGTACCCATTAGCCCGTTTATCAAAGCTGTAGCTCCGACTGTCAGGGGACAAGAGACCGAGGTTGTCTAGGCCGATCGTCATCTCGGGGACAATTATGATATTGCTCCCGACGGCGACGCCCTGTCATACTGTCAACTCATATTACCACATATGATAACTCATGATATCATCACCCACCATTTTCGCATCACCTCCCCATATAGACTGACAAACCATGTCCAACGCAACTAGGCTGCTCGAGCAAGCCGTGTCGAGTGTGATGCTTGGACCCCGCAAGTCAAAGAACCAGCTGACTCGATTTGAGATCATATTTCTCGCATTACCGCTGGCATCGTGTTGACTCGTCTCCAGAGGATCCTTCACCTGCAATATATGATAGTCATCGCAGAAAGATCCTGCAATAACGCTGGTCTTTGAGCCCGCAATGTCTGAGAGCGAGAGACCCGAATTTTCAAATGCTCGATACATTGTCTCTAAGGCAAGTCGCTGCTGCGGATCCATAGCCTGCGCCTCAGAGACACTGATGCCGAAAAAGGGTGCATCAAAGGCCCCCAGATCTTCTGTCATGAAGTGTCCTCCGCGGACAGAGATTGCATCCAAGCGAGAACGGTCATGGTGGTAGTGGGCATCGATATTCATCCTACTGGCGGGAAACTCAGTTGATGCAGATCGCCCAGCTTCCAGCATATCCCAAAAGGCCTCGGGCGAGGTAGCATTTTGTGGAAACTTGAACGATAGCCCAACGACGGCCAATGGCGTGAGAATATCCTCCGAATCTTTTGACGGCATGATGTGAGATGTTTTTTTTTACGGTCTTGGAGAAGGACAGGATGGATGGAACAAATAAATGAGAGTTAATATGTCTAGGATCTCCTGGCAGGGATTGCTATGTGCCCAATCGCTGGTTCAGTGGGGCCTGTTTTCAGTATTGTTGTTCGAGAGAGTAGAATGAATGACGATTCAAAGGGACTGAATATAGCCAATACGACCCTGGCTACATAGGCGGGTCCATCTCGACGTCATGAAGTATCCAGTTCCACCCTCAGCAATGTCACTTTTAGCGTGATCATATAGATAATTGACTGAGCTTTGGGGCACTATATATACCCACGCACATCGAGTCCTGAACGCTGTGAGCATCATCATCCTCGGGTTAAAGTCAAGATGCGCATTCTCTGGTATATACATATCGTGCATCAAGACATCCCTTGTGAAGAGTATGCTGACATTGAGTAGTCTTCACGGCGCTGGTACGAATTCTCGGGTAAGAGCCATATTAGCGAGGAAGCTCTGCCTACGATGTCCATTGCTGACTCTATGGTGGTGGTTCAGATATTCGAGCTGCAGACAGGTATATGACAATCCCGAGATCACAAACGCCGCGAATCTAATGTTCGAAGCTGCCATACGATATGAGCTCGGAGACAATCACACTTACGATTTTGTGGAGGGAACAATCCCCTGGCAGATGTACCCAGGTACGTGTTAGCTTGAGCCCCTTCCGTAGATCGCAGAGGCTCAACTTCGACGTAGGCGTGGAAAGAATAGCGCTAGAGGGCGAGTCTGTGTATGCCTTCATGGACCCTCAGGAGCCCGAAACTGGGGTGACAGCATACCAGAACCTAGAGGAATACCTCGAAGAGGAAGGCCCATACGATGGGGTTATTGCGTTTAGCCAGGCTGCCACCATGATTCTCACCTACCTCGCCTACGTTGGACGACAAAAGGCCTTGGGCCTTCACACTATCGCGCCATTTAGATTTGCAATCTTTCTTTCGATCGTCCAGTCCCCACTAGATTATGAGGCATTGCAGCGGGGTCAAGTCATTGAAATCCGCCCGGAACATGCCAAAGGCGCGGTGGACATTCCTACCGTCCACATATGGGGTGCATTGGATGACGACACAGAAAGCGCTTCTAGAGCGGCTGAGGTCTGCAGGGATGACATGAAATGGATCTATGTCCACGAACGAGGCCATGAGGTTCCCGGTGCCGGTTGCCGTCTCGAGGTGACTCGCATAGTGAACAATATCCGTAGGGCCCTGGAAACTGCTGATGACCGAGGGAGCAGTCAAGGAGTCTGAACAAGCGGTTGTGTTGAGCTTGTTCGGTAGTGGAGCCACGTCACGACATGTGGATCAAATCTTAGTTCTAGTTAATGAACGCATCATCGAAGCCCCTCTTTTGGTTCCCTCATCTGCAATTCATGGTTCCGAGACTTCCATAGTGTAACCATATGAGTCCAAATGAGATCGTCAGTATCTGATAGATTTTGAGAGAAGCTAGGTGGTATCCTGCGGAAGGGTTGCATCCCGGGACTAGTTGGCCTTTACCGGCAGTGGTTCTGTCCGGATGGTTTTATAATTTCTTTTTGCTCTCCTATCCATCTGAAACCTCAATTTGCCCTTAGAGTCAAGTATAGGGGCATGACAAAGACTCTTCCGGATGCCTCGTTGGAGGTCACAGAAAGCCAGCACCCCCATACGTCGCATTTGGCCGGAGGACGGCTATGGCTTGTCGCAATCGGGTAAGGAAAGACGAATTACAGAACGCCTGGCTCATGATATCTGATATCTTTTATGGGATTTAGAATTGCAATAAGCATCTTCTTGGCGGCCTCCGAGATCACAATTATCAGCACATCTCTGGTGACCATCGCCGACGAACTGATGAATCATGAGCAAGGCAGCTGGTTGATAACGGCATATCTTCTGACATTTACGGGGTTTCTTACCCTCTGGGGAAAGTGTACACATGTATATGGACTGAAGACATCCCTACTCAGCTCTCTACTCATCTTCGTCGCTTTCTCCGGCGGATGTGGTGCTTCCCAGACAATGAACCAGCTGTCAGTAAACCCGTTGTTCTTAAGAACTTAACTCATTATCCATTCAGTGCATTTGACCTCGCCTAGGATCATTTGTCGTGCTTTCCAGGGGATTGGTGGTTCCGGAGTCTTCTCCCTGTCACTCTTCAGTCTAATACGCATTGCGCCGCCAGGAAAGTTCGACGCCGTCAGCGCCGCTGGATCGGCTGTGATCGCGATTGGCATGGTCCTAGGGGCAATCCTGGGAGGTGCCATATGCAGTGCAGGTGCATGGCGCTGGATCTTTCTGTACAAGTGAGCGCGCGTGTCCGGGATTCCCTACCACTGAAGCTGATGAGACAAAAGTGTTCCTGCAGGTGCGGTTGCATGGGTCCTTATTTGTTTAGCAATACCAAACAACTTCGCCCACTCAAGTATGCCCGACAGGCGTGCAGGCATCTGGGATTATCTATCACAGAAAACGAAGCGCCTTCTGACCACCGCAGACCCTGTCGGATGCTTCCTCTTACTAGGATTCTCGATATTGTTTGTGACCGCCCTGGAAGAGGCCAACGTCACGTACGAATGGTCTTCCGCACTTATTATTGCTTTCTTGACGGTGTCAGGAGTACTTGGAATTACCTTCATTCTCTGGGAATGGTACATTGGAAGCCATCGGAAAGGCATTCTCGAGCCTATGTTTCCTTGGAGAATGGTGCGGGACCGGGTGTGGATGGGTGTCTTGCTGTTGGTCTTAGCCCTTCCCCGATACCTTCATGGAAACTGCGTGAACTGCTAACAATGCGCCTTAGTGGGTTCTTTGTATCTGGTCCTGCCACCACGATCCTATACATCCAAATCCCACAGCGTCTCCAAACAACAAATGACAATAGTCCACTTAGCGCCAGTGTGAAGCTACTTGCATTTGCCCTGGGCTCCCCTGCAGGGAGTTTTTTTTGTACCCTGCTTGCCGGAAAATTCCACTTGCCGTTTGTTCATATCGTAATGATGGGTGCGGTTCTCCAAACCGTCGGATCCTTTTTGTTGTCTTCTGTCCCCACAACTCTCCATGTCTGGGGAGGTCAGTATGGGTACATGGTTCTGACAGGGGTCGGGGTGGGAATGTCAATGACATCGTTTTATATGTCCGTCCCCATGGTTGTGAGGAAAGGCGACCAAGGTAAGTATTCTACCTTCAATGGCCATGACTCCAACACCGTTTCTGACAAACATCCAGCCATTGCCGTTGGTGTGTCCCTCCAGACTCGTATGCTGGGGGCGTCACTCGGCATCGCCATTGTGAACAGTATCTTGGTCAACTACGTCAAGGCACATCTCAACCCCATCGAAGCTGCAGCGGATCCCAATGCGCTTTCGGGGTTTGCTCCCGATGCCGTACGACGGATAAGGGAGGTTTATGGAACAGGGTATAACCTGCAAATGATGGCTGTTGGGGCATTCAGCGCAGGTCAGTTCTTAGCAGTGGCGCTGATGTGGAGAAGGGACCAGGTTCGGTTTGTGAAATAAATATGGCTGAAAGAGGCGGCTATTATAAGATGTTGGTGCTGTTGCCGACGCATTGAGTCGTATATCCTTGTAAATGTCCCCATCGAGCTGCCTCTCCAGAGCAAAAACTCCATTAGTACCTTGGCTTTTTCAATTGCTTGGAATACAATAACTGGCAGCACATTTGGATTGTCAATACACTATGCCGATCGAGGTAGAAAATATCAAGCCAGAATTTTTGATCATTGACCTTTGACTCCCCGAGAAATGGACTGCCTTTTATCTCACAAATTTCTGTAAACATGTATTTCTAACGCTTGGTGTGTGTGCTGCTCTAGTGGCATTGCTTGACGTCTGCCAAAGTATACATTTCTCTCGACAGTATTGCTGTATTACAAGGGGATAGGCTTGCTTCGCAACGAACGAGATGAGGTCCAGTGAGTCGCAATACGAGATACACACGCAGCCCCCCGGCAGGAGCCAGGATATTTCCTGGCTGAACTGGCATGGACCAGTCAGAGCCATAGACCCTAGCCAAAAGCTGACCATAAGCGTCCATTCCATAGTCACATCTCACAGGCTGTTCTTGAAAAGCAGCCATAAAATCAAGCTGGCCGTTAGAAGCCACTTGTCTTCAGGGACTTCGACACACTTCTACTCCTGCCGCCTAATGTCCGAACCTGAAAGTCCTTCAAGTCTCGGAGATAAATCGTGGGGACCCTCTGGCAATCTATTTCTTGTTGATTCTAAGACGTGGGGACGGGACGGCTGATCACAATCTGGCTCGCTTGTTGGCAGACTTGGCATTCTGATTCTGACCCTGCGATTGGGAGATTACCCTGCCGAGGAAATGAAGGACTAAAGGATGAATGGAAACTAAACCCAGCTAAGTCAAGGCGACCGAAATAGAATCAGACAAGACAATCATGTCCGAATGCCCCACTGCTTCGTGGGGAGTGTAAGTCCTGGATAATCAGATAATCAATTGGCCTGTAGCCTGGACGGTTGAACGTCTTCAAGATTCTTGGAACTAGACATCTCAGATATATAGGTACCCTGTGACCTTCCCCTGCATCAACGTGGGCCTTTGCCTGCTGCAAACCAAATCCAACCTGACACAATGTGGTTGTATACTTTTATCCTAACGGTTCTGGGACTGCTAGCTGCTGAGGCCCTTGCCTCATGCCCCTATGCTTCGCAGATAGGCGTGGACTCAAAGGCTATGCCGCTGCCCCCCAGTCACCCAGCTCGGGATCTCACTGCCTCGCATGGCAAGAAAGGCATCTTCTTGATGAACCGAATTGCCCCTGGCACCTCCCAGCTCTATATCGCAGATGCCGACGGCCATAACGAACGATCGCTTCTCACGGACCCTATGTACGAGTATCATGCGACCTTTTCGCCCGACGGACAATGGGTCACCTTCACCGGCGAGCGCAACGGAGACGGTAACGCGGATATCTACCGCGTTCGGACAGATGGTTCAGATCTACAAGAGCTCGTGGCCACGCCTTCGGTCGAAGACTCGGTTGTCCTCTCCCCGAATGGCAGTCTGGCGGCCTACGTATCTACCACCAATGGTTACAAGGCCAATATCTGGGTTATGGATCTGGAGACGGGCAAGCGCTGGAATCTAACTGATACCGCAGCTACCGTCGGCGACCCATCCCGGATGAATGGATACTTCCGACCGGCCTGGTCACCAGATGGCGAGTGGATTGCCTTTTCGTCAGACCGCAACGTGCAATGGGACGGCCACGGGGAAGAAACTTTCATGGGGCTCAGCGGGTGGGAGCACACGCAGGAGCTGTCAATCTACGCCCTCCGACCGGACGGATCTGGCTTCAGACAGATCGCCACCAAGCCGGGCTATGCGCTGGGTTCGCCCAAGTGGTCCCCTGACGGCAAGCGCATCGTCTACTACGAGATGACCCGTCAGACAACCTGGGACTCTCACCGTCCTGAATCAATTGCTTCTGCTTACTCAAGCATTGTATCCGTTGACTTTGCCACAGGAACAGATCGTAGGGTTGAGGTGGCGGGGTCCGGCGTCAAGATCTTTCCGCAGTACATCTCCAACGAGGAGATTGCGTACCAGATCAAGGGTACTACAAAGGAAGGATTATACAGCACAGCCGGATCCTACTGGAACACCACCAGCAACACATCCGTCTCCATTCGCTCGCCTGCTTGGTCACCAGACGGCAAGAAGGTCGTCTACGAAAAGACTACATGGGTCATCCGGCCTATGGAGAAGAAGCTCTACAGCTGGGACTCAGACTGGGAGTACCGCTTCACCGATGTTTTCCCCCAGCTGTCCCAGCGGGACCGGCTCGTCATCACCCAAAAGCAGCTCGGCAACTCGTCCATCGTCACCATGTCACCGACCGGACAGAATGCCCGTCTGGCCTTTGACGTGTTGCACACAGACCTCGTCGACGAAACGCTGGTCCGTCAAGGACTGGCTGGTGCCTTCCAACCCTCCTGGTCCACCGACAGCCAATGGCTCGTCTTTGGCGTCGGCTCCTGGTTCCAGGATCGCGCACAGTATGGCGGATGGCTGGCACGCGCCAGTGCGAACGGCACTTACGCTGAACTGCTAACCACCAGCAGTGCCAATCTCACCAGCAACTCCACGGCTGTCAACTCCGGTTTCCCCAGTTTCTCCCACGATGGAAAGAAGGCCGTCTATCGTGTCTGGGGCGCGAATTCCGCCCAAGGCGACAAGTCCCAACTTGGCCTGCGCATCTTGGACCTCGAATCCCGCAATGTTACCGTCCTCACAACAGAATGGGACAACCTCCCCTTCTTCTCACCGGACAGTGAACGCATCGTCTTCACCCGCAAGATGAACGCAACCAACTACGACGTCTGCATGATCCGGCCGGATGGAAGCGATCTGCGCGTGCTGACGAGCAGCGGCGCCAACGATGCTCATGCGGTGTGGTCGCATGATGGAAGGATCATATACTCTACCGGCATGTATGGGTTCCGGTATGAGTGTGCCTTGTACGACAATACTTTCCAGCCCTACGGCCAGATTATGATCATGGACGCGGATGGAAAGAACAAGCGCATGCTTACGGACTCGATGTGGGAGGATTCGATGCCACTGTTCGTGCCTAATTCGGCTCTGCATCAGTAAATGTATGGATCAGGGCGATGGTATTGTTGCGTGCCCTGAATACAAGGAGCTGATGCCATATTGCAAGTGGAGAATATGTCGGGAATATGATAAGGTCATAAGACGCTGAGAATCGGGTCCAATTGGAATCTACCTGCCCTGCCATTAGGAATATATTTTCCGGCTGTTCCTTACCCTTTAACCTCGCTGCGGGCCCCGCAAAGGGTAAGATCCCCACATGCAGTCATAGGCCATCTCGGGAATACTTCGGATGTGGAGGTTGGGGAAACCTGGAGTTGCGGGGTGGCCAACTAGTTCTGTCCATACAATCCAGTGCTACCCGTTGATCATTGCCTGTTTGCCTGCATCCAAGCTGGATCGGACGGAAATGCGACTGGCTTATGCCTGGCGCTATGAAAAGGGTATAAAAGGGGTACCCCTGGCTGTAAGCTATGCGTGACTTGAGTTCGTACCACCTGAAAAATGCGGACTATATTTTCATGGTTTGTTATACTCCTGGGCGCGGCTGACGCACAGCAGCTGTATATCACAACGACTGGCTATCCTGATCGTCCACAATGCACGCAGCCAGCTTCCTCCCCGGAGTACTACTTTCACCCGTTCTCATATACTCTAAATGAGACAGTTCGGTAAATAGACAAGTGCTTATAGTGGAGCAGAAGAGTAACTATGCTAATGATTACAGACTTGCTACTTCGGTGCCGAGACCGACGACCACGCATACGTATGGACCTCACTATGCATCCGCTGTGAAACATCTCAGCCCCGTTCCAGCGACGACAACATGGGGCAATTGGTTGCCTAATCGGACCGTCATCACGGCCACAGACACCAGAGACCCTTACGGACAAGCTGCCTGGTCAAGGCTGTGGCAGCAGGCCAGCATCGAGAACTATGCGACGGCGGGTCTGTACTCGACGACTGTCAGTCCGACGCCGGTGCCGACCAGTTCACTAGTCCTGCCGCCGGCTGACTACTTTGGCCCAACGGACTGCTATACCTTTCCTAATGACTTCGTCTTTGGAGTGGCAGGCAGTGCTGCGCAGGTCGAGGGTGCAGTAGGCTTGGAGGGTCGCAGTCCGACTATCTTGGAGAAACTAGGCAACGCAACTCAGCCAAAGGACTACGTGACGAACGAGAACTACTACTTGTACAAGCAGGATATTCAACGTCTAGCAGCCATTGGAGTCAAGTACTACAGCTTCTCCATTCCGTGGACGCGCATCCTACCTTTTGTTCTACCCGGGACCCCGGTAAACGAACAGGGCATCAAGCACTATGATGATCTGATCAATACTGTCCTCGACGCCGGCATGCTGCCCATCGTAACACTTCTTCATTTTGACAGCCCCTGGATGTTCGTCGCCGGGGGCAACTTCACAGCCAAACCAGATATTGGCTACAACAACGGAGGCTACCACAACGAGACGTTTGTCGACGCCTTTGTCAACTACGCCAAAATCGTCCTCACGCATTTCGCCGATCGAGTCCCCATCTGGGTTACTTTCAACGAGCCCCTCCTGTACTCGTTCAATTTCAAGGGCGCCGATAACGTCGTGCGCGCACACGCCCAAGTGTACCACTTCTATCACGACGTCCTAAAAGCAACCGGCAAGATGGGCATCAAGTTCAACGACAACTTCGGCGTACCTCGTGACCCTCGTAATGCCAGCGACGTGCAAGCCGCGAACCGCTTCCAGGAGATGCAGCTGGGGCTCTTCGCGAACCCGATCTTCCTCGGGCAGCAGTACCCGGATTCTATCCTGGATACCCTCCCCGGAGCCAAACCGCTCAGCGAGCAGGACCTGTCCTATATCGCGAACACGTCTGATTTCTTTGGCATTGATCCGTACACTGCGACTGTGGTCTCACCCGCCCAAGAGGGGACTGAAGCTTGCGCTGCCAACACCTCCAGCAAGCTCTTCCCGTACTGCGTGGTGCAGGAAACGAAGACCAGATACGGATGGAACATCGGCTAGCGCTCCCAGAGCTACGTCTACATCACTCCAACCTACCTGCGGGAGTACCTCAACTATTTGTGGAACACGTTCCGCAGCCCGGTCTTCGTGTCGGAGTTTGGGTTCCCTGTTTTCGGAGAAGCCGCGAAGACGGACCTGTCGGATCAGCTGTTTGATACCCCGCGGAGTATTTATTATCTTTCATTCATGTCGGAGATTCTCAAGGCAATTCATGAAGACGGGGTGCGCGTTATGGGGGCCTTGGCGTGGTCGTGGGCGGACAATTGGGAGTTTGGAGACTATAAACAGCAGTTTGGGCTGCAGGTGGTTAATCGGACGACGCAGCAGCGATATTACAAGAAGAGTTTCTTTGATTTGGTGGATTTTGTGTCATCTAGGATGCCCAAGTGAGACATCTGGCAGACTTGTACGAACCAAGCATGTCAGCCTCTAAAGCCCTGGGCTTGACGGCGGCATCCCGCTGGATATAGTTAGTCAATTACTATTGATTATCTCGTGATTTGATATCCACAAGTATAAATAAACTTCTAGCATTAACCTCGAGTCAGCTCAACAGCTCTAACCCATCGCTCGATGTCATCCACAACAGCCACATCCACACTTCCTCCAATATCATACTCGGCCGGAGTACACTTCCCCTCCCCCGGTACAAACAAGTGATTTAACTTGTCGTACAGCCGAAAGTGTACATTCTGGCGATCCTGAAACTTTGCATAGAAGGCCGCATAGTCCTCGACGACGGTAACCTGATAGTCCCTTGCACCCTGCAGGATCAAAACAGGACACTCGGATCTCCGCAGGGACTGAATCGGATCAAATTCACGATACTCGAGCCAATATGCAGGTCCAAGACCAAATGGCAGTTGGCTGGCTGGTGTTGATGAGGTCAAAGACGGACCATCAGCAAGCTCTGCTTGCTTTTCCAGTGCCTCAATTGTATTAGCTAGTTCATCGCCGGAGTGTTGCCCGCCGCACTCGTCGAGACATTTGAAATATCGCAGTTGTCGAATGGCACAGCGGTATAGCGGTTGCACCGGACACGCCATGAGAACACAGCCTGCTACTGAGAGCTCAGCTGTCGCAAGGCGAGCAGCGATCAGCCCGCCCAGGCTATGGCCCAGGAGGAATACCTTGTCGTGGTCGATGTTAGGATGTTGACGGACCTTACGGATGGCATGCCCGACATGATAGATGTATTCATCTGTAAGCGTGGCTGTTGTGTTGCGCGTGAGGAGTCTCCCAGCAATCGTGCACGCGAACTTGTCGAACCGACAAGATGCAATACCACGACTTGCGAGACCAAGAGCCATATCCTTGAATGGTTTCAGGGCGCCAATGGTGGAGTCTTTCTCCATGGGGCCGGAACCGCCAATGAATACGATACAGGCGTATTTCTGGCCAGTCTTGACGGAGGCCGGCAGGGTTAGTTCTGCTGTCACTCTGTACAGTCCCTTGCCGAGCGTGAGAGGGATGCAAATGACATCCTCCGCTGCATAAGGTGGTGGCTGCCAGGGTGCACCCATGCCCGCCGCTTGCAAGGTGAGGACTCGCAGACCGATGATTTTGCCGGAAGGTGTCATGTGAAGTGATAAGACAAGAGACACACGACTGAATCGGAGGGATACTTTGGCAGTAAGGATGAACCAGCCCATTGTGACGATGGGATGACCAGTTTGTTGAAGAGGGCCGCAATTGCTGAGAATTGCCCTCCATTGGTTCCCTAGAAATGATTCAGAGAAGGACCATCGCAACGGAGCAACGCATTGCTGTCGCAGACTCCTCCACTCGTGCCGTTGGAGGTAGCCAACGATCCGGGATGCATGCTGTTCGGCATGAAGAAGTGTGGCTTTCCTGTCTTGCTCTCTTCGCCTGACGTGGCTGACAGACTGACACAGCCTTAGATACAGGTTGTAGAGCCACATGTTATGGGCAAAACATGAGGTTCTTGAATCTGGAGGACTGTAGACCGGATGAGACCGGTTATTTAGGGGCTGACCTCTGTCAACCCCGCGTGCAAGGATAAATTGCCATGTCACACTAGGGCATGTCTAACCAGGCAACAATGGGAACCAAGATTGAGGTTCCAGTGTATTTCAGGCTCCAGGTTTTAAGATATAGATCGAGAAATATAACTTGATGCACCTGGTTGTCTAGGTACAGTAGGAGGTACAGTAGGAGCAAGAGTATAAGGCGTGCCAAGAGGAGCGAGAGATATATTTGCCTGCAAGAACAGTATCTATACAAATGGGCTGTCCCTGCCGCCAGCATACAACTGCTGGTAAGAGCCATTAGATATATATCACGATCAGCATAGATTCTATTATCTGGGGTTATCTATCTGGCAATAGGACGCTAATTTCCGTGTTCCGTTTATTTCCAGGCTCTGGCAAGGCAATCAGGCAGACGTTGCTGTCTCAGGCTACCTTTGGAGACTAGATCGACTAAATCTCTCCACCAACATGCTAGCCTCACTTTCCCGATCGGGGATTCGTCAAAAGGCCATCGCAACCAGAAAACCAAACGGACTAACGATCTTGGCAAACAAGCGCACCAGGCAACACCTCGCTTGGCCGCTTCGTGCCTGGACCCTCCTGTGCCTCAAAACTCCAACGCCCCTTTCTGTCGCATCCCACGTAGAGCGAAGCGCAGTTGGCAACCCAGGGACAAAATGGCGAGCGGAACGCGGCCGTATTCACACACGAATTTCAACAATGTGTCAATGAACAGTGTACTCACAAAGGTGCACATCGAGAACCAAGAGCTGGAAATCGGTAAGTTACTGTCAACATGACGCGCCGGATCGCCGGGTGAGCCTCATGCTAAGATCGACCTCTAGTCGATCGCCTTATTGAGCCGCAGACCATAGCACACTTCTTAGAGTTTGCGCTGGGCGGCCCTCTCCCCAATGGCAAGGAATGTGGCCTTGTGCGTATGACACCGGATGAAATCCCGTTGACGCAGACCAGTCCTGACCCGGATGCCGATCAAACCGTCATCATGGACAGGGTGATGAATCGCATTGGGTCCATGCAGGATGGGGACCGGTTGTGCTGTGTCGGGAAGAATATCCATTCCCTGAAGAACAGATTGTGGGAGGGCATTGTCCCGTTCTGTGAGCAGCGATGGAAGGAAAAGGGCCTCCCCAAAACGGATAATTTTGGCGTAGCGTGTCAGCATCTGTCGGCCGTTTGCGCAGCATTTGAGTATTTGAATCAGCCCAAAGTGATGGCAAACATGCGCGACACGTTCAACCTGATCTGGGAGCATTGGAGGGAGCTAGAAGCTATGCTGAATCGACTACGCGCCGAGAAGCAGCAGCCGTCTGTGAGCGTGACGAGCCTGTGGACGGCATACATGGCAGCCCATTTTGAGGTCATGACGGAGCGAGCACACCGCTGGGTGACGGTCCAAGTCAGCGCCCTTAGGGCTCCATTACTCACCACGCTGCGTTTGCATCGTCCCGTGGATCTGGACACAGTAGACAGAATTCAGTGGCGGACAACCGACGCGCTGCACAAGCTGGCTGAAATCACCAGCGTTGCCGACTACGGCATTCTTATTCCGATGGACGGATACAAGGGCTACGCTGCACCAGCTGTCCCGTCAAATGTCCCTCCAGCTCTTCGTTCAACTGTGTGGTCGGAGCGTGGAGGAACATACTCGCGGAGGCTCAAGCAGGTCACACACACAGCGCGATACCAGAGCCTCATGCAGGCGCGCGCGAGAGGCGAGACTCATCACATTGCGGATCCGGTGTCACTGCACCAGGCGTGCCTCGACCAGATCAACAGTCAGCATCAGTTGCGACGAGAAGTGCGCGGCAACCCGATTGAGCCGGTACCCCGCGAGCCATGGATTACGAGGTTGTTGTACTCGATTCAGAATTCGAACGACCGACGTCGAAGCTTCGGGCTGGCTGTCTACCGGCTGACCTATAAGCAGAGCGATGCTGAATGGAATGCGTGCAAACAGAAAATAGAGCAACACATTGTGGACTGGGGCCGCGGACAAACAGGCTCGAGTGCGATCAAGCCGCATCTGAAGCTGCACTGGATGGATGGGAAGGATTTGGGAATCGCAGAAGGAGATGTCGAGGGCGCCAGAAAGTGAGTTCTCTCCGAGATTGAATGTTCGAATTCTAATATTACAGACACTTCCATGATCTCGGTCCCTCATCATTAGATGCCGAGGACCAGATAAATGATCGAGTATTCCTCGTAGTCGACGAGCCCAGTGTCGCCTCGTATACGACCTCAAGCTACTCCGCCGCCCTGCTCGGCACGCGCGACGGCGACTTTGCAGGTTTCGTGCTCGCCGTTGACGCCGAGTGGAATCCAGCCGAGGGTCCCGATCGTCCAGACGAATCTCCGGGGTACCATGGACAGATGCGAATCCTAGGCAGCCTGGTCTGGGGAGATCTGTACGCCATGCATGCATCACAAGCCGCCTTACTAGAAGATTTATGGCCTCTTGCTCTCGACCACCCGAACACAGTCTATGTCGGGCCCGTCGTACCCGAGGAGATCAGGGCCTGGCGGCTCCAGAACGGCGTGCGCAATATGTGTCTGCGAACAATAGCTGACTACGCACACAAGAAGATCAACGGAACGCCGTTTCCTGTTGCTCCCGTGCGGACCATTCCAATGCGCTCTGCCAATGCAGGAACCGGGAATGCAGGCCCCTCCAGCTCGCCAAGTAATCGTCCTTCTGGATCGGCGCAGGGTCAGGAAGACAATCAACTGCGATCGTACATGCTGCGCGCGTTCCAGCGACATTTGCAAAGGAGAAATCACCACCCAGAAGCGGCGGTGGTTGAAGAGATGCTGGTTACTCCTCCAAACCAGCAGGTCGATATCGAGCGGGTGCGACAACGCATGGAGCAGGGTCAGGCTAATCCCGCGCCGCAGTTGAGTCGAGAGGAGGAAGACGAGCTGGAGAGACGGGAGTTTGAGAGGGAGTTTTGTCCGCAGCAATAGTTGATCTTGCTGGTTGAAAGTACTTCTCCTTGTGTATGCGCATCAGGTGGGATGTTACGTGAATAGCAGCTCGGCGACCACCATTCTTTATTGGTACACTTTCACTGAGGAATTTGAGAGTTTGTTAAGTAGGTGCGAACAATACAGCACAATAGGAAAAAAATAAATAATAGAAGACTCAGGACTTAGTACCGGAGAGCTTGAACCAAATGTTTGCTCCCTGGACTGAAGGGTCTGGGCACGCTCTGTAAACCCCACAGTCAGTGGACTAGTGCTTGATGTGAATAAATATTCCATCAGGCTCTAGGTGCATGTATATATGTATGTATATGTCTGAGAACATGTTGTGCCTATGACTCAAGTTCTAGCCCGCCGGTGTTGGGCGTACATGTATGAGGCTGTACAGCGAGAGGGGGGGAAAGAGGGAACGCCCTATTCTGGAACAGGCGAGGAGTTAAGCCACATGGAACGTATCTCAGTTGGCGGATGCCACTAGTGTGGCTGTGCTGCAACATGCGGGGTGCAGCACAGCGCTCACTTCCGAAAAGCTAGAAAACAAGGGAAAATACACATTAAAAGCATTTTCACCTGCCATGAAATCATGGATATAGTGCACATGACTGAAAACAGCTCCAAAAGCGCAACTGAGGTTTAGGCCTTCTGTTCGTGCTCTTTTGAGAATCTGCACTTTCACTTCAACAGTGTCTTTTGATGACGAACCTACACTATAGCCAGAGTAGCCCAGGTGGAGGTTCTCATCGTCCGACGGCCTGGGCGGTAGATCGATTAGGGAGAACTGGTCGTAGAGCTAGTTGCTGTTATCGGGAAGCAGACCATTCATGGGCGGTTGAAAGTCTCTTAAGTCATCGAAGTTGGGCATCCAGTATTACATAATGAATAATCGTCACGATGTTCAACTTAGTTTGTACCAAGAATTGCAGGAGAGTAACTTATTTGAATCCGGGATCCACCCATCTATGGAGCACAGGCTGTGCGGGAGAAGAAGCCGACCGGCGGCGAATCTATTGGAAGCTTTGACAGTATGAAGGCGAGGGCAAGGAGGGTTTCCGGTAGCGGTTGTTTGAGGAGTGGAATTAGGGGAAAGGAAAAAGGCGCTGTCTCTTGTGTCAAGTAATTAGTTTGGTCGGATTCTGAGGCAGTCGTCATGGTTTGGCCAAGAACAGCTGGGTCATAACTTGTAAGTGGTTAAGACAGCTGATAAAAGTATTGCAGGCTCTCGGCTTGGTATATGCAATCCTAGACAGCACGCGCCTTTCCCGTCCGCTTCGTGCATGGCCGTTCTTTGATATTTTCGGAGGACAGCAGCCTTTTTCTGGGCGTATGTCCACACCCACTGGTTTCAGATGCCGGAGGACTACCCGGTGCTCTCAGCCGCGACAGTAGCAACTTAGCATATGCAGCAGCTGCAGCTGCAGCATAATTTTGCCATCTTTTTTTCTTATGTGAATCTGCATAGTCACATATGCCGCGAACGACCAGACAAGGAAAGCTGTTCATAATCCCCGCACCTTCCATCTCAAAGCAGAGCACATTATGTTCCTGGCTCAGCTTGTCCCGCTTTTCAGCTGATCTCATGACTTGGTTGCCGGAGGCGATCAGCCCATAGTGTATTACCGGATGGGTAGATGATCGAGGTGGCCTGAGGATCTCACAGCCTGGATCACATTGGCCACACGAGTCATCACTGCTGCTGCATATGTAATGAGATGCGAAAAGCCTATCGTTCGCCACGCCAGGATGCTTATAGTGGTTTTTGCAGTCCCCGATTTGACGGATGTGTTCCTCGAGTGGTGTTGATGACCTTACAGGGTCAGACTCCAACTCACTTATTGCACACATCAGTTGCGCGGGAGGCGGACACAGGTATCCATTCAGTTGTGATGCTCCGAACTCATGGCTTTTTATCATATCATATGGCAGCACACCTGGATATCGTCCACTAGGAGTGCTGACTACAACGTCACCTAGGCGAATGTCATTCTTCTGAGAGGGCACCCCACCCCCAATGCCTACCAAAATGAAAATTTTCAAGGCCGGGAAACTGCGTTTCATATTTGAGGCGACAGTAGCAGCGTGGTTCGTACCGTAGGCGCCATGCGGGAGACAGACAGCAGCGATAGGATGCCTTCCCATACAGCCCAATGTGTAATGGTTGGGATCTTCGTCGGCGACGGGCACGTTTTCAAACGTCTTATCGAACAACACGCGTATTGCCATAAGTTCGATATGAAGGGCACATACAATACCCACTTTGTAATCTTCAGCTGGAAGTAGATCCACTTTTGACTGAAGTTTTTGGCTGCCTGCTAATGTAGGATCCTCCAAGTCTCTGGATACTGCAACAGAGTAGTCACGGCCCTCCTGCCCACCCATCTGATTTGAGACCAACCTCACTATACTTTCACTCTCTCTAGAGCCTGATGTACTAGGACTCATCCCAATGCCACTGTCGTTGGAAGAGAAGCCATGTGCCTTGAGTAACGAGACATGGCTGCTTTGATCCCGTGTTCTGCACGGATAGCCAGCATTGCCCCAGAACCATGGGTGACTGCTGTTATAGCCGAAAGCAACTGCACCATTAGTGTCCGGGCATACTGGACTAATTTCGGGCGATTCATAACGCATAGCTAAAGGGAGGAGGACTTGAGCAAGATCTGAGGGAGTCGAATCTTTCGAATCTTTCTTGCCGTCGCACGGACGCTGAGGTAATGGCCCGTTAGCCACACACCAGATTATATCGTGAGTAAGCCTCATTGGCTTGGAATATGGATCCCCGTATGCATCCATTATATTGTACAAGTCAGCGACGCTAGCAGCCAGATACGATTTCCCGTGCGGTAGCGATGCCCATGGGGTGCAGCAGGCTTTGCTGGGCAGGATAACATCGCCAAAACCTCTGCCAAAGAGTGATACCGCATGGATCGACCGAGTAAAGTCGACCCAGGACCGGCCATCCTGATCCAGAATCGTTTCTCGGGGATATATAGGATCTCGCTCCATCGCTAGGTCACTAAAGTCCCAACCATAAAGCAGAGACCTTGGCAGGTTACAGCCTCTGCCCTCCGTACCTGTATCCCTCATTTGATAATCAAACGCCTTTTCCAAACAGCTATAGAAGTCTTCAACACGGTCTTTGAAGCAAATATGTTGATCATCCTCGTAGTACACCTTCATTCTCAGGTTGTCTTTGTTCAAAAGGACTTCTAGAGCAGAGTCTGACTGGTGCTTCCGAGCAGCTTCTTGGAATTCTTCATGGTTGAAGAGGTAAAGCGAGCTGAATTTGCTATCGAGCCGGTCTTGGTTGAGAGATGAGCGAACAAGGTGCAGCAACGCGCTGGCCCCGTTTATAAGCCAACCTCTTTTTTCTCCCACATCCCATAGAATCACATACTTCTGTGAAATCCATCTGATCTTTTTGATGTATGGATTTCGACGAAGCCCGATATCTTTACGGCCAATGCAAAATTGATGGCCACCCATGACTTCGTGGCCAGTGGATAATGTCGCATTGTTTAGAATGCTATATCTCGACACGCGAGGAGCTCCTGAATTCCTTATATTGTAACTTGCATCGCCTTCTCCTATGGGCGATAGAGTTAGCATAAGGCGCCATAAGAGTGATGCCTAGAGGCAAGCGAATGCGATTTACCTGCGTAAAACTTCATCTCGGGACACCATCCTAATATATGCCGAGCTTTCTCTAGCGACGCGACCTCAATATCGAGACTTGAGAATTTCTCACTCTCAAGATAGGAAAGTCGATCTCCGCTCCTCTGATGAAGGAGATGCCAGGTGACTATATCTTGGCTGTATTTGGTCGGAATCAACATTGTTGAGAACCCTTTGAGAACAATCTTCCCGTCAAAATAGCTAGCTCTTCGAGTCTCTGCTAGTGCTGCCATAATTTCGAGTGGGATCTCGAGGCCCTTTGAATGTTGCTCGGGCCTGCGTCGTATTGGAAAGCCTTCGGCAACGACCGGCATTTCAAACAAGTTGTGCCAGCATTGGCCATTGACTGATTCAGGGCTATTTAGCCCTTCATACACCTCGACATCAATCTCAAAGACATAAGTTACTCTAGGGGTCTGTTCATGAGTCACATGGCCGATTTGCAGTTTCCCAACAGATGGTTTGCTGTATGCTACTTTATGCTTAAAGGGGGAAGAGCGCAAGGCAGACGCTAGCCAAGCCACCTGTTCACCTATCTCTGCGATGAAAGGCGCACTGCCTCGAACATCTACCCAAATATCGGAGGTTGATTCGTTATCGAAAGATGGCCGGCTAGAAACGCCGAGGCTGGTGCCGTCGAGTAAGACAACTATATCAGTAAGGGTAAGCACTGAAACGAATTGCAGTTGTACAGGACACCTACCAGGGCCGGTGTTATTCCTTGATATCAGGGCTTTAATCTGCTTTAAAACCTCATTGCCTGTGGACGGCCACGCTTGTTGCATGTACTCAATGCAGGTCAATGCCTGTACTGATGATTGAGATCCTGTCAGGGTAATAACTCCCTCAATCGCATCTTCCGGATCTTTTGCGTATCTTTCTTCCAACAGGAATTTAAGCGGATCCCAACGAACCTCGAAGCTGACATCAAAAACCTCGATGGGATCTCGTCGGCTGATTCGATGTGACATTGGAAGAGATTTAAGGATTGATTTCCGGATCTGCGCAGTAAGATTTGGCTCTGGGTGAGTCAGAATGCACTCCCGTCGGATGCCGTTAAGGAGCCACATGTATGTAGCAGTCTCTTGGATTATGTGTCGGTAAGTTGCGAGTCCAGGTAGCTCATTCTCATCTGCTTCGCCAACTTCTTCCTCGCTAACATAATCGGATGGTTCTGATCCATCACATTTGTCACCATCCGGCAACTCATGTTCCGCGACTTCGTCTTTCTGATACCAGTGGCCCATAATGCCATCAAACGTCATCTTACCCTCGGTTCGACGGTGTTGGTTTTCTATCCGTGAGATATGTTCTCTGAATATCGCCGTAATCTCCCTAATTGGAGCGGGCAATAAGTAATCTGCAAAGAGTCCTCTTCTTTCAACTTCATCTTACCTCCGGTACTTGCGGATAAATAGCATCACGTCACGGTGCGTTTGACTGGATATATAGGTGCCCAAGCTTAGGGAAAACCCTTTCAAAAGCTCGGGAAGAGCACCAGCGACTTGCTTGACCACGTCATCATTCAATTTGTATGAGTCAATGGCATGGGCAAGCTCTTCGGCAAGCTCCATCACGTAGTCCTTTGTGGAAGGAGGTATGCTTGACATATCAGAGTAGATGCTTGCGACCTTGATTTCTTCGCTTGGGTTGTCACGATTTCTGGTGTGATCTGACAGAGCAGCAAGGATCATATTACTTTCGTCTACCGAGCGCTCCCAATTCACCAATGATGAGCCTCCTGGATGGTGTTCCGAATTATTGCCACAGTCACTTTCGCTCTCGCTTGCGCTGCGGTATGCAGAACTTCCGCCGGGAAGACGGCAGTGCTTCGCCACGCACTTAAAATATTTCCTCCATGTGGTCACTTGCCTCGGACAAAGTCCACACGTCGTTGGAGGGGAGCATGGCCGTGCCAGGTTGTCGTAGCATCCCTTATTCAGTAGAGAAAGAGCTAACGCGCCGTGCTTGACCTGCAAATGGCCACGGAACTTGTCCCTTCTAGGCGTGCTGAATAAACATTCATCAAAAGGACAGTAGTACTTGTGCTCAGCTTGGTGAGTAAGACTCACATGCCGCCGAAAGGTTCCCTGAGTCCCATATACCTTCCGGTTGCCTGGACTGCAAAGCTTACAAAGGTACCTATCTCGTGAAGGTATACTAGGAGCACCTTGGTCAAGTCTCTCTTGTATCGAGGTGTCGATTTTATGGAAGGTGCTTTTTATAAAGCTTCTCAGGTTGAGTAGCTGGGTATGATTGAGTTCAGGCAAGGCTTGCAGTGCTAATGAGTCCCATAGCTGAAGATCATTCTTCAGTTGATCAACCTTTGTAAGTGGACTGTGGACAACTTGGGCCTCTGGTGGTATTTGCAAGGGCGGTATATCCAGAGATTCCATGGTCGGCCATTGGCCAACATAGTCACCTTGTGAACATGGTGGAACCGAATTACTTCTTGCCCAGTCAAATGTCTCAAAGTTGAAGTTGGTGCCTGTCTCATCATTGAATAACTGGGCAGGCCCACCTGCACCACTAATGCTTGATGGAGAGACCGGAGAGTGGAATGCATTTTGGCTATGATTCTTACTGAAATATTAGCTAGCTGCTTAATAGATTAATAAAGCACACTTGCAGTGGTTCACTCACAAAAGATGTATTAAGGGTCGGATCTGGAGCTAGATGACCCCCTGGTGTCTGGGCGTGATGGCCAGTATAATGGACGGCACGCCAGATAATATTAGAGCCGGTGTATATGTCATCTTGCTCGTAATTAAAGTCCTCATTGCTTTGGTCATTGCTCAGAGGATCCATGATGATAAGAGATCTTTTGACAGAAGCTCAGTGATAAGGGTATATGATAAATACCAGGATGTCAATGAAAATTAAAGAGCAAAATAGTATAGACATGCAAGAACAGATGAAGAAAATAAATTGAAACTGAAAGGCCTGGTAGACAGTTACGAGAGAGCAATAATATTAATAAAATATAAACATCCTGCCAATGTATAAAGAGAACGTCACTAATTGCAGTAAAAGAGTAAGAAGAAGCTCGCAAGGACAGAACCTCCCTCTTTAAAAGCACTGGGTAAGTAATAATTGGAAGATAGCGAGAGTAAGAGAGATGATGGAAAATGTCATTTATAAAAGGAAAGAATCATGTACTCGCCTTCCCGATACTCTTTACTAGGGTGAAAGTCTTGGAAGGTTAGTAATGTACAGCCTACAGCTCACCTGTCCATGTCTGCCTAAATTTGCTCAGTGCAATTTGAATAATACGTAATCCACATCAGCGGCCACCTCAGCTTCTTCACCCTGGCTTTTTGTAGAGCTAAAAACCCGTCATAACCACCTTTTAGGAGCTACTTCACCACAGTCTAACTGGTTGATGACTGACCTGTTTCATCAAGGTATTTGGACGTAAGCATTAAAGTGATACAACAAATAGTTAACAGCCAGACATTCTTTTAGTCAAATACTACATCAATATTAGACCCTCTGCACAACATGTGTTAGTGGCGGTTAGCTCGAGGAAGGAGAAAGATGATAAGTGGCCTCATATGATTGAGAAAGAAAGTAACCACTAAAGGATTAGCGCGTTGCTGCTGTGATTAACTATGCATGGCGTCCTCCTCGAGGATGATAGGGACCAAACATCAAAAGGAGAGGGTGGTAGGAAGTAGAGTCACATAACAGGGTAGACTAGTATATTAATTAGCATAAAGTCACCAGCTGGTGTCCAGTTTGGATGGGAGTTCATAGTTATGTAAACACCATGCGGTGCGTATCATGGGGTCAGCCCATGATAGTGTTAATGAGTTATACTTCAGGGGTAACCCCTATAATTAAGGAGTAGGCTTTCACCACTACTAAAGTGTAGGTTAGTATAAATATTGCTAATAGAATGTTCACTACATTTAGCAGCATCAGCAATCTAGGCAGTAGTAGATATTTTCTCTGTATTATATTATAGATAAGTATCCAACTTTCTCGCTACTGCATTAGAGCTAGACCTATACTATATCTAACCACTTTCTGGGAGATTTCCTTTCAAAATTCTTTCACTTTCATAAAAAAAGAAGCTACCTAGAGGCGAATCCCTTTAGATAAAATCCTTATCGTGCGATTGAACGACCACAAGGGCACTGCGGTCTTTTAAGAGAGCTGATGGAGCTCAGTCAACTTGTCTTCACAACAACCCACATATGTACTAAGACTGGCCAAATGTTGATGGAAATACCCTCATCAAATACTTCACCACAGTCTCTTGTTTGCCGCCAAAGTCACAAGGAGTATCCATGTCCGGCACTGTCCAGTAATTCAAATGAAACCCGGACGACCCCAGCGGCCGCTCTATGTAATGCACTGCATGTTTTATTCCTGCAGCCAGTCTCCTTAAAAGATTACCCGCTAGAACAATGAATTCCCCGGGCTGACAGCCTGTCGGAATAAACGTCGCTGTGTTTTGCATCTCTACAGCAGGGAGATTTCCAACCCTGTTTCTCAGGTCTGCGACTCTGAGGCCGCCATTCGAGTCTGGAAAATTGAACAGCATCGTCGTGGGGTCGATGTGGACAGGGACACGGAGTATGTCTTCATCATGATAGCATGGAGCAAAATAGGTGGGCGCGAAGAACGAGTTCTCTTTGTGGTGGATAGAGGCCAAAGATTGAGTCAGATGCAGAGAGGACGACAAACACTCAAGCAGCGTGCAATGAATGACACTACATATGCTGTGCAGTTTTTCCGATGCACAGATAAGCTCTCGTGCCTCAAGGGACCAATTTCTGCTTGTATCATAAATTCCATCTCGGAGCTGCAGAACCTCTTCCAAATGTGCTTGCCCCCGTGTCTTTTCACTTCCGTACGGGACGAATCTCGCTCTGCTGGCTACCCCAAACTTCGCGTAATCAGCTACCTTTTCTCTGGGGTCTCGTTCGAAGAACTGCCGGCACTGACGGAATTCAATTCATCAATACAGCAACCTAATGAATGTGTTCTGGCGTGGTGTGGCACTCACCTTCTCAAAGCATATGTCAAGTCCATCCTGCGGGATTCCATGATCTCGTATTCGGCATGCTCCGTAGTCCCGGAGGGCTTGCGTGAAAGTTCTGGCCGCTCTATCTCTGATCCCTGTATCCTCGTGTCGAAGATCAGCGTAGCTGATTGATCCCATGTTGTGTGGAATTTGCCTTCTTCAAAGATGGCAAGTATCAATAGGTGTGAAGTGAGAAGCCGAGTTAAGAATTCCAGGGATGTGAACAATATGCATAACACGTCATATGTGACCTGTTGTACTCTAGCTGCATAATCCTGGTTCAATCATTTCATGACTGACAATATACAGTGACTGCACACCATAGGATGCATCTTGAACCTTAGAAACGTATGCTTATCCATAATATGATCCACAGAAAATGGTTTACTACTGCCTAGATTACTAATGCTGCTAAATGCAGTGAAAGTTCTATTAAAAATATTCATACTAACCTATGCTTATTTGGCAGCGAAAGCCCACCACTTAATTATGGAGGCCAACTATGAGGTATAACTCTACTAATACTTGAAGCTCTCTGTGATCACCTCATAGAAAAGCCTAGTCTATACCTTGTAGAAATGGCAGTCTTTCTATAAAATAAATTTAGTATATTAGTATTATCTTTAAAAAGACCTCTTTCCTCTGAAGGTTAGATAGTTATATAAAAGAAATCCTAATAAACCTGGAAGAAAAGAGGTCTAAGAAGCGGCTAATATCCAAATTCAATCTGAATCTAGATTGCCTGAGAAAGAGTGGGACTAAATAGCTGATAGCGCTAAATATAAGCTACAGAAGTAGTGAGGAAGTATATAGATTAATCTGTAATGTGACGTGGTCATATTATATTAGATCGACGTGTAGATACTCGGATGGTGATGTAGACGTGGGAGTTAATGATTGGTATAGATCATGGAGCTCTCCAGACACGACTTACCGCTTTTTTTTACGGATCTTAGCGTTGAGCACTTTCCCACTTCATCTGGGAAGATCAGTCTTCGGGCAAAGATGCCATGGGGGATGATAATGTTGAACTGTCTGTAAACGCATCAAGCACTTTCGCTGGCATTTCAACCAGGCGATCTAGTTGACCTCTATTAGGGCAGCCAACACTTCCCCTCCCCCCCCCCACTGTATGCCAAGGAAACCGCCTATCTTGTTTACTCATGGGGTTTTACTTATGGGGTATTGTGTATGCATTACCATATACAGCCCATCCCCAGGGCTTGACGCTTTTCATGATGCCATTGTGAGAACTGTCCGCACAGTTAAATATTGCTTGACCTTTTAATGCAGCTAATTTTGAAAATATTAAAGGTAATCTAACACTACTTCTCTAAGTTGCCTTCTCTCATTCAAATAGGATTCAAAAATCAGTTAGTTAACCTAATTATGACCCTATAAAGCTTCCCGCGTCCTTGTATTTACCATCAACGACTACCTAAGGAACTCTTCATAACGATATCAGACAGTTTATATCAGTGGTTGACTCTGATAAATTTGATATTGCGCACCTTTCCCTCTTATGGATGCAATTTATGATGGCCAACTGGGTGAAGTAATATGGAACAAGGCCTATGTACTAGTTATTAAATCCACCCCTTTACTAAGGTCACTACTATTCCTTAACTAAACTCCCTACCTACACACAACAAGCAGCTTTGTCTACTCGTCTAGCACAGAAATATGTGGATAATGTGCTAAAAGATCAATTGGGTTCAATATACATTAACGTTCCGGGCTTCTACAAAGCCTACTTTAAGGATGTCAATGGCCTTAAAGAGGTAAGTGCAGCTCTTATAGGAGATGTAGAGAAGGGGATAGCCCTCTGTTCAGTGAAGAAGATGGTTGGCATGACTGGCCTAATGACGCTAAGGAAAAGGAGGTCTTAGGGTGACTCACTAACAGATCAATGTGCTCTATAACATTGTGACTAAATAGGGCTTTACTTTGCTAATCTATAATATAGTCTTGATACAACGTAATTAGCCTTTGTAAGGATCTACTGCTGACTGTAAGCTGGATGTCGGATTTGTTCGCTGCTTGGATATAACTGATCGAGCACAATCTTACTGGTCACATGTCCTGGTCCTGGGCGAGCTGAAACCAGGCGCTGATGTAGCCTCAAAAACATGGGATGATTTGGGTTGCTATGTGAGGGAAGTCCTTACTGCCTAAGACACCCATTAGTATACTTTGCTTTAGGTTTTACACTGTTCACCCATATGCGACTGTGGGAGTTTAATTATATAGGGGCCATCGCCTCATCACTATTTTGATATTAATAAAGATGCTCTTCAGTTTGTCTTGTCTATTCTGGGATTTATTCAGATGTCAATGAATAATTGGGATATGATCCTAGCATCATGTCCTCTTTAAATGGAAAGCGCTTTATCGAGATTACGCATAATGGCCGGTCGGAATGTCTCATTCTTGACAGCCTCTTGAAGCACAGTCAATGTGTTGCTAGCAGAGCTATAATATGCTGGAAAGTGCACAGTGAAGGGGATGAGAAAACCCTTGTTATCAAAGACTCATGGCAATATCCAGGCGTGAAGAGGAGATATAAAAGTTCCGTCCCTGGTATCCATGAATGTGGAACACTGATTCAATTATTCAAAATTAAAACGCCACTGTTAGAAGATCCCCGAAAAGACTCCATTCTGTATACGCGCATTCCTGACTTGGACATCAGCAGCGATAGATCCAAAGATCTTATCTAGACTGTGGGACTAAGCTTGGACGATTTTCCGTGGCGCTGGATAGATCTAATCCATTGCCATGGAACCAAACAATCTATTCAAAATTGGCATTCTATTCACTTGCCCCATTCCCCCTTGCATCACAGTAGATTAACAGGGGGGGCATTACCTGTCATGAGTCGGAGCCGGGCCGGAGCCGTGGGGGGTGGATTCTGGTGATACAGATTGGCTTTAATTGGTGGGTTGTAGCAGTGGTTGACGGATCATAAGGTACAGTACCTCAAGTCCTCAACTCTATTCATTCCGCCCTTGTCAGGGCTGACGGATCATGGATGATGGCTGTTCAAGATCTACAGTCCGTGCATAAGAGTTTGTCACTTTCCTTTTTCATGAGACCCCACCCTACATCATGATGACGCGCCCGTCATGCCAGAGCAAACTAGCGCAAAATCAGTCAAAGACATTCATTCCCCCCACCCCTCTGGAAAGCCTTAGCACGTCCGGCGTTTCCTTCCAGCCAACCAGTGCTTTGGCAGCTCCTTACTAGTGGCGCGGGTTGATGTCACCAATGCTGACCTAATATGGCAGCAATAACAATCATGTTTTGCGGTCTGACCTCGCTCGCTCTGCAGCTTCAGCCTTTGATAATTTTTTTTTTTTTTTTGATATGTTATGGAGTCTGAAGATGAACAAAGGCTTGAGCAATCGCGTTCTTCTGACCCAGCCGAAAACGTCGCAGGTTCGTTGTTCAGGAGAGATTCAACGGAGGGACAGCAATCGGAGGAAGTCCCCTCATCGAAGGTTGCTATTCCGCGACTCGCTCCTCCTCGAACCACTGGCAATCGTCGCATCAGGACAGCATGTGCGGCATGCAGGGAGCAGAAAGCCAAGTGCAGTGAATACCGGCCATGCCTTCGCTGCATCAGTTTCGGCATCACTTGCACGTCGCTCGAAAGCAAGCGCGAGAGTCGGGAAAGGTTAGTAGGAGACCTGGACAAGTTTGAACCGTTGACTTAGTGTGATATAGGCAAGTCGAAGAACTAGAACAGCAGGTGGCTCTTTACGAAGAGTTACTGCAACACCTACGACCCAGGGTCAATATTCAAGACGCAGAGCTTATTACAAGGACATTGCACGGAGTAAGTCACAATCCGCCGTGTCCGTTCACCTGCTCAATTTTGACAACTTTCAATAGAGAAACTCCATCACTACCCCCCCATCGCCGGATCCAGTCAGCGCGACACATGCGACCGCTACTCAGCCTTCTTTTGCCGTGGACTATGTTGAGGAGGACTACCATCGGAATCAGCAACTGCACGCGTTCGGTTACCTAGGGTCGCACTCCGAAATCTCATGGATACGTGATCTGAGGACGGAAATAGGCAGGGCCACACCTTTGGCGGAGTTGAAGGCAGCTTCACCGGGCAACGGGTCCAAGGCGTTGACCTCGGTAAGTTATTTTCTGGATGATCAGAATCTGTTAGTCGATCATGGTATTGCCGCCTATGATCGCCCTTCTCGTACTATTGGAGATAGGCTTATACATCTCTATTTTGACGGTGTTCATCCATCTTTTCCCATTGTCGGTAGGATTCCGTTTATGCAGCAGTATGCATTATATTATTCCCAGCCAAATATGCGGCCACCGGGCAAGTGGCTCGCGATTCTTAACTTAATCTTTGCGCTGGGGGCTAAATTTGGTCATCTTCTTTCTGAACCGTGGGTGGGAGGTACCGATGGACCCTTGGAGTATTTTTCCCGGGCGCAGAAGCTCAATTTTACGAATGGCCGGCTCTTCGACCACCCCAACCTGCAGCAGGTGCAAGCCGAAGGTTTGAGCGCATTTTGGCTCATGTCCATGGGACACGTCAACAGGTACATATCCCATTCTCATAAACCCAGAATGACACATCTAATGCGATCTGCAGGGCATGGAGAACCTGCGGTGTCTCCATCAGGTCCGCCATCGCTTTGGGGATTAATCTCTGCAGCGAGAGCAAGGACACGCCGAATTTCTCGAAAGAGCTCCGGTATCGGGTTTGGTGGTCCATCTACACGCTGGAGAACACCCTCTCCATCATGACTGGCCGTCCCACGAGTGCTGCGGATACGTTCTGCACCACGCCTCTCCCTATTCCTTACGAAGAGGACCAGTTCCATGGGCCGATCGCGTCCCAACTTCTCTCGGACTACACTGTCCGACATAGCTATATGCAAGCCTTCTCCTCGCGAAGGCACAAACACCCCCCTTCCCAATTTTCACCAAAACCTGCACCGTCTGTAGGACACTACTTGGCTTCGACCATCAACGAGGCCGCGCCTAGTAATTCTCTTTACTTTCTGTATTTCATCGACATAACGACGATCATGCGGCGAGCAATTGATGTGCTGTATGCTCCAGGCGGGTCTCGAGAACCCTGGCCAAAAGTCGGCGCAACAATAGTGGACTTGGTAAGAGACGCAGACGCGTGGAGTAGCAGTCTTCCAGAAGTATTTCAGTTTAGGCCGATGCAGAAGTCCAAGTTATTTGAACGGCAGCGATGGAGCCTTGCCTTTCGCTTCTATAGCACCAAAATCACTATTTCTCGCCCTTCTCTTTGCCGCACCGATCGGCTGCGCCCCGGTCAACTCCAAAATCCCCCGCTGGACCAACGAAAGAACGCAAAAATATGCGTCGATTCGGCCTGCGATATACTAGACCTATTACCAGACACGCCGGACGTGCTCTGGCTGGTCCGGTTATCACCCTGGTGGTGTATCATCCATTATCTGATGCAGTCTGCGACTATTTTTACTAATTGAGCTCGATTTCTGCGTCAAGTTTGACGTCGAAGAGGCTTCCAAAATCACTCTGATGGTGGAGAAAGCTATGGGGTGGCTTCTTGCCATGGCGGCAAATAACCTCGCAGCTCAACGAGCATGGGAGGTCTGCCATAGCCTCTACAGCTGCATTTCCCTAACGCCTGTTGACAGCATGATGACCACACCTTCTGCCTCTACTTCACCGTTACCACCCCAGAGCAATATCCTACGCGCGATGCAAGATGGCCTGCAACTTACACAGTCGCATGGGTCTTTGTCGCAGAATATAGTTGTACATCCCACACTGCAAACGATGTATGATCAATTTGTGCCTCGTGAATCTAGTGGAGCTATGTTCGAGAATCCTGGCAATACCAATCATCAGTAGTCACCAGAAGTTTTGTTTCTGGTAAGCGTGTTTTGTTATGTATTATGTAAACTACATCCAGCCAATAGAAGGCATGAAGACAAAGACTGGGGTAGCTAATAGATAAATGACTGACGTTACGGAGCAAGGGATTGGATTGGCCGGGGTATATTGACATATGATTGTGGGGAGAGAAGATGCCCGAATGACCATGAATCCTTCACCGCAACCAGGAGATGAAGAAGGAGCCATTGAAAGGGCGGCGCAAATGAATATGAATTTATAATGGTTAAGATCCAATTTGCATCTATAGCTTGTACATTGAGATTAAGATTAATTAAATTCTGCAGAGGTTAATTCTATCTTGTGTACGGTGTGCACGTGTTTTCTCCCCGTATTGAATATCCCGCGCCAAGAGGCTCTGCCTCAGGTTATCCACGTGGATCAGCTGCCAAGACTCGGCCGCCGGATCTAGAATCCCCAGGCTGATATCACCAGGCATCCCCGATCGAGTGACATGAATATGATCCTCTCATCTCCATCCATCCCCCTCATAGTTTCTCCCTTTTCATCTTTCATTCTCCTTTCATCAATCTCACCCATTTACCAGTGAATTTTTGAGTTCAGGCCCTCCTGTGCCACTCCCTGAGGCGATGGCCACCACCACCACCTCGTCGGTCGCCAGCTCCACGACCGTCCCGCCGCAGGGTGGCATCCTCGAAGGTGGGAACCCGTCCCACTATGACCCCAAGAACCCAATTGTTACTTTCATTATTCAGGTCTGTATTCCATCGTGGTAACCGGATCTCGAAACTCACCGGACCAGGCTTCAATCATCATTATTCTATGTCGCCTAATTCACTGGCCGCTTTCCAAGATCCGGCAGCCGCGGGTGATCGCAGAGGTCATTGCTGGCATTGTCTTGGGTCCATCGGTAATGGGACGGATCCCCGGGTTCACCAATGCAATCTTCCCTGCGGCATCAATTCCCAACCTGACTCTTGTCGCCAACCTGGGTCTCGTGCTTTTCCTGTTCCTCGTCGGCCTCGAGACCGACTTGCGTTTTCTCATCAGCAACTGGCGCGTGGCGGCGAGTGTCTCAGCCGCGGGGATGATTCTGCCCTTCGGACTTGGTTCCGCTATCTCGTATGGTCTGTATCACACGTTTCGAGCGGAAGCCGGCATGGCTCATATCGATTTCGGCACTTATCTGCTGTTTATTGGCATTGCAATGGCGATCACGGTGAGCCCTGTATCACTCAACTGGGATGATGACAGCTACTCATTCAGCAGGCTTTCCCGGTGTTGTGCCGTATCTTGACCGAATTAAAACTCCTCGGAACTAACGTCGGTGTCATTGTACTGTCTGCCGGTGTAGGCAACGATGTGGTTGGCTGGATCTTACTCGCTCTTTGCGTCGCTCTCGTCAATGCGGGAAGTGGCATCACGGCCCTCTGGGTGCTACTTGTCGCAGCTGGCTATGTCGCCTTTCTGGCGCTCGTATTCCGTCCGTTGTTCTTGCGCTTCCTCAAAAAGACCGGAAGCTTGCAAAAGGGGCCCAGTCAGTCGGTCGTGACCATCACCATTCTCATTGCTCTGGCCTCGGCATTCTTTACCCAGATCATTGGAATTCACGCCATCTTTGGAGGATTCATCATTGGATTGCTATGTCCCCACGAAGGTGGTTTTGCTATCAAGCTGACCGAGAAGATTGAAGACTTGGTCGCTGTTCTGTTTCTTCCGTTGTATTTCACTCTTTCTGGACTATCTACCAATCTTGGCCTGCTCGACTCCGGCACGGTCTGGGGATATGTCATCGGCGTGATTGCCATTGCCTTCCTCGCCAAGGTGGCCGGAGGTGCTCTAGCTTCGAGATTATGTGGCCTGCTCTGGCGGGAGAGTCTCTCCATTGGCGTTTTGATGAGTTGCAAGGGTCTCGTTGAGCTGATTGTCTTGGTAAGTTACTCTCTTGCGTTCATCCGTCAATCGACAACTGACTGGCATAGAACATTGGTCTGCAAGCGCGCATCCTCAGCACTCGCACATTCACGATTTTCGTTGTCATGGCCCTAGTGACAACTTTTGCAACCACGCCTTTGACCAGCCTTTTGTATCCGAAATGGTACCAGATAAAGGTGGAGCGCTGGCGTCGTGGAGAGATCGACTGGAATGGTCATCCGATCCAAGCCGATGGACGTCGGGATAGTGTTGCTGCTGCCAAAGAGCAGCTCAAGACTGCACCGGTCCGCAAGATGCTCGTTTATCTGCGCCTGGACGGGCTTTCCAGCATTTGTACATTGGCTGCCCTGTTGGGTCCCAATCAACCTGCCGCGCCGCCATCCCCAAAGCTGCATCCGACCAAGGTCAAAGAAGCTCTGTCATCTCCGGAACCAGCAGTGGAAGAGTTCGCCGAGACCGAAGTCCAGCCGGAGCCTGCGCTGCAGGTCCATGGCGTCAGGCTGATGGAACTGACCGATCGAGACTCGAGTGTCATGAAGGTCTCCGAGATCGACGAGTACACGCTGTGGGATCCTGTCATCAACACCTTCCGGGCTTTCGGTCAATGGCGCGATATTGCCATCATGGCAGGGGTATCCGTCGTTCCCGAGTATTCTTATGCGGACACCGTGGTGGGGATGGCTCGCGAAGAATCCGCTGATCTCCTGTTGATCCCGTGGAGCGAAACGGGTGGCATGAGCGAGGTGCAAACTGGTCTTGGAATCGACGAGGCCAGTAGATTTGTCAACGGTCCCTACACCAACTTTGTTTCGAATGTGCTGTCTAATACGGCGAGCAATGTGGGCGTCCTCGTCGAGAGGAACTTATACAGCCGCAGCTCCGGCAAGCAACGGCCACAACTCACCAGAAAAGCCAGCGCTCTCAGTATCCGCAGTTCCATCTGGGGTGGTACGACGGCCGCCGCGCGATCGCATCACATTGTGTTACCGTTCTTTGGCGGTGGTGATGACCGCTTCGCCCTGAAATTCCTTCTTCAGCTGGCTCAAAACGACCAAGTTACGGCGACCGTGCTCCACATTGATGTCCTTTCCTCCCCTCCAATAAAGTCAGCCGCCAACACTAAAGTTCCCCAAGTGGAGAGCTCGAGTAGCCCTTCGACAGGCGCATCACAACAAACCGAGAGCGACGGCACCTTTTTTGCCTTGACGCGAGATTCTCTCCCGGACGAGTTCAGGTCTCGCGTCGTCTTTACGCGTCTCACCCCAAAAGCGGACGAGAATGTGGTCGAGTTCACTATCAACGCCGTGAAAGAAGAAATGTCGCAGACGACACCGAAAGCTGGAAACATCGTCCTGGTGGGAAGACGCCACAACGGGCTGGACCAGACTTTGACTTTACCAACCGTTTCATCCCCGGACGAGGTCGGATCCGACGCCAGACAGGCCCTTGGTGCCGTTGGCCAGGCGCTGGTACGGACTGAGAATAGAATCGTGGGTAACGTATTGGTCCTCCAGGCAGGCATAACGAGCCTGCGGCGGTAAATAATGATTCTATGGCACATATAACGTTGGATTTACACAGTCTTTCCTGTTGATATACGATCTGATGGATCGCACACGAAGTTCCCTGTCGAGATAGCGTCCGATCGGAATGCACATACACGGAGTTCTTAATTCCATGACTCTAGTCATTTGACATTGCCATTCTCATAATCTGGTAGGATAGTATCACAACTCAATCTCCTCATCCTTAGCCCCTGTGATGCCAGCCGCCAACTTGGACCTCGCCCTCAGCTGCGGTCCATACCAATAAAACACAAACGGGATAAACGTCAACAGCGTCGCCACAATCGCCAACAACAACCCCGCATACTGACTGCCGACATTATGGAAAAACTGCGACGCAAAAAGCGGCGACACTGCGCCGAGCGTATTCCGCATGAACCCCTGGCCCGCAATCGCCGAGCTCGAGTTCTCCCCGTAGCAATCAGACGTAAAGCTATAGCAGCTCTCGAAGATGAAGAAAATCCCCACGGTGATGAGGACCAGTGCTATCACCGGCGCAATCCAGTGTAGCTCCTTGTACTGCGTGAAGCTGTAGATGAATAGCCCGATAGGCAGCCAGATGGAGCCGAGCATGGCGCCGTAGAGACGGGCTTCGGGCGTTGCCTCGCGGGCTGGATCGGCGACGATGGAGCGGTATTTCCGGATTTGGAGGAAGTTGAGCGCGAAGCCGAGGGTTGTGCCTATGCAGAGGGCGATATACGGCAGGCCAGCGACTCCCTCGCTCCAGCCTTTCTTCTCTTGGAAGGTGATGGGGATGACGGAGAGGAAGAGGAAGGTGAGGAACCAGGCGAAGGAGATCCAGAGGCCGAAGGCGAGGACGACAGGTTCAGTGACCAGCATGTGGATAGCCTTGACGGAGGAACTGTGCAGCATTTCCTTGAGGCCGGGGGCCTCGAGGTCCTTCTGTGTGACGTAGCGGTCGTCGCCGGTCTGCTGGCGGAGGAGCTTGGCGCGTTTGGCGAGGGTGACGCTGCCGCGGGTTTCGCGGAGGCAGAGGGCGATGATGATGGCGAGAGGCACGTTGGCGAGGCCCTGGATGCCTTCGATCCAGCGCCAGCCGAGCGTCTCGTCGATGAAGCCGGCGTAGATGGGGGCGCCGACGGTGCCGAGGATGGCGACGTAGGAGAAGGTGGCCATGGGGACGGCGCGCTGGTTGGGTGTGTACATGTCACCGAAGGTGCCGCCGACGAGGATGGTGCCGACGCAGCCGAAGAGGCCGAGCAGGGCGCGGCAGACGATGATGGTCGCGATGTTCTGGCCGAGCGCGAGGCCGATGAACATGATCGCGAAGAGGACGTAGGCGCCGACGTAGACGACCCGGCGGCCGGCGAGTTCGCAGAATGGGGCTAGGAAGAGCGGAGCTAGGGCACAGGTGAAGTTGAACGTGAATAGGCCGAGCTGGCCTAGTTCCGAGGAGACACCGAACTCTGTCGTCATGCTGGAAATGCCTGAGCTGTACGCTGTGGTTGCCAGACCGATGAACAGTGTCATCAGACAGAGGAGCAGGGAGATGAATGCCTTTCGCTTCGGACTCCAGTTGAAAGGGTTCTCCTTGTCTCCCTCTGCAAAGTCCAGCACAATGTATTGGTTCCCGTTGTGGTATATCGTCTCCGTCAGGGTGAGCGGCATGTCAATATCGACCTTTTGAATCGGACCATCGTTAGGAGCAAAGGCATGGTCATCGTAGAGCTCCTGTAGGTACTTTCCCCCGGCAACACGACCATGCTGGTGCTGCTGAGCCTGAGGGTGGGAATGGGCATTCTCAGCGTGAGACGCCTGGACAGGCTGGGACTTGTCGGTCTTGTCCATGGCGGGAGTATGGGGAGGCGGGATGGTCTGGGTGGATGTCTTCAGTCTGGGACAGTTTGTTTAAATATGCAATGCGAGTGGCTCCGTCATCAAGCTGCACAAATCATGCGGTGAGTTAGTTCTATAGTGACGGGGCCAGTCAATGCATGATTTGTGCTCCATAGTGCGACGTCTGGCAGTGAATAATGGCCCGTCTCGGGTGGTTACGGAGTCCGCTCATGGCATCAAGTGTCTCCAACTGCACTACTCTGAGATGAGGCGTGATCTCTCTTGCTGATGGGCAGATACACCGTACTCCAACTGCGGTGGGTCACCTCGAAGATTTTTCATATCCTGCGTAAACTTCGGAGAAACTCTGCCTCACTTCATCCCAGACCGCAACCGTCATCTCATATTACTATTATACCCGCTCTCTCTTGCATCAGACAATCAAGAACCTTGTCAACAATAGATAGTAAATGTCATGTCCATGCTCTTAAAGTATACAAAGAGATCCCAGTCCAATCCTGCCCGCCAAGGCGACATCACGGTTTCGGAACTCCCCCGAGATCGACCCAGCCGTGGGCCCATGACGATCCAACCCCCCACAACGACCGAAAACAGGGACAAGCCGCAGAGAGGGGTGCAACACAAGCCGACTCCGGGATCCCGAATCATCGTACGCCGTATTGTATTTCCGGCGGTGAGATCGGATGAGAGCCACCGGCCCGAGTCGGTATTCTCACGCCTCACTGGCCTGATTCTTCCGCCCTGCAGTTTGCCACCCCGTGTGTACATCCCACGTCCCGGTGGACTAGATTGGAGTCGGAGCTCGGAAGACCTCGGTGAGTGAAAGCAGCATATAGCGATAGACTGACGCTTGACGAGTGATCTGGTGAGGCACTACGTATAAATAGTTGCTTTCCACTAGACTTTGCTCCTTCTCTTGTACTGTTGTCGAGATGGGAGCGGGTTCTGAAGACAGAGCCATTGGATATCGTCGTCAGTGCTGTTATTATAATGCTGGGACCGGTGTCTAATTCTCTGACCGGACGCTAAATGCCGGACTTATGCTCAACCAGCATAGTGGCTTGGTAGCTCAGCACGCCCCCCGATAGTTTGCCAGGCCTTTTGGAGCTTCGGGTTGAGCGTTAGGGTCTCCAAACTGGAGTTGGTAAAAAGAATAGATATTGCTTGCGGTAAAGACCTCTTTCACGCTGGCGTAGAATCGGCTGTAGTGAGGCTGCTTGTATCCTCAAGAATGTTGATTGGGCAGAATTGCTGAAGGGCATGGGGAGCATCCGGTGGCTGTTTGCAATGATTCCACTGGCTATAGGTGTCTAGGCAGCATTGCCGCCAGAGCCATGTCTGCGGCTGGCTCTCAGAGGGCTTAAATACAGCTATTGGACATGTTTCCTTTCCAATATCATAAAGAACGGCTCCGAGAGATAGGTCTCGTGGACGGCATGCTGCCAGTGCGTTTGAAAGTCCTCCATCAGATTGGCCAATATTTGCGCCTTGGTCAGGGTCTTCAGATTTTTCCCCTCAATCAGGATCTCATGTCCTGGAAAGGGAATGTTGGCTCTGCACATGGGCTGCAGTAGCAGATCGAACGCCGTCCATCGCGGCTCGAGAATAAATCATGTGATCAGGCGGAATGGTTCCGCTGGCAGATTCTCACCGCCAGAATATCCGCCAATTAGCTTACGCCATGATCCTCGACCAAAAAATCGTGTCCTCTGTCTAGTATACAGCACAACACAACAACTTGGAACACTTCCAAGGGAGGTTCTCCCCCAGCCGGGAAGGGATCTGAAGGAGCTCCTCGACGGAGATTCAACATGCTCCATTCACGCATCCGTCCGCTGCCCCGCCTCCAACCGGCATCTTCCATCCCCACCGAGTCTGCCCCTCCCCCCGACTTCCACGATGAAGACAACAGCGACGACTACTCCTCCGCCGAGGACCTCTTCTCCGCCTTCCTCCCCCATCTCTTCCCCGACGACGCGCCCCCCTTCCACGGAGACCCCGGCCAGCGCCTCCTGTACACCTCCCCGCGCTACGGCGACCTCGAGATCATGGTGCCTTCCTACCCGAGCCAGAGCGAGCGCCGCTCGGAGGAGATCGCCGCCGACTTGCCGTCAGAAGATGGCAGCGTGAACGCCGTCGACGAGGGTCGCAAGCTGTTTGCGCATTTCCTCTGGAGCGCTGCGATGGTGGTCGCCGAGGGCGTGGAAAAGGCCGACACCCTCGCCGCGCGGGGCGAGCTCGACGCCGACACGGCCATGTGGACGGTGCGCGGCGAGCGCGTGCTGGAACTCGGCGCTGGCGCTGCGTTGCCTTCTGTTATATGTGCGCGTGCGCACGCTGCTGCTGTCACCATCACCGATCACCCGTCGTCGCCTGCATTAACCGGCGCTATCCACTTTAACATTCGCCGTAATCTGGCGACGACAGAAACGAAAGTCACGAGCCAGCCGCATAGATGGGGCACGCTGGAATCGGACCCGTGGGCCGTCGCGCACCGCGGCACATTCACCCGCATCATCGCGGCCGACTGCTACTGGGTGCGCTCGCAGCATGAGAACCTGGTGCGCACGATGAATTGGTTCCTGGCGCCGAGCGGGAAGGTCTGGGTCGTGGCGGGGTTCCACACGGGGCGCGCGATTGTAGCGTGGTTCTTCGAGACGGCCGTGCAGAATGGACTGGAGATCGAGCGCATTTACGAGCGGGATCTTATTGCCACCAGCGAGGATGGGGGCGAGGTGCGGCGTGAGTGGATGCCCGAGCGTGAAGGCGAGGGGCCGGAGAATCGGCGGAGATGGTGTGTGGTGGCTCTTTTACGAAGGAGGGAGTAGCATCTGACTGTACGGAGTACAGTCTTTTGTTTCCTGTACAGACGTGGCTCCCATGACTGATGTATATATGATCTTCCATACCAAGTACTTTACTTTATCTAGGCACGCTGAAAAACACACCGTACAAACCCCCTGCCCCTCCATCCCCCCAAACCGAAACCGCGGATACTCGACCCTCCCATACACAACCAATCTATCCTCGTTCTGGGCCTGATGAAGGCTGTCGGGGATGTAAATAGCGCATTGATAAGTAAAATAAACTACGTAAAACAATAGATCAAACCGAAGTTCATCTTAGAAATACCATACATTTCTAGAAGAGAATAACAACAAGCAAGTCTCTAACTATAATAAAATGAAGGTAGAAACGGAAGAGCTTAGCCTGATTATATACTTTCGAAACCATAGGAAACCAGGGCATTGTTAGTCCTTGTGACCCACAAGATAGAGCCAACATAATACGCAATCCCAGAGAACATAGGAGACTGGCTGGTCATCCTAGGGTCTTTCACGCCAAAGCAGGTAAACCATAGAAACCCAACGACCGAGTTCTCTTACGAATCAGTCAGAACCAATAATCTGCTGAAGAATCAACCCGAAGCACCCGAGGTGCAGGTCACACCCAGATTTGAAGGCGTGTTAGCACACTGAACTGTTGCCTTTCCAGATGGCGCCTTGACCGTAAAATCACTGACACTAACACCGCAAGTACCATCGGCGCCACAATCCAGGTTCGCGACAACGGGATCATACTTGCTGCTCGTGGTTCCCGAGAACCCCTTCACGACGATATCCTGCAGGATGGCATTGCCCGGGTTACTCGCGCAGTAGGAGGCGCTTTCACCATAGCAGCTCTGGATCTGGAAGGCATAGTCGCACCCTTGCACGGTGAAGTCGGAGAAAGTCACATTCTTCACTGTTGACAAGCCATGGCCGTTACCGCTGGGGTAGGTCTTGATACCGGCTGCCTTGCTAGAATTGATCATGGTGATGCCATGCGCGTAGACATTCTGCACCGTATCGGCGCTGCTTTTCCCCAGAGAGCCGACGGAGATACCGTGCGATCCGGTGCAGGTAACATTCTCGACGGTCGCATAGTTGCAGCCTGGCTTAAAGGCCACACAGTCGTCGTCGTTGCTCACGTTAACGGAGGAGATGGTGACATACGTGCTGGCACCAATGTCGAAGCCGTCCGTATTTTTCGCGGGATTCGCGGACTTGGAGGTTGCGTCCATACGGAGGTTCGCAAAAATGACGTTCTTCGCGTTGCCGTTGACCGAATTGAACACGTTCGGTGGGTTCTTCTGGCGGAGGCCGGACACTTCGATATTGCTACCACCGGTAATGTAGAGCAGTGTGGGTCGTTTATAGCTGCTATTGGAGGCAAAAAGATCGTATCTATACTGTCGATTAGCTCCAGCTTCAGAAGGATAGATGCACCTTACGCATTCTGTCCATTACCATCGATAACACCAGAACCAGTCAAAGATCGGAGCTTCAAGCCATTGATCTTATTGGCATTGATCATTGCGGTCCTGCCACCCCAGTAGTCGGTCGAGCCACTGAACTTGAGCAAACCCTCGACCTGAATGTCACAGTTCGAACACCCAGCAAGGTCCAGCACACTGTTCAAGTAGTAGGTTGACCCCGCGGGAAATACTATGGTGCCTCCATTGCCGCACGAGGAAATGGCCTTGGTGATGGCCGGAACATCGTCGATGGACGAACTTCCACCAGCGGTGGGAGTGCAGACGGCACGAGGCTGGATGACTGCATCAGAAGAGCGCTCGACCTGCGAGGGAGCAGCGCTGCCTAGGCTCAATAGGGAGAGAAGCGCGAGATTGCGATAAGGCGCCATGTTGTCCAATTACTTCTACAACCAGTGATGTCTGAGACAGCGACGAGAAATCGCAGACACATATATACTACATTGGACGAGACGGATAAATTGAACAGGCAGAGAAATGACGAGAGTCGGACTTAAAGCAATCATCATTCAACTTTGATGATTTTACATTCAGCCAAAACCATAATGGGCCCTACCCGCGTTTAGACTTCACGGCGTCTGGGGCATGGGGTACTAAATTAATGCATACTCCGCGCCATTCGAGGAAAATCTAAGTCTTCATCTATGCCTTCCCCACTAGCGCACTCTAAGTGTGATAGACTAACTACTTCTCGCTACTATCCGTATTTCGCGCGTTTCAGAGTCAGTGTGTCCGCAGCTTGGATAGGGGGTTTTTCAGCCATGCTGGAAAAACAGGGGGTTTGTGGAGAAACCCCGGCAAATAAATCAATAAGAGACAGTAAGAGACAACTAGGCTTTCTTTAGCATCCTCCGGTGGATCCGCAAGTTTCCCAGGATGCTGAGGATCCTGAAGAATTGGAGGTATGGTTGATTGGCCAATCGATTCATGGAAAAAATGAAACAGCTTGGGCCTCAACTACGGAGAAATTCGTCTCAAGGGGTGCGCCTTGTGATTTCTCCATGTCGAGCTTTGTGCTAGACTACAAGATTTGTTTATTTGTAGACGACCATGGCTCTTGAGATTTCCTGGAGTATCAACAATCGTTTCTCAAAGACATTCAGGCACCACACTCCGAAATGCATCTTCCCTCTGTCGTCCTCGGCCTGCTTGGCCTTGTCCTCACGGCCTCTGCAAGCCCCATCGAGGAACGGAGTAGCCGCACAAGCGCCCCGTCTGGATGCCTCACTGTCGGCTCGTTGGGCAAGTACTCAACCATCGGCGCTGCGTTGAGCGCTCTTGGCTCCTCCACGTCCGATGCCTGCATCTACATTGCCTCTGGCACGTACAATGAGCAGATCACCATCAACTACCCAGGAAAGCTGATCATGTACGGCGAGACGACCGACACGAGTTCTTACAAGAAGAACGGTGTCACTATCACCCATACCATCTCCTCCCCGGAGGCAGGATCGCTCGATAAGAGTGCCACGGTCAATGTCGTGTCGGCCGGGTTCAAGATGTACAATATCAATGTTGCCAATGGCTATGGCAAGGGCGCGCAGGCCGTGGCGTACGTTGCCTCCCAAGAACCATGTACCGAAGGTAACTGACGAGATATGATAGTCTTGTTGCCAATGCCGACAAGCTTGGCTTCTACGGATGCAGTTTCGTCGGCTACCAGGACACTCTCTATGCCAAAGCTGGTCTTCAATACTACTCTAACTGCTACATCGAGGGTATGTATTCTCCCCAGCATGCATGTCCGTCCATATATGCTAATGTCCTCCAGGAGCCGTAGACTACATCTTCGGTGACGCCTCCGCCTGGTTCGGCGAATGCGACATCGTCTCCGTGGGCGGCGGCGCAATCACCGCCATGTCGCGCACGAGCTCCTCTGAGACCACCTGGTACGCGATCGATCACTGCAACATCTATGGGAAATCCGGCCTCGATCTTGCCAGTGAAGTCTACCTCGGCCGTCCATGGCGTGTGCTTGCCCGTGTCATCTACCAGAATTCCGAGTTGTCAAACATCATCAACGCCAAGGGCTGGACGACCATGGCTGCGGGCGCGACACCGCTCTACTATGAGTACAATAACACGGGTGCTGGATCGGATACCTCGAAGAGAGAGTATGAGACTTCCATCTCTGCTGCTGTTAGCAAGAACACGGTCCTTGGCAGCGGCTGGAACAGCTGGATTGATACCAGCTATTAAGAAGTGGTTGAACCGTGGGAAGCTATAGTACATTGGTGTTGAGGAGATAGTCAGGGTGCCATTCTTTCCAACGGCGGACGTGCCAATTTAGTATTTGTTTCAGTTAGCCCCATATTCTCTCATGATAGCCATCATACGCAAGTACGACCTCTCCTTTGCTAAAACATAGGCTGTCATTCCGTTCTTGTCGGCCAGGTTCGGATTCGCACCTGCAGCCAGTAAGAGGCGTAAAATAGGAAGATTGTAACTTTGCACTGCGTTGATAAGTGGCGAGTCTCCGATCATTGAAACAGCATCAACGTCTACCGCTTTTGTTGCCAAAAGGTCCTTGACGATCAAATCATGCTGACCGGCTGCTGCCATACAAAGGGGAGTCTCTCCTATGGCGCTTCGTGTATCTGGCGACACCCCTTGACGAAGAAGGGACTGTACCACCCGCCTGTTGCCATCACGGGCGCCAATATACAACCGACAGATTGAGCGCAGCCCATTTGTGATTGGGATTCCAAACCTCCTTTCCAAGAGTGACAAAATCATCATATCCCCGCTCGCCGCGATAGTGAGCAAAAGTCTCTGGGTGAGACAAGCGCGGACAGAGGCAAATCTTTCTCTTACCAATAATCTGAAGATGCTGTACCGATAAGTGAGGTTCCGAGTGGCCGCCAGCAAAACCTCCTCGGTGATAGGGACTGTGTCTCCTTTCAGATCCAGAAGCGCTTCCATTACATAGGGAGCAATTGGTATGCCGCCGAGCGCTTCTTCGTCTTTGAACACTGCTGCCTTGCTCACTAATGCTGTAATCTCGAAATCACTTCTACGACTGAGTAGCAGCTGCATTATCGATGCACCCTTTAATCCATTGCCTGCCGCGGCAACAAATGTCGCTTCTGTAATGACCTTATCATCTCCGATCATGCTCAGAAGGCGATTGAAAAGCTCGACGAGCTCAGGCGTAGGCAGTTTGCTTTTTGCCGCGGCTACTAGCACCGCCTCAGTTAGAGGCGTCGCGCTATCGAGACGGCTCAGCAACTTTGCAATGAATAGACTGTTATGAGAACTTTCGATCGTGGCTGCAACAACCTTTTCGGTGATTTTTATCTGGTCACCGAATCGTTCGAAGAGGAGAGGAAACAGCTGTTCAGGCGCCCGATGATGTCCTGCCATTACCAAAAACTCTTCCGTAATCTGGTTCACATCGATGGGATATCTGAGTAGCGTCTTGACCGCATCCAATGTACCATTCAAGGCGGCAATAAGTGTGTCGGTGCTAATTGGAATTCTATCTCTGGTCTCGTCAATAAGGAATGAATAGATCTCAACGGTTCTTTTGGGCGAAATCTGAATCATTCTCTCAGTAATGTGATGTCCGCTTTTGGCAAGAAGCATGTAAAAGATATCTTTCGCATCTGGAGAGTCCCCTACTGCTGCTTCAAAGATGTCACCCGTGATCTCGAACGGATAAGACTCAAGGATCCTTCTGACGATTTGCCGATTACGCCCTGCAGCGGCAGCTTTGAGAATCGTCGGCGACCCCAAGATTGCATCCGGCCGGCCCTCGAGGAAGCGCGCCACAGTACGATTTCTGTTCGAGAAATTGAGCAGCATAAAGACGAGTGCTTGCTCTGAGACAGGGGTCATTTCTCCGTACTGTTCCAATAAGAAGGTGATGGCTTCATCCCTCCCCCAAGAATTCCACGCCGCGACCTCGACAACCTCCTCGGTCAAAACTAGATCCTCCCGGCGGTGTCTAATCATTAAATCGATCAAAGTCCCAGGTGAATCCATCTTCGCTGCGAGTTGCATCGTCTCCTTGTCAATGAGCGAGACATCATCGTATAGAGTTAGCAGACTTGCTAAAATCTTCATATTATTGCTTTGAACGAGTATTCGGGCTATATCTTCGGCAAAATCGACTCGCTTCCAGTAGCTGATAAGAGTCTTATGCACAGAGTCTCCCAGCGCAATAGACTTCTGGGCTATGTAGATCGCTGCGGCGTGGATCATCTCATATGTGAGGGAGCCTTCATTCGACCATTCAGTGTAGATCGGACGGATATTGACTTCATCACACCCTCTGAACGCTTCTTCGTGCCAGGGCAATCGCCTGCAACCACGCTGTGCTAAGAGTCTAACCATTCGTATGCCATCCCAATAATTACCGGTTGCCAAAGCAAGTGTCTCCTCGGTGATTGGGAGTGAGCTGCGAGTTCGATCTAGTATAAACAACAGTAGCTCTACATTGCCATCGGATATGACTGTAGGAATCAAGTCGGCTTCTGCAGTCAACCCATTGTCTCCTATGCGATCGAGTATTGCTTCAATGAAAGGGTATCCCTCTTTACCCGATGCAGCAGCAAATCTGACGACACTTGGTGAGGCGGGAATGCGGTCTTTGAAATGCTGGAGCAGGAAACTGAGGGTTTGACTGCCATGCCGCTGCATCTGTGCTATTTGAGCTGCACGGCTAAAAGTCAAGGCAGATACAGGAAGGTTACCACCTGAAATCTTGAACAGTTTTTGAATCATCTGCCATCCATGTTCCAAATTCGCAGCCGCAGCCTCAACGATGCGAGCGCTGATGGGAAGCTCACCGCCCAGAGTGTCCAAGAAGAAGTCGAACATCTCTGCAGTCATTCGCTCTGCCATGTAGACTAAGATGCTTCCATTTATCAAGGTCACCACCTCCTCCTTCTGCAGAACTTCCTTGCAAAGATTTGCGTCTCCGGTTTTTGCCACCAGGCTTACGAGGGCCATCGAGGGCGAAAGATTGAACCCCCTGTTTTGAATCACGCGCAAGACATTTGCTACATTCTCTGGTTCGACAATAGGCATCTGCAGCTGCTGCACGATTAGCAGGATGGGGTCTTCTTCCTGGCACTCCAAGACTACCGAGCCCCTCTGCCAAAGAGCCAGCACAAGGTCAATTATACCTGGCCCATGCTTCCTATTGAGCAAAGCGTAATAGGTGAAGTCTGCACTGATTGGGATCGTTTTTCCGACGTCATTCAGCAGAAACTCAGCAAACCTTGCGTCGCAGCTCAAGACGGCGTCTATAAGAAGTCCCTTGGTGATTGGTAATCGACCTTGCAGATTCCTTGGCAATGCCCTCAATATATCGGCGCCATTTTCACTACAGCAAATTTGTCGAAGTATTTGTTCAGAAACAGGAAATTCGAGGCCAAAGTAATCCAGCAGCAAATCCCAGGTTTCGGTAGAAGCTAGCATCATATGCCTCTCTGGGATAGCCTGCAGTCTTCCTCTATCAATGAGAAGCTTGACAAGGCCCGCCCCTCTGCGCGGATTCTGAATTGCCGCGGTGATGGCTTCATCGGGCAGCGGTGTTAGACCATCTGTCAAATCCAGCAGAAGGCCGAATACATCGGAATGGCCCCGGATAGCACTCTCTTCGAGGGGGGTGGTTCCTTTCGAACAACGTGAATTAATAAGATGATCCCGCAGCAGATGTAAGTTTTCCACTTCTGCGTTCCCTGGCTCGCACAGACGACTCTGCCAGGATAGTGCATGGGAAATGAGGGCAGGAATGCCCCATCTCGCCGCAATGTGAAAAATGGAGAATTTGAATGGGACATAGCCGACGGACAGATTGAATTGCCGAAGAAGGTCTAACCATTTCTCCCGTGCTGAGGAGTCTAGTTCGAAAAAGGCGTCGTGGTGTTCTGGGATTTTGAATTCTGATCCTGCCAAATGAGCATGCTCAGGCCAGAATTCCACACAATAAAGCAGAAAAGAACGGTCGCCAATATCATTTTCCAGAACTGAAGATATTACCGATCTTTCTTCACTCAAGCCCTGCATCAGGACGTCAATGCAACGGCTAACGAAGTCCGCATGAGCTAGCTGCTCACTGACTACATGGACATTCTGAGAATGAGTTAAGAAGTCCTTGACGGATTTGTGGAGCAGCATCACCCTGTCATCCTGAATAACGACCAGTAGGCGACAATCGAAGACATCCTCACGGACATACGCTACTCGGTCCTCCGGGTCATCTGCTTCATAGAGATTGCAAGCTTCCGCTAGTTCTAACAGAGTCAATGGGCGACGGGCAATCACAATGACGGTCAATAACTGGATGATTGTGCTTTTGTACGCCTGGCGATCTTCGACAGCCATGTCGAGCATCTTTTTGTACATTGAACTTAGGCCACTCGGTAATTTTTCTAGTGTCGCAACTGCGTCCCTCGATCGAACTCGTACTAATTCACCACACGCCAAACCAGCCCATAGGAACGTTCCCTCGGCCTTATCATTCAAGATTGCGGCAACATTGCGGCGAACATTTGCAGAGTATTGCTTTTTCATGCTCAATTCTTCGACCTTCTGCTCAATAAAAATTGCAAGATCGTTGCGGACCTGAGGATAAGAAGCAAGATCTTGATTCGGAAACTCAGCCAAATGTATCCTGATTTCTTCATACGGACGGCTCGTTACCAAGATTTGGGTTCTGCAATGATTGTTTCGGGAATCACCGTGCTGAAAGCTTCGGTTCAGCTGTGGCAGTAGAGATTCCAGCACCTCATCGTCGCATTCATCCAAGGCATCAATGATACAGTACAGTTTCAATCCGCTACTATTCCCAATTTCCATCAAGACTGACCACAACGCATCAAAGGAGGAGAATAGCTTATCCTTGTGACCGCGATACTTTGATACAATGGACCCGAGTGATGACGGACATTTCTGGATTATTTGATAGAGCAAGCCACGCAATACAGCCGTGGCAGTTCTGTGGTTTTCAGAACTCGAGTCGCAGAAGAAGTAGGCAAGTATGGCATCTCCACATGCAAACAAGGGGTCTTCGGGCAGCTTTTCCGCGAGGGTGATAGCCATCGTTGATTTGCCTGTTCCTGGAATACCGTGAAGCCACAGAATATTCGATTCATGCCCTGCAGCTGAACTTTCCTTCCCAAGCCATCGCCTAATTTCTGGAGATTCCAGAATCCATTCACACGTCCCCACAGCTCGGCCTCCTTTCCTACGCTTGAGCGCGTTTAGGTCATCTCCGGGGTCTGTCAGGAAAAGCTTTTCTAAACACTCCTTTTCCTCCATTGTGAGGAATTGATCATTCTTCCCAGAAGATGGAACAGGAACGATCGATAAGAGTAAACGGCCATAAGCAGCAGCAGTTAGTGCTGCATAAGGCTGCCAATCCTTGTGTTTGTGGGAGTCAGAATAGTCGCAAATGCCACGAACCACAATGGAGGGAAGATGATTCATCAGCCCAGCTGCTTCCATCTCAAAGCATAAAATATCGAGATTTCGAGTCAGCATGTCGCGTGTTGGGCCGTCCTTCATGACCTGGTTCGCGGATGCAATTAAGCCGTAGTGGATCTTGGGCTCGTCCGATGCACGGGCTTTTCTGGGAACCAGGTGGAGCGCATCACAGTTCTGGCATGTATCGTCTGACCCCACATGCGCATACGTTGACTCAAACAAAAGGTCGTGACTTTGGCCTGGATGGGTGAAACCGAAGCCAATTCGTCCATTTGCCTGGGATCGCTCCAGGAGCAAGTTGGATAGTGGGTTCTCGCGATGATGCAGCTCTGCCTGTAGCTTCGACGTCGCGGTGAGAAGTATTTCAGGCGGCCTGTTGAGCATGCCACTCTGCTCAAACCGCCCACCAGCCACAGTTTTGCCGTAGTCGTATTGCACTACTCCGCCGTAGGTGCGTGTGGGCTTGCTAACTACCACATCGCCTAGCCTTATATCAACTTTCTCGCTGGGCGCGCCTCCCCCGATCCCCACCAGCAGCCCATATTGGAGCCTAGGAAAGGTAGAGCGCATTTGAGCGACGACTGTAGCAGCCGAAGTAGTACCGTAGACACCGGACGGAAGACATCCCAGAACCACATTGTGACCGCAGATACTACCAAGCGTGTACGTGTTTGTATCGGTCAATGGCTGGGGTAGTCTGTCGTGGAATTGGTTGAACATCTGTCTCGCCGCGGCCATCTCCAGCGGCAGCGCGCTGATCCATGCCACGGTATAATCATAGTGCGATCGCGATCCATGCATGGCTACAACGAATCTGAAAGAGATTTTGTGCCCACAACATTCTCGAAAACCCCTGAATAGGTGCGACGCGGTGTTGAAGAGGGGTAAGTCAACTTGAGGATGCGAGGCTAGGCTTGGCGTCAGCTTCAGCGTCAGAGGATCATTTCAGCCTTGTCCTCCTCGTCGAGCCAATGAAATCTCCTGCGCGTCATGGCGTACTGCGTCCACCATGATGGGCTGAGCTTCCATGGTAGCAAAACTGCGGTCACCCTTGATTCAAGAAACGCCTCTGCAGTGGAACTAAATTGCAGGAAACAGCATGCTTGCATGGAAAGCGCATGATTGTGCGACAACGAGGGAAGGACGGATCTGTTGATTCTACCAGCAATTATATCACATGACCTTGAAGCTGTTTAAGCTATACGTCACGTGGCCATCCGCCGGGTCAAATTCGTGTATCACGTGACCGCTTGCTCCAATTCTACCTACTCTTTGGGCGTAATGGGAAGGAAAGAGGAAAGAGGTAATTTTTCGTTGCTTGTATGTTTATTTGTTTCTCTCCGGATTGACAGTAAATGATTGTTATTGTTCTCCCTTTCCTGCTGCTAATTCTGAGTGGGAAGGCTAAGAGGTTCAATTTTGATTATATATTCCGCCTACTAACACACTCTGCGATCTGCCGACAACAGGTATGGATTGCCAATCGAACTGGATTTTATCGGTCATGTTGTAAAAGAATTCTATCAAATACTGCGATTAAGCCAGACTCCTTTGTCCTCGAACAGCTGTGGTGTCGTGGAGGCCTCATTCATTGACAGGGTTAATGCTGACCACCATTTCATGATGAATATGCATGGACGGACGAGGCTGAGACATTATATTCGTTATCATTTTTCATAATTCTAATCTCTGCTGTATGTGTATTGGACCCACTACAAACTAAGATATGCCTGACTCAGAACAGTGACTGCATGCAGATTGCACATGTTATTGCACCTTAGGGGATGGCATCATGGCTTCTTGGCATAGCGAAATGGCTTTTGTTGTGCAATTAAAACAGTCAGACAACCAGCATAATGTATGACTAAGATCAATATAGAAAGTGTGTTCTACATAATCTATAGCTGCTGTGATGCCAATGCATGACAAGGTAGTCAAGACTGCATCAGGCTGCTTGGGGTTATGCTTGAGCTGGATTGGCGCACGGGAGGCGTTTTGGCCGCGATAGGATCCACTCAAGGGCCTCCACAGTACCTAACTGCGAAGTCAGTAGCCACTAACAGTAAGCCCCAATGCTAATGACGGGTGGCTTCAGGCCCCCCGCATGGGGGCAAATCTCTCCCCGCAGGACCGACAGTTGCAATGATTGGCAGAGACGGGTGTCAAGTGATAGACAAGTGAATATCCATGCAGCCACTGATCTCATCCCACCCTCGAAGATGCCATCTCCAATCCGCTTGCGCTCGGCTACTGGGCTGTCCTTCGTCCCTGGTCGACCTGAACCCAGAGCAAACCCGTCTAAGAGAACATGGATCCCTGGAAGTATGACAGCGTACCCGGGTTTCTGCGCCGGGACAGCCCAGTCAGAGACGATGGTCGACTATATTTCCGGGACTGTGTATAGCATCGCGATGGTCTGCCAATGGGCTGTCAGGTATCCCCTCCAGTGTTGGAACTGTAGTGGAATATGCCTCATTAGTTGACTAGCCGTCCAATGAGAGTCTACACCAGCGAGTCAATCAGCCCTCATGGAGACATCTCCCGTATTTTGGGCACTCTTTCCCAGACGATATAAGACTGGAACAATCCCCACAACTCATGCAGTGGAGACATTGTGCCCGCATTACCCCAGGTATGTCCCTTGCACGGATACGGCTGGGTGAGAAGACACTGCAGACCTTGTTCCATCTCGACTCCCTGTTATCTTGAAATATTACTATCCACACCATGAAAGAAGGTGACTTGCCTTCCACTCCCTCAGAGGAGTTGGTTGGTCCCAGAGGAGAAAAGCCCACCGCTTTTCAACATGATGAGGATACCAGTCAGCGAAAGGACATCTTCGACCTCGAAGGCCGATCGCCCAATAGGCTGAATGCGGTATTTCAGAACCCCCTCGCCAACGTCCCCCGGGATAAACTGATGCAAAATGTGGAAGACTTCTGTCAGAAATACGGTTTGATGGACCACATTGACGCATTTCGCAAAGGAGCCCTCATCTCGCAGAATCCAGCTGGTGCTCTGGACTTGCCCGAGCTCAATGAGGACGAGAAGGCTGTTCTTCGTCGGGAGGATACCCACAAATGGTCCCAGCCATGGCGACTTTATTTCCTGGCTTGTAGGTACCCCAAAGGATAGCAGAGTACTCAAGGCAAAGCTAACCTCCGCCAGCCATGTGCTCCCTGGCCGCAGCAGTCCAAGGCATGGATGAAACAGTCAACAATGGCGCTCAGGCCATCTATCTGAAGCAGTTCAACATCACGGACAAGGATCACCCTGAAAACGCCAGATTTTCCCCATCTATGCAGAGATACCTGACCGGCCTCATCGTCGGGGCACCGTACCTGGCCTGCGCCATTCTCGGATGCTGGCTCACCGAACCTCTGAACCGCTATTTCGCTCGACGAGGTACAATCTTCCTCTCCTGCTTCATCGCCGCCGTCGCCTCGATCTGGGAGGGAGTCGCCAACTCTTGGGTCAACCTCTTCATCGCTCGCTTCGTGCTCGGTCTCGGGATCGGTTCCAAGTCATCGACTGTGCCTGTCTACGCGGCAGAATGCTCACCAGCCCCGATCCGAGGCGCCCTGGTCATGATGTGGCAGATGTGGACGGCGTTTGGTATCATGCTGGGGAACATCATGGGCGTCGCATTCATGGGGTTGTCCGACAACCTCTCCTGGCGTCTGATGCTAGGCTCGACCGTTGTCCTCCCGCTGATTGTCTGCACACAAGTCTACTTCTGTCCCGAGTCTCCTCGATGGTTGATCGAGCACAACAAGATCGACAAGGCGTTTACCGCGTTCCGGATCCTCCGGCCGACCGACTTGCAAGCTGCCCGGGATCTGTACTACGCATATGTGGGAGTGGAGCTGGAGAGGAAGGTGAACAAGGGCAAGAACTTTTTCACCATGTTTATCGAACTGTTTACGATTCCCCGCAATCGTCGGGCTACTCTGGCTACCTGGATCGTCATGTTCATGCAGCAGGTAAGACTTCCAGTATTTCATCGTCGAAAACATTTACATCAATCTTTGCACCATTTCTACCACAGTCCAGTTAAGTAACTAATTCCAACAGTTCTGCGGCGTCAACGTAATCGCCTATTATTCAACCACCATCTTCGTCGATTCCGGCTACAGCATCCAACAAGCCCTCCTCGCATCCATGGGCACCGGCATCCTCAACTGGGTCTTCGCTCTGCCCGCCTTCTTCACAATCGACACCTGGGGCCGGCGCAACCTCCTCCTCTTCACCTTCCCCTTCCTCGCCATCTGCCTCTTCTGGTCCGGCTTCTCCTTCTGGATCGAACCGGACAATCCCTTCAGCAAGAAGCGCGTCGCGATGGTTACAACAGGGATGTATCTGTTCGAGGTGTTCTACTCGCCCGGCGAGGGTCCCGTGCCGTTCACGTACTCGGCGGAGGCATTCCCGCTGCACGTGCGTGAGGTTGGGATGTCGTGGGCGACGGCGACGACGTGGTGTTTCAACTTTATCCTCTCGTTTACGTGGCCCATGCTGCTGGATGCTTTCAAGCCGCAGGGGGCCTTTGGGTGGTATGCGGCGTGGTGTTTGGTCGGTTGGGTGTTGATCTTGCTTTTTGTTCCCGAGACGAAGGGTAAGTTTTGGGTCATGTCATTCGTATGCGTGGTAATACTAACGGTTGCAGCTCTTACGTTGGAGGAACTGGACCAGGTGTTTTCTGTTCCGACGAGGAAGCACGCTGCGTTTCAGATTAGGAATGCCGTCTGGCATTTTCGGGTTTGGATTCTTCGGCAGAAGCTCGAGCCGTTGCCTAAGTTTTACGAGGGGGAGGGGGCTGTGGCGGAGTCGTAATGCTGTCTTTCCTTGTCGTTGTGCAGAGTGATGTAAGTTTGGTTGCCGGCTGTAGATGGTTGGATATATCGCACTCTGAGGCATGTGGATACTCCTTAGACGCTTCGGTCGTTTTCTTGATACCTTTACCTGGATTAGTATCATGATCAATTGATTCCAGTTTTACTCACCAATAGATTGGATAACTTTACCTTTTGAGTTCAAGCCATCAGGCTGTAGTCTGCTGCGTTCGCGACACTATTATCAGGCTACGCTTTGATGATTGCAGCGCTCTCACCCACCAAACAAGCGGGATCATCACAATTCATCCCGACTCGAGACAGCCAGGAAGTCGGAAAAGTCAAACGACCACCTCCAGAATCCGTTGCTGAGCTGGACTGGTCGTTGACGGCGATTGACACCCGTCGCACCGGCTTGACCAGAGTGCGCACGCCGGTGTTGTGCCATCCCCGTATTGAGAGGGATGTGGTTCGGTAGTGTCAAGGCGCGAGGGAGATTTACTGCGGGTTTCGGATTTGAGGGAAGCGAGGGTTTAACCTCTTGAGTGGATGACCAGGCTCTAGATGACTCTGGCAACCTGGTTATCGCTCCGCCCACGACCTCGCTTTGATGAAGACGCCCCAGAGCCGGTTGTGCGTCCGCTTTGCTTCCAGTCATTGTGGGCCTATGCTCCTTCACCGGTTCCTCAAAGATGCCCAGCTTATCGAGCAGTTCGTGGACAATCGGTCGGTTGTTGCCATCGCGATCGACGTCTGGGAGCTTGGCATCCTGCTGAATGCTTTCATATAACTTCCTCAAACCGGTGATCAGATACGCCTGGTGTTCTTCTAACATATCCACATATCTTCAATCGTCAGTCTCATCTAACAACGAGGAAGAGGACTTACCCAGCGGGATACTTCCGTCGCAGAGGCTTCTTCTCCTGATAGACGCAAGGGACGTTGTCCCCGCAGCGAATGCACGGTTTTCCTCCATCGCACTGAAAAGTCAGCGCTGTTGTATACCACTTATAAGAACGAATGACTTACTCTGGCCTTTTGCGCACGGCACCGGTCGCAGGCCCTGCTGATCCGTCTGCGCGTCCCATGGGTCGCTTGGTAGTGATCGTCGGCGTCTGAGAGGCGTTTTCGGGCGGATCCTGACCTCATGGCGTATTGTATCTACAGATAAATTCGAGCGATCAAAGCGATAGATTCTGGTGAGAGCAAGAATTGTCCTCAATAGATTATGTATCCCCTGACCCTCGCTCTTAATCATCGACTTGGGTATCAATGCAAAATCAAACGATTAGAGGATTATGACGTCCAACACCCACTTACACCTGAAATCCTGATTAGGCTCAATGGCCTATTATGATTGGCACTAAGCTGGTCCACTGCGGTTGCATTCAATCATAAAGGCATGTGATGAGCAGCTCTCTAGCTAAGTAGGTGTAGACCATAAGGTTTAGAGGGTGCGCAGGATAAGCTCTGGTAAAGTCAATTTGTCTCTCTCAGACCAGGCCAAACCTTAGTCGAATTGTCCTAAGCAATGAGTTACTACACAGACTTACTCAGGGAGTCGACATCGTGATGTCTCAGTACATATCTTGCTCTAACAGAATTCATGAATCAGGAACCTGGAATTCCTCAGATAAACCTGATCATTACCATGGGGAATGCAAGGCGGGAATGGAATTATGGAGGATGCTTCCGCGGGCATCCGCAGTGGGGACTGGAATGGAACACGGCCACGGGTTGCTCTCGATGCACCAATGAATACCACCAAATCTCCGGCAAGGTTCAGCAGTTACATTCTTTATTCGATATGTGCAAGTGTCTGCATCATAGATTGATTGGTCTCTACATACAGTAAAGTAGGGCGCCCAAATCATGATTTCTTGACGGTGGATACTTCTAGGCTTGGATTAGACTGCTGGATTGCAGACCTTCACCCACTTAATCTTGTCTGATTGGATATATCATGGGATTGCTGCGGTCGAGTTTAATACTAGGCTATATTATTTCCCGATGCAAATGTAGTTGGGTCGTAAAGCTGTACGTCTGATTAACAGGTGTGTAGCTATGCTTCTAGATATTCAAGTATAAGCTAAAATGGTATCCAAAAGATCCATATGAGCAGAAAGCATGCTCTGACTGATTAAAACACTTATCCGTTTATAACCTGCATGATCACTGTCTGAGCACCATCATGTAAATATTCTCATCTCAGCGCATGAAAATTACAACAAGGCGTCGAAGTGGAACGAGCCATGTTTATCATGGGATCTATCACTACCCTCAACACCGATAGCCCAGCCGCCTCAAGTGGCTTGATCAGCTCCTCAACCTCCCATTCCAACCCAAACATCGGCCGTAGAATAACAACCAGGGTTTCAAGTCCGTCAAATCGTTCCAGCATAGCAACAACCGCTGCCCATTTATCCAAACGGTCAGCCGGGGTATTCTCACCATAACGGGCCGATTCCAGATACAGATGCCGGAACGAACTGAGTCGCGCCGGGGATAAAGCGGACGGGAGTTCCAGCAGGGTGCGCGGGTTCTCAATGTAGAATGTGTTTTCGCGGTAGAGCATTCCAACCGTCTCGTCGTACCTACCTTTCATCAACGATCATTCAGCAACAGAGGATTAGTAAACATACACCCTTCTACAGCTCTGCAGCAACGCCAGAACCCTAGCTTGGGTTTGGACCTCGGGTGAAGGACGTCCCACGACGTCGTCAGACGTCCCCTTCCGTGGTGAGCAGCGGTGGTGGTTGACTCGACATCGTGGACAGAGCGGCTGTAGGCGCTTTTCGGGCTGCTCATCTTCGGATAACTCGCAAAGAAAACTACGGAATTTGCGTGTTCTGGTCGTCCCCACGTACGCGAGGTGGACTGTTACGGGGAAGACGAAGATTTCTCGATAGATGATGTCGCGGATTTCGCGGGGAAGACGGAACAAGACTGACGCATCTTGATTGCAGAGCTGGGTGTCAGAGGTGCTGTCTTTCTTTTTCATCTTGCTTGGAGCTCTTTGGGGCATTTTAGATGGTTGCTTTGATGCTTGTGTCGCATCTTTGCGCTTTTGGGCTGCCATTTGTGAAAGGCAGATCAAATATCTCTAGTCAATGCGAAGGGTTGTCCACATTCAATCCTTGGTTTAATTTAGATGCTATGCTCATTCAGAAAGAGTTGACGCGCTAATACGGCGATGTTTTCTCCTGCATGATTTGGTGATAGATGTCAGCCAGCAGAATGATGGAGGGCAGGAGGGGCAACTATCTCGGCTAATTCCCGCACGCGTTCCGGAACGTTTCCCACGCGTCGACTTACTCCTTGGCAATCATCAGCTCGTATAAACAGGCTACCGTCAGAAACCTATCACCCAGCAATAAAATCCAAAATGGATTCCATCCTTGAAGAATGGCATCTCTCCGCTGGTTTCACGGATGTTCAGCAGCAAGCAATTGCCGAAGCCCGGCAGCGCTTCCACACAGCCAATCCCCTGACCACGAAATACATCATCTGCAGGATTGCGGTCGCAATCACACAGACTTTTACTGACCACGATGCAATGGTTGAACGATGGCCGCCAGAAATCCGCGAGCTCATGAACGAGTTCTCGCAATCTGCTGCTGCCCCGCCGGCCAAAGAGTTTGGGACATGGGCACGACCGCGAGATCAGGAGAAACGGAAGCAGGCCATCTCTGTGTGGATATCATTGCTGGCGTTTCTTGTCTCTAATTGGGAGTCGTATGGTGCAGACGGTGCCCTGGAGTCTATGGGATTGAACCTATCTTGGACTCTCAAGGACGACATTGACGCCATTCGGTACTATTCCTTGACAGGAATGTCGCTGAAAGTTCTCGGAGAGATGGCCACTACCTTCTTTGTGAAGGTAATCAAGGACGCTACGGCCACTCCTCACACCAACCCCTTGGTCTGGTGGCTGGCTGTTCTGATCCAAACTGAAGTCCTAGACGACCAACCCCGCTGGACAGTGGCAGACTTACAGGACACGCTGTCGTTCTCTCAGAAGCTAGAAGCCATTGATCATTATGCTCGGATATTGGTTTTGGAAGACGCTCTCTATCGCTGGATTGATACGGCAGACAACATAAGTCCAGCCGAGAAAAAATGCCTAGAAGACACCCTGAATGAGGTATCTCTTAGTTGGATTGATCAAGATGCCGAGCGCCCTCCATTCGACCCTTTCGCCATGAACCGGGCCTTCGGCCAAATGGACTGGCCAGAATGGATGACCTATACAGACTATATTAAACCAATCTTTGCAGAATGGTTGACGGGTCAAAGTTCAGGTCCCATGTCAACGGTCATACTGTTCCTTCACGGAAAGCTAAATACCCCTTCGTACAGAAAGGTGTACAGAGTCAAGAGGCGGATTGAAAAAGGCTTTTCTGTCGATCCCGTGATGGCGACTTGTCACCGAGCTGAAGTGGGCATGAAGGCCACAATCGAGCGAGCGAACAACCAGGCTCGGAGGTGCATCCGTGAGGAGCTGGGAGTCCCTCGAATGGGATGAAGTGTATGACACAAGCGGCATGATCCGTATTCGCGCCATCTACCGAGATGAGGCCGATGATGCAAGGGCGATTGCGTGGGTTGAGGAAATGGAGATCCTGACGGAAGACATGTAAATCTCATGGAGGCTAGCGGAACCACATCCCTGAAATAGATTGGCCTGTCCCCATTGACGGCAAACGTTCCATGTTCTACGAGTCATGCGACCACGAGTCATGCGCCTGTTGGATTCAGGGGCTGTTTTTAATAGATTGACGGACGCTTGGCATGTCCGTCCCGCTGTCTGGAGATTGTTTGGTCCTTGAAATGGTTGAGCGCCATAGAGTCTGCCCTCTGGACCCAACACTTGGCGCTCCATTTTGACATACAAGAAACAGTTCCATTGGCGGAGACGACCCTGAAGAATGACCAAAGAGGGAACAATTACGAGGAAATGTCTTACCGTCCGACAAGAACTATGAACCCCCGATTCTTGGCGTTTTCTTCCGCCCTATTGCGGGCATATATAGTTCTCCTGGAATCCACGGTGAATCCTTTCACTGTGCCTTCCATAGCTATTGACTAGCTACTTCTCTCTTTAACCAATCTCTCTTTATCTCTATATTGCATTACTCATATATAATGAAGGCTACTTTCTATCTCGCCGCAATCCAGCTGCTGGCCAGCTCTGTTTGCGCTCTTCCGCTGCAGGACAGCCAGATCCCAGGACATCTCGACGCCCCCGTGGGCAGCGCATGGGTCGAGAAGCGCCAGAGCACTTCGACCTGGAATCCCCCAGCTAATCTTGTCAAGCCTCTCAACGAGGTACACATCCTCCCACCTCTAGCCATCAGAAACCCACCGGCTAACACTCTGCACACATCCAGGTCTGGGAGCATCAAATGGCCACATACAGCAACCCTATGGGGTTCAAGAACTATGGCTTCGACCAAGTCATGGCAGCCCGCGGTAAAATCAACTACTGCGTGCGCTGGGACTCGAACAAGAAGGTAACCGCCGCACAACGCAAGCAGATCGCCACTGCGTTGAACCGCTCCTTCAATAAGTGGATCGCTGGGCTCGCCGGTTTTGATGGCTGGCCGTATAAGACGGTGGAGGTGAATGTCGTTGGCTACGCCGTGCGCGATCGATCCCTCCTGGAAGGCGACACCTTGGGGCTGGACATCTATACCAATCGGGATGATGGCGGGATTCCGGAGTGCGATCCGGCGTGTGGACGGTTCTTCCACCAGGACGGTGATTATAGTCGTTGTCCAGCCGGTACAAGTCGTCACTATGGTATGCGCGTTTCCCTACTGTAACTACATTGGCTAACGATCGTAGACCAGAGCCTATGGCTCACGGATGGTTTCCAAGGCGGCGCGGGCGGCGACTGGGGCCAGCGCGTGGGCCAGGAGTATTTCATGCAGAATGTCAACTCGGAGGATATCCACATTCATCTGCATGAGCTTGGACATACGTTTGGCTTGGATGGTTAGTCGGCTCCTTGTTTCCTTGGATGAGGATGAGCTGACACTGCTTATAAGATTTCTACGACTGGACTCCCACTGGCCAGACGAACTTCATCATGCTGGCAGGGAGTGCGACACAGATTACCGAGTTCGATATCTGGATGCTCCGTGACTGGTGGCGCCATCTGAAGAACCGGTACAATCTGTAGATCTTTAGTCAGTCCTGTCATTGTTAGTGGGATTACCTTGTTGTCTTTATCTATCTATATTCTGATAATTCTGCATGTATTGTCACTGTATAAATGCGCCTTCATTTTAGATTTATCAGGATTACTACTGGTAAAATAGTCCAGTCACTAACACCTTTTATTATCTCCCTGATAGTAATTACACTCATCATACCTAGGCAGCATAGTCTTAGGGTCTACACTATCAACAGAGATCTGAAAATATTGATTACCTACCAGTCCTTGAATGAAATAGGTGCCTGTATATCTATTTCGGGTGTTCCTGCGCCCAAGGTGATCAATCTAAGAATCCAACTACTATATCAGGGGGGTTCAGTGTGCAACACAGAGTGGGATAGTTTGTATATGTATATGTATGATACCACTATATATTGCCTATGGTAATAATGGAATCATAAATCGGAGGAAGAATCCTGCGGTCTTAAGGAGATACAAAACTGCGGGCGGCCACCAGCCTTCCTCCTCCCCTCACGCCATGTGAATGCTTTACCTTAATGGTTTTGCAAGATATTCATTCTTTGCTAATTGGAGGGTCAAATGTTGAGTTATTGACCTAGATCTGGAAGTTAAAGCCTATTGGTCAATCACGCTATAATTGTTTCGATTCCGCAACATCTTTGATGAACTTGTCTTTTAAAAAAAGGTCATGGACTTAGGATTATCGATCAAAGCATAGCAAATAGCGAAGCAAGCTGAATATTTTACATGGTGAAATCGCAGTGCTATGCCTCACTTCACCACTCACAATAAGCCCATGCATCAACCGTAACACCTCCTGAACAGCCCCAGCTTGTCATGTCTGCTTTATAGCACTTCGCCTGGGCAAATTTAGCGCAGACCAACTCGCCCACCTGCGTATTTTTCGCTGCCTGATTCCAACTATTGGTCTCAGCATAATCACATTGGTCGTCCTGGATGGTCACTCCCTTCAAGCTCTTAGGCATTGATACAACATTGGTTTCCTCCCATTCTGGGCTGCTTTTACATCCGTCAAAGCTTGTACTCGAGCCATAACCTTGAATCTTAAAGAGAGGGAAGTCACCCATTTCCTCGAAGCCAAAGAACCAGTATACGTAGCCAGCGGGCGCCGGTGTCGGGTCAGATGTACTTGTCACCACAACTGTGCTAGTCACTGTCGGATGAACGGTGGTATAGACGGTAGTAGTGACGGAAGTGATGGGGTCGAATATCCATCCCATAGCATTTGCACGCTGGAGGCCGCGTGCCCAGGCATCAGCCATGATCTGATACCCCCTGTCGTTGGGATTCTTTCCATCGTCCAAATCGTCCGTAGTCACAAAGGAATTCATATCAACGAGGAGAATGTGCTTTCCACTTTCAAATTTTTTTCGAACGAGCCAAACTGCCTGTTCGTTAAATTGGTTGATCCGATCGTTCACGGTAGAATCGCTTGAGGGAAGAATCAGTGCCAATAGAAGAACAGTATCAGGACAAGCATTGAAAATATCATCAACCAGCTCGCCTAGCTCGATGATTGCCGAATTCACGGTGGACTTGCCGGCCATGTCGTTTGTACCTGCATGTAGAAGCACGACATTTGGACGATTCTCAAGTACCTCGCTGTAGGACCGAAGATCGTGAATTGTGGCATCGGCATGGCCTTCATTGTCGTTATCGGACATTGATCCCGCTTGTACAGATCCTATCATGTTGACAGTATTCCCTGCTAGGTTCAGAACCAACTTTTCACGATACCCATTGCCGTCAGAGCTCTTGCTACCTACGGTAATTGAATCTGCGGATATACATCAGACTGTTATTGCCACTCGAGGTCAGCGTTAGCAAAACATACCTCCAAACGGCAAGATGCGTAGTTTCATATTCTTCAGTTCCTTGGTTGGGAAGAGGTCTTCTTCCCACAGAGCTTTCGCCTTCCGGTAGGCCGTTGGATAGGCCCACGAAGGTATCAATTGGTTGATATCCGCAATGGAGGTGACATTCGCCGAAAGCGCACAGTCATCTGCCTCGGCGGTATTGTTTGCAAGGTTGGTGAACACAACTTTCCCATCATCAATGGCGTACTGAATGACGTTTTGCTTTTGATACGGGGAATCAAATGGCTTATCCGTAACAATGGGCCATGCTGGATATATATTACCCAGTTGTTCCTGCACGTAGCTGGCTAGCGCATACATGGCCAAGTTGTCGGCGTTGCGTTGAACATAATAGCCAGCCGAGTTGAAAATGTCGCCTTCGAATCGTGCCAGGACTTTGGTATACTCAGGACCATAAGCTTTATGAGAGAAAATAACGGGAAGGTCCCCGTGGGTTTCTTCAGTATTGACCCAGAGATCCGTAATATGGGGATTGGGTGGTCGATGTATGTTCTGGTCGACATGGCACATCTCGTGGTAAAAGACCGTCGCGCGATTTTTGAAATAGTTATTCATGTTATACCGCCCGAAACCCTCTACGCCTTTTCCATAGGTAATGGCATCGGCCAAGTTGAGATAGGAAAAGAAACGAGGACAGAAATTAACGTATGGATATTCACCCCCATTCACAGTATATGCGAGAGTCGATGAAGATCTGCTGGGGTTGCAAGGATCAATGCATTATGCTGGGGGTCATCGCATCGTGCTAGGATGTACTGATTGAACAAACGACTGCCTATCCACGACGGGTAGACGGAAGAAAGATATTCGAAAATATCCTGAATTGCTTCCTGTTGATCCTTGTTCCTGGCAGCAAGGGAAAGATATTCTGAAGCTGCAATTGAATTGAAGTCGATCTTGGTGACTGCTTCACGACGAGCCAGAATCCGGTATTCATCGTATGCCCCCTTGATAAAATTCTTTTGTGAGACGGTACAATCGTCTTTGTTAAAGATGAGTCGAGTACCTTTTGCGTTTCCCGTCACTGCATAGTCTCCATCATTAGGATACAGCTCACCAGAAGGAGCAGGTTTCTCAGGGCCGATGGAGGTACATGCGCCAGAGGGGCAATACCCACGCTTACAGGCAAAGTCGCAGAGACCTCCGTAGATATTCTCATCAAGGCCCGCTGCCGCGAATCCGGCGGGCCCGGTCATTGCAGGCGGTACTACCAGCGGGCCGGTAGCTGTGCATTTACATGAACTTCGGGGGCAGTACCCAAATCCGCAAGCGTAGCTACACAGCCCTGCAAGATTACCCTCGCCGGTCCCCGCAATGCAAGCCGGCGGAGCAAAGTCAGACACGGTGGGTGTCACCAAGGGGGCACTCACAGTACCGCAAGCAGTTTCGGGACAGTAGCCATAGTTGCAATCAAAACTGCAGAGCCCAAGGTAGCTGGGGCTTTCTCCCTCAAGCGGGTAGCCAGTGATGCTGGTCGCATTGGGTAGCTTTCGGGGAGCGCCCATGGCCTGACAGACACAAGCGTCAGGGCAGTAACCGTACTTGCAGCTGTATTCGCAGAGACCCGCGAAATTGTTAGCACCAGTCCCTCGGATACATTTCTGATCGGTGAGCTTCGTGGATGGTGTTGCAGAGACCGGTCCTCCTTTGGCACTTCCTACCCAAGCGTTGTAGTTTTGGATACCATGAGTGCAGCTTGTGGTGATTGCCTGACCCTGCATTTGGGCAACGGTGGCGCCAGACCGGTGAATGGTCACTATCACCTGCCCAGTTTGGCCATTTGTAGGTACGCTGCCATGGTAGACACCGACGTTGCCGTCAGGGATATAGTCCCATCCACCTTCCTGGGATGCGCCACCAATTGTGACAGTCACTGAGGCTTGTGACCCTAGCAGAGCGGAGTAGAAAATGCGATCTTGGAAAACGCTACTGGGGCTGAACTCGAGCTGTAGCTGAGATGCAGTGTTCCCTGAAGTGCCACCATCTGAACAAGCATTGACCGGGTGGAGGCGGTACCATGCCATGAGACTCTCCTGATTGATCGTCGCCTGGCCGCTTTTGTATGTGTCAATAAGGAAGGGGAGGAATTCCCGCCACCCATCATGGGGCATATCTCTGGCATAGTTATAGGGAGCTTTTCCAATGTCAAAAGCTTCCATTGCCTTATCATATAGAGGCCCAATGTAGTGAGACTCTCCATAATCATTCCAGGAAATGATTTCCACAAATTCAGGTTGGACGAACATGATTTCCTGCCAGCGGTCAAACCAAAGATTGTCCCCTCGCCAGACCCAGTTCTTCTTATATCCGGGGAGGTTTGTATAAAACCACGGAGAAGCAGGCATCATGTAAGGCATGCCGCTTTCAAGATACTGGCGGTACGAGACATCGGTATAAGTATCCATTTCCTGACCTCCCCATGGCCAGGCGGCCCAGCTGAAGAGACCATCAGCTACCCCCAGTTCCATGGCTGCCTTAGCCCCAAGGGAAGAATAATCAGGCACGAAAAAGGCTCCTGTTCTCTCCTTGATGAGCTTCCAATCATCCGCACTTTCCGGTCCTTCAAAAGTTGAGACGAACGGCTTTCCCTGATACCGGTAGTATGATGACTGGGAGCTGAACTTGCCCAACAGCTTCAAAACCTCATCTACCGGCCAGGGGCCATTCCCGGCATAGTCCAGAGAGAAGAACAATTTAAATCCGAGAGAATTCGCTGTGTTAAAAGCATCAACGAGCGATGGGTCGTTTGTCGGATCATTCCAAGCCATATTGAGGGCGAAAGCATCGATGTGAGCGTCTTGGGCAAGTTTGATATCATTCTCCCAGTCCGATATGGTGTAATTGGCAGAGTTGGTGACCTAGGGCCGCAAGAGTTAGTAGGTCAAACAGAGGAGGACCTTGCAGCAACTTCATGTGCCATACCATAAAGTGAGCGAAAACGGCTCTGGCATGTGCTTTATGGCATCCTAGCCAAATAGACAAGAGTAGCAACTACCATAGCATTTTTTTTTCACGCGAATAAGATATCAAGATCTAATAGAATACTTGGAAATTAAGAAGTGAATGTGAAGCATAGGCTGAAAAGAGAGAACCTATCAAAGGATGATATGCGAAGGAACAAAGGAAAGTGTGATGATTATAGATACCAAAGAGTGACAAGCGTAAAAATATAAGAAAGACTGTCAGTATGCAAGACTGATAATTGATAGCTTGAATGGGAGCCGTCTTTTATATCTACAAAATCATGTCTAAACCCCATAGGATATTGTCAAGTACGGTAGAGAGCCATCAGAATGAAGCAGGTACGTAAGAAAAAAAGATTGGTAAGAAGATGAAGTCTCAAAACGAGGCTATTCCGACCAGACGACGCCCACCATAGTAGTTGCTCTAAGCTAGTTGCGTCCAAGGATGTGCGCATAGCGCATTTTCTGCCTAGTACAGGACCGCTAAAGGCTACCATATGCTCAGATAGGAGAGATGCAGTGAAGGGTATGAGATACAAGATGTACTTTTGTTGGGTAAAATACCTCATGGTCGTGGACGACGTCCAAATGGCTTCATTATCCCAAATAGGAAAATTCCCGAATGTTGTGGTATAGTAGTCGATGGACCCTAGTCCTTTTTCTAATATATTACAGAGCTTTCATCAATTGAGCTGATTAATTTCTATAATGTAGGCTAGGAGGAGATATGAGGAGGGATATCATAATCTACAGTGGCTTTCTGAGGTGCGAATGCCATTCGCCCCAAGACGCCTTTGGTACACTTTTTAGCGATATTGGCTACTGCTTAGTGTGTCTCCATCAGATAACGCGAACAGGAAGCCAATCGTCCTATCACGCCTGAGGTCAACGACTATATACAGCAAAGTTGGCACGCGCAACCTTCCGCTATTACATTATAATCAGCCACCAGTCTGGGCAGAATGCGCCGATGTAACCCTCTTGTCATTTGTTATATTAAGAATTCTAAGGAGAAATCTGCATTGGAGCACCACCCTTGGATCCGTCCTCTGTATGTCTCATAAAAAAGTCGGCGGTGGCCAATTTATGGCTTTTGAACTACCTAGCAGGGAATGAAGGACATGTGACATCCCATCGAGTTGGGGCTAGGAGTTCGGGGCGGGTCTACCCGGCATGGCAGGCTTGGATGGCGGAGATCAATGAGCGGCGCAGGAGTTATTCTAAAACGAGCAATTACTTTAATAAACCAAGAATTGGAATCGTATGATACTACAAACTTTTGGACCCCCACGGTATGTGGCTTATCGATCAAGGTCATTCATTTAATTTGATGAGGTCGTTTGGTCGTCGTTGATCTCCAACTTTCAATCTGTCGATTTCTTGGTAACTTGGCAACACGATTACACGAGGAATCAAGGCATATTACGGTCAGACTAGACAAGGTTCTTATATGTCCGTTCACCTATGTACTAATCTTTGTAATGAGCGACGACACAATCAGAAAACCCGGATCCGGTTGGAATAACCAAAGAAAAAAAGGGAATACAGTGAGTGTAAAATATACAATGTGATACAACAATCAAAAGAAATGGTTTGAGTGCTAATCTCCGAAATTGGCTTGGCAGCACCTAGTTTCTTGAGGGTTCCTCCCCTGTTTCCATTCCCATGCCAGTAATTGGGGCGTTGACCGTAACACTAACTGCGTTAGTTACTTCGGCCTCGTTTTAGTGCGGAAATATTGCTTATGGGGCCTTTGGAGAGGCCATGTCACAAGCAGTCAACAGCTTGGCCCAAGCCTAGTCTAGTTCGCTTTTACTCGTTCGTTGATAAGCTTCCCCTCTTTCGTGCAACCCCCTCGACCTCACGGATATCACCACCAAAATCGACAAGATTTCTAGCACTACTAGATGCCTAAAGTTATATGGTGCCATCCGTTGCAGGAGATTACGCATATTCCAGAGCTCCCAAAGTGCAAAGAATGATCCAACTCTTGCTCACAGTCCTTGGGGTCTGTACTACTCTACTCTTCTTGTGGGTGCTCATTCCAGAGATGATTGTCCCCCCTGCTAACTACATGTTGATACCCATAGCCCTAGAATTTTTTCGCCGAACACCACTCAACAGTCCATTGGACAAGGCAACATGCAAGGACAGGGTCAAGATGATACATATACCATTGATATCAACTATGGGACTAGCCTTATAAAAGGTGTGAACCCTGAATTTCGGGTCACGAAGACACGTCGTCGACTCTTCGTGCAAGCCTGGCCATCGAATGGCACTTTTTTGTGCAAAGAAAACCCCACCCCGGCGGATATGATATACATTGGCCTCAACCCATCGGATATGCTGGTTCAACGATCATCATCTCAGGAGGAGGAGGATGCATTTGCAGACCGACTGCGACTTATTGGCGCACAGGAGTGGGAGGATCAAGAGAGATGCGAGAAAGAATATTACAATGAGGGTGAACAAAGTGGGCAGCGAAAATATCATCAATCAATCTATGCCTGGCCGTCCAACGGCAAGGGGCTCTGGGTCTATGAGTATAATTCAGCCCCACATCTCCAACCGCGTGAGCTGCTGGATGCTTTGCGTGATGTCCAGAATATGGATGAGCAATGTGCTATCTTGGAAAAATGGCAGGCGACATTCTATGCGGATCCAGGCGACTACCCCCCTCTTGCTGACTTTTTCAAGGGTCAGAAAAGAGATGAACATGAAAGCAAGGAACTGTAGTTATGAGTTTATAGTCTTCCTGACTTGAATTATAACATCCTGTATGCTTCCTCTTTAGCCAGAAGCATAAATGCTTCCATTGATGGCCTGTACCTGTTGCTTAATGGATGCGTCTTTAACAGTATCACGTAGGGATTCTTTCGTAACTGACCTACGTGCAAAGAGCTAGACGGGCCCATTTCAACGGAACATATTTGTCACCTGCTCCCGCATCAAGATTGTGTTGTCACTGTATAAATGCGCCTTCACCTTGGATTTGTCAGGAGTACTGCTGGCAAAATGGTCCAATAACTAACACCTTTTATGGTCTCCCTGACAGTAATTTACACTCATTATACCTAGGTTAGGATATAGTTCTTAGGGTCTATACCGTCAACCGAGATCTTAATATATTGATTCCTTACCCAGTCCTTGAATAAAGTAGGTGACTGTATATCCGTTTCGGGTGTTCCTGCGCGCAAGGTGATCAATCTTAGAATCGTTACGCTAAAACAATGTCCCATCACCCAGTATCAAAATCGGGCTCGATCTAGTCTCCGGCCTCTTCTCAGCCGCCAATTCACGTCCAGCCTTCCAGCTCCCAGCTTCCAAAACCTGCGCAAGACTCAATCTCACTTCAGCAAGCTCCTCGCTGTCCATAATTCGCGCATGCAGCTTGTCCAAGAGGGCAACTGTCATCGCCCGCCACTCCACAATCTCATCTGACGTCGCCTCAAACGCCGGGAGCCCCGTTCCGGAATCCTGTCGACCGCGTTCTTCAGCATCAGGCTTGAGGGTTAGAACACCAAGGTCAACGAACAGACCGCCATTGCGGTACTCAGGGAGGGCAGTGCCGAGGTCCATATTTGCCCATTTCACGCCGAGCAGGCGCTCGAAGGGGACCGTCAGAGAATACGCGAGCCACTGCGTGAGTTTGTGGAAGGGCTGGATGTGCGCACATTTCGATTTTTGAGCGGTTCGCTCAGCGTCATCTGCGAGGACTTTGAGAGGCCATGCATCGCCGAGGGGGTGGCCGTCGATGTGTGTGCGCGATGATGGCCAGATGGGCAGGAGGACGGTTTGTAGTGTGCTCCAGAGTGTCTCGTAGTCGATTTCTGTTGGTGTTAGGGACTGGGAAATGAGATAGTCTGCTACTGTTAGACTGCGTCTGCTGATAATGATACGAGAACATACCGACTAGGTTTCCTGGTCGCCCGGCCGGACCGAATATCTCTGGGAGGTTGAGGAGTGACCGGCCCAGAGCCCGTAGTAGTTCGACGCGAGAAGATGCTCCGACGAGGGGATTTGTCTTCTCGTCTATCTGGAACCCGCGCTGCAGTGTTGCAGCGTCAAAGTCCTTGAGGGCTTGCCCTTTTGATGTTCAGTCCTGCAGTCCTCACTGGGAGCGGATGGTACCAACCCATAACGATATCCCTTCTCTCACTGTCGGCAGTCGCAAATTCACCATTCACGAACATATTGTACGAGGCTAATGCGGTGCCCTCGCTACGCCCGACGACGATATTTGTCCCTGGCTCGGTGAACTGCCATTTGTCACCTGCTCCCGCGTCAAGCAGCACCGAAACGAAGAATAAGTCCACTAAACTACGGGTCTGCTCGAGTTCGTCCGCCCCGTTACTCTTCCACTGCTTCAGTAGATTCTGAGGTCGCTTGATACCCCCGATTTCAAAGTGTTGCCAGCGACCATGGGGCGGGATAAGATGGTACTTGTCTGGTCCAAAGTCGCGCTAAAGGCTGTCAGTATCTTTCCTGTTCTGGTCTGAATAAACAAACTTTGATGATGCTTATCACGTATTGTACTGCATCATGGAGGCGATCAGGATGGTACTGGAAGTGGTTCAGGCGGTTCTCCTCTGCCAGTTGCAGGACTCGATGGGCTCGTTCACGGACAGCTTTCAGTCCGAGGACGTACTGTATTTCTGAATCCATTGACTGCTACTGTAGAGGAATATTCTTGGTGTTACTGTTCTAGGTCAGGAATGCGTCAAGATGAACAAGAGCGAGGACACTTGGATGCGGGGTTGTTGTCCTGCAGGTCATTAGGTCAGCACTGCAGAGTTGTATCCATTAGCTAACAAAATCAGGCCTGCTGAAGTGGCATATCAAGATAGACCCCATAGTGTATTCAATGGCCACCAGGGTATCAGATTATCCCGTTAGGGCATCTCCGTCCTTATCTCCACTAATATAGAGATAAGACAGCGACTGCCTATCAAATGTTATCTATCATATCAAGGACATACTACTGATATCCCAAACTGAATCAGTTATGATTTGTGTGAAGAAAGAACATGATCACACCTTGATACTAAACCGGATAAATCTTCCTCGCTGAATTTGCGAACAAATGCGGGAAAAGAATGCAATAACCCTCTACCTTATGCATACGCCCTGCATGATACTAAATGCTCAAACAAACAAAGATCCTGCATTTGAGCTCACACAGCTCCCCGTGGCATTCGTATCCTTCATCAGATAAACATACGCCTCGGCCACCTCCTCCACACTGCCCACCTTCCCCAGTGCCGTCTTCTTCGCCAACATCTCCGCCACCTCATCCGAAAACAAATCGGTCTTGACAGGCCCGGGACTAACGAAATTCACCCGCAGGGGCTTCATATCCAACGCCAGACCGGGCACCATCCCGTGTAGGCCGGCCGAATACCCCGCAACAACAGCCCAATCCGGCTGCGGCCGATCCCCAACTGCACCCCCGGTCAGGATCAGCGACGAGGTATACCCCGGCTTCAGGACCCGCAGGGCAAGTTTCGCGACGAGCAGCGGGACATGGAAGCGGATGTGTCCAGCCTTCTGGATGAACTGGAGATCGATGTCCTTGAGCTGTTTAACGGCCAAGGCGTCCCCGGCGGTGTAAACGATGTGATCACAAGAGCCGATTTCCTCGAAGAGTTTGACGAGGCGTTGCTCGACGTCTGGGAAGGAGAGATCGCAGGTGTGGCCTGTTATTTGCCCAGCGGGATACTTTTCTTTCAGGGAGGAGATGGCCTGAGTGATGCGGGAGGGGTTGGAGGAGGAGATGTGCACAATGGCGCCTTCGGAGAGACATTTGTCGGCGACGCCGTAGCCGATGCCGGCGCTGCCGCCGAAGATGACGATCGTGGAGTTTTTGATAGAGGGCATTTTGGTCTTTATTAATACTAATAACAAGGCACTTGATAGTTAAGGATACCGTGGTGGAAGATTTATATACTTGAATATCATATCCGGATTTAATTCGGAGATAAAGGGTGCGGTCTCCAAGAAATTTGATGTACTTTTTGCCGGCTTTTCCGGCATTTGCCAAAGGATGGGGAAATTGGATGACAAATGGACAACAAACTACTGACGACTGGTATGATTGTATCCACCTCGAAAACCGACTGATATGTCCGAAATCCTGCTAAGCCGAGGCCAGCGACATCGCAGATTGCTCAAATAACATAGTCCACCTTGCCTTCTGTCAGCCACAAATACACACCCTGCCTGATGGCGGCAGATAATACATGATTTTCCTCCCGTAACCTGCTCACATTGTCCTAACTCAGCTCCGCATAGCAAAGCATCCCATCAGGCTCTCAATAAATGACCAGTCCCCGCAAGCCTTATGTTCCTCCAGCTTGCCACAGAACCCGACCGCGTAGTCTTGATCCTTGGTTTCATCATAACCACGTCTCCCTTCCACTGAGCGTTCAGTTCCGGATCCCCAGGGGCTGTCTCAATATGACTGGCCCGAACTTGACCAAACTCGTGGACTCCGCTCTCGCCATGAGAATTTACCTGAATTCGGCTTTTCAGTTGACACGCCCCGGGAACAACCAAATGCAAAGCACCGACGCAGTCACCATATAGCCGAAGTTCTTCGAGAAGGATTGCGCGACACGTACTCCGGGGAGTCTCGAGTCAGTCGGAGAGCATCCGCTCGGTGGGGTACCGAATGGCCCGGACGTCCTGAACATCCCCCGTCACGAATTCTTGGTAGGCAGTTTCGAAGACGGGAAGACGCTCTTCTCCTTGACTAGGTCCGCTACCTCGATCCAGTGAAATTCTGTAAGGTCCGTGCTGGTAGGATTGCACGCGCATGCATGGAGGACAATGATGTCGTTCGCTTCGGCCATAGTGGCCAGGAAGGAGGGCATGGCCTCGATGTCGCCAGGTCAATCAGGGAGGCGAACCGGTGACTCCCAAGATATTCATGATCAGAGTGAGCGACACAGTTTTTTTCCTGTTGCTCTTAATCCTCATCCACGTACTTAATCCAAGAGATGGTGACTTACTTGTCTCACACTCGGCAAGGCCCACGGCTGTCCCTCCTTCGCGATAAGCACGAGCGATCAAACAGACTTTCGTTTGATGACTGTCAGCATCGAAAGCCGCATTAATCCAAAGAGATGATCAAGGGCTAACTGAGAGGCTCACTACGGCTCCGTATTGCTCGTCTTGTGTGCAGGGATGTGAGACCGACGATGTGGCAACACTCTGCGGATTCTGAGCAAACCAGTGCCGAGTTGTCGCGGAAGACTCACAATATTTCCCTCAGCGGAGAGATTGACGACATTGTATTATAATATTCTCATCCGAGCGTTAGGAGTTAGGTGCGGACTATCAATCATGGTATAAGTGGAGCAAAACATGTACAGTCTCAGCGTCTGAAGTTGTCCGATATGGCAGTCGAACTGTGACCGGCACAATGCATGAGACCGATTGACCATGTGATCTTACCATTGTCAATCATGAACCAGAGTCAGGGTTGGTAATCTTTTTGAAAAGTTGCTTCGTCGTTCATTGTCCGAGATGAAAGCTTCTTCTGTGACATGCCCAGAGCCGAAACGAGTAGTCCTGTCCTGGCTGGGAAGGTTTCCCCCTGGTCGCATGAGTCAGTACTTGAGTTATGCTTGGTCGCTTAAAGTAGGTTGGCCGGTCTTGGCATGGGGAAAGGAACCAATCATTGTGCAACGGCCCAGACAACCTGAGAAAAACGAGAATGGGGTACACAAAAACCAACGAAAATGAAAAAAGAACTGAATAGCATGTCCTGGTTTCGATCCAGGGACCTCCGGGTTATGAGCCCGGCGCTCTTCCCCTGAGCTAACATGCTGTTGTTGAATTTGAGACATTCATTCTGGTTTATCAGCCAGCACGATACATATACTGCAACAAATCCCTAATCTATCGCGGTAAATAAATTAAGAGCACTAAAAATAAAAAAAGGAAAGGAAAAAAAGAAATATTCTACACTGTAATAATCATTGAAGCACCGACTAAGGTATTGGCCAATAAATCCAGCTACATATTTGTCCATGGTCTCTGCTCCATCTTCAAAGGAGTCAAACATATATATTTCTTGAGATGACACCAGTAACGAACTGACAACCACTCATTCCTGGATAATGCATTCACCGCGAGATTGACGCCTGGTCACATTCAGGCAAGGTTAATGATTCCTCTGTCGTGTAAAATAGCTTGCCAGAAATAAGGTGCTATGTTCCAACGTCACAACTGATAGCGCCTAATTTCCCCTGTTGAAAAACTACGCTGACACGGTGATCCATATAAACAGTCGAATGATAAAAAGCCGAGGCACCGCGGACTATTAGAATTGAAGAGACCTGTAGTCGTGGGAACATCAGGGTTCAGGAGTCATATTCTGGAAACATGAGGCGCCGAGTGGCGCTTGTTATGCCCGTAAACCGGTCTCCCCTGAGCTTGTTCAACGAGCTCGTATAGAGAAGAGGGTTATACGGATCACTGACGAGTATCTTTCGGGATTTCTTACGGATAATTTCTAACTAGGCGCCTATGCAGGGACTGTTTCAGCTCAACTCATTCCTCCGTTCTGATTCTAGGCCACGGGTAGGGAGGAGACGCTGTATCGGCTTAGGCTGTAGCGACGCTGGATCGATCCAATGGAAGAGCCCAGAATTAGTAGAAGAAGGTCCCTTAATTCCTAGAACAGGTGAACAAGTGAGACAGCTCCAGCTAGAAGCTCGCGATACGTTGTTAGCATCGGAGGATATTCCGGAAACGCAATGTGACGACACCACAGTGAGACAAAGCAGTATAAGTTAATATATTTCTATATGACCAAGCAGAGATGCTGGACTACATGATTCTGCCCACTCCACAGTCGGGACAGGCCATGGTGAGAGAATAGCCGCCTATTGGGCGGCGAAGATGGATCTCGTACTTTACCATCAACCAGGGTCCCTAAGCTATTGGTACATGGCTACAAACCCCGCTGCCTATTCGGAGGACATCCGGTGCATTTAGCCGACAAGACACGGCACTGGTCAATGACAAACAGGATAGATCAGAAGCGCGAGTCAGCAGTGAAACATATAGATGAAACCCCTTCTTGGCACCGTTGGTGACAGGGAAGCCAAGAGACCCCTATGTCTTGGCAGGGACCCGTTCATCTCCTGTGGCCCCATCGCTCCAACTAGACTGTTGATGCTATCGCCAGTACTCCGTACTCTAACCACCATTGCTATATAAACCCTTCTCCCCCCGATTCATCATGATTCCTCTAAGTCTTCAGCATTCATCTCTCCTTGATTATCTGTGTTCTTTCGTTCTTCTCTCTCTTTCTCTCCTTCATTTCAGTCATTCTTTACATTTTAACACTCTTTCAAAATGAAGTCGACCTTCGGATTGCTCGCTCTGGCAGCGGCAGCTAAACTCGTCAGCGCCCACGCCACCGTCTACGCCGTCTGGATCAACGACGTGGACCAGGGTACGGGAAACTCCGCTGACGGATACATTCGCAGTCCCCCCAACAACAGCCCTCTCACCGATGTCACCTCCTCCGACATGACCTGTAACGTCAACGGCAAGAAAGCTGTCGCTAAGACCCTCTCTGTCAAGGCCGGTGACAAGGTCACCTTCGAGTGGCACCACGACTCTCGTTCTGCCTCCGACGACATCATCGCTTCCTCCCACCATGGTCCCATCATGGTCTACATGGCTCCCACCGAGAAGGGAACTGCTGGCAACGGCTGGGTCAAGATCGCTGAGGAGGGCTACTCGAACGGCAAATGGGCGGTTGATAATCTGATCGCCAACAAGGGCAAGCACTCGATCACCGTTCCCGACGTCCCCGCTGGCGAGTACCTGTTGCGTCCTGAGATCATCGCCCTGCACGAGGGTAACCGCCAGGGTGGCGCCCAGTTCTACATGGAGTGTGTCCAGGTCAAGGTCACCTCTGCCGGCACCAAGACCCTTCCTGCCGGTGTTTCCATCCCCGGTGCCTATAAGGCCACCGACCCCGGCGTTCTCTTCGACATCTACAACTCCTTCACCAGCTACCCCATTCCTGGCCCTGCTGTCTGGGACGGCTCTTCCTCCGGCTCTTCTGGCTCCTCTGCCCCTGCTAAGACTACCACCGTTGCGGCCGTGACCGCCGCTCCCACCAAGCAGGGAGCCGCCGACACAACTGTCGCTCCCACCACCTTCGCTACTGTCGCCAAGCCCACCAGCACTGCTCCTGCGGCTGCTCCTCCCGCCAGCTCCAGCTCTGGCTCCAGCTCTTCCGGCTCCGGAAGCGCCAGCGGCTCGGTCAAGATCTACATGCAGTGCGGTGGCAAGAACTACTCTGGTGCCACAAGCTGTGAGGCTGGTCTCGTCTGCCAGCAGTGGAACCCTTACTACCACCAGTGCGTCAAGGCTTAAGCAGTGAATGTCGAGTTGCTTTGGGCCTGACCGCCTACCTTTCATATCCTGTATTTAATACGCTCCCGACGGTTGACGGAGTCGTGAGCTATTCTAGCTAGATATATTGTGCGCAGGCGCTGGCATCAAATGAGAGTTATATTGTTATCTTTTCGAAACGAAAGTAGAAGAATCCCACAATGTAAGGTGTCTCTACCTTAACAAACTACTGCAAGATTTCGTCTGTTCATCCCTTAATCGTGGTATATAGTACAGCTGCCCCGTAGCCGCCGCCAGCGTTTCAAGACGGTTTTATCTCCACACTAAGGTAAGATCTTCGACTTAAAAGGAAAGACTTCGGGATGAATCCGAGACCCTGATGTCTTACTTTGACGCTGGGTGATTGACCAATCAGTGAGGGGGTGTCCATGTCCATGACCTTTTAGAGAGAAAGGCACTCAGCTGATATAAATCAGTTGTAATACTGGACATTCTGCAGTTCATTAACTAGCATCCAGAATCTCCTTTTAACTCCTCGGACAACGGATACACGTCTTCCACTGGCATTAATCTCACTGCATCCTCCATCCTCGCCTCGTCCAGACATTTCTCAATCTCCCTCATGACTTCCGTCACATCCGTAATCCCAACAATCCACTCGTCCACGTATTTATTCACTGCCTCTGCACTCAGTCCAATCTGAATAGACCGGAAATCCAACGGCCTAAACTGAAAGTCCCGCTCTGGATCCCACTGCACCCGCACCGGACTGCTCCGTAGCCGCTCCTGCCACTTCGCCTTCTCCTCCGCATCATGACCAGGACAATGTGCTAGACAGGAATGCCGTAAAGCCCACTCAAAGCCTTCCCGTGTGATCTCAATCGCCAGGACGCGTTCCTGATTGGGTTTCCGGGCCCAGCCGCATCGATACGCCATCCACAGAAAGGAGGGTTTGATCCAGGTCATGCGCGTGCGGGAAAACGGAGCTACAAATCTTTGGGCATCCACTGCGGCATCTGCAATGGAGGGACTGTAGGCTTGGTAGACGGTGATGGTTGTGGAGGTATATTTAGCGCGAATTTGCCGGGAGGGATGTTTCGCCATGTTGAAGTAGGGTCATACAGTGTGATACAAGGATTGGAAACAGGGGAAAGACACAATGGACGTGTTGGTATTATATATATATGGGCTAATTGTTGTTTACAAAAAATGAGTCAATCCGAGATTGGCGGCGCCCAGCTTCGTATTTAACTGATATTTAATCCCTTAGTGGATGTTAATTTGGGTACTATGAGTCATGGCCCATGCCCACTGGCAATAGAATCCTTTCCGTCGAAGAATCACTTCTAACTAAGCGTACGCTTCATTGAGCCAAAATGACCGAATATAGTACAACTCTGGCAGATACAGGTTTGTGCGGGTCTTTTATCACAGTTTCTGGAGAATGCTTGGTATGAAGCTCTCTACTCTGTACGGCCTAGTCTGGACCCTGTCGGTTAATTCCGCTCTAATTAGCCTATTCGGACAATTCCAGCAGATCTCGGCTTCCTATCTTTATCTTGGATCGATCGGAAATGCCTGCTCATGTGTTGTTAATCGCAGTTGGAGCTTAGACAGGTCATTTATCATTTGACTAAGTATACAAGCTACTAACCCATAGATAGCTGTCGTGTGATAACTGGCAACACATCATTTTGCATTTTCCTAGTGTCGTGACAACTGCGCCCCAGTCAGTTCTGACTACAGTATCGTTGAACGTTGATGATAAACACCTGTTTAATCTGCTGGAGGTAATGGTAGGACTCAGCCCACTACGAGCAGAACGCTATGAAGCTGGCTGGAGAGTATTCAAAACGACATCCTATGCTATCGACGAGGGAAGTAAACAAACTCCAGATCCAGCAGGCTTTATATTCCATACCACTGAGCTGCCATTATCTCTAATATTCTGGTATATAACAAGGCAAAATATGATCATAATAGGCGAACAAGATCTTGCGTCATTATATGTCATCAATGAGTGCTGTGACCTTGCGTGAAAGGATTGCAAACTCACCATTCACTCAATCCTGTTGATTTAACAAGTTTAGGAGTACAGATTATACGCTTTCGGAATATCCCGTAAGAAGAGCTCACATTCACGATCTTTGACTCCTCTGTTATTATCAGATGGCTGTATCCAGAACCCAGGTCTAACTTCGGTTGCAACCCGTGGTTCTCAACAACTCGGTACTTTTATGTCCATAGTGACGTGGATATGCGTTCTACTTCCTCGAACTACACACATACAGATCAACGAGAATCGATTTGATAGTGTTTTTATCTTCTTCTGAACCTCCATCAACCAAATCGTTGTCGCCAGAGGCGTATGGCTTCATCAATCATGGCATTCCAAACCGCGACTCACGCTATGCAGATGATCGACTCCGTCGGTGCTCTGGAGAAATTACTCAACGAGCTCGACCGCCAATTGCATAGACCCGCAGCTCTGTTTTTCGATGTCCAAGCGCTAAATCCAGGACAGGATTGCTCAATCTCAATCATCTCCCTCTTTGTTCGACCAATCAGAAAGGTCTTCCTGATTGACGTGCTCACGCTAGGCGACGACGCATTTACTACCACCAGTCTCGCCGACAACTCGCTGAAGCTGCTCCTTGAATCTCCTGCCGTGCCCAAGATCCTTTTCGACGTTAGTAACGCATCTGCCGCCCTATTTAATCACCACGGAATCCGCCTGAACGGTATCAGAGACCTTCAGGTCATGCAACTCGCGACGCAATATCCGCGCGCCCTGCAAGCTCAGGCTGCAAGCTTGGAGACATGCGTCGAGGAAGACGCGCCCCCTCCTGTAAGGGCGCTCGCGCTGTGGAAGCAGGTGCACAGCACTGTGAGTCAACTGCGTGATCCAGCAAAGGGGGGAAGCGATGCTGTGTTCAAAGATCGGCCTCTCAAACAGGCAATCCTCGATTATCACATGCAGAACGTTCTGATCCTACCACGGTTGTGGTTCCTTTACTGCGATACACTCTGCAAACCGGCCAATGCCTTCTGGCGCAGCATGGTGTTCCACACGGTCCGGGACAGGATCAGAGAATCGATGAATACTGCTAGCGCCGATGGCGTTGATGCCAGACGTTTGCGTTGGAGTCGGGAGTTTATTGAGACTAGCAAGGCAGGATGGAACGAGGATATACTCCTTGAGCTTCAGGGAATTCCTGTGGTGGATCGTTGCTGGCTTGATCCCAACTTTTTTTGAATTGTCGTGGTGGTTGCCTATCTTGATATCGGGAACATCTGCATATCGGGAACATCTGCGTATTTTGTCTTACTTTGTCATGTGAAAGGCTGTTCGCTAATACCTAGATGAGTCACTTGGATGTCCAGCATTACGCAACAGTTGGGTAGAAATAAATGAATGTACTGAGACAAACAGCTTCGTGCATAGCCTCCCTGCCATCGTCAGTGTCCTTTCGCGGTACCTAATATAAATCTACACTATAACTGGTTGGTCTAAAAGGGTGTGCAAAACATGCAAACGATGAAAACAATCGGTGGAGATAGTGCACGGTCTCCGGGGATATCTCCATGATATTAGCCGTGTTGATTATATGTACATGATTAATTCGCGAGAAGCTTATATATAGCCTTGGTAGACACCGAAATGGAGATAACTTCCAGACAACAGAAAAATCTTTCAAAGTCTGTCACACATATCATCGAAAATGGGCTCCGTCGAAACTTACGAAAAACTCGCTGGCTTCAACCTGATCCAGACGCACTATAAACAGATCGGAGACCATGCCATCCGCGCCGACTTTATCATCCCCAAGTCTACATTTACCGGCAAACGCCCAGTAATCGTCCGCTTCCACGGCGGAGGCCTGGTAAGTCTTCCACCCCTTCATGGATCAATTGCACGACTAACACAACCAGATAACGGGCGACTCCCTCCTCATGGAATGGTTCCCTAGTTGGCTGCTCGATCTCGCCAAAAAGCACGACGCAGTCATCGTAAGCCCAAACCACCGGCTGCTCCCCGAATCAACCAGCCCGGAGATATTCTCCGACATTGAAGATTTCTGGGCCTGGCTGCATTCATCCGTCGTCACGGAGCTGCTCGCAACATCTTCCGCACCAACACAGCTTGACCTGGACCGGATCTTAACAGCTGGAGAATCCGCCGGCGGCTTACTGAGTATCTGCGTTGGATTGGCACACGCGGACGAGGTCCGCGCGACGACAGCTTCGTATCCCGGCGTCGACATGGCGTCGGAGTACTTCCGCACACCCACGAGCTCTGAGCCCTTCCCAAATGTGCCTGCGTCCACGGTGACTGATTATCTGGCTCGAATGGATAGAAGCGTGATTCGCTCGTCGGGTATTCCTCCGGACCGATTCGATCTGATGCTAGCGGCTGTATACTATGGTGGTCTGGGACAATTCTACGAAGACGGCGCGGAGGGCTCGCCGCGGGAACTGCGGTATCCGCTTGAATGGCTAGATCGGCCTGATGTGAAAATCCCGCGTGGAGGTATTGCGATTATGCATGGGTTGCAGGATGCGATTGTGCCGGTGGAGCAGAGTGAGAAGTTTGTTGCCAAGGCGCGGGAGGTCATAAAGGGGAAGCCTGGTGGGGATAAGATTGTTTTGACGCTGCGAGAAGGAGATCATGGGTTTGATAAAGAGGTGCCGCTTGAGGAGGAGTGGTTGTCGAGTCATCTCAAGGAGGCTGTAGAGGTCTGGCTGGAATAGAAGTCAAAGCAGGATTGTCAACCTAATTGGATGAAACGCTTAGTCTGGCTTTGGCCTCAATGCCCCAGATATACTTAAATCATATCCAGTATACATAAATTACATGGCTTGAGAATTGAGCGTGGAGTGCCGCTGTTTGTATAGTGTTCAATGTAGAACATGAAAGCCATAATGAAAATGAGGATCATCGCCTTTTCCTCGCCCTCTGCGACGAACAATCATCTTGGCCATGATGGACGGAAAATGGAAGCCCTACTTCGTCCCGGTCCAACAGGTCTAGACTCACTCCGCGCTGATTGGAGTGGGTTGCAGTTCGCTTGGCATGCAGATAAGGCCAGCTTTATGAAATAGCTACCATGGACGATAGAGGGTTCCCTGACCTAAGCCTCCGTCAAGGTTACATTCACGGCAAACTTTGCTATAGTAGGGTGATTGACCTCTTCGCCGCTCGGTCTCCTGCCTTTTCTCCAGACCAGTCTCATTACTCTAGATCATCTATCCATCATGAGCCTCATCTCCAGCGAGAGTCTCTCGATTACAGCGACTACTGGGACGAGCTTGATGCTGACCCCGATGTTAATGTGATGGAAGATCTCTGTGATCTGGAAGCAATTATTCCAGAACGTGGTTGCCGCAACTTTGGACGCGATTCGACGTATTCAATTGTGCCACGGAAGCGTATGCCCGAGCATACATCCACACCTGTCCTTGACAATGTGCCAGACGAACCGTACGCAGACATTGAGATGGGGGTGCTGTAATGGGAGGGGTGCCAACATGGCTTATATCGAGTTATGTGTCTCTGTACAGGATGAAGTGAAGAAGATTGCTCTTGAAGAGCTCGAGGAGACTGGTGTAATCGACATTACCGAGTATTATATGCCTTTGGCGGAGAATAGACATTCCACTCAATCCGCGGAGTCCTAGAAAGACACATTTGACTTCGTGGACTTGTATATGGAAGTACGATCCATGGTCATTGACTGACTGTAGCCGTGAAGAATGACTGGGTACTGTGATTTCAACAATGCATGTAGTTTTGTTTGAGAATTAGCCTCAATCATCTGCCGAGCATTGCTGCACACCAAGTCCAATGGCGAGATATTCCACACTGGAACATGACGCGGTCGGAGTGATATCCAATAGTCTCTACTTACTATCTCCAAAGTGTTCATGACCTTGATTACGAAGCTTAGCTGGCATACGGTGTTCCTATCGAAGAAGAGTCATGATTATCGACGGCAGGAATATGCATCACCGCGGGTGAGCACTTCCTTTCTCTCTCCTGTAATTAAGTACATGCGTTGGATCAATTGTAAGCCACTCCTCTCAATCAACCCCCTTGCCTTCTTTGTAAGATAAGAACTGTAGCCGAGCATCAAACAGCAGCATCATTTCCTCCAGCTTTACTGTAGCAAGTGGACAGACCGCATCTGCGCATGGAGCGAGTCCCAACGCAAAGAATGAGGAACCTCACTGGGGCCACCTTGTCATCACTATCCTCCGTTTTCACCGCTGCCGGGGTAGGCTCCTGAGCATTGGTCTCTTCTGCAGACTTTTGAGCCCTCCTTGCTGCCTTGTTGGGTCTCTTCCTGCGTCTGCGTTTGGGCTTGTCGCGGATCTGGACAGCAACCGTGGGCGTCTCAATCGTAACCGTGGGAATCTGGATCGCAACCGTGGCGGTGCTGCCGCCGTATCCGCCGACAGAAATCATCAAGGCGGGTGTTGTAGTGGTCCAGGGGGCGGTTCGAGAGGTAACAGTAGCAGTAGGATGTCTCACCCCGGTCGACACAGGTCGTAACGGACAACGGTCGGCCGGGTGGCCGGTTGGATTGGGGCAACGTTGACACGGGCGGACATCTGATGTTATTAGTGTGTTTACATTCAAGTATCCATGGGAAGGAGAAAGATTCAGCATACCACCTGGTGTCCGGAGGGTGCTCTCGTTGGCAGCGGAGGTGGATGGGTGACTCGTCTTGTTTGAGGTGTTATTGTCGGTCATCTTATACAATGAGCAATGGCTAGAAAAGACGGATTTAAGAGGTAAAGTCTCGAGCAAGAACGTGGATGGTTTGCAAAAGGTATAGGCAGAACGGAAAGGGACCTTGGGGATGGAGATGCAGTAGATGCTGATGCCCGTTGGCGGAACAATATTCGGTCGGATGATCACCGGTTGAGGAAGGAGTGAGTGAGAAGTGACCTTAGTATGGTTCACATAGTTCTTTCTTCGTGTCGTTACTACCAAGTCGTGACCGGCTCCTTCTCTTGAAAATGCACTGAACTCTGCAGCGACCAGCAAGTGCGCTCCTGAGCCCGACAGAAGCAGTGGTTGAAGCCTTGAAACCAAGGCCGCTGTATTCCCCGATGCATCTCCTTCCTTTCACGGTGCCTGCATCGATGTACACCCATATGCCTTACGACTTTGAGACTGAGGTTCTTTCCACGGGATAGCGAGTGACTTGAGAGTGTTGCAGAACGGGATGTCTCGAAGAAACCGTCATCTCTTGAATATTAGATCATTTAGTCGCTTTACGCCATTGAGTCGAAGAAAGGTCAAGTGCTGTCCCATCTGTAGACTGTACGGAGTAGTAGGAGCTGGAATCAGCTATTTGACTGCTGAGGATTCGGAACATCCCAAGCACGCAAACTAAACTGACAAGATCTCATACTGGAGTCTATAGTCCGCTGAGTGGGTCTGGCTCGGCTATCAGAGCGCATCTCCGAGCTCGGGCGCACGAACCATGAAGCCGGAGCGGGCGACACCGGAGGAAGACGTTTCTATTGCCTAATATCCCCAGTTTTAGACTTTAGCGCGCTCTAGCGTCGCGGGGCATGTCTCTTAGTCTCCCTTCTTTTGAACTAAAGGAAAAAATGTACCTCCCAGGGCGTAGTCTAGTCCTTTGAGTCATATATTAACTCGCTCCTATCTAAATACAGGCCCTGAGGGACTCTGAACTTTAGCGGTATTTCAGCAGTCGGCAACATGTCTACCACCACGACTGCGACGATTACACCCATCAACTCTCTGGTATTGGAAGCGACGAATCTTCGGTCCCCGGGAAAGCCCCGAGAATCGCAGTTGCGAAAGGTCGTGGTACTCAGCCAGCTTTTCGCTGTCACTTTAACAGCAAGCGTGATCAATGGGCTGGTGATTGTCGGTCTGCCAACTATCACCAAGGAGCTTCAACTTCCCCCTTCTCTATCCTTCTGGCCTTCATCGGTGAGTAGTCTCGCGACCGCAGCGACCCTTCTCTTGGCGGGGTCCCTGGCAGACACTGTTGGAGCACGATGGGTCGAACTCGTGGGCTCCTTTGCCAGCGGCGCATTGATGATCGGTCAAGGCGTGGCTCGCACCGGGCAGGAGTTGGTGGTTTTGAGGGCACTCCAAGGTGTCGGTCTCGCGATGCACTTGGCATCTTCGATCTCCATCGTGACGCAGCTTCTGCCTCCAGGAAGAAGCCGTAATATCGCTTTCTCGTGCTTGGGGGTCAGCCAACCTCTTGGATTCTCTTTGGGCCTCGTGGTCGGGGGCGTCCTGGTCGACACTATCGGTTGGAGATCGGGGTGGTTCCTTTCGGGCGGTATCACATTGGTATTCTCGGTTGCCGGTCTCTGGGCTTTGCCTCGGGGTAAGAGCACGCAGTACTCAGATCTTCTTCACAACATCAGGACTAAAATCGACTGGGTTGGTGCTGGGTTGGCTTCCGCATTCATGGCGTTGCTCTGTTATCTCCTAGCGTAGGTCATCCTGTGACAACAACATCGCTTGAAGCTGACCAGAAGTACAGTATTGTGAGCGCGAACCCCTCGCGGATCAAATCTGCCGATAGCATCGTCTTTCTGTGCCTGGCTGCCCTTGCCCTTCCCTCATTTATCCTCTGGGTCCACTACCAAGTCAAGAGGAACAAGCCAGCCCTCATTCCCAATGCACTGTGGAAAAACACGGCCTTTTCGAGCATCTGCGCTGCCCTCGCCATCTCAACAACGGTCGTCAATTCAATGGAGCTCTTTGCCAGCTTATTGTAAGCCTTCCCTCCGTCTCCCCTGTGGCCACTCATTAACCCGGCCCAGTTTCCAAGAAGTCCAAGGCCTATCAGCGCTGGACGCCTCCGTCCGCATCCTCCCCAGCCTCATAGTCGGCGTCCTGCTGAACCTCGTCATCGGCGTCTTTGTGCATAAAGTCCCCGCCTTCTGGATCGCCACAGTGACGTCCCTCCTCTGCGCCGGATCACCATTACTCATGGCTGTCACCCAGCCGTCCTGGCCTTACTGGGGCAACGCTTTCGTCGCGCAGCTCCTGCAGGCGGTCAGCTTCAACGCGCTCTACACCATCGGCCTAATCATCATCACGAACAGTTTCCCGGACGACACGCAGGCGCTGGCGGGTGCCGTCTTCAACACGGCCGCGCAGTTCGGGAGTGCCCTTGGCCTGGCAATTCTTCAGGTTATCTCGACGATTGTGACGGAGGAGTCTGGCGCTGATGAGACTGCTGCGCTGATGGCTGGATACCGCGCTAGTTTCTGGACGATGTTTGGGTTTATGGTTCTTTGTACTCTTCTCGGGTACTTTGGGTTGCGGAAGGCGGGTAAGGTTGGCTTGAAACGGGATTAAGGGCCTGTGGTGACTGTGTTTCAAAACCATCTGAAGTACATCACATACTTGCACTAACGTTACTGGCTACGTCTGGTTGCGTGGATTGGGGTGATATTGTGAGGAACATGCCATGGCTGGGCTAGGACATGTCTTCCGATGCAAAAGTTTCGAGTTCTTGAGATGAGACATTGATATAGATGAATCATATATAGAGTACGCATATAGAATGAGCTTTAGATATGAACTTCAGGACGCCCTTCAGGCGACTTCAAATCTCACCTGTAGGTATGTATATTTCTCCGGGCTACCCACTAAGATGCACACTCCTATTTCCCTTAGCCATAAATGACTTGCAAATACAAACTGACCATCATCCGACAAACATTAAACGAGAAACCGATAAGTATATAACGCAGGCGACACATCATCGGCCATTATTCCTTCGAAATCTAGACAAGTCTCGCCACTTTTCGAAAGGCCGGTGATGGCCTTGTCATCAACGGTGATCTGACGTCGCCACATATTGGCCAGAGAGCACCCAGATCTCAGTAAGAATGGGAATGCAACGATGGTGCTGATACTAGAACATCTTTTCCGCAGAAATAGGGAAACTGTAAGCTTATCAATTCCCGTTATTTCTTCCTGCGCATAGGAAGCGCACTCGGCACAAATTGAACCGAAGAGGAGGGATGCTGTCGGTCAGAGGATGCAAATATTGAGCAGGCGGAAAGGATCTCCCCATGAGGAGCGATCCATCACAGCCCCGGGCTTAGGCGCATGAATATCTGGGTGCTTGTTGGCTGGCAAAAGCCACATCAACGACGGCGCATTCAGAGTGGAGGCAATGTTCGGTAATTCAGTCAACAAGCACCCCCTGCCGTAAGCCTACATACCATACAGGTGAGCTTCAGGTAGGAGAGTGCTGTCTTGGGGTACAACATAGTCACCGAGCTGCCGAACCAAGCCGAAAAGTCCCAAGTAGGCGTACTAAGCTATTGTACCCGTTTGTACTCGTATATTAACTCCAATTGCCACTCATTGGAAATTTCTGTCAAATTCTTTTGGGCATTCCAGCACGGACCAGTCACGTAGTAAGATTCATTTGTCTGTCAGGAGCGTTTTTGACTATTTTTGACTAATTGAAAATAGGTATCATTTGACTGAAACCCCCCCCCCCCCCCCCCCCCCCCCCGGGGCCGGGACACAATTCCATGCGATGTATTCTGGCATGCCAAAAACCCGAGTAAGCAAGTGTTCTGCTCTCAGCTCATCACGTCAGGTCGATGTGATAATAGCTTTCAATAGGGTATATGCCGCCAAAGAACAGATATACGAGTTTATAATGTCTTACAAAGCCATCTAGCCTCAAATACATAGCCAACACATGATAATCCGCTTTTTCCTGTCCATTTCCTTGCAAGGTAGTATAGGATCCAAGTCACCAGGCTTTTGCGCGGATTCTTTCGGACTTCACCCTGCGTCTAGCTGAAGAGTTGAATTCGACTTTATCGTGTCGTTTATCTACATCCGTACAGTCACCAGTTAACGTCGTCCGAAACAGATTCATATACACCTAATGGCGTGCGTTCACCACTGGACCAATCATCTTCCTCTTCAATGCCGAGTGCATTACTACAAGTCTTTGATGAAATGTGCTCGTCACCTAGTCGGTGCCTTTTTCTATTCCTTCAGCATCAAATATCTTTTCACCTCACCACCGGATGGTCTCCTCATTTTACAGTTAGAGAAGATAACCAATTGATATAGCTTGCATATCACCATGGAAGACGAAATAAGAAAAGAAAAGAACGAAAGAACAAAATGCAGTTACCAACAGCCAAGCATACACACAAAAATTACTTGCAAGCAAAGGATCAAAGAGATGCCTATGCTAGTCGCTACACCCAGCCTGCCTTGGTGATCTCGAGACCAAATGCCGTTGTAGCATATGTGCATCGCGTCTGTCCTTCCTGCTGAAAAGTCTAGGGCAACCCTCAATGAGACAGCAGTACGAGCGCGGCGCAATATGCATTGACTCAACATGACGAGATAGGTCTGCCTTTCTGTTGAATGGCTTTTTGTAGGTACATCCCTCCCACTTGCAGACAAGGTGGGCGTTTTCAGCTGGTAGCCTATGAGCGGGGCAATCAGCAGCGGTATCTGCGACAGCCCGGGGAACCTACTTTTTGCTGGTAGTCGGGCAGACTCCGTCCTGGTTCAGAGACTGGAGAGGATGAAACTGATTTATTAAAGGTGGAATTGAGTCTCCCTGCTCGCCGTTCTCAATGATATAACCTTCTGATTGGCGAGGGCATCTCTCTACAAAAAGTTGATTGTCCCATCGCCAGTTGAGAAATGCCTCTGTTCCTGGCTTAAGGGATAGTAAATCCGGAGCAAATGCTGGTTGAGACATTGCAGACACTGGCATATGCCAATCAGATTGCGAAGCTATACCAGGAGGGACGTCTTGTGATGGATATGTAGTAGCCGTTGGATCGGTCGCAAAGGCCAGTGAATGCTCCTGAACAGGGTAATGGAGAGTGGAGTTTCCAGTCTGATTGGAAGAACCCAAGTGGGTGTTAACGTTGAAGGAATATACATAGTGGGGTGAGTCTCTGTAGAAGAAAGGGACAGGACTCGACATCTGGTAGCTAAGAACGGAAACAAGAATAATAATCTGTTCGAAATGCAAGTAAAATTGATGGTCTATACGGAGAAATAAAATACTGAGCACTGGAGAGAGTGAATGAGCTATTTAAACAATTTTGGAGTGACTTGAGCCTCGAGCCTCGAGTGAACAACAACTCATGGATTCTGATCTCAAGAGGCACGAAATAGAGAGATCGAAAAACCCGACGGATCTGAGTGAGTGACTTGAGTCCGGCCCGCCCATGACAGCTCCAACACAGGCTTGGATGTAGAGGCGGCCGGCCCCGCGATTCCTTCCCGTGTAACCTGACCTGTCAATTTTTGAATATTTGTCTTCTCCGTATTATTAACTAGGTACACATTCTCTATCAAGGTCAAAGTGACCTTTCATTGAGATATCAATTCACTGCTGCTTACTTCCTGCGGTTCGTTTCATCGTATTATTAACAGCATCCCATCCATCATCATTCGTCAGATCTGACAACCTAAATCCTCAACTTGCCCTCATCTCTCCACAAACCAACTTTGGAAACAAAACCGCCTGGTTACAATGCTAGCCCTAGCATTTCTACGTTAAAATACGGAGTTAATAGGCAGGAGCAGGAAGTAAGGCACAGTAAGGTACTTACCTAGCTGTGGGGCTAGCTGTTCGCCAAAACGGATGGAGCCTGTTAGTTAGGTTGCCTTTGCCTAGACTACCTACCTAGTATCTAGAATCCTTATTGACCGTCGAGCTCAAATTCTCGACTAGCGCCGGAAAGTTGAAGCTATCTAGTACATAAGTGGAATAGTTTACCTCCATCCTCATCTTCCGTCTCACTCGCTCGTCTGTCTCCCTCGTCTGTCTCCCTCGTCTGACTCCCTCGTCTCACTCCCTCGTCTACCCCCAGAGTCTATCTCCCACGTTTACCTCCCCCGTTTACCTCCATCTTACTGCCCCCGCCCAACTTTCCGGCCGATCTCTCAGGTGGTTCTCCACTTACCCTGGTGCGTGGGGTTGTCTGTAACTATTATCTTCAGTACCTATGAACCTTTGTAACTATTATGTCTCCTGCAGTCCTCCACCACTATAATCCTTCAGTAACTATCATCCTTCTGTATGTATTATCTTCAGTAGCTATTATCCTTCAGTAATTATAGTCTGCTGCGATTAATTCTACCAGTGATCCTCGAGTAACTATTTTGTATCTGTAACTATGATCTTCCGCCAGATTATGCCCCCGATAATGATTGGGGATCCTCTCATTTTTTCTGTCCCAAAGATTTCTCAAACCAACAGACATTTTATCATATAGTCATATTCATCAAGAAGCGTACTAAACAATCTTTCTTGAACTCCAACCCGTGTTTGTCTTGAACATTAGCTTAGTATCCACAAGATGATCCCTGCATCTTGGTAGAATTCTTGGTAGAATTACCGTGCCATAACCACAAGATGAATCTTGCATCTTGGTAGAATTACCATGCCATAACCACAAGATGATCCCTGCATCTTGGTAGAATTCTTGGTAGAATTACTGTGGCTGACCAGTTAGACGCCGTGCAGCAGACAGGGCAAAGCAACATCATCCTTTGCCTTGATCTCTTTCTTTTCTGTCTCTTTCTCTCTTCTGCTCCTTGCGATATTGGCCTCTATCTTGTACGTTGTCTATTAATCATGCGCCCGCTTCTGGAATAATAATATACCTGGAATAGATCACTCACACCGGGCAAATTAAACAGACAAGTCTCCGCATACCTGTGAGAATTTGATTGGTCTGTATATTTTTTGGGTACAACGGAGACTCAATAGTTATAGGTCGGGTGCTTTGTCAATAGGCTTCGCCGTCTACTCGCTCACTCGTTGCCATGGCTTATCTCATTGGTTTGTCACAACCACCTGGATATTGTTAGCCTACAATCACACGAAAAATATCGCCTGCTGAATTTAAGTGTTCAGCAACAGACATACGAAAGTACTGGAAACGATAGAACTAACTGGGTCAGATGGGGTTAATGGAATCAAGTAAGATCTAGGTGGAAATTAAGAAATAACAGGGTCATGTCCTTCAGACTACAGTTATGTACATTAAATTACTCGAATGATAGATATTCCATAAGCTTGCCGTCTACGGTTTACCTCTGTTTTGGATGAGGTTCCAGACAAGACATCAGAATTATGAACATTTGCAACGGTATTGCATCCAGCTGTATGATACCAGGAAATTGGGATCTATATCCTTAACAATGAGCCATTAAGCAGTTATCAATGCGTACAATAAGCATCTGTCATTGGTTCAATTTTTAACGCAGTATTACTCATCCGATATAAAGAATAGGCTAGGCCCCAATGTAAATTCCGTGTGACAACCAGGGTATACCCATGTGAAGGGCTGTAATCGCCGCAGCGCTAGTCTTGGACTATCACACGGGATCAGTTATGGCAGCCAAACCTGGTATCCCATAAGCACCATAGATCACGAAGCCAGCTTATAAGTTGCCGGATTCTGTTACCAAGTGTGTCCCCATTCCCTGGTGGGCTAGGCATGCCCTAGAGCCCAGTGTAGAGCTCCCAGATGAGAACAACGTAGATGCTAGAGGCGGATATTGTGATAGTGAAAAAACAGGGGGTGGTGCTTTTATGTGTCACGACTCCTAGGGGCAGTGTATGTCACAACATGGATGACAAATATTCCGGCTTTTTCATAAGTCTTTCGACATGGAAACATTACCTCCTCACAGGGTCTTCTTCCAATCCAGCGCTCGAAACGCGGCCTCCGTTTTGATCACGGACTTCCGATCATCCGCAGACAGTATATTATCGATGTCCAGTACATGATCACCATCGAGACCAGCCCAGCTACGCTCTTGCAAGGCACTCCACATAGCCATCATCGACCCCATCTCCTCGCCCCAGCCGGGCCACAGCTGGCTATACTCATGCAGAGAAACCTTGACCACCATGGTCGAGCCTGCCGACGGGAAAGACCACTCGCGCGACCCCACACAGCAAGATAATCGTTGAGAGATGAGTGATACTCTGCAAAGCATCGGACAAAAGTTCCGCCACCTTTGGGTGGATTTTTCTCAATGGCACGGGCGAAGATTCCAGTGTTAGTTCGGTGATCACCAACGGACCAGATTGGAGTCGAAGGGTCCGCCGGAGACAGTTGGATGAACTTCAGTGCGCTTTTCTGTAATAGAGATTAATTGAATGAACCAATCTAGAAGCTACGTGGTGGAGAGTACGTACCACATAGATCGGAGTGAAGATCGGATAGAACAGATTCTCGGTATAGAAACCAAACCAAAGGAACGTTGTTTTCGCAAGTAGCGCCTTGTCGTTTTGAAAGAACCGATTGATTCGGTTTTTGGCTTCGAAATGTGGGATAACAAATTTGCCTTTGGTCAGAGTGTTGCCATCCGGAAGAGTACTCCAGAGGAAGTGCTGGAGTCCAGCTGTCTTCGAGGCTGCGCGTGCAATATTTTCTCCCTGTTTCTGCTCAATTTCAATGGCCTTGTGGGGGCCATGTTTGGCGAATGGCTCAAAGAAATCGGTCATCGCAAAAATAGCTGAAGCTCCCTCAAAAAGCTTTCACGAACGCTCGCTTCATCGTTGTTATCCGCCTCCACGACTTCAACGCCCTTTTTCGACAAAACCTGGGCTTTCTCGCTTTAAGGCTGACAGGTCATACCGCGAATAATGTAGTCCTTTTCCGTGAGTAAGGCCTCCACTACGGAGTTCCCCTGGCCTCCAGTAGCACCCAGCACCACGATCAGCTTAGAAGGGGCCATTTTCAGTATGAATAGTATGGTAAGAATGTGCGAGACTGTAGTCAAGATTTTAGGAGATGAACTGATGTATTACTTGTTTTTGAAGGTGGTGTCGATTGGTCTTTTACATTGTCGATTTTCAAACAGCAGGAATGTCCGTTTAGTTACTAATTTTGCACGTGGCGCCCCTTACGTCTACACTCGATGAAGTACCACTTTTGCCGCTTCTTGAATTTCGGGCTCACAAACGATGGGATCCTATTGGTTCAACCGGAGTAGCTTTACGAGATAGCATGACAACGGAAAGTCTGCTGACGACGTTTGACACGAAATACAGATCTAGGCTCGTGGGGCACCCTGGTATGTGGAAATAAAGCATGGGTAATCAACTATTCTAGAGTACGCAGTTTCTCCGTGCTTTTCTCTAGCCAAAACCGCAATTCTTTTTCGGCCTTTGAGTCAACGGATTTCTAATCGTGCTTGGATAAGAATGCCGGGGATACTCTAGGATTCAAATTGTGCCGAAGCCGCATAATCCGAGCGGCTTTAACGGCTTCGAAAGTTTCGAAATCGACCACCAGTTCCATCAGTGCCGCTATCCTTGCAGTAGCCGGAGTGGATTCGCCCAAGCTTCTAAGCTTAGAATGACATACTCAACCCTTCAAATGCCGGCGAAGCCCGATCCATACTCGATTTTTTAAATACCATCTGCTTGCGTAGATTTTATCGATCCCATCCAACCATTATTCCACCCTTCTCGTCACATGGGGATCTATCCGAAGGGGCGCCAGCCCCGTCCTAGCATCAATGATCCCACAGTTCGCCCACTTCGAATGGGTGTTCTAAAAGCGGCCACCCTCAATCTCATTATTCTCCAAATCCTTTTCCTCAGCTTGCTTTGCTATCTCTTTGGGTCTCTCTATCAAGAAACAACCCATGTCCACAATATCAATGTTCTTTATGTCGACTATGATGGGGGAGCAATAGGCGATGCGGTTCGCGAGGCCTATACTCAGCTTCAAGGCCCGGGATTCCCAAACCTGATTGAGAGGTCTCAACGGGATTATCCTACTCCTAACGACCTCGAGGGCACCATTTGTGACATCAAATATTGGGCTGCCTTTTATACCTCACCCAATGCTTCGGATCGCTTCACAGCTGCCCTCGCGGGTGGCTCGCTCGCTTCTTCATAAAACAGAAGCGATGTTCTCACGATGGTCTGGAATGAGGCACGCTACCCATCAGTCTCGGACTCTGTTATTTCTGATCCCTTACGGGAGCTATCAGAAGTGGCACGAATTGCATTTACCGACAGAGGTGGAAAGCAAACGTTCCAGGCACTCAATACATCCGACCCGGCTGCTATTTCAGTCCTCTCTAACCCATGGATCTTAACCTCGGTGGACATCCAACCAACAACACAAGGCTCTCGACTGATCTATAATACACTAGTCATCATTTTGATCTTGATTCAGGAATTCTTCTACCTGGGTTGCATCAACGGCCTTTACCTACAGTTCCGACTATATACAGCCGTGTCGCCTCATCGGATCGTGGTTGTGCGTATTATCATCTCTGCAGTGTATACATTTTTCGGCTCCCTATGTGTCACGGGTGCTATCTGGGCTTTCCGATACGGCTGGCACGTGAACGGCAGTCAATTCATGCTAAACTGGATGATGCTATGGCTATTTGCCCACTTGAATTTCCTCACTCTGGACGTGTTTCACGATCTGGGTCCCGCCTCCCTATGTGCCTATGGCACTGATCACGTGGATTGTGCTGAATGTCACCTCGATTCTACTTCCATTCGAACTTTCGCCAGCCTTCTTCCAGGTGGGCTACATTTTCCCGGCGCACAGTGTCTTCCAGGTTCTCATGGATATCTGGTCCGGTGGTTGCAACCCACAACTCAACTACGCACTTCCCGTTCTGTTCTCTTGGGAGATTCTCAGTCTCGCTCTCAGCTCTATTGGTGTCTATCGGCGTGCTCATTTTGCCGCGATCAAGAAAGAGGCGGATGATAAGGCAATGCAAGAGCGCATTGCGGCAGCGGTGGCAGTACAGCAGGAGGCCCAGCTGGCGAGAAAGGAATTGAATCCAGACGCCGGGACAGTTAATAACGAAGATGAAGGAAGAGCTGGCTTACAGAGACGTGGAACACTTTCCACACTCGGTGAAACGGAGGAAATGGTCGAGATTATTCACCGCGAGTTGTCGCGCCCGAAGAGTCAGAGGAGGGAAAGCCGTGACAATCAAGGGCCATGTTTTGACTTGCCCTTTACGCAGTAGTCCTTGTTCACAGGGATATTTACCTGGTGATTTGATAAGATATACTTTTTGCCTTTTCTGCATTATCTTAATCCCGTATCTCCGTAGAGCATGGATTAAGGACAAAGGAGCCCATGATCTGGACATAATCCCCACACCTAATCGAGAGCCCCAGATGGTCGTGGGTTTCTTTCCCATAGTCTACGCTTTTGTTCCGGAGGAACGATTGACAGAGAACAGCATAGAAAGATCACAGATCTGGAAGAAACTGCGTCTTCGTTGTTGAAATAAAGGCTCGATAAAGTATAGTAGCGCTCTTATGAACAAACTCATTCTGTTTATCCTAGGACATTACAGATTCCCAGGACAGAGTAGAGTCCAGAAAGACCTTATCTAGAAATCTCCTTATCCTGGAATCTCTAAAACCTGGGTATTGCATTACCAGGTTTGGCTAAATCCTAGAAATGACAGACACGGGAATAAAGGATCCTGGGATTATTCAATCCTCAGGACTATACTCAGAGGCTTAACCTATTCCTAGAAATAGTAGACCTAGGAACAGCCACTGGGATATGATCCTTTGGGTCTAGATCCCCTGACTATAATTTGAAATTTCCCTCTATTTTTATAAACCAGCAGTGGGTAGTACATTACCTTGCCTCTTTATTAGTATGAACTAATATAGTTAGGCTCCTGTGTAATATATAAGCAGTGAGTCTGTCTTAGACCAGAATCTGTTTGAATTAGACAGAAATATAAAGATATAACTAGATTCCCCAAGTTATATTCTAAGGCAGATATTAGCATCACACAGCTCACTATACTTATATACTTTCTTCATAAGGCCTATCTTACACTAATTCCTTTTTTGCTAGGCAGATTTTCTAGGTGATAGTGTAGCCTAACATGGTTACACAGTATTAGAGCATGCTGTAGGCATGACAGGTAAAGTTCAGGCAGGTACCAGAGGAAGTGTTTTCCACTGCTTGAATTCATGGTAGCCTTAAGGACGGTACTGGAAACGATAAAACTAACTGGGTTAGATGAGGTTAATCGAATCAAGTAATATCTAGGTCGAAACTAATAAATAACAGAGTCATGTCCTTCAGATTCAATCTAATTAAGCCCTGAATCTCCCAAGTACAAATAAATATGATTCTCAGATACAGAGGTAGCAGAAGTAGCGTAGCTTATTGGTTGTTGCTGGTCATGAGACAAGTTGGGTGCCTTAGGTTGTTAAATCTGCTGCCTGACAGTACGAATTGAACGGAATTTCTGTCAACTCCAAAGACATGGCAAGCCAAAGTTGCGCTCGCCAAACATGAATATCCCCGGACATGCAAGCTGTCAAGAACTTCTTAGTCATGGATATTTAGAACGAAAAACTCAAAGGTCCGGAGTACTTATGTTTTATATAGATGTTGAATTGGAAATGATCGACACTATGGGATCGACATACATCGGCGAATGGTCGCCATTCCGAGGCCGAACCGGCTATGGCGGAAGAATAGGATCGTCATAGCTTATTTTCGGTCATCTACCGTGCTGAAGGATTTGATCAGCCCTGAAAATAATTTACTGCGTATGAAAAAGATCGCGATGCCGAGGTATCTCGGTCGACCGACCAGTAAGGATTAACGGGCCATGACATCATCGGTGATGCCACCGCATCGCGAGACCACAAATTGATGCCTCAAAAGTATCAGTTTCGCTTTACTTTCTCATGAAGATTCTCAATCTAATCTTTAAACCTGGGATCTTGATTCCATCCAGGACACGATGCCTCTGCAACACTCCACAGGTGGCATCATGGCGGCCGACTGGCCCCAGGAGTTCCTCAGCGTCCCGGCCACGGTGGACCGTCCTGCCACGCCCCTGCTGGACCATGGGATGTACACGGGTGTGCGGGTGATGGGTATGAGTGCTGTATCAACGGATAAACAGCAAAGCTGATGTGATTGTTGCTGCAGACGACGGACGACTCGAGATCAAGTTCCGCGGCGGAAAAAGCAGCCTCGCGAACATCCTCAGGCCCATAGAAAAGCCAATCAAACCAACGGCGGAAGAGGTACGAAGGGCATCCATTCCCCAGCCCTCCATCGAGAAACCCCAACCATTCCCGCTCCGTCTCAACATCGTCATTCATGTTGTCGGATCGCGCGGCGACGTACAGCCCTTTGTCGCCCTCGGCATGGCCCTCAAAGAACGGGGCCACCGCGTCCGACTCGCAACGCACCTGGCCTTCCGTGATTTCGTTCAGGACCACGATCTCGAATTCTTCAGCATTGGCGGCGATCCCGCCGAGCTCATGGCGTTCATGGTGAAGAACCCCGGGCTGCTGCCGGGGGTGAAAACGCTGCGTAGCGGGGCGATCCGGCGCCGGCGGAGGGAAATGGCAGCGATATTTTCCGGGTGTTGGCGGTCATGTTTCGAGACGGGAGATGGAACGGGGTTGCATCATGTCCCAGAGGATCCGTGGAGCGAGACGGTGGACTACCGGGAGCAGCCGTTCGTGGCGGACGCGATCATTGCCAACCCGCCGAGTTTTGCGCATCTCAGCTGCGCGGAGAAATTGGGCGTGCCGCTAACTCTCATGTTCACAATGCCCTGGACGGCAACGCAGGCCTTTCCGCATCCGCTGGCCAATGTGCGTCCGACACGTACGAAGCGATCCGTCGCGAATTTCGCCTCGTATGCGATTGTCGAGATGATGCTCTATGAGGGGTTGGGAGATCTGCTGAATAAATTCCGCAAGCGAGAGTTGGGCCTCGACCCGTTGGACGCCTTTCGCGCGCCAGGTATCGTTCATAGACTTCGCATTCCCTTCACTTATCTCTGGTTAGTATCCTCGATTTGTTTGGGTTTCGAATACTGACACTACCAGGTCACCGGCACTGCTCCCTAAACCAGTTGACTGGCTGGGCAATGTTGACATCTGTGGCTTCAGCATGCTGCCCGCTCCAAGCAGCTTCACGCCGCCCGATGACCTGGTCAAGTTCCTGGAAGACGGGCCCCCACCCATCTATGTCGGCTTCGGCTCCATTGTCGTCGATAACCCAACAAAATTAACCAAGATCGTTTTCGAGGCGATCGTCAAAAGCGGTCAGCGCGCACTCGTCAACAAAGGCTGGGGCAACATCGGCGCCGGGGAAGCCGAAATCCCCAAGAACGTGTTCATGATCGGCAGCATTCCGCACGACTGGCTGTTCGAGCATGTCTCATGCGTGGTCCATCACGGCGGAGCAGGAACCACCGCAGCCGGGCTTGCGCTCGGCCGGCCGACCATCATCATCCCGTTCTTCGGCGACCAGCCCTTCTGGGGCTCGATAGTGTACCGAGCCGGTGCAGGCCCGGCGCCGATCCCATATAAGCAGCTGAACGCGGAGAAGCTCGCGGACGCGATCAACAAGTCGCTCGAGCCAGAGATTCAGGTGAAAGCGGGCGAGATCGGCGCGAAGATGCGACAGGAGAATGGCGTCAAGTGCGCCGTGGCCAGTTTCCACCGGCACCTGGACCTGGAGACGCTGCGCTGCTCGATCTGTCCGCACCGTCCGGCGGTATGGTGGGTACGCCACTCACACATCAGGCTGAGCACCTTTGCAGCGGCTGTGCTCGTCGAGGCTGGCTTCCTCAAGCCGCAGAATGTCGTCCTGTACCGGTCGAAAGAATACGATACCAACCGCGACCCGGCGGGTCCTCTCACTGCGTCGGCTGCGGTGCTCTATGGCGTTATGACGGATTTTGTGTCGGCGCTCACAACTGCGCCGTTGGACCTAGCCGAGGCGATCTCGCGCCATCGCCATCACCACAAGAGACACGGGTGGCGCCATAGTCACGACGATGAGATCGTCCGCAACTGCGAGGAACGTATACGGAGGAATACGAAGTTAGTGGACGGCATCCCCCCGGAAGACCGGGTACGGTCGCAGCTGGGCGCTGTGGCGCGTATCGCGCCATCGCAGTCCGATTCGGTATCGACCCCTTCCGGCGCCACCGAGGAGGAAAATAACGAGGATGAGGACCAGGATGAGGTCGACGATGAGGACGAGGAATCTAATGGTGATAGTACGAGTTTTGTGTCTGCTTCCGATCGCGAAGAGAGGGATAGCGGGACGGAGCCAAGAAATGGAATATCGGACCAGTCCACGGTCCAATCGGAATCTACAGATACACGTGTCGAGAGCGACGAGGGCGGTGCTGAACTGGATCTCGAAAGGACGATCAGCCGACGGGCGACAAGGGAGGCGCGGGGAGGCGTACATGTGGTGCTGAGCGAGACGGGCTATCACGGTAAACGGTGGGGCAAGAGACTGCTGAACTGGGTCATTACGGTCCCTACCGATGTGACGCTGAGTCTATCCAAGGGGTTCCACAATGCCCCAAAGCTGTACAACGACAGGACGGTGCTCCAAACTCCGACGGTGATGGGCGTGCGGGGTGGGTTCCGAGCCGCTGGAAAGGTTGTTACTACCTCCTTATCCTCTTCTGTTATCTGATTGAATGAAACTAATACGCGCAAATAGGAATTCACACAAGAAGTCTACCAGGGCATCACCGGCCTCGTCATGCAGCCCGCAGAAGGTCTGGAAAGATCGGGACCAATCGGGCTTGTAAAAGGCGTCGGCAAAGGTTTCGGGGGTGTCATCCTCAAGCCCCTAGCAGGTTTGACCATCCTTTCTCTCTCAATTGCTTCGTACTGACGATATTAGGATTCTGGGGTCTAGCAGGATATCCCCTCGACGGCCTCCACAAGAGCCTGCGCAACTCGCTGTCAAAAAGCAAAATCAAGGAGATTCTGGCCTCGCGAATACAGCAGGGGATTGATGAAATGTGCTCGTCTTCGGCTGACGAGCGCGCCATGGTGGTGCGGCGATGGAAAGAGCTGCAGGAGATGCATAGGGGGAGAGGGAATGGAAGTGAGAATGAGAATGGCCATGTTGAATGATACCCTGTTACCCCCTGTAGGTTTGTACAATATTTTTTTTTTTTATGAGTGAAATGACATATGAGTACGGATATTCCAGTGAGAACCTGATCTTCATCAACGCCATCGATGTGATTTAAGTATAGGACCATGGGGGATATAATCATCAGAGGACATTAAAGTCCCGCATTTGTCCAAGATGAAGCGCGGTGCGCTCCTTGTTCCCTTCGTTCCCCTGGCCCTTGCCTGTGTCGACCCAGCAACTCCACCCATTCCTGTGCCTCCGTGTTTTCGGTCTCCTCTGCTGCTGCTGCCAGCTTCTGTGCCACTTTCACCGCGAGAACAGTGACGGAAACTACTGGCGTGTCTGCCAATCTTCTCAGCAACTGCGACTTTTGAGCTTGATATGCTGCCGGACAGGAGCCATCAGATGTAAGCCATACAGCACCTCAAACCTGGTGATAAGTCGTTGCACGAGATCGAACGCGAGGTAGAAAAGTGTGAACTGGGCTGATAGCCTCCAATCAAAGTTGCAGATGCTCGTCTAACCGCTGATCATAAATGTGGAATGTGCAATGTCACTTGATGGAATATAGTCTAACAGCCCAAGGACGTAGTATAGTAGTCCCATGGTTCCCAAGTGGCATCGTACTGATCTAAAATCATCGGCAAATACCTCGAGGACCATTCTTCATTCCTCGAGACAGAATATTGCGTCTTGCGAGCTTCCCAGTAAGCAGGTAACCAGCCAGACTGCTCCCAGTCAACAATAGCCAGAGTACGATACGGCTGATAGGAAGTGATAATAATATTACTGCGATGGAGATCACCATGGGTAAACTTGATGGCACAGTCGTCTGGCAGCTCATAGCGATATGGCTCGACTGGTACCGAATATGGATCTGGCATCGGTCTCCTGCAGAGAAATGCGAACCAATCGTGGAACTCTCGCACTGTCGTGAATGGTCCCTCTGTTGGTATGTAATCTGAGTCCAAAGCTCTATCATAAAGAGGAGCTCGTGCAACATTTCCTATTGAGACGAGTTAAGATCATAGAGGAATCTCGCTTGTAGAGCGCGTATGCATACCCACGAACGGATCTGAAGGGTCCTGCTCAAGACGACGCAGGTTGTCACATATTATTCGCAGCTCGCGGCAGATCATAACGAGATCATCGGGCTCCAATTTGTCCCATGCTTGCTCCAGTGTCTGCCCTCGAATATATTCCATGTAGATGTATTTTACGTCTCCATCAGTGCGCCACCCGTATACCTCAGGAACAGGGACACGGCCATTGAGAAGTCGGCGGAGAGCAAATAGTGTCAGAGCCTCAGAAATCTTCACTGCTCTCCCCCACTTGACTAAGAGGTCCATGTCTTCAAGAACGACAGGGGGTGGTCTCGGATCAGGGAAAGCTGTTGAGTGGGTTTCCCTATCCGGGTTGGCCCCCGCAAGACGTTGGGCTTTGGCTTGGGCTTGGACATCTTGTGGTGAAGGTAGCTCCCGCCATTTACTGAAAAACGATGAGTCTTTAACGTCAAAGTTGAGAGAGTCTGGTATCATCGACGGCGTAAGCCGGATGGGCCCTTCGTTGTTAGCCATCCTCGAAGAAGTAGGAAATAAGGCGCGGAGAGGTTTGTTTATCTGGACTTTGGTGGGACAAGGCTGAGCCACCTGTTTACGGCGGACAGAATATTGTAAATAGTGGCACCTGATCACCTTGCTGAGTCATTCGCTACAACGTTCTATGTTGACCTGTCAGTATAAGGTCGCGTTATCCCTGATCGCGTGGTAGTATTTCTCACTGCGCTTCCCACCATGCCCTCGATATTCCGCCTGCCATCCCGACTGTCTGGGCAACTTTGTTCCTGGCATCCCTTGATTCGACGTCCTGTATCACTTGTGCGCGAGTTCTCTCAGACGAACTTCCCTCTCCTCGATTCAACTGAGAAACTCGAGGAAGAAGCACTGCCATGGTACTCGCCCGAGAACGTGGAAATCGGCGAGATATTTCAATCGCGGTATCAGGTCGTTGGTAAATTGGGCTATTGGTGGATATTCAACTATTTGGCTGTGCAAGGACCGACATTTAGCTTGCCCTACAATTACGCAGTGCCGCGGACTCACTCTGCTCTAGACAACATGCCTATGTCACGCTGAAGGTATTTGAGCGTAATTCAACAGAAGGCCCAAGAGAGACAGAAACCTATCACTATTTGAATTCCCTCAGCACAGCAGATCATGCTGGTGCTAAGCTTATTCGCAAAGCATTGGATAGCTTCCAGATTCTTCTGCAGAGGGTAAATTTGGATAACTTGTTCATGCTTTCGTGGGGATAAGTTTATACGATTTTCGCACCCAACTCAAGGCCAAGGTATTTCCCGAGAAACTAGTCAAGTTGTCCCTGATGCATCTCCTTCTTGCCCTTGATCACCTTCATACAGAGGCTGGAATTGTCGTACAGGTACGTTTGCTCTAGCGGAAAGAAGAAAGGGAGATGATCCCGTTATGTCGGGATCTGCGCCTCGGTGTCTTGCCCTGGAGTCCCCGCGCTCGTCGAGTTCTAGCGCACAAATGGGATGTGTCGTGCCATCGCCACTCAGCAAAAAGGCCTCCAGACAACCATCTCTAGCTAGGTAGGGACGGCAGTAGTAGTAGGCAACACAGCAGGGACACAACAGGATGTGCAGGAAACGGAGGCACACAAATAAGTTGTCCAAGGCTTGGTGCGAGGCCAGGAAAATAATTCAAACGACCAAGAAATTGTCAACCGTCTAACTGAGGTTGCAGAAGAGAGCGGGGTTCCAATGGCACCAGTAGCTCTGTCCTGGTCCTTGAAGAAAGGTGCCTATCCTATTACGGCGCTGGAAAGCTGGGAACAGATTGAGCGCGTTGTGGAAGCAATTTGCTTCTGTTCGACTAAGGAGCGGCTTACCTGGAAGAGCTATACCAACCTAGACAGGTCTCATACTGAGAATCTGGTTCATTCATCAAATATTATTATGTTATACAAGGTTACACGATCCGTTTGTTTTAGTAAAAAAACGCAAAAGGGAAATCCAAATCAGAAGGGTTCTATAGAAATATAATGCCACTAGGCCAAAAAGGGTGTCCGGACATGGGTTGCCATCAGTCTAGGGTCTCATATCCATAGATACAGCAGTATTATGTATTTCAACAGGTTCTAATCTATCATGCACGTGTTAAAGGTAGGAGGAGGGTTCCAGTGGTGCTGATCGGGAAACTGAGCGGTACACTGTGGCTCAGCACGTTTCCTATTGGATGAAGTGATTCAGCGCCCCTCATCGCTATTGGTTTGTGTCATTTTGAGTCGATCTGGTGCCTGTGCGTTTCGTAATTTGGCTTGGGATGGTGCCAATCAGTGGGGGAGAGAGGGGTAAATCTCCAACTGATTGTGGCTGTGTCGACATGGGCTAATACGAGCTGAGAACAGGCTAGATAACTTGTAAAATACCCCGTACTGAGGGGATATAAGGCTGACGCACTCCCGTTGATAAGTCTCTAATTGTCATTGCCTTTTTCCCTATCACATTTCTGTCATGTCACACCCCCACAATACCTACGGCGGTCCCCCGCAACCGCCCTACAACAGTGCTGGCTATGCTCAGCCTGGCTCGCATCAACAGCAGCAACAGGCCCCATATTATCCGCCACAACAGCCCGGTGGATATCCGCCCCAAGGGCCTCCCCCGCAGCAATATCCTCCCCCTGCTCTGTATCAACAACAGCCATATGGTGCCCCTCCGCCGCAACAACAATGGCCGGGCCAACCACCGCAACAGCGTCCTCAAGGAGGTCATCCACCACCGCAGCAGTATCCGCCTCAGGGGCCATATCATCCGAATCAGTACCCTTCGCAAGGTCACTATCCTCCACAAGGCCAATACCCTCCGCAGGGCCAACATGCTCCACATGGCCAATACCCCCCACCAGGCCAAGGCCAGTATCCTCCCCAGGGAGGTTACCCGCCGCAAGGTCAACACGGCTATCCAGCCCATCAAGCTCCTCAACCAATGCCCACCCCACCGTCCCTAGGCTACGATCCCAACCAACGCGCTCCCGGCGACGCAACCCGCGAAGCCGAAGCCCTTCGTAAAGCGATGAAAGGCTTCGGCACGGATGAAAAGGCCCTCATCAATATCCTGACCAAGCCCGACCCACTGCAAATGGCACTCATCCGACACACCTACACCGATCGCATCGGGCGCAACCTCGAAAAAGACCTCAAGTCCGAACTCTCGGGAAACCTGGAAGACATCCTTCTCTCCTTAGCCAGAGGCCCACTCGAGCAGGACGTCGCTGCCGTGCGCGATGCGTTAGCAGGGATCGGAACGAACGAAGGCATTGTCACGGATGTGCTGGTCGGTCGGTCGAATGCCGACCTGCGTGCGATCAAGTACGCGTATGTCGCCAAGTACCAGAAGTCGCTGGTCGAGGACATCAAGAGCGATTTGTCCGGCAAGACGGAGCAGTTTTTTGTTATGTTGCTTAATGCCACGAGGCCAGAGCCGGGGACATATTTCGATGCGCACTCTGTTGACGCCGATGTCCGGGAGCTTCACCAGGCGACGCAGGCGCGTACGGGGACGGACGAGACTGGTGTCTTTGCCGTATTTATGGCTGCGTCGGATGCGAAACTTGTTGCGATCGCGCAGGCCTTTGAAACAAAGTATCATACTAGCCTGGAAAAGGTGATCAAGGCTGAGTTCTCGGGCCATCTGGAAGATGCGTTGCTGTCAATGCTGTCTAAGGCGAAGGAACCTGTTGGTCATGACGCGGAGAAGATCCTAAAGTGTTTGCCTACTGGTGGAAAAGCGGATGTCAAGCGGTTGATCTACTGGGTTGTTCATCTGCATTGGAACCCGCCTCATTTTGCCGCGGTCAAGGCGCGGCTGAAGCAGAAGCTCGGCCATGATATCGGCCACCAGTGGAGAGGAGCCATTGGCCCAGGAGACTTTCTGGATGCTATGCACCAGGTGTGGAACTCAGCATGAGATGGTTATTATGAGTAGGGTCTGGCTAAGTTGTACTGGTATTCTTAATGTTTATTCTTCTTTTCAATGGACCCGTCGGATTCCAAGATCATGGGCTTCAGTTTTACCAATACTATGGGAAAAATTGACTATTTTTCATAATCTCCGATTAAAGCTGTCTGCTTCACTAAAGAATTTTATAAAGATATAAGAATATTGCTAGGTGTGATATCACAGCTTATTAAGTGAAATCAAGGGTATAAAGTCCGGCGACTTGATTATATTTTGTTCCAGTGACATAACCAAGAAGCCCGAAAGACTAGCTATCAAGTATGATGGATGAGTCGGAGAGTAGAGTAGTTGGGGGTCCTACTTGATTATGGCTGTAGTAGGTGCTTTCTAAGCAGTAGCTTCATATCTGTTTGGGCCAATTTAACTTGAACTTCTGCACTGTGATCTTCTATTTTCATCACTCGTTTTCTGATTTGATGGAGGCCGATTTCAGTTCTAGTTTATCCCCGCATTATCTCCGAGATGACGCGCTCCAAGACATGTATCTCCGGCGGCATATCCTTTTGTACGAGACGATCGTCATACGATCTAAGCCAAATGGGAAAGCGATAAATTATATCAACAGTTCTGGCATTCGTCTGTCAGTCATTCCTCGCATTATCCTTCTCTCGACTATTTTCCTCCCAGTTGTTCTAAGTTGATAACAATGCCGGACGACAGCATCAAGGAATGGACTCGGGATCGCAGACGGGAGCAGAATAAACTTGCAAAACGACGAAGTCGTAAGCTTTTCACCGCCCTAAATGGACTCAACCTTTTGCTAACTCAAAACGCCCAATAAGGTCAGAGACAGAGGACAAGGCGAATGAAAGCTCTGGAAGAGAGTGGCGTCGCTTTACTGGACTCGTCTAGCACTTCTCTAGCCTCGAGTCAAACTACCTTCACACGGTGGCATCTTAAATTGGGAAACCTAAGGGGTGCTTTGCTAACACTTCCCAGACAGCTTTGGTGCTGTAATCGCATAAATGAAACACAGGATGCCCAAATGGCATACTCGGAGTTTATAGATTGTTTTGCCTCTCTCGAAAGCTATGAGAACGCTTGCAAAATCATCGAAACAGAGCACCTCGGACTCGCGGCTGTCGTGAAATACGGTCTCATTTCAATGGGCCTTTTCATGGATGACCGGCTCTATGAAGAGTCACTTCAAACTTGCTTTTTTTGTTGGCTACGCAAAGTTGTTGGGTTATACCGACATGCGGATGTCCGTATCAAATCCGTCTTCCGTGCTGGTGCTCTCATTTTGTCCCATTTAAGCGGACCTTCAAATTGGCGTTTTGAGAGGGAACTTGTCGATTCCGCACTGGATCAAACAACGCTCTGTATTGGATTATCGGCCAGCATACCTGGAGTGGTAACATTACCACAAGTATCTCACGTGTCAGCGTTTCTGGAGAATGGCCGGCAATTAGGGCTCTCTTTCCAGGAGCTTGTCGATGACGAGTCGGAATCACCCTTTGTATCCAGGTATGCACTCAGCAAAGTCTAGATTGGTGCATGTTACACCAGTGCTTTTTAAGAAAAAGCTACTAATCTATGGATAGTACCTATAAAGGGTCAAAAGCGCCCAGTCTTGAAAACTTGAAACCTGACCTGCGACCGATTTCGGAGCAGATGACGATTCCCCATCATCCCTATTTGGACGTAATTCCATTTCCTTCCTTCCGCAAAAGGGCTTTGACAGCAATAGCCTCCAATCGCCTGCAATCTATTGAGGATGAGCTATGTTTTGATTTGATGAAGGGCGGCTTACAATGCCCAGCGGCTTATTCAAGAACATCCTTACATGGTCGTGGCGAGGGTACTGCCTGGGACTCACATAGCTGGAAAGCTTCCCCCTGGTTTCTACAGAAATGGGCTTTCCTACTTGAAGGGCCTGAGGATCCAATGTACAGGACTAGCTTGTGGTGGGGATCACACAAGTGAGATTCTAGGAGGGACAATGCTTGTGGTAAGCACTCCCTTCAGCATTTCCCAACCAATCGCTTGACATCGCTTCCCAGTTCGGTACGATCGTAAGGTGTTCCGCTCACCAAATCAAGCTGAGGGGTCCTCTCTGATTGACTATCTGGGAAGGGAGACAGAACGTTCAGAACGAAAATGGGCAGACACTCCATAAACTCATGACACCCGCGTATATTAGTATGTATACCTATTCTTCACAACTATTCTGTAGGACGAAAAACGCCGTGCACCAGAAAACGGAACTACAGATATGGAGAGATCTGCTCTTCATTCCACTCCCAATATTTCCGACCTAGATCAGCGTCGAAAAGGTCTTTGCGGCCAGGCGCCAACTTTCCGGGAGGAACAACTTGGAGACATGTTAGAAACTCCACCAGCAGTTGTACATGGATGGCTCGGGACTTACTCCATGTGTCAGCCTTGTGGCAGTCAAGGTCAACCTGAAGCCCCGCATAGAGCTGTGTGTAAGCACCGATCTCGGGCTTCTGTCCCAGGAGATTCTGCAGAGGTGAGAAATGTCCGAATGCAAAAGAGACGGGACGAGCACTTACTACAAGCATTGACATCCACCATGGCATTGTTCTCTGCAACTCTGTGGCGGCAACTCCGGGATCAAGGGTCTGGTATACAGTTGAGCAGAGTTGCTTCAATATACTTTTCTTTTGGTCAGAAAACTTACCACACTCACGACACCATCCTTCCTCGAGCGCCTTGCGAGCTCTGCCGCCTGAAGTACAGTACCTGCTTTGCTCCTTGCGTATTTTGTCCATGCTCCTTCATTACGGTGATAATCCATGTTCGAGAAGTCAACTGCAGGCTTCGGAGCAATGGAGACGGCAGAGGACGAGACCCAGACAACTCGAACCGTGTTTTCTGGCGAGACTGCCGCTGTTTTGGCAAGAGCTGGATAGAGCAACTTGGTCAACAGAAATGGGCCGAGATTGTTTGTGCCCAGCTGCAGCTCGTAGCCTTGTTGGGTTTTGGAGCCTTGAGGGGGAATCATGACGCCGGCGTTGTTCCAAAGAACATGGAGCTGGGACTCCTTGCTGAGAAATTCTTCAGCGGAACCTTTGACAGTTGAGAGATCACTGAGCTCGAGATGCAAGAAATGGAGTTGGCCTCGCGATTCAGGAAAATCTCTCTTCATGTCCTCAATCACCTGTTGCGCCTTGCGGGCGTTGCGAGCGGCAAGATACACCTTGCCATTGTGCTGGTAGAGGATTCTGACTAAACGAAGCCCGTATCCCGACGTTGCACCAGTCACTGTAAAGACCTTTTTCGCGCATTCAGTTTAAAGCAGGAGTAGGTCATTGGAGGATACCTGAACGACGCTCACCTTGCCGGTTTGATCTCCGAGATTTCTCTCGGTCAAAGGAGGTGTTTGGGAAGATATTAGGGCACCCATGCTCAATCACAAGATCAGAATGAGACACTGAGTGCTATTCCGCCGTTCCCTCCAGAGGAGGACCTGCTCCTGTTAAATATGAAACCGCCGGCAGCTACATATCGACCTCGAGCAGATCTAAATCATCCAATCCACCTGCCAAAGGCTTGGCAGTCAGCATTAGAGTTTAGCCTTTCCGAAACCAGTTAAGCGTGCCCCCACTGAGCTGCGGACAACCAGCTGAAGTCTTCCTCGGCAGCTTCAAAAAGTTACGACGTCCGCAGATACATTTGCTTCATTAAAACCGATAACTCCTCAAAATCCGGATGCGAAAGTAATCAGAGGCTATGGCTGCTGCTCAGGGCTAGCGATGCTCTGCGCCTTGCTGTCGCCGCTCCAAGAGGACCAGACACCAACATTATGTGGTCTCTGCGACCATCAGTATTTCCATGTGGACTTTGAAAGTCTGGTTCCATGAATGATATGACAATTGAGCCATCGGCGGATTATTAAAAACCTAGACCGCTGCAGCAAGGGTAAAATAAGGCCGATCGAACGCCCGCCAGTTGAGAGCCATTGTCCATTCATGCAAGCTGCCTTCCCGGGAGACTCATTGTACATATCGTATTGCTTTCACTACCTTGGCGCGCTCATGTGTGAAGCCTGGCTTTGAGAATTTGTTATTTATGCTGGGTTATGGTGTGGTCCGTTTGTTGTGAGGTCCTTGGTGAGCAGATCGATGCCAATCTCAGAGGGCGTGAAGAGGTGGAAGGGCTAGGCCACATTCGTTCCGAGCAAAAATGTTGTTAGATGCTGGCTCAAACCCTCAGTTTACAGCTGATCACTTTAATATTGCAGTAATGGCAAATAATTTGGAATAGACAGAATGTCATCCTGATTGACCTGGGTGGGCGCCAGTTGACCGAGCATACCTACCTATACAGGTCTGCTGCAGAACAGGAAACAGCTTATACTTATTCCTTTTTTATATCGACTATTTTCTACTTTTTTTGATCCTTTATGGGACGGGTGAGAATGATTATATCGAGATTCAACTGAGCCTAACTTGGTTCGGATAAAATGCAAGCCTGGGACAGTGACAAAAGACAGACTCAATGGTTTAGCGTTTGAAGGTGAACGGCTGTATGTGGAAAAGGTTGTGCTATCTGAGCCTTCCATGCTGCGCCTGTAGATTGTTAATCTCCGTAATCTCCCACAAGATAGGGATTGATAATTCACATCAGTGCATATGGCTCTTGCTTACACTTTTTCTTCTGGACATCTCTACAGCCATGGCCCATGATAAGCCGGATAAGTGGCCATTTATGCTATAACTTCCTTTGCAAGTACTGTGACTACATCAAACATGCAATACCAGACCCGAACAATGCCTGACTATTTTAGATTATTATTACGCCCCCTTATATCAACCAGCCTTCCTGTATAGGAAACTAGGTCATGCAACTTAATGGTCAGCGGGTTACAGAACTTAAGAGGTGATCTCACCTTAGTTACTAAGGTTTCGGGTACAGTAAACCCCCGATATAAGCAACTCTGCTATAAGGGAAACCTCAGATATAGCAAATGGCCACTGTGTCTGAATTAAATTCTTATAATAATTTGCTTAATACTCTAATATATGGTTTTTGCTTCTAAAATCATTTCTCCTATATAAAACTTAATTAGATTATTCTTTAGAGTTCCTGGAATGATGAAGTGCATATATAATATAATTCTAAATAGCTAGAAGGCTGCTCTCTGTGCTTAGTATTAGTTGAAGCCTTATCTCTTACTTATCTAGCTTTAGAAATAGTATAAGGAGGCCTATAATTAGAAGATTACTATGTCCTCTATCTCCTAAATTATATTAAATAATTATGCCTTCCTTGATATAATTGCAAACCATTAACTTAGTAATAAATAATATTAAATAGAGCACTAGCTAGAGCTAGAAGAGGCTCTATTTAAGTAGATTTAATAGGCAGAAGTACAGATTATAATATTATAAGAGGTTATCTGGGTGAAGGCAAAGTAATTCTAGATATCTATCTATCTAGGGAAAGAGATGCTGCAGTTTAGTAATAGCTAGATATAGAACTTCTAATCTTACTATAATATCAAGAGATATACTAAGTATAGTGAAGCTAGAAGTGTATCTAAAGATACTAGGATAGAGATAAATAGAATTTGCTAGGCTTTAAGCCTATTTACTCTTTAAGATATCTTTAATTATAATAAGTCTGCTCTCTATTAGAAGATGCCTCCAGATTAAGGGCTATTAATATATAATCTCCCTAGTAAGAAGAGGGAGAAAGCATAGATTACAGCTCACTTTTACTGTAACTCTGATGCTTCTAAATATCTTCTAATATAGATTATTAGATCTGTAAAGAGGCTATAAGCTTTCTCTGCTGCAGGCATTAATCTAGAGAATCTAGGGATTATTTAGTATTTAGATAAGAAGGCATGGATGACAGGGGTAATCTTTAAGGAGTGGCTCTTCTGGTTTAATTCTAAGATGAATAGATAGAAAGTTACTCTTCTAATAGATAATTTCTCTATATATAAAGCTATAGTTAAAGATATCTAGCTGCAGAATACTATTATTATATAGCTTCCTGCTAATTTAACTTCTTAATATCAATCTCTTAATTAAGGGATTATCTGTATATAGAAAGCATACTGGAAATGGCAGTGGATTCTCTATATAATGACTTAATTTAATCACAGCATGGATCTAGTATTAATAATTATAATTCTCTAAGCTCTTCGCTGGGTGATTCTAGCATGGGAGCTTGATCTAAAGGATATAATAATCTAATGCTGTTTCTAAAAGGCTCTTTATATTGAGGAGGTTTTAGAGATCTAGGAGTATAAGGTTATTAAGGATATTAAGCAAGGTATTCAGCAGATACAGCTTTTAAATTATATTCAGGATGTAATGGATATTAATAAGTTCCTAAACCCCGTAGATGAGGAGGTAAATAATAGTCTCCTAGACCTTGACAAAATGATTCTTAGTTAGTACACTGTTAATTAAGATAAGGAGGAAGATGATGATACTGCAGAGCCTCTCCTGCTAATTCTACCTACAGATGCCTTAGAAAGCCTTTATAAGCTACACCTCTATAAGGAGCAGCAAGTTGATGTAGATAAGGCTCTTATAAATGCTTTTATGCGATATAAAAGGGTGATTCTAAAGAGAAAGGTTCAAAACCAGCGTCAGGGCGATATCCGACAGTTTTTTTAGGTAGAAATATATAAATTCCAGTGTTGATTTGCTAAAGAATCCAGTATAAGGAAATTTCGATATAAGGAAGAAAAAGTGGCTGTCTCTAATACTTGCTTATATCAGGGGTTTACTGTAGTCGAAAGTGGGCCATCGGCCAGCCTACCCACACAAGTTCACAACTATAAATATGGAGCGCGGAGTATATAATGACGACTATGGTCAGCCACTTGGGTAAGTTCAGCCAAATAGTAACCTTTTTGACCTTGAAGAATGAATTCATATTCTGTAATGAATTAGGGACATTTACATGCAGACATTCTTTGACTATTTACCTAGTTAAAGATGTCATTGCTGAATTGTTTTCTAGCACACTCCTAGATTGGACTGGTTTAACCTGATTAGACATACTGGTTCAAGCGAGACATTTGAGCTCTGTTATAATATAGCTAGCAATGAGGTTCACAGCACTTTCTTGTGGACTGAAGCAAACCCCTGCTATTTCGTACGTAATTACTCGATCTTATGAAAGGATGATTCGAATTTCAGATAGCAGGTGACTACTGCTTACTAATGGATCGATTTCTGGGAAGGCAGAAGAACAGGGATCACAACCTGCTTAGGGGTCTTCAAGATGAAATGAGGTGTGGTTACTATCAGAGTTTAATTGCTGAATGACTGAAAATAGCCCTCTGCATCGAGTTCGAGGAAACTGCCGCTCTTACAGAGATGAATTAAATCCTTCACCACCGGAGTTAGAATTTTCCTGTGCATTGTGGTTGGTCGGGAAGAATTAGATCTAACTGCAAGGGTCCTTCAATTTCGGCTTTAGGGATCGTCAATGGCTGACTAGACCTAGTCTCTCCAGTGGGCAACCACTCAACGCGTTGACGGGTCTGGATACGCCTACCCGGCAATGGCAAAGTATGGGGGAAAGACGTTATTAATCGCTAAGGACATTGTGGAAATTAAAGATGATGATTAGTAGTTCTCGCGCCATGAACAGTAAATTTTTCAAATTTTCTACAACCGCCCAAGAGGCGTAGTGAAGGTGTTGTCGACCAATGGGAGGCTAGGCCGAATGCTGGTAGCATACGGGATATGCTTGGATGTCTCAGTAGAAACCCAGAGTATTGATCCCTGATTGTTGTAAACAAGCGGTGAAGGCCTGGTTTAGCTTCTGGTGAAGCCATGAGAGCCTCATCTCCCTAGAATTATTCATGAAATTCTTGTCAGGGGCTGAGGCTAGGAGCATAGCAGAGCCCCTTTTCTTTTCTTTTTCCCCCTTTTTGGGGGTCAGTACCTTTGTTCACGCGAGGACTCTGCCCTACATTAACCTTGGGCTAGACTCCGAGTTTCACTATATCAACGTTGGCAACGCAGGCAAGCTCATATATGTAAATTCTATTTATGTAAGATGACTTTGCAGCTATGGATCGAGAACCCTGAGCCTAAAGCAAAAACAAAAGAGCAACGGTAGGGGTCCAGGATAATTTCTGATCAAAACTACCTACCTCACCGACGCATTTCATGGAGGCGTAGGAAGGTGCTGGCTGCGACATAGCAGCCTATCAAGCAAAATGAGGGTATTTTGTTCTAGTGGTAGGACCTTGAAGCTCAAAAAGTCTATTTTTACCCGAGTCGAAGATCCCACGATTTCCAATCGGTAGATAGAGTTAAGGAAACCACAGGATACGGAACGGGACGGTGTTCGTTCAAAGCAATAATGATCGACATAACACTAGGAAAAACTCCCGAGAGGATATAGAGGAGTACACCGATAAAACTGAAACTAAGAAGTGTAGATCATAGGAATACCCAGAGTAGAGTGGTTGAAGTAGTAGTAGAGCAGACGGCCTTCGGCTACGACGACAATTTCCTTTTTAGGCTTCATGCAACCTCCATCAGACTAACCCACTATGCTAAGGTACGTACCTGACCCGATGTAAAACATATTTTTTGCCCTTTGCTTTTTTGTCCATTTGCAACAATTCCCGTCCATTCTCATCAAGTCTCACCAAGGCTCATTCATTCATAGCGATCTGCATTGATCAAGCCACCTCCACCCATCATTCCAAGTGAGTGGTAGGCGCCATTTACGAAATAGTATCTAGGTAGAGTACGTGGATACTTTGAGGTCATCTGCACGTTCGTCCCCAACGTTTTGGGACGCCGGCATTTCCGCGTCCGCAGGCCGAATTGGAGTTGCTAGCCGTCAGCCAATCATGAATTGCCAAACGGGCTGCAGCCTGGAGAAGTGGTCCAGACTCCAGAGACTGTATCAGAGTTTCGAGATAGTGACATGACGATTAAGAGTCCGAAGCTATCGCAGTACTCACGAAAAGATTTTAAGCAATCCTATGTGCCCGTTCACTAGTTCATCAAACAGATGCGAGCTCAGGAATCATAAAACTTTAGTAGGCATTGGTGCTATCCAGCAGGCGCTTATCATCCCAGAGAACCTAAAGTTAGCCAAAATAGAGGAAAGTTACGGAGAAACGTCGTAGAAACGAGCAGAGTCTCGTATTTGGACCTGGGAACTGATCCGGAAAGAAATTTCTGATATGCTTTGCAAGAAATTCGGACCGTCGAGTTTCTCCAGAAAATCCTGTTGCCACAACCCTAGCCTAAAATGGAGCAGCCCATTGGGCTGTTCCTGATTCGTGTCATGTGGGCACGGAGCCCTGGCTTGGAATTAGCCTCGCGAGAGGTCATTGCACAAGCCCGGTTTCTTCGAAGCAGAACCTATACTCCTTATCCCGCGCAACTGCCATGCGATGTATCAGAAATATCTGAGGGGGATTATGCTGCGTTGTGCGTTACTATATTCTATCCAGACTAGAGGGTAACTAGCTTCGATTGCGACTTGCAAATCTATTAAGCGAAAAATGGTCAAGTAAGTATGCAGCCTGCGCAACGTTTGGTGTGGAACGACTGGTATTCGCTGTGGGAAAAAAAGATGCTGTGATGGAACCAGAGTATGCTGCGCCCTCGACTGTCTCTACAGCGCATGGACATATAAAGTGCACCGGCCTCTCTCAGGAAAAAATTCTCACGCCCATCTGCTGTCGATGAAAAAGATCAGACTCATCCCCATCTCCTTAGCCTCCATCATGACAGATCAATCGATAACTGCCACAGTCGCTGTGGGTGTTGTGGCGAGCATTTTTGCTATTCCTGGTTTTCTGATAGGAGGCAAAGCCCTACTGCAACGCTTTAGAAAGAAAAGAAGTCGTATATCTCACCAAGGCCTGCATTACCAAAAGACATCTGTCTTTGCCTCTAACAAACTATTTTTCGTTCAGGCACAGCCGACGAACCTATTTTGCCAACATCCTCCCATGACTGCCATGTAGTGGACAATATTGATGCGCATTACGAAGCACAAGAGCTCCGTTACAACTATGTGTCCGGTGAGTCTTGACTTTATGAGCTTCTACCCTAGAATGAGTATAGCTAACATGCGCGTTTTACCTTAGAATCGATCTCAATGACTACCCTTGCGAATCTTGATCAATCTATTACAACTCATTGATTTGGTTGTTCGGTCCGGAAAACGCGCCGTGAGGATCAGATGACTCTGTGTACCACACCGGAGGGTTTCGGTACTCTCAAAGTTTACTATAAGAGCTAGGATGTAAAGTTCATAATTGTATTATATCAATTTAGCCAGTAACTCACAAGCTGGTGACCTCGATAATTGTCTTCCGTTCAAGCGATGACAATCGCTTAAGTTCACGAAACCGGTAGCTGGGCATTGTCACCTCTAGAAGAAGTATGAATCCATCCTAGTTGCGTTACCGGCCGACACCTTTGACGCATCAAGCGGTACTTCTGTAGCAACCTCCTGTATCAAACAGTAAGATGGCACAATGCTACCCCGGCAACCGGTCCAACTGCAAAATACCGGCGTCAGCGCCACCAGACAAACCAGATCTAGACTTCTTTGTAACATTTGGTAGCCATCGAGCTAGTAGTAGCTCCCGCCGTAGTGGTTAACCCCGCCGAAGTGGTTGTCAGAACTGTGGTGACACATTAGGAACCGGGTACCATTCATGTTCGGCCTCAAGATCGGTCATGCGTGTTGCGGAGATAGAGGGCTCAAAGTCATCATTATCTATAGGGTATGTAAAATTCTTAAACGGAGTCTTGTACAATTCAAGCAGGAGCATACTACTTTTACGAGAGACAGCAACCTGTACATTCCGTGGCTCATCTTTGACGGCAAGTGCTAGTTGACTATTGATTTGGCAGGACATGTTAGGTAGTGATGAAGACCTCATGTCCGGCCCGGTGACTTCCTGAGAGGAAAAGCAGTTCGATCCATTGGTCCACTTGACAAGCCGCATGGTGCATTGCTATTGTACGTAGTGTCTTTGAGCAAATATGTTGGCAACAGAAAGGTATCGGGGCCCATGTCCTCGAACAACAATAATCTCAACAAAAGTGGTAGAAATGTTAGTGCGTGCAGATGATTTACAGACGGGGCCAAACTTTCAAAATTATTATATTATATACAGCGGACGCCAGCAAATCCTGAACGCTGATTGATAGTCAATTCACAACCCCATAGCAAAGGCAAGGGTGTAACTAACAATACCTTCGGTTCGGCGAATGGTACGGTTCTGAAGTCGGCGTAAACTCCGCTCAAAGCCTGATGCCTTGATTGCAATTCCAGAGTGGGATTATTGACTTCTCATTATGGTAGATGCTGTCAGGATCACTATTCGTTTGCGTGCTAAGGCCGGTAACGTAATAGAGTGGCTTGTGAACAAAGCAGTTCCATTTTAGGAAGGCAAACCAGGGTTCGGATCAGATAAGATCGATCGATGAGATAAGACAATCAGTGGCGCACCCCCATCATTGACGATCGATCATCGTGCTCAGTGCCCACTACTAGAAGAGACTAGTCGAACACAAGGAATCCACGATTAATTTATCATTCTCCTCTAAAGGGACGAGAATCTAGACTGTTCAGCGATGTTAACCATGACCGGTGGTCTAGATTACGACAATTTCGAAGCCTTGCCGAAAATCGGATCACCTCCAGTATTATATTGTCCTGTCCCAAGCTGGAGAGCGATGGTGTACTCACGGAGGCTCTTATGTACATATGAGCTACATTGCAGCCTTTACCAACTAACTGGTATTTAAGCATTACCATCAGTGGTATATCGTTATTGACTTACAGGCGAAACTTCAGTCAACAACCATCTGGTCGCTGTACGATTCTCTCAATTGGGATTGTTGTCGGGCAATTCAACAACACGAGATCTGTCCCTTTGCATAGACGCCGGGATCTAAATACTCCAGAATATGACTGCCATGTTAGTTGCGGTTTGTAACTCTACGCTCGGGCACCTGCTTTATTGCGCTCATCGACCGGGTTTCCTAGGCGGTGTTTTGTTGCCAGCCGCAGCGATGGCCACTGCGCTTCTGATACATTCACATTTGAGCAGAACAATTGCCTGGATATTGCCCTAAAGTACGAGATATGGCGATCTACGGTGGTTCGGTGTCCAAGATGTCACCGCCTGCGGTCTTGAGACCAAGCCTGAGAGTGGCAGACCAGCCGGTGAGTGGACAGGGCGCAGCCACAGTCTCTACTAAAGTGCAGGCTACTGCGAGTTAACCGCCCGGTCTCCGAGTCAGCCTGCTCCCTCGCCTTATTCTACGGGAAAATCGAATCTGTTATCGTGTTCTTGGCTGAGGAGAATCACAGATGAGTGCGAATATATAATCCAGACTTTGCCCAATACACAATCCTTCGAAGCGGCACGGCGCCGGATTCTATCAGTTGGTCAGTGCCGAATGTCAGCGCTGGTGTTCTTGTATTGGCCATGTTCTGGTATTCCAATGCGAGGAATCCAACAAAGAGAGAAGGGATGATCGGTGCCACTTGTCTATATAAAAGCTGAACTAATATTATTAATTAGATCCTTAACCCCTTTCACTCTATCTGCAGATGTACTCTACAGAGCAGTAGAATCACAGTCCTCTAATTTCTCTGTATATAAGTAACTAGATAACTCTTTATATATATATAGGTGGTGCATAGCCATGTGGTGCGATTCAGCCGACATTGCCACTGCGTAATGAAGATAATCAGGACCTCGTCTAAAATAGACCACCACCACTGTGATTATCTCCTCAATGAAAGACCACCTTTCCCGCGGACAACAGTGCAAGGAACGGACTGGCCTGATTTTGATAGTTGTTGACTTGGGACTGTATCTAACATTGCTTATATAGCATAAGGCGGTGCGTAAAAATATGAACAGGTGCTGTGGTCTAGTGGTAGGACGTCACGTTGTGGCCGTGCCAGCCCCGGTTCGATTCCGGGCAGCGCCACTCTTCTTTTTTCTTTTCTATATTTATATTTTTTTTTTGTTACGCGCAAACATAAGATCAAAAAAGGAATCAAAGGAGCGTTTGTGAAGTTAAAATATCTCAAGCAAGGTCTATATATTTTGGAATCACCTTTTTGTAAAGGCGTTAATCTATTTGCTACCAGATTTGCCCCAGACCGATTCTCGAATAAAGTTAAGGTCATTTTTCAAAATCACCTCTGCTCTTGGCCCTCTACAGAACGCGGTCTTGGTATTTGATAAGAAATCCGGTGCTTGATCTCTTGACTCCGCATCAGGGGCTTCCAATAGGCATTTGAGTTCTAAAGTCTGCTTCGAGTCTTGCATATTAGATCCTTGTGCTCATCATTGGCTTTAGTTGCGTCAACATTAGCCAATCTACAGTGAAGGCTCAGCCGGGGAGTAGTCGCATGCTGGAGACACGACCTCTGAGTCACAACAGTTGCAGTAGCCAATATTTCTTAATTCAGGCTTCTTAATACAAAAGACTGATCTTGATATAGCTGTTTATCCCAAGGAGTACCCTAGCGCCAGGAATTACGGGTACTGTAAACCTCACAGTCGGCCTTACAGTGGGTTTCGTAACGATGAATTCGTTAGCTTACCACCCACTAACATGCCTACAAGCGACCAATCAAAGACAAAGTCTCCCTGTATCCCTGTATTTTCATGTCGTACATGCCAGTAGCCTGCTTACAAGTCCCAACATGGGGCTGTCAGAATTTCCAAACGCTAGGCCAGAAGGACATGCATGTCAATTGCTCCTTCGACCAGTATTCTGTATTCCAACATGGACCTTTGAGGCCCACATTAAACAAGTCCTAGCGAGTGTCTTGTCCGCTATGTCTTGCTTTTGACCGCTTGTTTCGTACATTTGAATGCCAGCCATTTCCACCCTCAGGGATAATCTCATAAATTGTTGGGAGGAGCGTCAACTGGCCGCTGCTCATCTCGGCCGCAACCTCTGACGTAGCCACAATGGCTCCAGAGCCAACACAGGTGTTGCTTACTGTATTTACAGTCTGTGCCGCGATATTTCTGTTGATTCTCCCTGCCAGACTCTGGGAGCTTCGTAACTCGAGCATCAGCCGCACTCCAAGCTGGCAAGGACTCTTCAAATTCGTCAGTATTTCTCCTCTCCGGGGTTCCGAGTTCTATATATCATAACAATAACGGCCTTAGGCTCTTGGGGTATTGCTATCGGTCATATTGATCTCATATTACATAAAACTCTCAACCTTGGAGGTGCAGCACAAGACCTTGTTTTTGGCCTCACTGTTTGCTTCTGTGCCTGCTGCCTTGGGTCTGGGCGTTCTTCTGCTCCAGGAGCAACAGCGCTCTCATAGATCCTCAGATCTCGCTACACCATATCTTCTCGCAACGATACTGTGCGATGCTATTCACGTAGCCGCGAGTTCGAGGATCGCTAGCGACGCGAATACTTCGCGTCCAGTACTTCTTCGTTGCTGCGTGCATTTTGCGCTCCTGGTACTTGAATGTTGCACCGATGGGTGCCCAGGATTCAGTGATCTCAATAAGCACCATTCTCCTGAAGAACACTACGGTTTGTTAAGTATACTCTTCTTCACATGGATCAATCCAATTCTTCTTCGAGGGTACAGGAGTATCCTAGTCAACCAGGATTCGCCACCCCTCAGTAAAGACATGAAGCCAGAGTTCACAAGAAAGGCAATGTTGCAAGCGTGGTCTCAGCGGGGTTAGTCAGGAACCTTGAACTTATCTTCTTATTTCTCACAAGACTAGCCAAGCCTGAAACCAATAAGACTCTGCCTATCGCTTTGACGAAATGCCTGTGGAAACCATTTCTCGTTGCTGTCTTCCCTCGCCTATTCTTGATCGTCTTTCGCTATTCTCAGCCTATCTTGATCAAGGAGTGTATCAGATACGTTGTGGAATACCATGCTGGCACAGAAAGCAACCGTGGGTTCTGGCTTGTGGTATCAGCCTTCTTCATTTATGTTTGCCTTGCGGTAAGATCGGTTCTCTCACTCTCTAGCTGGGTGCTAACGTTCAACCTTAGCTGTCAACCGCCATGTACCAACGTCGCATAAACAGGCTGAAGCTTATGACTAGGAGTGGCCTCGTAGGGCTTGTTCATGACAAGATTATGGAGTCACCTAGCAATGCTTATGACAACGGCGAAGCCACCACACTCATGAGTAATGATGCAGAGAGTCTCGACGGGATCGCCGAAATGGTCCACGAAACATGGGCCCAGGTCATTGAGGTGCTGATTGGTATTAGGCTCCTAGCTAGTCAGGTTGGCTGGATCTGGCCTCTTCCGCTCTTCTTGATTTACTGTAAGTGTATTTCGCACTTTTTTGTCTTGATGCTGATATGTGTAGTATGTTCATATATGAGTCGATTTGTTGCGAAGCATTTACAGCCTCGCCAAAAGGCTTGGAGCAACGCAACCCAAAACCGCATGGCAGCTACAAGCTCTATGTTAAGCGCTATGAAAGTCGTCAAGATGCTTGGACTCCAAGAGAACATCGCCCATCGCATTCAAGAGCTTCGGGGAGCTGAGCTCCGGACAGCGTCGAAACTTGGGTGGATAATGGTATACTATAACGCCTCCGGTATGCCAGAGCTGTGAATAAAGTTGGCATATAAGCTGACGTGACTATAGCCAATGCCCTTGGAATATTCTCGCCAGCAATCACGCTGGCTATCTATGCTGTGATATCAGTTGCTCGTGGCGTCCACCTCGAGACGGAAACGGCCTTCACTACCATGGCCATCTTGAGCATGATAACGCATCCTGCAAATATGATCATGACTATTGTGCCGCGCGCAGTGACGGCATTCTCTGGATTTGAAAGGATCCAAGAATTTCTGCTCCGGGAATCTTTACATGGTCATCGCGGAACATTGCCGACAGTTTCGACGAATAGGTCCTCCTGGGACCTGGCATCTGGCCACTTGAAAAATTCTAGCCCTGCTATTCAAATACGACAATTGAGGATTGGAAATAAATCGCCTGTCTTAGAGCATATCAACATCGAAGTAGCTGCTGGGTCACTTGCGATAATATCGGGCCCTACTGGCAGCGGCAAATCGACTCTATTGCGCGCCATTCTTGGGGAAGTCCTCCCTGTCCAAGGGACAATAAGTCTATCAACACGACAGATAGCCTATTGTGCTCAGAAACCGTGGCTACCCAATGGTACTATCAAAGAGGTTATTCATGGTGCTACTGAAATTTACAGCGCTAGTGACCCAGATAATGTAAGATGGTATCATGAGGTAGCAGATATGTGTTGTCTTACCCATGATTTCAATTCCCTTCCCCATGGAGATCTGACGCGAATTGGCAATGGGGGCCTCAATCTGTCTGGTGGACAGAGGCAGCGGGTAGTAAGTTTCAGAATTGCCGGTATGGGCTGAGCTAACAATTGCAGGCACTTGCGCGTGCTTTGTTCGCAAGATGCGATATACTCCTGCTGGATGACACCTTCAGTGGGCTGGATGGCGAAACAGAGCAAACCATCTTTTATAACCTATTCGGTGTGACAGGCGTAACCCGACGGTTGGAGACCACAGTAGTCCTCGTTTCTAATTCGTGTAAGTTCGTTCTTGCTCAGTCTTGAGTTCACTGGCTTACTCCAGGATAGCCCAGTATTTCCAAGCCGCGGATCACGTCGTGGTTTTGGGAGACCACCGAATCATAGATCAGGGGAATTGGCAGGACATCAAGATTAAAGCTGCATCCATAGCGAAGTTCTCTTCCGGCCATCACGCCAGGGACAAGGCCGTCCTGTCGGCGAACTCTGATGAACTCAGCGCCCAGTTACGAGCAAAAAATGAAACTGAAATAGACCTGGCACGACAGACTGGAGATCCCGCTTTATATGGTAATTTCCCCTCACAAATACATGGATGCGACTAATATGAGCATAGGTTACTACTTGAGTTCCATTGATTTTATGAACGTCTTTTTCCTTATCACCAGCACCGCATCATATGCTTTCTTCATCACTATTCCGCAGTACTGGCTTCGGTTGTGGACAGAGTTAGGTGGCAGAAACACCGCGTTCTATGTTGGCGGATTTCTCTTTCTATCAACCTTGTCATGGGCCTCGACCAGCGCTCAGATGTGGTAAGTTTCCAAGGGATAGCAGCTGTGCGTTATCATTGAAAGTCCAATAGGTCCATTCTTATCCGACTTGCTCCGCAGTCTGGGTCGCGGTTACATCAACGTTTATTGCACATCGTAACGAGGTTTCTATGCCCTACATTGAAGATTTTTACACGGTGATCCAAAGCATGGCTAATCATGTCTAGTGCGCCTCTGTCGTATTTCTCTAAAACCGATAATGGCTCTATTCTCAGCAGGTAAGGGTGTATGCTCGGATGGTCTTATTAATGTTAATGATTTCTAGATTTAGCCAAGACATCCAGCTTATTGATAAACAGTTGCCATCAGCGCTTCAAACCGTCGTGACTCGTACGTATCAAATCCCCTCCTGGAAAGGTCTTTAGATAACACGCTGCCAGAAATCTTCAAGCTGCTCATGCAGATTATACTTCTTTGCATGGCCGAAAAATGGCTCGCAGTATCTTTACCGGCCTGCACGCTCTTGGTCTATGTTGTTCAGAGGGTTTATCTGCGGACGTCGAGACAACTCCGATTTTTGGAGCTGGAGTCCCGCGCAGGGGTCTTCTTGAGCTTTTTGGAATGTGTAGGTATTCGACACTTGATCGCTGTAACCAGCTGATATTAATTTTTCAGATCGAGGGCCTCGAAACTATACGGTCATTTGGTTGGTCTAGGGCTGCAATACAGGACAATATCCGAAGCATCGACAACTCCCAACGTCCAGAATTTCTCCATTTGTGTCTCCAGAGATGGCTCAACCTTGTCCTAGATCTTTTGGGTACGGCTGTTGCAACAAGTGTCGTTGCGACAGCTGTAGCATTCCGAGGGCGCGTCAGTGGTGGGCAAGTCGGAATCGCGCTCAACATTATGCTCGTAGCAAACTCGACATTGCTAAAGCTTGTGGAGAATTGGACTACACTAGAGACTTCTCTCGGTGCCATTGCTCGATTGAAAATGCTTGAAGAAACGACTGCGGTGGAGGGTGGAAGAGCCTGGAACTGGGAACCCCCGGAAATCTGGCCTGCCAGAGGACATATTGAGTTCAAAAACGTCACTGCATCCTACGAGTACGTATCCTGCCTAAAGCCGCTCTTTACAATAGCTAACAATTGCACCATCAAGGCCGGGGTCGGTTGCTCTCCGGAATCTGAGCCTGGATGTTACCGCACGCCAGAAACTCATCGTGTGCGGGCGTACAGGCAGGTGAGTCTCTACATCAAATACAGTTGAGTTATCCGACGGCTCACTATGTGTGCTAGTGGTAAAAGCACGTTACTTCTCTCGCTCCTACGGCTTCTGGAGTTAGAGTGCGGCCAGATCGAGCTCGATGGCATTGATATCAGACATGTGAGGCTAGAACTACTACGGCGACGTTGTTTCGTCGCGGTGTCCCAAGAGCCTCTAGTGTTGCCCAATGAGACCTTGCGGTTTAACCTAGACCCGGATGCGTCAATACCAGATGATGTTCTCGTTGCTGCATTAAACAAAGCCGGACTGTGGTCACATTTCTTCGAGGGCCACGCGTACTTTGGGGAAGAGCCAGCTACCGCCCTCAACATCCCAGGCTCTGGTCGTCATCCAATACTTGACCAGAAGGTCTCACTATTCCGGAAGCTATCTGCAGGACAGAGTCAACTATTCGCGCTCTGTCGAGCGCTTGTCAAAGCTAGCTCGTTACGAGATTCTGGAGTGAAGCCTGTAGTCCTCTTGGACGAAGTGACATCCTCCCTCGACCCAGTTACGGAAACCACCATTCATAGTATCATTGACGATGAATTTACCGAAAAGGGCCACACTGTCATCATTGTTGCTCATAGACTTGGTTCTTTGGAGAAGCACACAAAAACTGGGAGGGATGCTGTGGCACTGATGGCAGATGGTCGATTAGAGGAAGTCATTAAAGAGTTAGGACCAGCGACTTTTCAACGATTCAGACAGATGGAATAGCGGTTCAATAGTGTTTTTTTAAAGTACAAGTTGGGCTTTTAGGATCATGATACGCAGAGACCCGTAGGATGATAGAACAACTCCTTCGTCGAATCAATGGAACAGTTTCTGGCCTGCAATCCAATTTCTATCATCAGCGAGTGGGAGCTTTATTCTTTTTTGGCCTCGCGAGATGCTGTCCAGGTCAGCCTGAACTTCTCCGGTAGCAATTATTTTTATCCAAAAAATTCTCTCTCCAATCCAGCCTAGGCAAAGTCAAATTCGCTAACGCTTAACCGCATGCATTTCCCCCTAACTATCCGTCGATTCGGCTAATATATGCATTGATAGCCAACAAACTTAGATAAGTGGGATACGAAAAGATTCAAGTGAAAGCTCCAAACTTTTGTAACTCAGCCTCAGTCCAGTCCCATAGACGGCGCCCTTGCTCTTCGTTTTTGGCGTATTTATTGTGAGCCTTGAGCTTTCCCACTGGGATATAATATGCTCCATTGACGAGCTCCTGCTTCTTCGCACCTGCGGCGGCCCATAGCTGGTTATAAGCTCCTGCATGGACTGGCGTTCCAAAAAGGCCTAGCAATTTCGAACTCATGGCAGCGATGGTAGAGTGCTCGCTCGAAGGGCCGTAAAGGCCTGTGAGTATGATGCCTGGGTGGACGGATACAGCAGTGATTGAAGGAAAACGCCTTGCGAGCTCAGCTGCAAACAGAATGTTGGCTGCCTTGGAGGCGCCATATCGAAGGTTTGTATGGACCTTTTTCAACTTGTCTTGGTCCAAGATGGATTCAAAGGGTGGTGCGAGATTGTGCCCAATTGAGGATAATGAGACAACTCGCACATCTGAATCCGGCTCCTGAGCAGTCTTCAACAAGGTCGGGAGCAGGAGCTTTGTCAGAAGGAAGTGGCCAGTATGGTTTGTACCAAGCTGGATCTCATGGCCCATTTCTGTTTCCCCTGGTGGAAGAGCCATCACACCTGCATTGAGCATTAGGATATCGAGCCGTGATGACTGTGCGCAAAATTGCTGGGCTGCATCTTTGATGGATTGAACGGATGACAGATCCAGAGGAAGCCATATAATGTTCACGCTATTCGAAATTTGGCCTTTGATAGAGCTAATAGCACTTTCTGCCTTTTCTTTTGACCGTGCTGCAAGGAATATCTTCTCCGGGTTATGCTTCGCTAACTGGAGGACGGATTCCTTCCCCAGCCCAGCATTTCCTAGAAACGTTAGAACCGTCCCGACGACGCTCGTGGAGATCAATGAGCACTACCTACCTCCAGTCACCAAAACAACTTTGCCTGACAAGTTTGGTATATCTCGTTCAGGATCAAAACTCACACCTCCTATGTAATTGCAAGGATTTAGAAACGCCGTAACAAACCCTGCCATTATCACACGGGGTCGCGTTATTCCTGTTGTCTCGTGTTTCTTCTCTGTATTCGACTTAATTCAAATAATAAAACGAAAACTGTCCAGATTTAGAGCTCTATACATCAAGAGGCCTTGGCTCTGTACAGTGACTTATATATCTTTCAGGCCTACTGTGGAGCAAAATGAAAGAGAACGATGATATTGGTGACTACCTTACCCAACAAAAGGGGGGCGAAGATAACTAATACCAATGGTCACGTGACCTCACTATAGCTAAATATCTACATACTCATCCCTTTTTCCATCTTTCGCATTTGGTGGCAAAGAAAGCCTTCTTTAGCACTCGCAACCTTGTCTTGATCCAGCTAGTCAAGATCTCCAAATGATAGTTGTATGAGAAGGACAAACTATAGATCGTACGCAGTAGGTCCCTGATTAATTTCCCACATGGCAAACACGGATAGACTGTTGCCCCGAACCTAGGGCTTGTCAGTGGATCCTCGATATATACCGAGGCACCGCCTAGGCCGCCCAATATGGCCTTTCATACTCGAGAGAAGTTGAACGGTTAACGTACAGCACCTTTCAGGTTCGGCTTTTAGCATTACAGAACTCTTTCACTCTTTCTCAGCGCCACTTCCGCAGACTAAGCTGAACTAGATTTAGGCTTCTTTTGGGGTAATTTACGAGCGGTTTTAGACGTACAGATACGGCGCCAAAAGGCAGTGACAAGTATAAGTCTTGAACCGTGAGGTATTCTCGTTCCAAAATGATTATGTTTCGGCGTCATTTGCAACAAACTTACAGTAGAATTAGTCTGATTCTTGAGCTGAGCAGAATTGTTATAGGCAATTTCCTTATCCTACCCTGCTTTCTACCTGGTTTGCTGACAACCATCTCGCGTAATCGAATCTTATTGCTGTAGCTCAGGACTACGTCTTCAACTCACACCATAAGTACGGACTGTAGCCGGGGATATGTTAAATGCATGCGAGATACAACGGCAGCAGGAGCCATGTTTCTATATACGCCCCTCAGGAAGTAAATGATGACCATGTTATGCTCATTCAGTTCACCGAGTTCATTGACGTTCAAATCAGTGAGCTGCTGAGGTGGTGTATAGGTCTTATCTAGCATGACGCGGGCTACTGCTGCCTCCGAAGGCAAGGCGCAGATCCACGCGGCCGTGTAGTTATCAAGCGTGAGTGAAGTCATCATTAGAACGGCAGAAGCCAGAGGAAACTGAAGCAATCTCAACACAAACGTCGCCGGGTATAGAAAGAACCGTACACCGACTGATTAGAGAAAACCAGCAGGCTTGGGAAGGAAGAGGGGTATTCAGCGACGCTTGCGGCAATGCTGACACTCTACCACTCGGTCATCTACGTTAGACAATCCTATCTATGCAAGATGACAGGATGTGACTGTGTAAAACTCTGTTTTCTCATAGGTTAGGTTGTTCGGGTTGTTTCTGTCACGAACTGCTAGATCATGATATCAACTCTTACTCTGTCGGGTCGGCGGGATATGGTTTTAAATGGCGTATGCTCAGGGAGATTATTCCTGATATATTTCCCTTCTTCAGGCAAGGCAACCTGCCATAATAACCATGCATTGCCTGACCCAATATGCCCAATACTAATGCTAGTACAGCTACATGTCTCTGGCTTCTGGTCACCCATCTGACACACTTTTACAACAAATAGTAGGGCTCAGGAGTCCTATCGGGGTGTATGTATTGGCAATTCCTAATAATTTGAGCGTCTTGGCAGCTGAATACATGACGGTATGGACTCCCTAGGAAGTGATGGAATACGACAAAAACGCACATTTAGGCGATACATGCCCTGCCTGTTGCTCAGTCCACGATTTCAGATTTCCCTCCACCCCCCAACACACAACAAGCCGGGAACGGTCAGAGCGTATGTCATACTACAATATAGAGAACAATATGCCCCTCCCACGCTTTATTCATACAGGCTAAATTTTCACGTAATTCAATATAGCTCAAAACAAATAGCCCCAGCGGGCCCAGCCGCGAAGTGATTTATTCCTCTCCACTCCCAGTATCGGAAGTTTCATGTGTCTCCTCGTCTTCATCGGCATCGTGAGCAAATATCCCAAGGTGCCGACTGGAAGAGTCTGAGAAAATCGGGCGACTGGGTAGCGGAGCCGATGATTCTGATTCCCCGATGTCAGTCTTGATAGTCATGACTTCCATCCGGCCATCTTCTGCAATGTAAAAGAGGAGGAGTATATTTTGTCGCACGTGTGAAAGAGCGAAATCGCTGTGTGGTGCAGTCTGGCACACCTTGTTAAATCGTTGTATCCACGGTGCTTCCTCCTCCTGTCGGCAGATGAGAATGTCAACCATGTTATCGTGATCCCGTACTGCAGCATGAAACCATGGTCCGGGTATATGTTGGTTGATTCCAAGTTTGATCGATGTCCTAGACTCATATTTGCTAGCTTGATATTTGAGCCCGAGATCAGAAGCCTCGAAAAGCACGTGGGGTTCGTCTGGATCGGGCTCCTCTGGATCTATCAAGAGGTTAACAAGGTCACGGCTTGTCTGGGGTTGATAGGTGAAGTAAAATTTGCGCTCATTCCCCGTGTGACAGACAGAAAGCAAACCTCGGGGTACAACTTCGATCTGATGATCTGCTCGTGACAGAGACGTCCATTTCTTGTTCTCTCCACAGACCGCACCAGCCAGTCGGCTTGAAAGCTCGGAAAATGTGTTTTCATATATCAATATAAGCTCACCACTTTCCCCTCCAGAGTGGCTGGCCGCAAGTCTAGAGAGCGGGTTGATATCAATATGTAGCTGTAACAGCCCTCCCGCGGACCAATCAGTTACGGCTGCCGAAAGGTCCGCTGCAAAGGTGCATTTTATATCCGCTAGGATACCGACCATGTTGACATAAAAGACATGAACTTCCCAGTCATTGGTGGACTGATCCAGCCTGTAAGCACATACCGCCAAGGGGCTTGCTTTGTGGGCCTGAACGATTGGCTCTGCAAAGATTATATCCTCATCATCATCGGACTGATATAAACCCCATCGGAGCCAGCTGTTGTGGTCTTGAAATACGACGAACGTAACTTCATTATCGCCCGCAACAGCTGTGGCAATCGCTGTTTCACCAAAGAAATATCGACTCCGGGCGGGCGAAGGCAGGGCTTTGGGGACTGGTGCAGAGTCTGCGATGTCTTCAACCATACTTTGAACCCATTCCCAGCCAGATAATTGGGAAATAATTTTAAAGAGTGGCTCCGGTTTCTCACGCTATTTCTCTCATTAGGCAGTGAACTTTGACCTAGTTGAGCCAAACCACTTGCAGCTTACCTCAATCACGGCCCATGTCTTGGGGTCATTGAGAGAGTTCACCCAGTCCTGCATGTTCCTCGCTTGCCGAGAACCTCCAGCTATCCATACCTTTGATCGGTCGATCCGCACGGATTGGTTGTCCGTGGTCGTGCTCGTGGTGCCACTTGTGAAGGGTAGATCCATGGAAAAAGCCAAAGCGCCGCCAGAGATACCAGCAGCGAGCTCTCTTTCCTTCTCCGCCATTGTTCTCCCAGTTAGCTTGTCTGCCGAATATTCTTGGCTGACCTGTCCGCCTAGTGTGACGACGGGTGTATACCATTCGCCTGTCGCCTGATTAGTCGTTTGCCGTGATAAGAGGAATGCATCTGCACATGACTAGTTAAAGGAGCCGCACCATATATCTCGATGAATTTATAGAGTAACTCCCGGCAGACGTCGTTGTCAGTGCACGATTGTATGAATTTGAGACGAGTCTCGCAGTCCGGGGCTAACTGGGCAAATTGGTTCCCCAGTATGTCTAGATCCACATGGGGAATCTTTGTGCCAAGATATTAGACTGTTACTTTTCCTGCTCCTGGAGGATCGCGCACCATTTTCTTCGCCACGAACGCTTGGTAGCCACCTGAGGTAGTATCTGTTGTCCGCGATATGCTTTCTCTCGATAGACGGGTCTTCGTTTCCAGAAGCTTGTACTTCCACACGTATGGCTCACTATTGTAGCACCCATGATTAGTTGACCTCGTAGCGGCACGAGCATTCAATGTAAAACTTACAAGGCTGTTTCTGCGCCCCAACGCTTGAAGCTGCTATCGGTGACCGTCCGATCAAACTCGCTCTCAATCCTCCAATACTTCACTTTGCCGGTCTCGCCATTCTTTGTGATAGTTGGCATTCGTTTTTCCGGATTCGGGGCGAAGACTTCGGGCTGTCAGAGCAGAATGGTTGGATGCGAGGAGCCATCGTACCTGGACTTCTTGCTTTCCTCAGGCTACCATCACTGCCATCAACACTCCATCCGTTCCAGATTGGCAAATATTTCAAGAGTATGTGCCAGTCCTGCTCAGACATTTCTGCAATGTCTACCACTATATATTAACTTACAACCAACGTAAATCAGCAGACAAACTAACCTAGCACGGATGGAGCGGGGCGAGTGGCCCACAGGCGCCAGCTTCCAGCCAAAAGCCGCGGCTGTAGCCGAGGAAGCAAGCTCGTATAACCATAATTATTTGGTATTTCATTAGCCATGAGGTATGCGGGTTGTTTGTTCCCAGTAGGTATGTAAACAAATCGAGTTGCGAGAGACAATTACACTTACAGGATGTGGCAGATTCTCCAGACAGACCCCGCACTCAGACCGTGATTCCGCAGCAGAGATTAGGCATCAAGGTTTGTTTGTATCGAATACATCTGAGTACTCGACTGTGCTCTGCAGTTGGTTGGTACACGATACATTGTTGCCACATTGAACTAGTCGCTATATGGGCATCATGTGAAAGAGCCAAGCACGGTAGTGATATGCGCCTTGGTGACTGCAGGATAGCCTTGATTACGGTACAATACCACTGGGTACGGATCATAAGATACGAGACCAGATGTCTAAGCTTATTATGGCCTAGTCCTCGGGTGTAGGCCCTGAGCAAGAGCCAAAGGGTGTAGAAAGGTAATTGCTGAACCCTGCAACGCACTGTACCACAACAGGCGACGATAGAGGCAGTCTACAATCTGTGGGCGTTCCGATACCCGAGAGAACCGATCCCCGGGAGGCCTGAGATCCGGATATATCCCCTGGAATCTTAGATTGCCGGTCGGCGGGTTTTGGAGGGTCTAGTTCCGTACATACACCACGTGGTGGTAGCAATGTCAACCTAGTAATTCTAGGCTCGATCACTGACGGATTATCTGCAAAATCATTGAGGGTTAATCGCGCGAACATATGCAGTGCCGAGTGCGATACAACAAAGATCAAGCAGGATTAGTCGTTTGTAGCGCCTGATACTTCCTCACTAGAGCTAGGGAAATTGTTCTATTACTGGCATTTGTTAAGGGTGCTGATACGCTACTACCTATTAATATTATGAAATTTGAGTAGTACACAGGTTAACTAAGGCACAAATATTAAATGACGACCAAAAGCAAAGGGAAACATTCCGCAGCACAGTTTAAAAAGAGGTACCATCATCACCTCCGGGTCTGTTGATGCGTACAGACATCGCAAGTACTCATGGTCAATTCTCGGACTGAGCAACTTTAATCACAGCCTTTCCAAGACCCCCTTGGCTGCTGTATACAACCTGGCAGGCGGCTCGCACGGCCTGAATATCGGACATATCCACTGTAGTGCCCACGACTGTCTTTAATTTACCTTCCTCGACGTATTCCCGCATCGCGTCCAAGTCCTCGCCATTCTCATGCAGGAACATGTATGTATAATTAACACCGTAGCGTCGAGCGCGCATTTTGCGGATGGAGTCCAGGAAATTCAGTACGAGTCTGACATATATTGGGACAGGGCGCTCAAGAAAATCCTGTACCTGGCTACCTGAAGGTGCCGTTGCAATAGACACAATCCAGCTGGTCTTTGGTCGCATCAAACAAAGGTAATCCATGGCGACGCCGGCTGTGTCGAACAAGAAATCAACAGTACCGTGCTCAATTGCAGTCTTTAGGTTGACCTTCTTGTAGTCGATTACTTGCATCGAGTCAGCAGTTATTGCAAGGTGAGTTATGGGATCGACTTCTTACTCTGATCGACGGTTCCCTCTCCTAAGAGTTCGTCCACCTTGGCAACTTTCGATGTCGAGACGGTCGTGATCACCTTCCCGGCCTTAAAAACATGCTTTGCAAGTTGGCATGCGTATAGGCCGGTTCCACTCACTGCCATTCAGTTAGCAGGCAACGTAAATAAGATAAACGGGTATATCATACATCCAGCGGGTACAAATACGGTCTTTCCGGAAAGATCGCCATCATATTTCCTCAGCGCCTGCAGAGCTGTCATTCCAGCTAATGGAATCGAGGCTGCGCTCTCAAATGACAACGACTGTGGTTTGAGAGCGAGGTATACCTCTGGACATTTGGCGTATTCGCTCCACGCCCCTAGATTTGATTTTGTCAGCTCAAGTACGATGACTACCTCCTGTCGATTATCACAATACCTCGACTCGCCTCCGGCAATCTAACGTAGACTGCATCTCCGACTTTGCACCGCGTCGCGCCTGATCCAATCTCGGCGACTGTACCGGCGCAATCATAGCCGATCTTGTACGGGAAACTGGGCCAATCAGGACGAGGCATCTTTTAGCCATCTAGATGGGTGCACATACGCGTCTTTCTGCAGAAACTTTAAGATACCATCGGCCTTTTTCACGTCGATTGGATTTATACTGGCAGCGTGAACTTTGATGAGGACATCCTTTGGGTCCTGAATTTCCGGCTTGGGGAGTTCGGAAAGCTGGTAGCCCGACGGTTTCGTGTAGGCAGGAATGTTAATCGACAACATGTTGGTACGAATGCGTTTGAGATAGAGAATTCTTGACTTGAGAACCCAGAGTTGAGGAAATATATAATAGCTCCGCTAGAATTAAAATAATGTTCCTATATCCAAGCCGCCCCGTTGTTCAGTCGGACTAGCTTTCTTGCTCCGGAATGACTTGGAAATCTGATGATGCAACGGCAGCATATGTAACCCTGGACCACCATTAGAGATGCGGGATCCACCACTGCGGATGTTGGGAAGCTTAGGATTTCTGCAACGTGGTCGGTGACGGCTTGATTAAATTATCCGCTCGAATCCCCACCTGAAAATCCCTAATCCCAAAGTTCCGACCGACTAATAAGGTACCTCGATAGAAGCCAAAGCTTCGTTGCCCTGCTTTTAGACAACAACAACCACCTGAAAATCCTCATGCTCTGGAATATTGTACACTGAATAATGCTTCATGCTCCTCGGTAATTATGAAAGCACTTCGTCAATAGTGGGTCTTCCGAGGTATTGTCAGCTGTTTCTGACACTTCTCTTCATGATGGTGTCTGCACGATGATGGCTCTCATTGCTAAGCAACCTAAGCTTCGCTTTTGTATATAATTGTTAGAATCTAGTTAAGGTTAGATCTAGAGGCGTTATTAAAAAATGCTAGGTATTATAAGATAGAACTCTGCAGGCCTAGACTGTAGGGTAGGAGGACTCACTAAGGCGCGCGCGGGAACAACACGGTCATGTGAGTTTCAGACGGTGATCTGCCTCACCTAGGTATCCGGAACCCCCTTCAATACAGATCTTACAAATCTTCAAGAAATGATGATCCAAACTATACAATGCCTTAAGAAACATTCCTTCCTGTTATTTCGCCTAATTTCGAAATAACATCTGCCTTCGGTTTTCTCTTTCTCGCGGACGCCTTTGCAAAGCTCAAGCATTACAGGCACACAATGTAGAACAGTAGTGTCCTCTTCCAAGTGGACATGGGCTCCCCGTATATTTCCATCTCCCGGATTCCAATCACTGGACCCATCTTTGCAAATTGACGAGGAGACTCTCCCGACATACTGCCCTGAGAAGTACTACCCAGTACGACAGGGAGAAGTCTTCAATGATAGGTATCAAATTCTCGCCAAGTTGGGGTACGGTGTCACCTCGACTGTTTGGTTCAGCCGTGACTTAGTGTGAGTGCATGGTTTCCACATTGATATCTCACATTCTTTTAACAGTGGTTGGAGCAGGGACGCCAAATATGTCGTCTTGAAGATATACGTGACAGGTGAGCGCAGGAACCATGAGCTGGATGTCTATCATCGTATGAATGCGGTGGAATCAACGCACCCAGGGAAAAGGTTCATTCGCAAATTATTCGATCATTTCCTTATCAGGGGCCCTCATGGTCAGCATGTCTGCTTGGTTCATGAGCCTCTAGGCGTAACTGCAAGCGAGCTTTTAAAATGCATCCCAGGACAAGCAATGACGCTTGAAAGCCTGAAACCTTGTATGCGGCAGCTACTGGTGGTACTGGATTTCTTGCATTCTGCAGCCCATATAATCCACACAGGTACTTAACAGTCATTACATATGGCTTGCATTGCGCGGCTGATTATCGTGTAGACCTGCAGTTGAAGAACTTGCTCCTTCCGACGCCAAGTTCGGAAGTACTATCTGAGTTCGAAGAGAGGGAAATCAAGCAGCCATCCGCTAGGAAAATGCTCGGCGACCGCACAATCTACGTGTCTTCACGTTTTCCTACAGGAGCTGGGCTACCCCTTCTCAGTGATTTCGGAGAAGCCCGGTTTTCTGACGGAGAGAACAAGGCAGATATCATGCCGAACCCATACCGAGCTCCTGAAGTTGTTCTGAAGTCGAACTGGGATTACAAGGTAGATATTTGGAATATCGCTATGGTTGTAAGTCTATCCCACTCGTCGAGAGTCGCTCTGCTACGACCTGAACAGATATGCTAATACTCAGGATGAAGGCATGGGATATTGTCAGTCTCCATCCCCTTATTGATGGTAGGAACACGGATGGTGTATTTGATGACCGGGTCCATCTAGCAGAACTGGTTGCAGTCCTAGGCGCTCCACCACCCGAGTTTCTTGAAGGCCACCATCTCAGCTCTGTCTTCTGGGACACGTCGGGCAACTGGAACGATCTCGGTCCGATTCCTGGAAAGTCACTTGAGAGTCTGGCTACCAAAATTAGAGGGGAGGACAAGGAGGGATTCTTGCGGTGGCTCCGATTAGCTTTGCAGTGAAATCCTGCAGACCGACCGACAGCTCTGGAACTTTTATACGACGAGTGGATGATGAAAGGATTGAAACTAAGGGAAAACAAACAAACATCCCCAGAAGCTTAGTTAACATTTCAGCAGATAGCCCATTCTGAAGATCCAAAGAGCATAGACTTGCTTGCTTCGGGCAGAAACGAAGCTGCCACTAGCAGTAGGGATTCTGATATCACCACAGAATCAAATGAAAATGATAATGTAAATCTGAAGCAACTTGAATACTCTGGCGCATTCTCTGTCCGTCACAATAGCCCCGCATCACAATAGGAAATTGTGTCGAGTAGTGGCGACTAAGTCTATTGCGTAGGTCAGTACGACCGGCACTGGCTTGGTCAAATAAATCCTGGGCTGATTCCTCCAGATCAAAGGACTAAACATCGTTCATTGTTAAACGGTAGGGAGCAATGACAAATGACCTCACTGCGGAATGGATCATGTGTCGAATGGAGGCATTCTCAATCGATGTCCAACTAAATGTAAATGCTTGTAATTATCCTATGGGTACTCTCGTCGGGTAGCCGATGATACGCTCATGTACTTTCGAGTGTTCGTTGCCATAGGATTGATTGACCTTGTCTAGCAAGATCTCACTACGTAGGGATATCGAACAGTTAGTATGGATATGGAATAGCTGGGATAGGTACTCACTACCTACCCTGGCCAGGCCACCTGCTTGCTAAGGTAGCCTCGGTGGAGTACCCTCGGATAGCCTGAACTTTAGACTGTCCGAGCCGGAGCAGCGGGTAGATAACCCCAACCGTAGTGGGGACTGGGGCCGGCGTCTGTGGGCCGCATATGACCCTGGCTTAATCTCTTCAATCTGGCTTGCAACGCTGCTCTTTTCAGTGTCAACGTCGACGATTTTTACAATAGTGACTTCTTAAAAATTAACTATTTGCAGATATAGCACTGCTTTCTTCAGGTTGGTGTTACACTCATTTTGTGGACTTTACTTGCGCCGTATGATATCAGAAGACGCCCAAGTAATTAGATTTGTCTCTGGGACTTGATTGAATTTCTTTTTTAAGATGAAGAGAATATCATAGTACAAGGGGGACTTGTTCAATTAAACCAGTAATAAAAGCTCCGCTTAAATGGCGTCCTTAGGAGCAGTCACCGTTGCAATACTGATGCTAAATGTAGCCGACCAATACTACATGTCCAACGGGAATGCCATCATAATAGATAGTCGCTCATTGCCCAGTTCAGAACTGCAATTTGTTCCCAGAAACAGTGTGGTATCCCAACACTTCGGTCACGTCAAGGTGCCGGATGATGGCGCTTGCGGACACCCTCTCGATGGCCCTGGTGCTGCAAGCCTTCTCAAGGTCCCATAAATACCTTCCTCGTCGTTAGGAACCCAAGTGCGAGGTATGCGAAAGTCCTTGTTCCAGAGAAGGACGGCGCGCCAATTCTTCTGGCGTGCGCCTTTGCACCGGTTCTGGAGCTGCCACTTCGCTAAGGGCATTGTACGGGTCCCAATCATCATTGTCACCATCTGACTTGTCCCCGCGGTTTCCTCTGTCGGCCAGCTGTCGAGACTCGGCGTTCTTGGAACGGTTAGAGACATGAAAGAGGGACTTGATTTTATCCAAAAATATCATTGTTTTCCCAACTCAATGTGAAGGGTTTTGATCTCTTGTTTTCAACAGGTTTGTTTGAATGTCTTTCCATACGGGGGCTTGACAGCCCAGCGAGTGTTGGAAAAAGGTCGGCATGGTCCGGCAGAAAACAGGTCAGCAGGTGTCCAACCATAAATTAAATTCAAGGTGTACGACACCTGTTTAGCACTATTATCGCCACTGACTACGAAAGCCCTTTAAATAGCATTAAATCAAATTACATTTCTATATGCCCTAATTACCCCTTAACAGCTATAGATTTATGCTTATTATATATGTAATTTAGTAGATTCTGGATTATTTTAAGATTAATATTATGTATATGCAAGTATAAGTATATAGAAATGAAATTAGGTGGTAAGCTGATTATGGCATGGCAGTGGATTGACTAGGGGAGATCTTCTCTTTTCATTGTACCCAGTTAGAAAACTAAGAGCCAGGCAGTCGGGTTTACATACAGGTCACTATTTCTATGTGACATTATTTCGTTTGGTCCGTGTCCTGAGAAATCGAGATTCGGGGGTTTGAACTCCGCTCCGCCCAAGATCCTCCGCGGGAGAATCTCAACCTTATCCACTGGTCCACGGACCATCATCATCAGGAGCCGAGGAAAACATAGTTGCCATCAGCATCAGTAGACCTAGAAATTCGTCCAAAGCTTTCCATCTCATGTTTTTACACTTGCACAAGACTTTCTTTCACTCCACAGATCCCTGCATTTCTGCTCACTCTAACCTTGCCCCAAGATACCTCCAGAATATCCAGTGTCAACAAAAGAAACGAGCGAAGAAACGAAAGACCACTGAAAATGGCTGAATTCAAATATCTGATCCACTTTGCAGATGTAAAGGGAGACAGGTTCTTTGCCGATATCGACTCTGCAGAGCCCGCTATTGGGGCTCAAATTAATGCATATCGTTCATTCAAAGACCTGAAGGAGAAGAAAAATGGTGCAATTACCACCATTTCCAAGGTATTACAAGCCCGTAGGAATAATATTTACCTCTGAATGCAAGTCTCACATCGTGGACAGGTCCTGCCTCCTGTCCCTGCACACGATCGGCCGATCTATTGCGTCGGGCTTAATTACAGAAGCCATGCAAAAGAAGCCAATGTAAGTTTGTTACTATACAAGGTCCCCAAACAGAGACTGATCAGGTAACTAGCTGAATGTCCCCGCCAATCCACCGGTGTGGACAAAGCCTGCCGCCGCTCTGGCCGGTCCTGACGAGACCATCGCGATGAACCGCTTCTGCGCGTCCCACTTACCAGACTGGGAGGTGAGTGCTGTCCGGATTTGCTGTGAAGCCTCTCCAATATTGCAGGTACATTACTAGGCCTGTCAGATATGAGACTAATCATGCCTACATTGCGTATAACAGGGCGAGCTCTGCTTCGTGACCTCGCGCGAATGTCGAGACCTCACCGTCGAAGAGGCACCGTCATATATTCTGGGCTATACCATCGGAAATGACCTATCTTGCCGCTTCTTCCAGCTCCCCGAGCAGTCCGGCGGGCAATTCTTCTACGCGAAGGCCTTCGATAGATTTGCGCCGGTTGGCCCGGTGCTGGCGCACCCTTCCGTCTGGCGCAAGGTTCAGAAGACAGCCCGATTGGTGACGCGCGTCAATGGACAAGTCAAGCAGGACTCTCACGTGAGCACGGATATGATCTACGAACCGGCGAGGATTCTCAGTTGGATGTCACAGGGTAAGGGCCTCTTTTTCAGATGAACCCCGAATATTAGACTATGAGCAAAGTGGCCTAATCCTCTGTTCAGGCACCACGATCCCAGCGTATACGATTGTTATGACAGGGACTCCTGCGGGTGTGGGTGTATTCCAGTCCCCGCGGCAACTTCTCCAGGATAAGGACTCGGTAGAGATCGAGATTACCGATCTCGGAGTGCTAAAAAACCAAATTGCGTTCGAAGAGGGCCAGGACAATATGCTGTGAGATGACCTTTTACCTTGAAGACTGTCGACGATCACCTGGGCTGTTTGCTCCGGGATGGCAAACGCTTGTACTGATTATGTTCCTCTTATGAGATAACCAGGGCCTTTATATGGAAATTTATCAAGTGTAAATTGTGGTATCGGTTCAGTCTGTGGCTGGTATAAGTGTCGAGCTACTTGGAGTCGTCAGTTTCTGCATCTTCTCCGTTCCGAATCTGTATAAATTCTTTTATCATGTAAAGCGAGGACCTGTTAACTCCTTTTCTGGTTAGTTTGCTGTTTTAGCTATGGCCTCACATATGCTGTCTTGTAAACCGCCTTAATTATGATCTTGAGTATATAGAACCATTCCCTTACTGTCCTAACCATCCTCTCTCCTAACTTCTTCTTTCCCCCTGAATCCCCTTAGAATTCTGCACCCTTCCAATCACTACTATTGTTTTATCTGCCCATATGGCTACGACCAACTCCCCTCTAATCTGCCAGCATGGAAATCCTGCCTATGAGACTTCTTCTTGCTTGGCCACTCCGAGCTCCCGTAGAGAATCAGTTAACCCCAACCGTATCCAGTTATCGATCTCTTTCCGGGTGGCAACAACTATATACCCCAGCATGCCGATTGCATTGACCCCGGCTTCTTTATTGATAGCAGCGCGTTGCCTGGGGAGGACCACCATCCAACGTTTTGTGAGAATAAAATTGTGCGGACACGCAGCGTTAGGTGGAGCCGTGCCAAAATTCTCAGAGAGACCCCTCCATTTCTTGCTTGACTGCTCAAGAAGATGATTATAGATCTCTAGTAAGCGTTCTGGCGTCGAGTCATTGGGATTCAAGCGATGATAGAACCATTCAAACGGAACTCGAGGTGGCTCACCATCCTTTGAGTCAAGGAAGGACGCAAAGAGATTTGGAGGAGTTGGAATCAGCTGCAGGTGCTTATGCAATCGACTGCATCCTCCATCCTGCCCACAGTTGTAAAAGGCAACGTAGTCTGTGTCTAAGGCTGACAAAAGAGACCACACACATTTGATATCGTTGAGATTGAGACCCTCATATTGTCTCTGATAGGCGTCAGAGGTTACGAGCATGAGATGTGGCCTTGCCCAGCAGAACTTGTTGGCGACCAGAAAGTGGGTGGTCTTAATTTCGCCAATCTCAAAGCCATGAGTACTGATATCGCTTCCCTCTCTCTTCTGATTCAGCTCCTCGATTTCATTTGCCGCTGATGGATTCAACTGCATTGTTGGCTTTTTGGCAAGAGCAGAGGTAAGCAAGAATTGGAACTGGGAGAATATGATCAGGATCCCTGTTGGTATGTGTCCATATTCAAACATAGCGTGAGGTATACCTTGAGCTCTCCATCAATATGTTCAAACGTTTCTTGCTTGTCATCGTATATGACTGTGCCAGAATTGACAAGCCTGTCGAACTCGGACAGGATAAATGCTTCATCCATGATTGTCTTTCAAAAACAGAAGCTTCGAGGGCTTTGCCTGTATTGAAGTATGTGCTATGACTGATTGGTTGTGATGGCTAACCTTCTTCGTTAGAAGGTATTGAAGAGTGTAGAGTGTATGCTAGTGTCTGGATGTTTGGGTTATTTATCATCTCATGCTTGATCGTTCCAACCCTCCCCACCTCGTGAGCCTAAGCAAAATGGATCTACAACAAAGACTGACCCCTGAAACTTTGAAAACCTTCAAAATATCATCATTACGCGCCTTATTTGCGTGCTATTGTCAATCACCGAAAGTAGAAACATCTCACACGCTTACCTACCAGATTGGCTCAGTGGTCAATGCGATGGCACCCACAGGACCACGTCATCAAAGTAGACCCATACATCTAGCTGATATTGTACCATTTTGCACTGCTAAGGCGAAGGCATATCTATTTTTGGGGCCATGACTCCAAATGCTACCTACCAACTTTGTCGCCGGGTACTGGCATATTGGTCGAGTCAGGGTTCGACGACGATCAGTCCCAGGAATTTATCCAGAAAAATATTGTCATTGAAATTAGGCCTCCACAATTCAATCTTACTTGCAAGAATCTCCTCCTGAGATCTTTATCTAGATGAATGCCCCTAAGTTAATGGCACTCGTAGGGGTGTAAACAATGCTGGCTGATTACAAAAGACACGATGCTACTAAGATGAAATAAAACATCAATCACAGAATGCCAGGTGTCCAGTTCATTGCCCCAGACTCCACATCATCGTCTACAGCAATAGACCCATGCGATCATATCCGCAACGCCGAATCACTCCCTGAAGCTTTATGCCGTCCCGATCTGCGCTCTATCTCCTCCTGGACTCGAGCCCTCTTCTGATCCGTCACAAGCATCCGCCCGCGACGATATGCACCGAGGACCACCAAGACGGCCGCCCCTGATACCGCCGCCGCAGCCACCATGTCGTCGTGGAAAGCTTCCGAGAAGGCTCGGTGCACTGCACTGCGCTGCTCCGACGAAAGCGGCGCTCCGCTGTGACCGAGTGTGGCCTGTTCCTGTGGCGTCAGAAGCCCCGAGAGCATTTCGCTGGCTTTGGTATTCAGGAAGACGGTCGAGGTGGAGATGCCAAGGCTGCCCCCGAGGATTCTCAATTGTGCGATAATTCCCTGCGCGGGTGCTGTGTTTGATTAGCCCGGGGTGACTTGACAGATTGGGAGGGCGTCAATGAAACTTACCATAATCTACGATGGGCACTTCGACCGCCGTGAGCATCGTCGCGGCCGAGACGTTTAATCCAAACCCAAGACCGGCGAAGACAATGAAACCAAGTGCTTTGGCATCGTCGCCGGCATCGTGAACGATGGTAAGTAGTCCGACCCCAAGAGTCATCAGGCAAGCACCAACGAGCATCGTCTCGAAAAGATAGTTCTTGGTCCTGCTCAAGGCTCCCGCGAGAATGCTTCCCACAGCTGTGGAGCCCAACATGGGGAGCAGCATGATACCAGCCAGCAACGGGCTTCTATCGTCCACGACCTGGGCCCTGAGCGGAAAAGCATAGTTGATTATGAAATATGGATAGCCGAGGAATAGCGTAGAGATGGCAGCGGCTGCGTATGCTCTGTTGCGGAAGAGGCCGATGGGAAAGGTGGAAGCGAGGCGGCCCTCAAAAACACGTCCGGCCAAGTATCCCCAAGCTAGGAGGGCCAGCCAGAGGACAAGGCCGATGGTCAAGGGCGCGATGAAGATGGCGGTGCCCCATGTTGTGCCTGGAGACTCACCCGCATTCTGGAAGGAGAAGACGACCAGGACAGCTGCGGCAATGATAAGAAAGGAGCCGACGTAGTCGAATTCTTTCCAAGATCGTCTTTGTATCGAAGGCAAGTGTTCGGCTTTAGGCCAGGAGAGAAAAAAGATGACCAAGGAGACGAAACCAATGGGCCCACTATCAAGCGTCAATGACATGTCGATGCTGCAAATGAGGAAGCCCGACCGGAAACGTACTTTATCCAAAAGACCCATCTCCAGGTGGCGTAGTGCGTCAGGATACCTCCCAGAACAGGCCCAAGGGCCCCCGACCCAGCGATGACTAGGCCAATTATGCTGCCGATATACTGCCGAAGATTCTCGGGACAGAGCTCGGGCAAAATTATCATGGGAAGAGAGTAAAGGCCTAGCCAAAATCAGCACGACCACAGCCTCGCAAAATGAGCCATCGCCTACCAGAGCCGCCTATCCCCTGCAGAGTCCGGCAAGCGATGAGCTGGTCCAGGCTCTGCGCAAAACCACAACCCAGGGAAAAAGCGAAGAAGACAATATAGGCAGCGACAAAGGCGTTCCGCCTGCCCACCACATCGGAGACGCGAGCAAAGATCACAGCGCAGCCGAGATAGGCAAGCGTGTAGGCCAAGACGACCCAGTTGACGCGGCGGACGTCTTGGAACTCGACGCCGATGCTGTAGATGCTAGTGGCGACGATGGAGGTGTCGATGATGGAGAGGAAGAGCCCAAGGCAGACTCTGAAGCGGATTTTTAAAGACATTGAGTACTTTGTCCTGTGGTTGTTGGAATATCTAGGGAGACTTACCCGACGCTGAGGATCCAGAAACGCACCGCAGGCACGGTGGTCTCTTTGAATTCAGGCTGCGCTTCGTGTTTCGGACCGGCTCTGGGATCTGTGCCTGGAGCAAAGGCAGCGCCAGAATTCTTCTTCTCCATGGTGATGTCAATTAAGGGCCTTGCGGTTCGAACAACAGTGTCGATATCAAATTGTTATGCGCTGCAGAATCTTGTCCTATGCTGGACGAGGACGACTACGCAAAGGAGAACTTATAAATGCCGGCCCTCCAGCGCAGTGATATACACCAGTCAGCATCCCTGATCATGGGAATCGTTCACTCAAGCCAGCCCACCCGCTCGTAGCACCAAAGACCGGCTTCCCCATCCAGCTTAACAGCGGTGGCAAGAGTAGCAAACGTTATGTCGCCTCGGTATTCAAGACACAGCGGGACCGAAGGCCGAACAAACCAGATTCATCGCCCTGCCTTCCTTCCGGTCTAATGCGACAGCTGCGGCTGGTTGTCTATTATCCTCGATTCTCGACAAGCCACCGACCTTGTTGTCCCCACGATCGAACCATAACTTCACGGGATCGCTGAGAGCGGGGTGTGCGAGACAAAATGCGGCTGACCCGCTAGACCACAGTTAATCCCTGTTCGGACGTCTCGGTTCCGAGAAACCGAGGAGCCTGCCGTCAGCATGGTCGACCTCCAACATTGCGCTGCTGGAACCAAGACTTCTTTTTCCCCCGGGAGTCTGAGCACTGAATAGTATCGAACATCAATTACCATGGCTAGAGCACCAAAAAGGTCTGCCCCCTCTGCCGATGACGATGACGGGGCACGCCCATCCCGGAATTCAGTCCGTCGGACTCACAGACTTGGGGCGCGGTCATGTGAAGGCTGCCATCAGCGAAAGGTCCGCTGTGACCGTGGAGTTCCTTGCACCAATTGTTCGAGGCATGGCATGACCTGCGTGTATCCTACAGGAGACCTGGACACGGCACGAAAAACTCCTACTCTCCGAGACATCTCCAACTGTCTGAAACGACTGGAAAGTTTGCTCTCACGTTTTGCTGAGAGTACCGAAGTCACTACGGGATCTGCAGCTGATGGTGGTGGTCGCGGTCGTGGTCGTGCCGAGTCCGAAATTCAAACCCAGGCTCGACCTAGTGCAAATGTCAATGCAATTGAAACTGCTAGTCAGCATCCTTCTGATTCCGATAGACCCCCAAACAAATCAACATGGGAGATATTATTGAACAACTCTGATATCGAGCCAATGCTACACGATGTAAGCCTGGATTTCTTAAGGTTGTTCGGCTTTTCCTCCCTCTACGAAGAGACCATGCATAACCCGACAAGTTAATGTACTGACGCATTTACCAGGAATCTAACGGGTTGGAAACAGCACCTTCGCACCTTCAGGTGAATACAACAGTGCATCACAGGCTCCCTACGCAGCCAGGTGCTTGTCCCCCTCTAGACAGTGACTCCGAGTCACTGGATTTCTATCCGGATACGCAACTAGCCCTCGGATTGTGGGATGTCTACGTCAAATCGGTCGATCCGGTTCTTAAAATCTTGCACATACCAACGGTACAGTCTGCTGTTGTGGCAACGATTCTGGACCCCAGATCTGCACAACCCTCAACGGTGGCGTTGACATTTGCCATCTATTATGCCGCCGTCACGGCCCTCTGTCTCGATGATAGTGACGAGCCTGTTGACCTTCCGTGGGAAAAACCCGTCCTTTTGAAACGCTACCAGACTGCCTTGGACCGACTTCTCGTCACGCCCGATTTTATGAGTCGACCTGAAATAGCGGGCTTACAGGCTCTCGCAATTTATGTAGTGAGTACCGAGCTCAAACGACCATGTATCCCACTTGGTTGGTTTATGTAACTTAACACATTTTCACTTCCAGACCTGCTTACGGGCTCATGAACTTGGCCGCAGAGTATGGGTCCTTACTGGGCTAGTAATCAGGCTCGCCCAATCGATTGGCCTGCACCGAGACGGTACCTCCCTCAGACTGAGCCCCTTTGAGACGGAGATGCGTCTTCGTCTTTGGTGGCATCTATGTGTGCTTGACTCTCGTGCCCCGGAGGACCAGGGGTTTCAACCCACGGTTGATCTCGCGAACCAGGAACTACGACTTCCATTGAATGTGAATGACGATCAAATTTACCCAGATATGACACGCGTCCCAGCGGAGTCAGATGGTTGGACGGAAATGTCTTTTTTTCTGATCCAAACCGAGTCATGTCGGGTGATACATCCGATCCTTGACACTCAACAGCAGCATTCCGCAGATACTCTTCTTGATATAAGAGAAAAGCGAAAGATTATTCAGAACCCTGGCCAATATCTGTCAACTAAATACGGTATTTCATCTGGGTCTGGAACACCCACTGATCTGCCGCACATTGCAACTCAACATGTCACTACTGCCTGTAAGAAAATGGAGTTCGTGTTGCAACTACGAGAGGAGATTTGCATGCGAAAGCAAAACGAGGCGCAAAATGATGCGACTCCCGACGTGCTCAAGCTTTCTTTCAAGTTGGCCTGTGACGCGCTGGAAAGCAGTCATGTGTTGTTGGAGGGACTTGCTTGGAGGTTCAAATGGTTCTTCAAAATGTACACGCAATGGTACGCCCTGGCCTACGTTCTGCGTTGTCTCCGTAGCAGCCCATGTGGGTTCGAGGCAGACCGTGCCTGGGCTTTGGTTGAAGGGCTTTTCCCTCACGGAACGAATCATCAGAGTCATCCGGCGGCAATCCATGATGATCATGGGCACGGCAGGATTTGGAAGTTTCTCAAGCTACTTCGACATCAAGCTTGGTCGTTGGGACAGCAGGCCCAGCTATCTACAGCCACCACAGATAACCGGGTTGAGCTGTCTAGCAGTGGGAGGTATTCTACTTCCCAGCTTCTTCCAGATGCCGAGATCGCGCGACCCACCAGCACGACAGTAGCAGATCATGGGACATCCATCCTGCCCGAGTGGGGTCTCGAATTCATTACTGATTCTGACCAAATAGATTCTTCAGCTCTGAATCTATTGATGCCGGAGATACCGTTTTTGCCGGATTGGAACGCGATTATCCACGGCCAGTAAGCTATAGCTACTTCTTAATAAAGATGAATCTTACTATACAGTCTCTACGCTCCTTTGAACTTGAGTAGGATCTGATTCTAGGGAATGGAGAAACTGCTAGGCACCTGCCTTGTCAGCATTTAGCATTTAGCATTCAACCAGAGCAAGCCCTGCCTGGCCCCTAACCTACAGTTACATAGCAAAGGTTTAAGCAGCCCTTCGTAAATCCAGACATACCTCCCTAACTCACTATACACAATCAATTCTTTAACTTGATTACCTGGGGTCCTTAATCAAAGACTGGCCATTGGGACAAATGACCTATATAGATATGGCATGACAGGCTTCCCATCAGCAGCAGTGCTGTCTCATTAACAGGTTAACAGGTTAACAGATATGTGATACTTATGGGACGATGCAGCTAGTAACTAGGTATCTTAACAAGTACATAGACAATAAATCCTTAGGAAATGGGGTTCAGGTCTAAGTAAGTGGGTTTAATGGAAACTCCTTAAGGAATTCGTAAAAGTTAACTAGGTTATTCTTTCAATTAAAGGGACCCCATTTGCTACAAGACTGACGCTCTTAGAGCTCGTTATGGTACAAAGTAAGGAAAAGATCAGACAAAAATGCAAGCAGCAGCAGTAGCAGGGAAACTTGCAGATGGAATCAATCAGCTTCTAAGCAAGACTCTTTTCCAGCGCGTCCAAGCTACTCTTCAGGCCACCTAGGTCTCTGCTCATGGCAATAACAATGTTATCCGGCCTGACAAGTACGTATCGAGCTCGAGAGTCACCAAGGCGACGCATGAATTGGCTGGAACTATATCCTGGCCGGACGGGGTGCCCAATAAGAAGGTCCGCAGGAGCAACACGACAAACAGGCCACCGAGTCACCCCGGGAAGGTCGTCCAGCGAGTAGGAAGGATCGAACTGCACAATTGATCTCTCCGATAACACAGCAGGGTCGATTCCAGACTGCTGAAGCACCCGAAGCAGAGCGACCAGTTCCTGCTCCGTTTCAGAAAACTGGGGGGTTGCGACGACAAGAAGAGTCAAAATGGTAGGAACACGGCGCAAGGCCTGGTCAGACAGCTCAACCTTCAGGGTAGGGCTATCAGGAAGACGAGTTTGCACGTAGACCTGGCCCAGCTTGATCCCTCCGCCGTGCTCCGTAGTGAAGCCACCCCGGGCACAACCACGGTACCCTTGGCTGTCCGCCCCAAACGCACTGAATCGCATACCCAGGACCCCGAGGAAACCCTGGATAATGTTCACGCAGGCGAGCTGCACCGACAACGACCATGAGTCTTCTTTATTGCACAACTCACCGTTTTGCCGGGTCAGTCGGGCCGAATTGTCAGTGCCCAATCGACGTTCATCCGCCCAAGACTGAAGAAGTCCTTGTTGTCGAGCCTGCGAGTGCGCAAGTGAGCCAACCTTGGTGAGAATTGCCAATCGCCAGGCTAGCCCGACCGCATCCTGAACACCACATGCGACCCCTTGCCCGCCGAACGGGGGGAAGACGTGCGCCGCGTCTCCAATCAGCATGGTGCGTTCAGCGAACCATTTATTAACCACGCGGTGACTGAAGCGGAACGGACGACAGCGAAGAACCTCAATACAGTCCCGAGGGAAAGTCACCTCTACGGGACAGCCACCGTGAAGCGGCCGGATCTTCCGGGTGATGAGCGGGTTCAGGTTCTCCCAGAAAATGGCACTTGCATCCATCGAGTCGTTCCACTCTGGGACCGCAAATTCATGACGCCACAGTCGATTCGAATGCGGACCAAATCGACCACAGGCAATTGGTTTCCCTGGGGGACGGCAGAAGTGCCAGTTCGCCGGCCAAAAGAGGTCATATGCCGACTCTGGATCATGTCCAGCTGCCCAGAGAGGAAGATCTGGATGGCTTTGCGGCGTGGGGAGGGTGATTTTGAGATTGGCTGCTATCCAAGTGCCTTCGTACTCGAAGATCCCGGATTCCTGACGGACACCCGCTGACGGCTCGAGGAAATGTTTGCGGACGATGCCTCTTTTGCCATCCGCCCCGACCAGCCAGGAGGCGTGGATTTGGCTAGGTGTTTTGTTGCTATCGAGGTAGTGGACAGTCACCCCGTTCGCGTGCTCGTCGCGTCCAATAACTTCACAAGATGATTGGAGGGTGCAATATTTTGAGGAGGCCACCAATTGCCTGAGGAAATACTCTGCACCATCAGTCAGACTTGATCCGTCGTCAATTATACGAGGTTCAGTCCTCAGGAATCTTACCCAGTCGCGGTTGACTCTGCAAGATGGTGCTCGGCAGAGCATGTTCGAGCTCGTCTGAGTCAAGCCTGGTTATATAGAAAGGCTCGTTCTGATAGGTAGTGGTGTGAAAATTGAGGGAGTGCAGCTCTACCAGGTAGGTAACATTAGTTACTAATTCTAGAAATGACTGCAGGCCTAGAAATATAACACTTACCGTGTCCTATCAAGGAGACGTGCTTCCCCAGTCCTAGTGTCCATAGACTCCGAAGAGCATCACCTGTGAGTACGACCCCTCGAGGGTCCTGGGTGATATCATGCTCTTTCTCAAGAATAATGGACTTGAACAGAATTAGTTTGATTTCTTTGACGACCGTGGTAACATACTTCTAATTACCTTAACCTGGTGCCTTGCCAAGGCAAGCCCTAGAGTCAGGCCGGACGGGCCACCGCCAACAATAACCACGTCAGTATTCATTAGGGAACGGAAATGTAGAAGGTGAAGATTGTAACTGTCAGGTTAAGTAAATCCAAAAGGGCCTGTAATTATTCTGCAGACCCTACTAGGCTTAAACCCCTTGACATTTTGTGTGGTTTGTAAATCGCCGCATCTGCATAGGTAGTGATTGACTTCCGAAGTTGTGCCGCGGCGAGTCTTGATGTCCGACTCCGAGTCCGACAGTTGGGAATTCTCCCGCGGGAGCATATAGGATGGCGAGGTTAATAGATCCCACTTGTCTCAGCTCCTCAGATATAATTTAGAAATAGGCCTCTTTCTTTATTTCACCCTGTCAGTCTATCTGGCATCATTCCAGGATTAAACAAACACAAACAGCTTAACTTGCATCTACCAGACCTAAATACCACAGGACATTGGTGTATAAAGCAACTATCGCAATTCCAAAAGAGCAATGTCTCTATTTATCCTCGACGTGATTGCCCGTCTGCCCAAATCATGGCAGGACTGGTTCCTCCCACCGTCTTCAATCCCTACAGTGACCAACAACCCATCCAAAGTCCAATTATCTCGCATCGGACACGTCTACTTCGAACACAAAAATCTCGAGAAATTCGACAAATTCGCCAAGGACTTCGGCTTTATCCCAGCAGAACGTAAGGGAAACACCGTCTACTACCGCGGCTACGGCAAAGACCCATACGTCTATGTCGCCTCACAGAGCCAGAGCGGACGATCACGGTTCCTGGGCGGCGCCTGGGTAGCCAGGGACGAGGCCAACTTCAACAAAGCTGCAGCGCTTCCAGGCGCCGTCCTGAAGGACCTCGACGAGGCCCCCGGGGGCGGCAAGATGATCACCTTCGCGCGGCCGAACGGCACCTTCTTCCACGTCGTGTACGGGCAAACCGAGCGCAACGTCGACACCACAACGGAGCAGCCACCCTCCGAGACACACGAGTCGCAAGGGCCGTACAACACGCCCTTCCAGAAGAAACGTCTCGGCCAGTTCCAGCGGTACCGCGAGGCCCCCGCCCTGGTTCACAAGCTGGGCCACTACGGGTATGTCTGTCGCGAGTTCGAGACCGAGCTGGACTTCTATACTTCGAATTTCAACTTCGTGCACTCGGATATCCTCAACCTCCCGCAGTTCCCGGACGTCGACGTCCTGACCTTCATGCATCTGGATCTGGGGGCTGAGTATTCTGACCACCACAGTTTGTTCATGCAGCGGGCACCGCCAAACGTCCGCGAGACGTATCTTCACCACAGCTCGTTCGAGGTGGCCGACTTTGACGAGCAGCTGATGGGGCACCGGTATCTTGCGAAGAAAGGGTGGAAGTCGGTTTGGGGTGTGGGGCGGCATATCCTGGGCAGTCAGATTTTTGACTATTGGTATGATAGCAGTGGGTTCAAGATCGAGCATTACGCGGATGGAGACATGGTGAATGAGAATAATCCCACCCGGAGGGAACCTGTCGGGCCAATATCTATCTGGGGGCCTGAACTGCCGAAGGATTTTGGGGAGAATAAGGCAAGGTAGGATGGGATCCTTATGCAGAGGTATAGAATCGTTCTGGTCTAAGGTCATGTTGGCTGGTATGTAATATTATTATATTGATGTATAATGTATGCGTTGTCTCATACTTGCCCCATAACGGCGTATGATCGTGTTCCCGGAGATGAAGGACGCCACCGAAAAAAGGTACCGCAGGGAGATATATCATTCAAGGAAATTCAACACCTAGAACACAAGCATCATAAAGGACCGAAAAAGTCGAAGGGAAAATCAAGCCCGGAAAGGTCAATCGCGGGTTCCTGTGGAGTGAGCAACGGGTCCCGCGGATTTGGCGCGAGACCGAGGAGTCCCCTCCATGGCCGAAAGGGTCCAGGCACTTGTATCAGGAGCTGGCCGATGTCGTGGGAGGAGAAGGGGCCGTGGACAGCACTGATGAATTTTTCATATGAACCTGGGAGAAGTCAGCCCTGTTGGAAGGAAATGAAATCAAAGTATAGATTGTGGACCCACTTTTGAGTGATCTCGGAAGGGCCCAGATTCGGGCAAACTGTTCCAAAAACAACAGTAGTATGTTCCTCTCTGCGTGGAGTCTCTCGGAAAGGGCAGGAATTCCAGACGTGGCCTCGTGTATTTCATGTAGGTAGAGTAGAATCAAGGTACAGAACACAATGAGACAAATGGCTGGATCGACAGTCGAACAGTACCGGCTGTCCCATTCTCTGATGACAGCCACAATGTCCTCGGAAAGGGCCAGCGATCGCTCCCACGACGTCATCCACGCCGCATCGTCCGACTGATCAAACGTGATTGTGTTCAAAAGCCGTGCCGCGTGCAGATGAAGTAGACAGACAAGCCGTGCATGATGGTCTAGATTGGATTCATTGGCAAAAGTGTTGCGAGCTTCGCGGAGAAACTGGGGAGGCAAGGAAAGCACTACGGCCGAGAGATGATCTCCCAATTGAGCTCGTCGGTCTCGAAGAGCTTCCGACGGGTTTTGCCTCCTTAACCGAAAAATAGCCGCTGCTTCTCTTAGGAGAGTGGTTGTGACGATGTGCATGTTAAAATATGAGGCAGGGTTACTGAGAGCGCCCATTTCCGCTGAAATGCGCCAAAGATCCCTAGTATCTGTGGGCAGAAATTGCGGCACACGACTACCACCGCGACTATCACCTGAACTCTCCAGAGAAGTAGCCACCAAGGCGGTCCGTATGCTCTCCTTTTCCAGCACAAAGGGGGTGGCTGCCGTAATGTTCGAGTACGAGTCCAAGCAGTAGATACACCACCAAACATATCTCCATTCTTCCAGGTTCGCTGGGCTTGCCAAGACGTCGCCAAATGAGTCGTATCGATCAGTGGAATCCAGCTGGTGCAGACCTAGTCGCAGGGCTTTGCGCGAGAGACGACTGATATAGTCCAATGCATCCCCACCATGACCTTGGTGGAAACGATAAAATGCGAGCAGGCAGCTTTGCCGGAACGCGTCCAGCAACAGGGCCGGCTGGGTCGGGCCATCCAACGGGTCTGCCGTCAACAGTCGTTGAAGACAATCATCGATATTAGCTACCTGCCAACCTTGCGGTAGACCGAGGGACTTTGCCGTGACCACTAGGACAATAAGCAGAACAGAACGGTTGATCGTTCCGTCCTCATACTGCTGAAGAAATTCTTCTTTCCGAAACAATGGGATGGAGTAATGAACAAAGTCAAAGAAGTCATGCACCCTAAAATAGGTTCACCGAATCGTCAACTCTTGAGACAACAATGGTTCGTGACAGGACTTACAGCTTCGCCTGCATCTCTGAGGAAATCCCCAGCTCCGAAGACACGGATGTCCCAGGTGAAGGGACAAGCGGTGTTAACCCTGAAAGGAGAGACTGAGTTTGTGAGGTGCTATCGCCCGTTGAGAAGCCAGCATCAGTGCCCAGCTGCAATCCTGTCGCCGGAGAAGCAACAAAGATATCGGAAAAGAATGAAGACATGTGCTCGCCATTGCCGTGCTCAGGACTGACGAATGAATGGGCAGCATTTGCTGGGGACTTGGCGGTACGCCTGGCTGCCTTTCTTGTTCCTCTGGCTGGACCTGGCTTCTTCTTGGAGGACGAATAAACGCATGCAAACCCTCCTTCATGACATCGAGAGCAAACCGGTCGTTTCTGATCACCTTCAATGGGTCTGAGTGAGGACAGTTCTCATACGGGGACCTTCAATCAAAGCACTCACACTTTACTTTTCTCCTAAAAAGGGTTAGTTAGGCCGAAATCCGGGGTATGGAGGAACCACTGACGAAATGCATTTGTCGCATACTCGCAAGTTGCCAGCCGCAGGACTCTGCGAGACCTGTTCGTGACCTACTGCCGCGTCAGTCCGGCTAGAGGCATCTGGAGGCATTATTGTACGGCTCTCCTTTCGGTCTAATCTAAAACAAATTGCTGCATATTCAGGACTCTGCTGCTAGACGATGTTTTTGTGGCTGCAAGACATTGGCTTTTGCGGGGATGCACAGTTGATGTCACATGACGTCGGTGTGTCTCGAATTACCGCACCAAATCTAACCAATCGGACGATCCAAAATAGAATAGTTGCCACCTGCCGGATCCACCAAACATCGAGTTCCTCCGCGGACAAACTTCGACGCTGCACTCAGCATTGTGGGGGAATGCTTGATTAGCTTATTCTACATTCATACATCCAAAGACATCACATGGATTCCGCCCTTTTTGAGGTTTAGCTAGAAGATGGCCAAGCTTCAAAGACAGCCTGTCAAGCAAGCGAATCAACCCCTCTTCAACTTCTTCAAATGAAACATACGCGCGAATATCCAATTAAAGAGACCAAACCAAAGCCATCCCCCAACGAGGAACTGTATCAATTTGCTCTTATTTCCTTCCCACAGCCATTTCCTGTATGATCGCGAACCAGAATGTCGGACTATCTGTGCAACGACACTCTTCGCGTAAGCATCGCGGCTCATTGCACCTTCCTGGCTGTGTTGAACGCGGCGATTGTACTCTGGCAAGATGCCCTTGTAAAGAGAATCTGGCGCCAGTTGGCGATCCTCACGGGCAAGTCGCGACTGGACGCCACCTGTAATGACTGTGGTGACTTTGACTCTGTAGACAGGCATCACACGATGAGCCTTCGACCTGGTACAAGACGCCAGTTCTAAGGGGATAGTGCAAACTTACCCAAATGGAGCCAGTTCGATACGCATCGTGTCGCTCAAGGAATGCAAAGCTGCTTTGGATGCGTTGTAAACGGAACCAAAGACGTACGGCATCACCTAGAGCAGTCAACATAGTCTCTTGGGTATAGCTCCATAGCTGCCGTGCTTACGCCAGATACTGATCCAATTTGCACAATTGTCCCCTTAGCTTTTAGGAGCAGCGGCAGGAATGTTTGACACATCAATATCACGGCGAAGAAGTTCGTCTCGAAAATCTGCCGAGCTTCCTGCAAGTCTACCTCCATTGCAGGGACTGTGTAGTCTGGAGGCAGAATATTAGCTTATAGACGAGAAAAGGCCCAACCAGTTCTGATAGTCAGTGCTCTTACTTCGGCCACTGCGATTGCAAACGGTCAGTCTTGAATGATAACGGAGATGAGGAACTCGCGGTTGTTCACATACGCATTGTTGACCAGGTAGTCCAGCCCTCTGGAACCTACGCGCCTCTCGATCTCGGCATAGCATTGTAGTACACTTTGCGGATCGTCGACTGTGAGTGCTAACGTCTCGATTCCTTTGGCTTCCAGACTCGCAAGGTCTTCAATTCTTCTCGCTGTCGCAAACACACGGAGCCCCATTGCTTGAAAGGCACAGCAAAGCGAGTAGCCTATTCCTCCAGGGGAGCATCTAAAACATATTCATGATGTTCAGCAACTGGCAACCCAGAGAAAGAGTTAGTGACAGGGTGTCCGCACCCTGTGATGAGAACTGTTCTTCTTTCGTCTGTAACGTGCATTGCTACCATCTATCAAAGCCACGGTCAGCTAGGGGAAGCGGCACGGTACCTTTATTTTAACTACCTCGAATCAATAGTGGAATAACCAGGGATTAGGAGCAGTGGATATTGCAGGTTGCACCAGCGAAGGTCTTTTATTGTAGTCTAGGCTCAGCTTTAACCTCGGCCAGTCGGTCCTTGGAAAAGGTAAGAATAATTGAATAATTGCCCGGAGGCAAAAGAAAAAGGTGATATCTGTTCCATAATCATTAATCAAATGGAAGATGTCGACTAGCATCACATGGAACTAAGACTATGTTTTTGCCGATGGCTCAGCTAGGAAGTCGAGTTCCTCCGCGGAGGACTTTGCAGACGACGAGGAGCAAGCCAACGATAAAGGTTTTAGAATTGAGATCTTCATGTCGCACGAATCACACAGGCCTAATACACTCCGCAATATGAAGTTTGTCTCCAACTTACTTAAAAGGGGCACCTACCATGGAACCGCATATCAGAATGCAGATGTCCAAGGAACCCTCGAGTTACTTCGGTGGAGCCTTCAGCGTAGTGTTGCAATAGTCATGCTAATAATTATCTTTTCAGGAGTAACATAATAATGATATATTTTGATATAGATCAGTAGTTTACTTTGACAGAGCTGTGCAGGATTGGTTAAATGACATGGAATCAAACATAGCGATACAATTGTTGATACATACTCTTTCCTTCAGGCTCTAAACACTCAGCAGATGGGTGATTATTCAACTGGTCTTAGATATGGTCAAATGACATGCGCTTCACCTTCCACCCTCATTCACTACTGGAGAAATGCAGCTTTGTTTCGCTCCAGGAACTCTCTCCAGCTAGTTGGCTGATACCCAGCCTTCTCGAGCCGGTCATTGCTCTCTTTCAGATCCCTGTCGTTGTAGTAACCAGGATTCTCAATGAAGAGGTGGTTCTCCAGCATCTCCTCGGCAATTGGACCAGGCATAAAGCTCTTATAAGTATCGGAATCCACCTGGACAAATCGGGCTTTCTGTCCGGTAACCTCCTCGAACTCCTTGAGGATTCGAGTAGGGGTGTAGTAGTCTTCGGCGGCGAGGATCTGCGCACCGAGGGACTCCGAACGATTCTTCAACGCCGCAGCGACGTATTTGCCTATACACATTATCAGCCTCTGCTATTCAGTACTGTCCTCGCAGATGGTAGTCACATACCCATATCTTTCTCGATGTCGACCAGCGGGAATTTCGCATTCTGGCTCACAGGGTACGCCAGGGTGTAGACGCCGTCCTCGCCCTTGCGCAGCATACCCATTTCTGGATAATTGCTCATGAAATACCCTGGTAGCACAAAGGTAGCAGGCACACCAATGGAGCGAATGTACTGCTCGATCTGCGCTTTCTGATCAAAATGGGGTACATGTTTGAGCCGACCGCCAGATGTCTCCGTGACATTGAGCAAGGAAGAAAAGATCAGGTGCTGGACGCCAGTTGCCTTTGCTGCGTCGGCCGCGTTCTTGCCATGCACCAGTTCTGCATCTGAACCGGCGACGCCCCAAGCCGGAGTGGTCACAAGGAAGACCGAGTGGCTGCCTTGCAGTGCCTGGACGAGAGACTCCTTAGAGTTCATGTCGGCCTTGGTGGTAGTCAGCATTGTTACAGTGTTGGTCTGGTGGGTGGGAAATGCATACATTTCTCAATTCAACGCCTTGCTTGGACAGCGCTTGAGCTGCTGGCTTTGTGGCGTCACGCGTGATACCGCGGATCTTGAATTCCTGGGAGAGCTTTGCATCCTGCAGGATTGTGCGGATGACGGAGCCGCCTTGTTTTCCTGTCGCGCCGAAGACTGTGAGGATTTTGGACATCTTGATGAATTGATAGCTATGATAGCTGATGAAAGTCGAGTTGTTGGGAATTGAAGAACTTGTTGACAGACATGTTTCCTAAGGATAAGCCCGTCCTTTTATCCTCATCTTGAAGGTATACATGACTTGACATTGCCCTCATCAGCCTGGGCGTGACAAATGTTTGTCACTACTCGGCCTTGGCACTGCCGAGGATTATGAATACAAAGGCTACCTTATTTTATCGAACCGTGCCTTGCGTAGTCAGCTCGGCCTCCGAATCAAGCGAACGTCCAGCATATTATTAATCACCATTCACCAAAGTTGCGGGTCCCGTGGGTCTGCGGGGAAGAGCCAAGCTGTATTTACTTAGTAGTAACTCCCCACCTATAGTTAATGAGGTGTATCATGACTCTATAACTTTTGAAACTAGCTCTGTGTCTAGCTTAGTTTAGAGTGTACAGACTAGATGAATTATGTCCCTGGGTCCTAAGCACCTAGATAGAAACTAAGAAGTAAGGCAGCATATTATTCAGCCTAAGGCCGCTAGAACTATAATATTAGGGGCGGCAGCCCTGGGTAATTCTTAGCCATGGCCATGTGTTACTAGAATATACCGTCCAACGTGGAGACAATCAAAACAATCAAAACATAAGATGCCGTCATTGTATGTATTGCGCAGCAGTTGATCCATGACTAACTTGTATGACTGGCTGTACTCTTGACACAGTCAAGGATACATATTTCAGAAGGTTGGACGAATCATATTCCTTAGCGGAAGACATGAATCTGCACTATTGGCGACTTAATTTATTTATGACTCACGGATAACAGCATAATTAGTTATCTAGTGCTTTCTTAATGACCTAAATAAGCTAGTAGCAAGCCAATCTTCATACCACCGCATTGCAATCAACAACAATCCCACTAAAGCAACCAAAGATGGGATCCTCAACCCACGCAGCACTCGGAATTCCCGAAATTCTCGAGATGATTCTCCTCAACCTGAACATGCGCACACTCCTTTGCATTCAACGAACATGTCGCTCCTGGTTAAGCATGATCCGAGACTCGTCGCCTATACAAAAAGCGCTGTATTTAACACCTATAGAAAACACACCCGGCCAGGGAAAAGTCCAGAATCCCTTATTGGTCGAAGCATTCCCAGCCCTTTTCAAACTCGTCGACCCCGATAACCCGGAAGACGATTATGAGTACGATGACCCCACCCTCGCGGCCTTCGACATGATGAAAAGTTCCTCTAAGTTAGCCGCGTATCTACGACCAGAAGCAAGCTGGCGACGGATGCTGCTCCAACAGCCCCCAGTGTGCAAATTTGAGGTCTATTTCTATTCGACTAATGGATATGGGTTCACGCATACGTACTTTGAGGTTCCTGTAGGCGATCCTGAAGAACAGGTGTCTCCTGTGAGATTATAGGTTCAGGCACTAATCAATAGGCACAGGAAGATCCAAGAGGTTTTGCAGATGGCTTGCGCATGGGTGATTTTTTTGAGGTGCTGGTGTTTGATGACGATGTCCACTTTGCGACATGTCGCCTGAAGCATATCATATGGTGGAAATGAATCCCACGGCACGGGCTATCTGTCTGGAAGGAGATGGAACATCTGATGGGAAAGAAGGTCGCCTCTGATATCGTTGTCTCCCTCCGTTCTCATTCAACTCAGTGTTTCGAATCTGATGACGATGAGACGCCAGAGGATATAAAGGCGCTGGATCGGATTAGAACTGTGTACAGTGAGTTGGGCATCCAGCCTACGCGTTTGGGGAAGACCGAAAAATGGAGCCATTTCGAATGGTGGGAATAGACCCTTTATCCCTTTTTACTCATATGCCAAACCCTTATTCTGCTTTGGGTATAAGCGCCTGGATGATGCTGTTGTCCAAATGATCTCGCCACAATCGGAGAGCGCAGTGTGAATACAGACCAGTATCTGCAGGTAACTCGCCTAACTATGGACATGTGCATCCTTGTCACAAAGAAGGGCATTTATCCGGTTCCTGGATTGGGAGTCTGCAGGCTGTATTCTGAATACTGGGAATTTATAACAGCAATGTTGCTCGGAAAGGGCAGGGGTGGTATCAGGCAGCTTCATGGATGGGAGACCGATATCGCGAGGCATTAGCTTTCCACGTCTCCTAGTCGACTCTTACATAGCCATGTAGTTATCCAGCACTATGGTCCTGGACAGACTGCACAGAGGGGTTACGTTACGGCCTGCAACGCTAATCCAAGCTACATTCGACCTCGACCAGGTTACTTCCAAAGGTGCATTCCTAATGTTCCTTCTTTTCATATATCGAGAGGCAGCAGCGAAGGGTAAACACCATTGGGATCACATACAGCAGGGAGTTAAGTAGCTCTGAGACACAACAAGAGAGGCACAACCGCAAGCAAAATAGGGGTCCCGTTTCTATCCACACTGGCTCAGACAATAATAGTCAGTAGGGCTTTATAAGCATGAATAAGAGGCTCCCCATAACTCCGTGCTCAAGTATTGTCGACGTATTATCGTGACGGCATTGACTCATATCCCAGAAATTAGAGCCATCTAAACGCTACTCGATGTAGAAAGCTGCAATCGATATAGCCATAAACATAGAAATCAGCGCAATACCCTCCAGCCTGCATGGAGTCAACAACCACATCCGAAAACGGCCCCGATAGAACTTACCAGTTCGATTTCCCGTTTGAAATGAGGACATTAATATAGATGACCGACGCAAACAACGTCGCAATCTCGAATCCATCAAAACTAAGCGTCATGTTGTCCACCTGCATAATCCACCCAAGTATCACAATCACTGGTATTATCAGAAACGTTGTCTGAACACATTTCCCAACCGTTGATAGCAAACAAATATCCATTTCGCCTCTCGCCGCTGCCTTTACCGGTTCGGAGTCGTTGGTGAGAAGTGGGAGAAGAACGATTCCAACAAATGTTTCGGTCATCCCGGTTTGACGCATTAGGGCTTCGAGGGTATCTGTAGCGAAGAGGCCATGGAATCCGATGAGTGTCGCGGAAATTGCCATGACAGTGAGCGGGAACATGATGCTCTCTTCCTCCTGTTCCGGTTCCCCTTCTGCTTCGCCTCTTTCATGGTCCTGCGAGTTACCTGCTTCGTCAGGGTAATCATAGTCCGGTGGAGCGAAAAGCTCCGAATGCGATCGAAACTGAAAATACAAAAAACAGCAATAGACAACCAAAAACACCACAGACAACGCCCGGGACTGCCGTAACACCCCTCCAGCCATAGGATTTGCGAGTAGCTCCGTCGCGGTCGGAAGAATAATCCCTGTTATTGCTAGGAGAAGCAACGCACCCATTTCGGCTGCGACGAACGTGTTGAAACATGCTTCTGAGAATCGTATGCCTCCGATCAAGAAGGACAGCCCCAGCATCAGGTGCATGTTTGATAAGATTCCGCCGATTAGCGACATCTGCAAGGTGCGAATTTGGCGGCTTCGGAGAAGGAGTATTGAGGTGATGAGTTGGACAGCATTACTATCTCATGGTTACTACTAGGACGTCGCCCTGGTTATGTTTAAAGTGTGTAGGCTGACCCGAAACTTGAATAGAGCAAGGCCCATAGGGAGGTATTAAGTCTCCTTTGGATTTGTTTTAGGGCAAGGCCGAGCAGTTCGGAGGCTGGAAATATTGCCAGAAAGTTGACCGCGAAGATGACCGGTGCGCTGCAGTCGCTGTATTTCACGGCGAAGCCGGCGGGCACACATGGTAGGAGGATGTTGATCCAAGAAGCGAGGATGTAGCCTCGGACAGCTTTGAGGATTCTGGTGAGCGTTTCCACAATGTAGGACACGAACGCGTGAAGCTTATTGGACTGGGTTGGTTTTATACCAGCCAGCATCTTGGATTTGACACAACCCTGGACTGAGCTGAAGCTTGAAAAACTTGCTGATATGATCTGTGCCAGTTAAGAGAGTAGGACCCGTCAAGTGTAAAAATGAGGGGTATCAGCACCTCCAGAATTCAGCCTCACGGAGGGCCATTGTCAAAAAGGATCACACTAATGCAAGCTATGCTCATTAAGCAACATAACAGAGCAACATCCAATAAAACAGGGCTATAAGTCAATTGACATGTAATCATAGCTGCGCTGTGACGTCTTTGGCAGCGACAAGAACATATCAACGCTCCTTGATATCAAGCATGGCGGCCCGCTTTTACGAAAGTTCAGCGTCAGGGAATGAAGAGCCGCCTAGCTACCTAACTAGAACTATTAGTATATCTTAAAACTATAGGAATGATCTATATTGATAAGGCAGTCCAGGACATTATATTTTCTCAAGACTATCTCACTGAAGTTTGTTCCGAGGAGTTTTTAGTGTTAATCTAATTATCTCGCTCCCGTAAGTATTCTCTTGGTTACTGAGGAATTTCCTCATTTCCTAATTTTCTCCGATAGAAGATTACTGTTCCTCATATAGTTAGAAGGGACAGGGATCTATCACTTTACATTGTTCTGATAAAGTAGATTTAAACTATAACTAACATAACTGGTACAGTAGTAGGATGCAAAGAAACAGAGTAGTTAGTAACGAGGTGATATTGATGACAGTCATGGTATTCACAGGATCTTCTGGCGCATTCCATGACCTAATTATTCGGATCAAAAGAGCAAAAGCCATAGTAGACATCGTCGTTGTTCACGACCTCCTGGATACGCTCCTGACAGGAAGGCATATTGTCATATACAAGCTGGCCAACTCGCTAGACAAATTCCAGAATTAGCCCTGTTGCTTGAAAGCCTGCAGTGTAGACTTACCTGCCATACATTGTTATGAAAGCTGTTTTCGGGGTAAAACTGGTCGTCTAGCCACCCGGGAGTGTAACAACTGCGGTCCAACGCATGGCCTTCAGTATATGTTTTCCATGGTTCCAAGACATCATTATCATTATATTTGTGGTAATGATCAAAAAAGGGTTTCTCCTGGGATACCAACTAATAGTGAAGTTTACGGTGGTTAGTCTACTTGGTCTTTCCTTACCAGTAGATAGATTATGATGGTTCTCACCTCTTCCAACTTTGTGACAATCTGGTCCGCATCCTCATCGCTTACCGGCTCCTTGACCAGCTCCTCAAGATCGTCCCCAATGTGAGCAACGGTCTTGATAGCCCACTCTAAGTTTTCATAAACCTCCTAGCATCATTTTGTGAGTTGCTATGGTCAGTATCAGCATCTTGGGCTGTAGTGCTTACATTATAATGTTTTTTATTTGATTCCATATCAGTGATTTTCTGGATGGAGGGAACGGCAAGATCCTTCCAGGCCTCGATAGAGTTCTGAATGACTTCGAGGATTTGCAAGTCAACCATGTTGTAGAATTGGGTTTATTGGGTTGGGGTCAGGAAAAAGTATGCGAAAGGTTGGTGGTGGACACTTGACTGCCTATTAATAACCAGGTCGGGGCTTTCAGCCAGCCTCAGCTATGAGATCATGTCAGTTCAGCTGTTGTGTTCACATTACTCTATAAAGTAAGGATCATCAATTGATGGAGTCCCCTCCCCCTCACTGCCTCCTGACCGCATCCTATTCTGGTCGCTAAGAAGCCATTCAGATAACTTTTATTGGGCAACTCTTCTCTTCTTGGAGCCTTGCTAGCAGCATGTGGGTGGACAATTTGCGGTCGTATACTCATTCAGCTTAATTCAGACAAGTGTGGTAATTGTTGACTAGACTGGCGTTTGGCCAGGTTAGGTTAGGTTAATGGGGTCAGTTATACCTAACTGCTGGGTTATAGCTAGGTTAATAGGGTCAGTTATATCTAACTACAATTAAGCCGAAAATTGGATAATTAATCTAGATTAACTATACTTGTTTTACGCCCGGGGCTTCGTTGTCAAGTCTGAGACAAGTTAGCGGACCATGCGTCAAGGATCACTAACCTGAAGTACGGTGGACTAAATCAAGCTTCCGGACAATACATCGATTCTTGAGCAATTTTACAGAAAACTCACTGTTTTACATTCAGCCACGGCTGCCACACACTTTAGAATCTAGATCTAGTAAAGCCCTGAGATAGACTATTATATAGTATATATATTACTAAAATTCAAGATAATAGTTTAATCTTAGATATCACTGCTAATGTTTATTAAATTAATAGTAGTAGTAATAATAGTAGTGATAGTAGATCTGGACTAGTGTAAGGCACCTAATCTAGGGATCAGGTGACACAAGGTTTACCAAAAGACTAATATTACTAAGAATCAGTGGCCACCTCTTTTACCAAGATGTTTAGCCTAGGAGGACGTAATATTAACTTATATTAAGAGCCTCCTCCCCAGCTCAAAATACCCTATAATACCGATACAATAACACTGTAAGACAGATAGACACTACACCCGGGGGCGTCAGCATAAAGGCATACACATCCCAGAGGTTCCAGGACTGCTACTGTGGCTCCCTATCTGCAACTTAGCTTCGAGTGCATGCTGCCTATCGAAGGCTTGGTGTTCTCATATTGTAAATGTTTGGTAATCCGCAGATTGTGCAATGCGTCTGACTATATCCAGCCCAAATCCACGACGATATCGACTTTTAGATAATGGCGTCTTGAGGGGATTTCTTTTATTCGATACCAAGTTTCCGGTAGGATGAATTTACATGTACTATTGAGGTAGTCTTTTTGATTCTCCATTGCTCCAGCATACAAGACATCCATATAAACACACTAGGTTGGATTGACTACATTATCAGCTTATTGACTGCGGTCTAGGCACCACAATGCTTATGCAATATCTTTGCAAGACCAGGAAGGACCAGGGGTATGGTTAATCGCCCTATACCGAGCATCGTATTATTTGTAACACGGACTTTTTTCCAAGGAACCAGAGGCCCGTTCTTTATTTGCACGCTGTGTTCCTCGCTAGCAACGCCACAGACATTTCATCTCTTCCTTATACCCGCTGCTCACTTCGCCGTGGTGGAGCCGAAAGCATACGTAATACACGTTTCAGAATAGATCACACAACAACGGTAATACATCTGTAGGTACAGCGAGATCCTTCGACGACCAGACTTTTCCAAGATCCGTGTTAAGTCGTCCAAGCACGATAAAGTGCACTTGTGTTCGTACTCCGCGAGCTGAGTCAATTGCGTCTCCACATCACCGTCTGACTTGATGCTTTGGGGAGACGAGAATTCGGGAAAGTTGACTGAATTGAGGTTTGATGCAAGGCGGTCTCGCTCAATGCTTCCCAAGTCATTCCAAAGCCTACCTTCTATGGATATCTGCCTCCATAGCTTCTCGGCAAGGTACTTTTCTCTGGCTGTAGTGAAGACATCTCCACCGTTCCCAATCTTACAGATAAGGTATTTGGAGACAAGCGCACTCTTGACGTCATGGACAGCAGACGTATGTAACCAGTTATAGAATGTCTGACCGGTACCAAGTGTAACACGCTCTGTGTCAGAATGTGGAAGGCTGCCGTTGAGTGACTTGTGCGCTTTAGCTTGTTGCGTAGCAGCAAAAGTCGCCATCTTCAGTTCTTCTTGTAGCTCGCGTCTATCATATGGACTTGTGTTTGGCTTGATGTTATCATCCAAAACAAAACGGAACCAGACTCCTATGTTTTGTTGTATGCTCTTGAGGAGAGTAAGAGTTCCCTCATCCACATCAGAGATATTTGTTCCAGATGAAGGTCCGTGGAGAGAATTATCTTTGCAAAGAGCAGTTCCATGGCAAAGTTCATCAATATAGCCGGTTATATTGCGGGTGGTAGAATCCGGTAGATTCGCCAAGGACTTTTCCATTAATTCGTCTTCTTGGAATATGGCAACGGAAAGTTCCACCATGCTGTAGATTATCCGTGTACTCAGGAGATACTCGGGGCTTGAATTGTTAGCCAGTATCCAAAAGCAGGCGGCATATTTGATGTATTTATCTCCGAGAGCTTTTCCGGTCGAGAATACATCCAGCATCTTTAGCTTGTAGCTAAAAAGAATCGCCTCTATAACTGAAGCTTGGATAACCCACATCGGTGTTTCCATCTGAGATGGCAATCGAGAAAAGTATTCGGCCATCTTAACAACCATTGTTGTTGACATGTCAACGAGCTTATGTGGTATTTCGGCAGATTTGTCGGCAGTGTCCTCAGCTTTCACAGCAGCCATGATATAGGAGTCTGATACAGTCGGTATGGCATACAAGGTTTTGTCCAACCAAAGCTGATCGTCTGTCTCTGACCGCTGGCCTTTGGTAAGAATAAACTGGACGCCTCTGCTAATGGCATTTACAACCTCGGCCGATATCATGTCAGTGAAACTAAAAGATGCCACACTTTTCAGAATCAGGAGAGCATAGGCGGTCTCTTCAGCAGAGTCCGAGATTCCCCAGGATCCATCTTGATTCTGGGTGCGCAGTGTTCGGATTAAGGCCTGACAAAGCGTGATCGGAAGTTGAAACTTCATAAGATCGTCGGGTAATGCGGCCAGATGTCCTTCACTCCAGCGCTGGATATAAGACATCAATGCTTCACACATCAGCATCGTCGGATAATAAGGCGAGATATTCTAGTAATGTTAGAGCAAAACCCGTATTTTCTAACGATCATAGTTTGACATACCCATTTGTCCTTTACCATTCGGTCACAGTGAAACCATGCCTCGCACAGGTAGCGAATGCATTTTTCAATTTGTGGCTGGTAGCGATCATCGAATGAAAGCAACACCAGAGCAGTGAGAACATTAGCATTGGTACTTATGCTAGTATGCGTCTCGTATGGATATGTCGTAAAATGGTTTTCTCGTTCAAATTGATCGACCAATGCCTGTGGCGAGTAGTGTATTCCCTGAAGCGCAAGGGCTGCTAAAGCCTTGGCCGTGTCATCCGCATCAGGACATGCCTGCGGGACTATTCACAGTATGTTAGTGAAAGAAAGCAACGTCTAGAGTAAAGGCACTCTACCGAATCCCACTACTCCATGCAGCTTAATCTCGCTTTCGATCTGCTTGCCAACTTCTTTAAGTCTGCTGTTTGGTTCGATGCCATGGCGTATGAAGTTTGTTGTCACCTTTCCTGGATTAGAATTTTCATCATACTAAGCACATGAATAAAACATACCCATGCCCATTCAAATACTGTGGTTGGATATCCTGCAGCCACAAGCCCTGATCCATGACCAGCTCCGTTGGAGATTGCACGCCGAATGTATTCCTCGGCCTCATCATCCCACACAGGATTATACATCAGATATGCTGCTGTCGCCGATGGCGATGCTAACATGCTGCCAAGAACTTTGTAATGGGCCAGCCCTCTGAAGTCGACCTTCCCAATCAAAGCTTCTAATGAGTGTAGAAGAGAAGATTGTGGGCCGCTGAAAATAGTATTCAAGTCGATCTTTGAAAGTTTCTTCGACTGAACCTTGGTCAAGTATGTCCGATCAAAGTCGAATGTGTGCCCCTCCGCTTCCAGGAGATCAAATATCGCTGGTAATCGAAGCTCCAGACTAACAGGCAAAATACAAGTTGCTAGCAAGTGGTTGAGGCTGTTCAAAGCTGTATCTAAATATGCCTTCGCTTTACGGATCCTCAAGTTGAGGTCTTGACGGTCCGTCTCAAAGGAGTCGCTCGCATGTCTTTGTAGTGCAAGAAGAGCTGTTAAGGTGCTGGCAATGGAATCCAATTCCGACGTGGCTCCACCCCAACTACCACATTCGTTTTGTTGCTGTAGAAGGGCCTGAAAGGCAGCTGGAAATGCCCATAGAGACTTACCTTGGATGGATTTTCTGACCATTGCAATCCATGCGGTATCGTATATATTGCCAGACATGGTACCCAGTCCATAGGTTGGATGGTAAGACTTATCAAAACTCTCCAACAAACTTCGCTCCTTCATATCGACAAGAACCGCCACTGCATTTTCATTCATGTTGCTCGATGGATACCAAAGGATGTAAGGAAAGGAAACTGTAGGTGAATGGCTGATGGGATTGGAATGAGTTCAGACATGCCTGGCTTTGGCAACATCTTAAATAATAATTACCAGCATGCGTCTACTTAGACCGGAGTACAGAACGTATGAGCCTTTCACTGGCTTACCTTTCATCTTTCGATCGACATAATACGTCGTCATGGGATTGAAGGGAGAGAGGACTGTGGGACCTCCTGGAGACGGGTTGCTGGTAAGTTCTTTATCGTGTAGTAGTTTGCTTATTTTTCAGCGACGCCTCACATCCTCCAGCAGCCACCGCTATGTACCATGTAAAGGTTAATAATATGGCGTACGGAGTAAAACCTCGATCTCGGCGACTCCGATATAAATCCCCATCCAAAATTACTTGGAATGACAACTAGTGGATCTAACTAGTAGGAGAATAGTCCAATAGTCATTTCAATAGTGCGGGACGATCGTGGTGATCGGCGTCGATCATTTCCTGCTATAAATTTTGCCGGCAGGGTCGATCCATACTTAATCTGTACCAGATCTAAATACCTGCATTGTCTGTCTCAGGAATATCTACTAATCAAGGTGGATGATCAGTTAATTGGGTAGGGATATGTAGGCTAAGAAGATCAAAGGCAGGGATATATAACCCAACGATGTCGTTCGAAATTGGAGGCCGTGAAAGGAGACAGAGAAGGGAAAAATAAAAAAGAAAAAAAAAGGAAAAAAAAGAAAAAGAACGTGCTCAAACCAGATCGCCTGCTTTGCCTAGGAGATACGCCCAGCATTATAGTGGGTGGGGAATACCCTATTTTTCTTTAAATATTATTGTTATTTCTACTCCGTATTGAAAATTCTTGTTTTCTTTTCTGATAATTTAGCTTTTGTATCTTAATTCTCTGTTTCTACTGTTACCCGTCGATCTATCTCATGCTGTGGGTCCCTCATAGCGTCTCAATGTACAGGACTCTCGGGCTGAAGATTTCTTGGGTTCAGCCTATAATGTCTCCCACAAAGCACATTTCTCTCATAGATTAGGAGTACCTTGGGTTGTGGAATGCATATAATACCTATACTTCGTCATTTGTTCTGTCTGACTTGCGTCCTCTCTTATAGCCTACAATTTCGCTCGAAATTATGGGTGTCATTTCCGCCGTCACGGCTTTGGCTTCGGTCAACGAGAACTTCATTTTATCTATCCTACTATTCCTCCCAGTCGCCTTGATCGTGCGGAGTATATATCGTCTGTATTTCGACCCACTCCATCACATACCTGGCCCTAAGCTAGCCGCAATCTCTCATGTCTATGAGTTCTATTACGATGTCATCCGGGGTGGCATGTTCATCTGGGAAATCGAAAGGATGCACCAAGAATATGGTCCGATTGTACGGATCAATCCCCGTGAAGTCCACATAAAAGATCCGTATTTTTATGACGAGCTCTACGCTCCAGCCCAGGGGGGCCGCGACAAGGATCCCAAGTCCGTTGAGATATTCAGTTCCCCCACTGCGTTGGTTGCAACAGTTGACCATCAAACGCATCGCATGCGCCGGAAATTACTCACGAACTTCTTTTCAAGGCGATCAATCGAGAAGATCGAGCCTGTTATTCACGAGTCGCTTTCGACATTCTTGGATGGCCTTATGAGGGCCTACAAGGAAGGCTCAGTAGTAGAGCTCATCGACAGACTCCAAGGGTTGACCGGCGACGTCATCACACAATATGCGTATGGAGAGAGCTATGGGCTCCAGGACCCCAAGAACGTCGGAAAGGGCATTGTAAAGGTTGTTCAGGAAGGTACAGAGGAAATCCACCTGCACAGGTTTTTCCCTATCATCCAGCGTTCTTTGCGATTAGTGCCCTCGGTCTTCATGACCCGGATCTTTCCAGCCCGGGCAGCAATGTACGACCTGTTGCGTGGGGTAAGAAATAAATCAATAGAGGTGCTTCGGCAGAAGGACACGTCCAACCCTCCTGAGAGGATGACCATGTTTCATGCTCTTACAGCTCCCGAGGTCCCCCCTGAGGAACGGACGTTGAACCGCCTTGAGGATGAGGGACTGGTTCTGTTTGCCGCTGGTACCGAGACCACAGCGACGACCTTGGGAGTGGCTCTATTCTACATTCTTAATGATCCAACGGTCCTTACAACCCTCCGCAGAGAGGTTGAGCAAGTCATGCCCACTCCGCAAAGCCTGGCAACGTGGCGCCAACTTGAAAAGCTGCCGTATTTGGTATGTACCGTGTATACTTGTGCTGGCCGTTCCTAGGGTCCTGGTTAATAGTTTATTTCACAGAACGGGGTTATTCATGAAGCCCTACGGTTTTCTGGCCTAGCTATGCGGCAACAGAGAGTTTCGCCGACGGAGGTAATAAAATACAAGGATTATGCCATTCCACCTGGGGTATGTTGTCTCTTGATAACCCCCCTGTAACGGCGGGCACCACTGATCAACGCAAGTAGACTCCCGTTAGTATGCTCCAATACTTCTTGCATACAGATCCAGAACTCTTTTCCGATCCCAAGAGATTTTACCCTGAGCGTTGGATGCTCGCGGCTGAGCGGAATGAGGGGATTTCAAGATTCCTGGTGACATTTGGCAAAGGCACCCGATCCTGTATAGGAATGAAGTAGGTTGACGTCATTTCATTGAGGCATTCGTCCCGCTAACTTCGAATACCACAGCCTGGCCTATGCAGAATTACATACTGTCCTAGCCGCCATTGTCCGTCGATTCGACTTGGAGCTGTACGAGACGACTGCGGAGGACATCCGTTTTATGCGAGACAAACTGCTTCCACGGGCCAAGGATGGCCCTTGGAGAATCCGAGTGAAGGTTGTTGGTGTCCGTGAAGAATAATGCCTCGCTGCTGCGTATAGCAGTGGAAGAACTGCTAAAAAAGCCAAAAAGTCATTCTCCATGCTGTACACCCTTGACATTGCGCACATTCGGGAAAAACCACATTGAGATCTTTCAACACCTAGATTCGTAATTATTATTTTAACCTCAAAATTTAGTGGTTTATCTACGACACGAATATCGGTTTGAATGGAAATCAGTCGTCATAGTAGGAATCAATCCCTCCCAACCGGTAACCACTCCGAAAAGCGCGCTTCAGCATGCTGTAGCATTATCGGGCATACAATACAAAGGTGTACTACTGAATCATTACAAATCCAAGTTCTCATTTTGTAATTCATTCTCATTCAATGCTCAACCCCACTCTAGGATGTAGTAGACGGGCGGACAAAATGACCACTCACGCGAACACTTGCATGCCGATGTAGATCCTCGAGCTTGCAAGTAGGATGCAGATCCTCAGAAGAATCCCCCCAAAAAGCGGTGAGAGGGAATGTGAATTATTCGCTATTATAGGTTTGTAGTTCCTTTTTTCCGGAAATCACTAGCTATTTCTTGGGGTCCGAGAGAGAGAAAAAAAAAAAAAAAGTTATTCGTAATTATGATCAATTATTGTGTTAGCTGGGTGGAAACATAAATTGTTCAGAGAAATGTAGAATGGCCATAGAAAGTCTGTCTCCTGCTTGTGCTGTCTGGAAAATACTGATTATCACCGAATCCAACCGAAACCATGGGCCAAACTGCATCGGCTCCCAAGCCAGGAACCCAGATCCAAGTCATCGGCGCCGGACTGCCCCGTACAGGTACTGCATCATTCAGCACTGCCTTGAGCATCTTGCTCGACGGCCCTGTCTACCACGGCGGCACCCAGACGACACGCGGCCCGCCCTCTGAGTTGAAATCATGGGTTCGCATCCTCCGCGCATGGCTGGAAGGCGAGAAGCGCACCGTCTTGTCCCTCATCGAACGCCGTCTTAATGGCTATGCGGCCATCACCGACACCCCCGGTTGTCAGCTCCTCCCCGAGCTGCTGGAGCTTTACCCGGATGCCATGGTCGTATGTACCGTGCGCGATCCGGTCGCGTGGGAGAAAAGTATGAATCAGATCCATAGCTTTACACGCCTATGGTTCCTCAAGGCTCTCCTCCTCCCACTACCGGGTATGAGACACTTCGTCGACTTTAGTTGGTTGCTACGCCAGCAGTGGAGCAATCTATATGGGGATGGTCGACGGTTTAATTCAGTGAAGGAGGTCAGCGACACACTTCCCCAGAGGGGGGTGTATTCCAGGCATGTAGCATGGCTGGAGGAGAACGTGCCCGCCGATCGGCTTGTATTTTTTGATGTTCGAGAGGGTTGGGAGCCGCTGTGTAAAGCGCTGGGCAAAGATGTCCCTACGGATATACCCTTCCCGCATATCAATGATTCTGAGCAGATCACGCGCACTGCGCGGTATCACATTCAACAGGCCTTGCTCCGATGGGTGGGGATCTTTGCTATCGCTGGACTTGCTATTACAGGCTTTATGTGGCGACGATGAAGTGATAGTGAAGTGGGTGGCGTATAGGGGTGGTGGGGTATGACGCATCATGCCTAGGAAGATTTAAACTAGGAAGCCGCTTGCTCCATCAGTCCAGGCAGGATCAAGGTGGGGAGAGGCAGCCATTATGCTGGTTACTGTGGTGTGTGATTTCGTCCGACTTCTTTTAGCTGCAAGGATGCGCCTTCGAACAACAGAATTCTACTAGCTTGTGGCTTTCAATAGTTAGGCTCGACTAGGGAACCGAATTGGATTGATGGCCTGCAAGTCAGGTCAGCCCAGCTGCAGTGGACCAAGTGACGATGTGGCTAGCTGAATCCCACTGCATAGTAGTCGAAGGATGACGGAGAGGCTAGATTGTATATAGCAACTACCGGAGAATGATATTTTTCGAGGAAATGACTAGTGTAGGTTTTACAGGCCATACCTGCTACAGGGCGGGTAATAAATATGATCACTAGTTCAAAGAAATGATCTGTCGATGTTACATTAGCATATATGGAAAAATAAATATCATTCTACTCCGGAGTACGTGCGAGAAGATCGTGAGTGGAGCTGTGGCACGGGTTATATTTTCAATACAGCTAGCAATTTTTGTATACAAACACCTCCCCACAGGGATCGGCATGACCTGTCAGATGTGCTGCCATCGGATCTTCTGTCGATCATTTCGGCAGCTGGACCCCATGTGTATTATATACGAGTAGATACCGTTCAAGATCACCCGTGTAAATGCTGTCCTAAATCCATCGTGGATCACCCCTTAACTCTATACATTGCCTGGAATGTTACGTTGGAGAAACTCGATGCAAAGGGGCAATTGAATACATTGTTTTTTCTCCGAGACGATTGAGAACTAGGTTCGCGTGGTTAACCAACTCCGAATCTTTACCTGGTGTCAAGCAGTTGCCATTACTCGAATTGTCCGACCACTACAGCATGACAGTTTACTTCTCAGGGACCACAAGCATCCAGAAGATGCCGCAGATGATGCCCTCATCAGCCTTTCTCGAGCTGTATACCGCCCAGAACGTTGCAGAACCGCAGAACAAGGAACAGGTTCGTTTGATTCAACGGGAGAAAAGAGGGATTGATATCCCCTAACAGTTTTATAGATCATCTGTGGGCCTCTAGACTACCTCCTATCGACTGGGGGAAAGAACATCCGAAACAAGCTTATGCTAGCGTTCAATGAGTGGCTCCGGATTCCACCAGAGAAGGCAGAAATTATAAGCGATATTGTGCATCTGCTGCACACAGCATCTCTGCTGTAAGATTTACCTCCTGATCAAGATACCTTTATTCTATGGTGAACCGTGGCTAATTCGAGTACTGCAGGATTGACGATATCCAAGACTCCTCTAAGCTTCGACGAGGGAAACCAGTCGCCCATAGCATCTTTGGTGTGGCTCAGACCATTAACTCCGCCAACTACGCATACTTCCTGGCACAGCAGAAGCTGTCCGCTCTACACAGCACAAGTGCTAATGATGTCTTTGTCGAGGAGCTTCTGAATCTTCATAGGGGCCAGGGGATGGATTTGTACTGGCGAGACACTCTGACGTGCCCTACGGAGGAACAATACATGGGCATGGTTCTAGACAAGACGGGGGGGTTATTCCGACTCGCAGTCAGGCTCATGCAGTTGGAAAGCCATCATACATGGTACGGCAGTCTAGCCGAATATCATTTTATGAGCGTGACTGACAAAGTAAACCTAGTGACTGTATACCCTTGACGAACACCCTCGGCAAGATCTTCCAGATCCGCGACGACATTCTTAATCTCACGGCCAGCGAGTATGCCAAGAATAAAGGCTTCTGTGAGGACATCACGGAGGGGAAGTTTTCGTTCCCTATTATCCACAGCATCAACAGTGACCCGGAGAACATGCAGCTTGTGAATATCCTGAGACAGAAAAGTGACGATGATGCTCTAAAGGCCTATGCGGTTGACTACATCACCTCGACGCGAAGCTTCACCTACAGCTACAAGAAGCTGAACTCATTGATTGCAGAGGCCGAGTCAATGATGGATGAAATGAATGCACAGATGGGCCCCTCCACTGGTATGTCTGAGTTTTTAGAAATGCTGAAGCTCGATTAATGCTCTTAATACCTCTGTCATTGTATGGCACTCTTATAACACAGAAGGCCCGCATGGATTATTCTATACCGCTGTGGTCTTTCCGTTTGTTCCTCACGCGTCCAGCAGTGGCACAGTCAAGTTGGATACCTCGTCTCCCCATTTGAAGTCGGGTAATTGGTAGCTATTTAAGTACATTGGAATAATCGCATAAGAAATTTATGAGCAGGAGATATCAGTCGATTTCTTGAGGCAGACTCTACTGCTGTATCTAGATTAGAGACTGGAGGTCACCAGGATGGTTTACCGCAAAACATCCTATTGACTGTTCTGTTCCTATCTACTCCGCCGATTCATTTCCCAAGGCCACCCGACGGGGCCACTTGGAATAGCATGGCAAATGGTGGTTGTCATTTTATATTTCGATAACTCTGTCTAACGTCCTCAGAATGGAAACATGACGTAAACTGCGTTCTTCACGCCTGCCCGATCAACATTAGCTCGGTCTCTATCTCCGACAGGATCTTCCTTTCATCATATTCGATGGCCCTCCATTTTTCTTTGACTACCTCCGAATTTTTGCGACTGCGGATGGCGAAGAGAGGATGCTATGGCGCTGCTATTACATGTGGCTCAGCTCAGCCTCCTTATCCTGATCGTCATATCGATTATTAGTGGCCGATATTCCCCTGTTAAGGCAATACTACCTGTAGAATATATTTGTGTAAAGGCGCCAGTATATACTACTGAGTTCTAGAGATCATAACATACTTATAAACTACGAGCCGTTCTCTATAGAGAGAAGAGTCATAACATTAAAAAGATCAACAGTACCTTTCCACTCTAGGTAAATATAGTCAGAGATAGATATCTACTACAGAGTAGTAATATTCTCCTATATAAATCAGAACCTAGATCTAGAGATAGCTATTTATTCTAAGTTATCGGACCATGATACACCTTACTTAATTTAAGAGAGCTCCCTTCAATCAACGATTTTCATTCCGAGTGACTTTAAATTCGGCTAGGATAGTAAAACGTCTATAATTCTCGTTCCTGGAACAGGCATATATGGCGGTGAAGCCTTCGAACCAAGTTTGCAAAATTGCTCAAAGTCAGCATATTCGGAGACCCAGTTTAGCTTAATATACCTGGTTGTATGTATAATAAGGCACCAAAAAACGTACAGTTTGTAGTATACGCGATAAGCTATATTGTAATCTGCACACAAAAGAAAATGGCTGTCGTCGGTTGGTCACAAGGAAACAACGGCTAAATATAACCTCTCTCAACGCCGCAACATGCAATACGTTATCAAGTCCATCACCACACCGTTCTTCTCCACCGCGCTCCTGCTCCTGCTTTCAAACTGATAGCCCGCCTTCTGCAGGACTCTTGCACTTGCCTCGTTACCCTCGAACACAGTTGCCTGTAACCTAATCACATGGGGAAATCTTTCGAATGCCCATTGGGAGAGGGCCGTCACAACTTCAGTGGCAATGCCACGACGCCAGTGGTTTTCACCGAGCCAATACCCCATAGTCATCGTCCGATATTGCACATCTCCTTCGACTTCCAACCCGACTCCGCCAATCACTCGGTTGTTATCTTTTCGGCAAATGGCAAAGGCATTCAGTTCGGGTTGCGAGATTGTCGTCGCTATCCACTTCTTGGCATCGTCGACACTGTATGGATGGGGAAACCGATTGGTCATCCATTGTGCTATCCGGGGGTTGTCCGCTTCTCGGGAAATATCTTCGGCATCGCTTTCACAGATGGGCCGGATGAGGCATTTTTCTAGATATAAGATTGCCTCTGTCGGCTGGGCCATTGAGAAGACGGGGACAGGTAAATCGATTGTTTGAGATGATGGATAGTTCAGGCCCGGGAATAGGGATCAGGTTCTATACGATCAAATGAGATCTATCCTCTCGACTTCAAATAAGATTAGACCTTGATTCCTGGAGAAACCTCAGTCTGATGAATATTATAAGAATATGTACATCATCGAGAATGAGATGGCGGCGTTCACGCTTTTGGACTGTGCTGAAGGCATGACTCATTCAATCACATGAAACCGCGATGGGCCCGTCAGCAGTAGTAATAGTAATAATAGTATACCAACAATGAAATAAACTCCCTTAGTATGTCTGGCCTGGTCCCAATATTTGACCACTGAGCAAATGCAAATGCTTCCTCCAATACATCCCCCCAGGGTAATAATAACCTACGCCCCCCTAACGATTCCCAATGGCTGCCCATAATGCCCATATTAGTGACATCGTTCAACCAGTATGGGTGTCTCACATAGGCTACCGTTAGAGTGTAGTCGTCCAAACCCCATCCTCCACCGAGATGCATAGCTTTGGTGACTATTCGAATAACAGAGGATCGTGGCAATGGCAAACGGCATAATCGTGCCGGGGTCTGCTTCAGGATAGCGCTGGGTTATAGCGATGTCACATTGGCTAGAGCCAACATATTTAGCCACTGATCCCCGCTCTTGTTAGACATGGAAATACAAGACACGGCCGCTCTACCCTCAACCATATGCGACACCTACAGAGTGCGTCTTTCATGGTGCAGTTAGACGTGAGACAGTTGGACAGGGCCAACTGGTCATTGTCGCCTGCAAACAGGCATGTTTTGTCGGCAAAAACGAGCAAGCTGTCTTGCTCTCGATCAAGTGCTGCCGGCAGTCGATCTTTTTCACATTAGAGTTAGATCACTGAGATGACGGGAGTGCATACAGCGCATTGAGGAGCACTCGGGAGCTCCGCTGTCACAGTCCAGATTAGCCTAGGAGGGCAAAGATGTAAACAACGACAGCGTACCGGTGCATACTGACGATGAGCTATCTGGCATTGAGGGACTGACTCATTTAACTTACAGATGGCCCGCTGCTGAATAAAAAGACCCATCAACCACACAAAGACAAGCCCGCCAACCTAGCCTGACGATATCCCACCAGCAAAAATGGCTCAACCACCTTGATAAGAGCCTGTTGGTCGATGTCCAAATGCGATAAGTACAATATGTCGGTCATAATCTCAGCAGTCAGTCACGAGCCTCCATTTGCCCGTGATCCATGGGATCCAGTGGCCCTTAATGCCCGATCGGCGTGCGCTATTGGCAACATAGGCATCATGCAAAGCTTAGCACTACATCTCGATGGTCATCCCAGTTTGGTAGTCCCTCTTGCATTGTCATATATGCAACCTACCAACTGTCAACTACAGGAGCTTTCTATATCGGACGTCGAGCTAGAGGAATGCCAATGCTCCACCCGGTCCCTACCAGACTCGTGGACTGCTTCTGCTCGGTCAGACGTGATATACACAGGGCAACGCGGCCGAAATTTCGATAGACGACAGATTAACTTTCCCGAAACAGGAGACTGGCTACGGGCCGCGCAGATTCTACGTTGTACGCACATGGGCCATCTGAAGCCGTATGTGGTCTTCCAGATTAAAGATGCGAACATATATATCGACTGGAATTTATATCTCTCCTACGTAGAGCACTAGATTTAGGCTGTTAGCTAGGAATAATCGGTCTTGGCGTTTGGACTTTTGAATTTACTCCCTATCAGCGTGGGCTTTAGTACTATGAAGTAGAGCTCTCCTCGTTTAGCCTTATGATATCCTTAGGGAGCGGGAGTGTCAACTGATCTTCGATTTTTGCAGTTTGCAATTTCGGCATCCTAACCCCGACTTGCGCTTACAGTCATATTCTTTTCGACTGTTGAGGCACCCGAATCCATGATGGATCAAGAGGACGGCGATACAACTAGTCCACGTAGGAATGCGGACTGGTCGAGTTGATGGGCTGTTAACATGAGCCGTGTAGTAAAACGTCATCAGATTCCTTTTAGGCGCTTTGCTATCTCCGATTCTTCTCATCCGGTATCTCCGCCTGTCTGATCTCAGGTTGATCTGAACGCTCTAGCCTCTGCTCGGACTTGGACTCTGATGATTGGCCAGCACTTGATGGAGCGAACATCATCTCCCACATTAGTAGATATGACAGTCCAGTCGGGCCACATTGACCAATCCAAGACTATATGAAGTCGCATATCAATTGAAAAAATAGCCATGACTGCTTCAGACCGCGTAGAAGCGACCGACATATAAATTCCCAGCAAAGCCCCAGAAAGGAAGCAGAGTAGAACTTCCCAGACTCAACCAAGCTCCCCACTGAACAGAAACATTTCTTTCACATTCGGGTTCCTAATTCATTTCACTCACTATGCGCATCTTCGTCACCGGCTCCACCGGCTTCGTCGGCTCAGCCGTCGTCAAGGAGCTCCTCTCCGCAGGACACAAAGTCCTCGGCCTAACCCGCAGCGAGAGCGGAATCAAGCAGCTTGAGAATCAAGGCGTCGAAGCCCTGCACGGTACCATCGAGGATCTTGAACTCCTCAAGAAAGCCGCCTCCGAATGCGACGCCGTCATCCACCTCGCCTTCGTCCACGACTTCGCCGACTTTGCCAGCTCCTGTGCCACGGACCGCGCCGCCATCACCGCCATGGGCTCCGTCCTGGCTGAGGCAGGCGGAGACCGCGCCATGGTCATCACCTCCGGCACGATGCTGCTCCCGCACGGCAAGCTGGGCGACGAGGACGATGCCCCTGACATGAGCAACCCGATGTCTGCGGCCCGCGGCGCATCAGAACAGGTCTGTCTCGACTTTGCCAAGCAGGGTGTGCGGGCTAGCGTTGTCCGACTTCCGCCTACGACGCATGGCCTTGGGTTCTCGGGCTTCATGGGTCCTTTTGTGACGGTCGCGCTGCAGAAGGGTGTCGCGGTGTATCTGGGCGAGGGCCAGAACCGCTGGTGTGCTGGGCACCGCGACGACGCGGCTAGGTTGTTTCGGCTGGTGGCGGAGAAGGCCACGCCTGGGTCGATCTTCCATGCGGTGGATGAGGAGGGTGTGCCGGTGAAGGAGATTGCGATTGCGGTTGGGAAACAGTTGGATATTCCTGTTGTCAGTATCCCGCCGGAGAAGGCAGAGGAGCATTTCGGCTGGTTCTGGTTTGGTGCCGTAGCTGATAATGTGGCCTCGAGCGCGAAGACGACCGAGCGGTTGGGGTGGACTCCTGAGGGGGCGACATTGTTGGAAGATATTCCGGCTATTGTTGACTTTATGAAGTCTCAGGCGGCGTGATATGCAGAGCCGATTGTTGGTAGTCACTTGGATCTCGATAGCGTATGGGAGTAGCTCAACTAGATTTCGATGGTATTGATCCAGCTCAATCAAATGGTAGAAGAAAGCTTATGACTATGGTCAACCTGTGCCACGTGGAGGTGGCTGACTGACCACTGTCAGCTGCAGATGGGAACGGATGCTCCGGTAGAAGGACCCTTTCAGTTGAGCTCAAAGTAAACGATTAACGTCATCATACTGCTCTTCACGCGTCCCCTAAGCCTTGCGTGCTTTCAAGCTCGTCTTACTGTTCTTGACAGCACCCATAGACGAGCGAGCCATGACAATTAAAAATGATCATGCAGTATTTAGTATTCCCTATAGTACCGCTCAAAGTAAAAGAAAGCAACTTCATCAAGAGCTCAGGATCGACTCTGTCTTTCAGCCTTTTCCCCATGTCATTGGTTGTGGCTGACTTCAGTCATCATGGCATAGGAGAGATAGTCCAGTCTGTGGTGAAGAAAGAGTTAACTATAAAAGGGGGGTTCCATCTACATAAAAGCAGCACTTACCATTGGGACTGTGCAACACCTAGCAAACATACCTTCAGCCGCACATAACGCCTTAAATGATTCAAGGGATGAAGGAGCTTCGCGCGCTATATTCGGAATGTTAGCCATCGTGACATGATAGCGAGGAGTCACCCAGTAGCAGAACTTACGGGGCTTGCAGTCAACGTCTGCCAAATCAAACGCTTGGGCTTTACAGCACTGAGCTTGGGTGTAAATTAGGCCAGCACCACACACGGAGCTATCACCGGCCGCATTTTCGCCCTGCCCGTCTACGGGCATACCAAGGATGGCAGCTAGGAGGATCGCAGAGAGCTTCATGTTGCAGTGGGGAAAGCAAATTCGTGGTGTAAGTAATCAGAAGTCAGCTTGATCGACCTAGAGGAAAACTAAATAGAAACTAGGAATCATTGCTTCGTGACGAAGAGACGAGTTTATACTGCGGGAGGAGGAGCCTATACATACCACCGGACGATCACAGTGGGAAGGAATGAATGTCGGTGTTCTAGTCATCAAACGATCAGTTGTAAGGGATGCAAGGATCTAACTTTTGACTCTCCGCATTGAAGGAAATTCCACATTTTCTCCATCACAGATCTCTACTATTGGACAATCACTGACAGGGTGAGAGACCTACAGGACTAGTAGATAATGCGCAGATCAGCGAGCAGCTAAGATGAAATATGTGGCTCCACAGGCGTTCATTGGACTCGATTGATGCGATCGGCGCATCTTATATCCGTTTGAGATCGATCGGCGCCTAATGCAAGGGACTTGTCTTCGGTTCAATCTGGCTATTGGCGAAGTTTAAGAATCAGAATATTCTAAGGAATTGTGCTTTTACCTGGGCCAGGCATGATTGGCCTACAGCACACACCCGGTCTGCAAAGCGAAGCTCTTACACCGTACCTTACATCAGGATGATTTGGTCACACTAGCAGACCACTGGGAACTGTAGACTATGGATGCTCTCGTAAAAGAGCCCTCTGCATTAAATATTAAGTATCTCTATCTCTATCGCTCATTTGACCTCAAAATAAACGGTTTTTGTAATCGCATTCCCCTCCGTTGCATCGCCAACTAAGCCTTGGGTACTTTCGGAATCGCCTTTCGGCGCTTGACGTTGCCCATGGACCGATGCATGAGTTCCCAGCACCTCATTGATAGTATGATCGCGTACAAAGTTGCCGGAAAGCGACGAGATGGCATATTTGTCACCCGAAAACCTATGACGCTCAGTGATAGCGAATGCATTGTGACTCGGTTGGAGTTCGATCATGAGGCGGCCAAGCGATGGAATGGCGGTGGTGATGATGCTGAGGTTCATCATCACTCTGCTCTGGTCAGTGCTGGGTCTCGCCATTGCATTTGGTTAGGTTACTTACTGGGCCCATATTGTGGAGTCGATGTTTGTCCCTGTGTTTGATTAGTACCATATCCTTTGCACGACTGTAAATACACTCACATGTCCGGTCGGGCGAACTAATTGTAATATTCGCGTAGTGCATTTGGATTCCGGTTGCAATACACACACTGGATACTTGTCAGCTTCAAGTCCTCAGCGGAAGTTAGAGCGGAGATGCGCACATCAACCGACTGGCGAGCATGGCCATGATGCGGAGTCGCTTCAACCTGCTGATCTGGACTTTCTGGAGAACAGCACACGGAAGGAAGACCAGCGCTGCGTCGGTAATAATATTCATAGTCCAGATGTAATTTGATAGTGCTTCCTGATTGTTGATTATCAATTGGAGTCCTCTGGGCTGTAGATTCCATCACTCACTCGATTGACACAACGGCCTGTGGTGTCCCACGGATGAGGCAGAGCGCATTGGAATGCCAGAGCCACGATCGAGGAAGATGCCCATAACCCAATTAGCACCATCAAGCCCTGGCTAAGCCGCAAAACGTTGCCCTGGGCCGTCAAATTGCGGAAAAGGAGCGCGACGGAGAGTTTGCTGCAGGTGACGGTTGTAAGGAGGAGGATCTGCGTTCCGTATATGTACTGGGAGCTATTAGTCGCCTTTATAGGCCACCTGGACGGTTCGGATGAATTGTCACCTTATCGAAGGAAGTCAAGTCGCTGGTCGAAACCAAGTTTATCCTCTTGCCGAGTCCATGGTCGATGGATAGTTGAACAAGCGCGCTCTGGATAATTCCCAGTCCCTGTTATACGCGATAAAAGTCAGACCTTGCAGAATGAAGCTGTACACGATCACGAAAATCATACCGTGGCTCCAGCGAGCAAGATATCATCCGAATAGACCACCCTTGCAATGTACCATCTTGTAAAAAGTCGCACAAAGACAGTGGCCACCGTCAAACTCAGCAAAGTGTACACAGCGACGGCGACATACCCACTGTGATCATCATCTAAGATGGGGAACAAGGGTGGTAGCGTGCCTGCCATGTCAGTTTATGAAGCACAGATACAAGCGGATCAGATCAGCAGAGAATATATGCGAAATCGGAAGGATGGCACGGGCGCACTGGCAGCCCCGGAGCAATAGTTCGTACTCCGGGGGCATGGTCTCTGATTGGCCTGGATAGGTCGATAGCAATCGGAAGAGTTATAAAAGCACGATCCAATCACATATGTGGAGTACCTAGCACTTGGCTCCAAAGTAACTTTAACCTGTAACATTTGATAGGCGGTTTGCCAATGCTTATCCTTGAAGCTTCAATGGACTCTTGAGTGGCACCGTTTTATTGTTTAGGATTGGCCAGGAGTCCGTCGGACCTCGGCCGTCTCCGCGAACCAGACGATGCGAGTCAGCGACTACGCGGCCGATGTTACATCGTGCCGGTGGTCAAGGTTTCTATTTCCCACGAGCCAATCTGGCTGTCTAAAGTGGTATCTCGAAGCGTGTGCGTTTCTCCATCCAGCCCTGAAACCACCATTGGTTTGACTTTTTGATTAATATGGCGGAACCGTGGTTTAAGCACCTTTGACAGGCTTACGAAAAAAGTCAATTCAGATGATAAGGCCTGCCAGGAACATACTTTGATGGTGTTTCGTTAATATTACCAGTTACTATTACACTAGACAGTTCAAAGCTCCAAAATCAAAAATCTCAAGCTAGCCAGACATGGGTGTCTCCGAGGCCTGTCCAGGAGCCACCAATGGACTGGGCACTATTCTATCATGATCTGGACTAATTTTAATAGATTAATAGTGTTCCACCTATTATAACCAACCAACCAGACAACAGTAGACATCGGCTTAAATTGCTTTACTTTCTGTTGTCTGCTGTCTTCGCGTGGAGTGCATTTCCCCTGATTGTCCCCCATCCTTGTTTGTAATGTATATATGCATTACTTCAAGTTGATATCGTCAAAGGTCCGATGAAATTTGAGCGCCATCATGTCCGAAGAAACAATCGAGCTGTCGCCATTTGGGACGAAGGTCGCCCGTGGATATGCGCTGGAGCTGAGAAATGAACATGGAACAAGCGACAGGAAAGGCTTTGGCAACAGTGCCAGTGGTGGGGGTGGCACTTCGTCGAATAATACCAGCGGAAAGCAACGAATGGAGGTACGAAGGAAGCACCTCACAGTGAGAGATGATCGCTAATTTCTCTCCGAATGGAAGCGAAAATTCGGTTCACTCTCCATCCTAGCTCTGTCAGTCACGTTGTTGGCATCATGGGAGTCCATCGCCAGGTATGTCAGAAGCCGCATCCGCCTGAGCTGCTAGTAATTGTCTTTGTCTAGTGGATTTGCTCCCGGTTTGATGAATGGAGGGCCAGCGGCTTTGGTTTGGGGTATGCTACTATCAATGACAGGAACAATGGCACTGGCCTTGTCGCTGGGCGAAATGGCATCCATCTGTCCGCTGGCGGGAGCACAGTACCACTGGACCGCGCTGCTGGCGCCCCCGAGGATCAGGGCATTCAGCACTTGGATGCAAGGTATGAGCGCAAGCAAAATCCGACCGACAATACTGACTTATTACGCAGGTTGGATCACGGTGTTTGGATGGCAGGCCGCTGTCACGAGTATCTGCTTCCTCGTGGCCACACAAATCCAAGGTCTCATTATCCTGAACCACCCGGAGTATGAACCGCAACGATGGCATGGAACCTTGCTGATGTGGGCGGTGATGCTCTTCTCGTTGACCATCAATATCTTTGCGGTTCGCATCCTGCCTTTACTTCAACTGTTGGGCGGCCTTATGCATGTCGTATTCTTTATTGTCCTGATCGTACCTCTGGTGCTATTGTCGCCACGGAGTACGCCCGAATTTGTTTTCACAGAGCTATTGAATCAGGGTGGATGGAGCAGCAACGGAGTCTCCTGGTGCCTGGGAATGTTGACTGTCACATATTGCTTCACCGGTAAGATATACATAAGGTATATCTCTTATATGAACTTCCACTGAAATACGCAGGATTCGACGGCGCTATCCACATGAGCGAAGAGGTCCACAATCCGGCCACAGTGGTCCCTCGCATTCTCATCCAAACCATTGTCATCAACGGCACTCTAGCATTTGCCTTCATTCTGGTCATGTTGTTCTGCATCGGAGACATCCACGCCATCTTACACTCTCCAACCGGCTTCCCTATTATCGAATGTTCTACCAGGCCACCGGCTCCGTCCACGCAACAACAGCAATGCAATCCACCATCACGCTCATCGGTTTCGTCTCCAACATCGCAGTCGTCGCATCCGTCTCCCGCCTCACATGGGCCTTTGCCCGCGATGGAGGCCTTCCATATTCTAGGTTCTTCGCTCACGTGGACGCGACATACCACATCCCCATCCGCGCCATCTGCCTCGTCTGCTGCACCGTTTTCGTGCTCTCCCTCGTCAACATCGCCTCAACCACCGCCCTCAGCGCCATCCTCGCGCTCACTACCAGCTCCCTTTTCATTTCATACATCATCCCCATTGCAATGATGGCCCGGAAACGGATCCGGAAGGAGCGGATTGCGTTTGGCCCATTTGCCCTTGGCCGATGGGGTCTGGCGATCAACATCTACGCTATCGTGTTTGGCATCTTCATATGTACCTTTGTGTCGTTTCCGACGGAGATCCCTGTGACGGCAACCAATATGAATTACAGCGGCCCGGTATTCCTGGGTGTGACCGTACTGTTGATTTGTGATTGGGCCGTAAGGGGGAGAGGGAGGTTTACAGGGCCGTTGAAGGAGTTGTTAACACGGGGTGCTGAGATGTAGTAACGTCACTTTTTCTGAATAATATCCTTTAGCGAGCTGGCTCTTCAAAAGACCACGAATACCCTGAGTAATATGTAGTCCACTAACTACAAACACTGGGAATACCACGCATTTATCACCGTGCAGGTATACCCGCTCGCACACACAGTGGGCCCCGTCCATCCACTCCCTCCGCATTGACCCCAGTGCGCCGCAACGCCAGTGCTAGTCGACGAACCCCCGGACGTCGTCGTCGTGCTCGTCGTAGTAGCCGTGGTCGTAGTCGTTGACGAGGACCCGCCCGCAAACCCAAACCACTCCATATCCTGCGTCCCGTGGATGGGAACCGTATGGCCGACGCCGGTTGCAAAGATCCCCTGCAGATTGGGACCCCAGTTGGTAGTCTGGTAGTTCGCCTGCGGGGTGTTGCTCTCGGTGGACTGGGGAGAGTTATAGTTGTATCCGAACACACCTGCCCACTGCTTGCAGGTTTCGTAGTAGTTCTGCGGGTAGAGCGTGGTGTCTACGCTGCCGTGGTAGATCTGCATGCGCGGGCGTGAGCCGGTATACCCCGGGTACATTGCTTTGGCGATTCCGCCCCAGACCTCTGGGGTGCTGATGACATTGCCCTGCGCGCAGCTGCTGTTCCACCCGTCGACTTGGTTGGAGGAGGAGTAGAAGCAGCCGGCGGAGACGCCTGAGTAGACTGTTGCGGCGGCGAAGAGTTCGGGGTATGTGGCGGCCATCACATTCTGTCGTTTCCGTTAGTTTGCAGTTTCTGTAGTTTCTAATGTGATGCTCACCGTCATCATGGCGCCAGAGCTGGACCCCGTCACAAAGACTTTGCTGGTATCGGCGTTGTATTGGCTGATGGTCCAGGTAACCATGTTGGCGATCGAATTGCTGTCGCCGCCGCCATTATGGGTTAGGGCTGATTGGGAGCTAACGTCCCAGCAGGTACCGCTATAGGGACTCTGAGGGTAGATGACGATGAACCCGTACTGCTCAGCCAGCTGTGCGTAGGGAGAGCCTGTGTAGTATGCTTGTGCGGTTCCGGTACCTAAATCATGTCAACACACTTGCAGTTGATTGAATGGGGGCGTTCCACCCACAATAGTGAATAGCAACGACAATTCCAGGCTTAGTGGCCAGATTCTTGGGCACATAGATGTACATGAGCGTGCCAGAGGGGTTAGATCCAAAGCTCGTCACTTGCTGAAGCGATCCGCTTGTGATTCGCTTGGCGATATCCTTGCCCGGAGAGGCAGAGGATAGGGCCAGGAAACAGAGCAGCGCAAAGAAAAGAGATAGGCCTCTCATGGTGTCGTCCAGAAGAACAGGTCCTTCTGTTCAAGCAGTGTTCAGAGAAACATAATACGCTCAGATCAATGGGCTACGTCGGCTTTTATCATCAGGAACCTGATTACCCGGCTTTTCATCCCAGCAGGGCAAGCAATTCTGGCTAAATTCTATTCTGCAGCAATCGGACAAAAGGAAGACTGATACGTGAGACATTCTCAAACATTTGTATTGCTTAGCACAAGGATAGCGGCCTTTCTCCGCATTCCACGCGGTAATCATTCTGCAGATCGACTAGTAAAGAAGCTTATTTATCCAAAACAGGCTATGGGGGTTCTGCAGCGGGAAATCGGTCTTCGGGCCGGAGTTCCTGGATCGTCAATAGAATAAGGTTGACGGACTGGCAAAATGAATACCCCATCCTGCTAGTGTGCAGGGGTTTTTTTTCATCTAACTGATTGGAGAGTTACGAAGCCAGGGAAAATACGCCGTTGGATTCGTGAACAACTACAGTGGCTGACGCATATATAATCATTGCCAGTACTCAGCATATTCCGGTGGGCCCCCTTGGACAGGACTACGTAAGGTTTCGCATCTGATACTGTGGGCTTCATAGGAACTCCATGTCTGGAGCAGCAAGGACTCCATGAATGCCGTTCTCTGTTCTGGTGGTCATGCCTGATGAAGCACCTGTTCGTCTATCAAGACCTATGTTGATCATCATTTCTCCGGATTTGACCAGAGTTACTCCCATCGCTGCGTCATCACGTTTTAGATCTCCGGTTATGAAAGCATTGGCCAAGTGACCTGCCACGATGTGTTATGCAAATTTCAGAATATTGCCCTAGTCATTAAAATTTCTTACCCGGAGGCCGGAGCTCAATGGAAGGTTTAAGCTTCCCAAGTCTTAGTTATTTCTGGACTGTGAAGCAAGTACCTGTGAAATTCCCTGTTTTGGTTAGTTTTGCTGTTCTGGGTATGACCTCCTAATATGCTGTCTTGTAAACACCGCCATCATCACGACTTCGAGTATATAAGAACTATCACCTTGCTGTTCTAGCCATCCTCTATCCTAAAATGGCCGTCGATAAGATCAGTCTCAATGGGGATCACAGGATCCTGTACAAAACAGCAAATGTGAACGGGAAGACCTATGGTAGGATCTCACCAAATATTTAGTCAATGCCCGATGTTCTCTTGCTGTGGATGCAAATGTCACTATTTTCTCCGCAGTGGTCCATTACAAGGCAATGATTTAACCCATGCAAAATGCCGTGATTTAACTGAGATTGCTTATCAGGTTACCTCCTTGGACAGCCAGCAGCCGGCAGTTATAGAGCTACCATATTCCTGGTACGGTCTTTCTTTTCTCTCCTATGAAGCTGCCCTTGCAATACATGCTAGCTGTAGGCATGTATTTCTCGACTGTCTCACATACTAACACTGGGGTGAAAAGATCCATGGATTCCCTGACCTGTCGATAGGATGGCGGTACCAGATACCCATGTTGCTCGAGAATGGTTTTCGTGTCATTGCTCCTGATTGCCTAGGATATGCCGATTCTGTAAGAGCACGTTTTATTTCACTTTCCTCTCCGCCTTCATCCCTCCATGTCCTTGCCCTCTTAGCTTCCTCTCCAGCTAGACTGTCCGTGTTGCAGGTTTCTTCTCTCTAATGAAGCACATTCAGGACGCCTCAGACGATTACACACTATACAGGCACAAAACACTGGCGCACGATGTTAAGGAATTGGCATCTCAACTAGGAGAATCAAAGATCGTGGTTTGTGGTCATGATTGGTACTTTCTTCCTCACAACACTCCCTTTTCCAATGTTGCCCTGAGTTCCAATTCAAAATCCGTATACGTGAAAATCATCAAGAAGCACCATCTGACAGCCAGTTCCTCAATTAAAGGGGCGCCGCACTCACTTATCGTATTGCGCTATGGCACCCGGAATTGGTCTCCCACGTTGTTACAATTTGCGTCCCCTACATGCCGCCTTCTGCGACGTATGTTCCGTTGGAACTACTTGTGGAGGATGTCTTCCCAAACTTTAAGTATCAAATACAGTTGAAGAGTCGAGAACTCGAGAAAGCAATCGCCACCAAGGACAGATCAGACAGTTTCTGTTTTGTATGTTCGGGGGAATAACAGAGGATGGGAAGTATGGCTTCGATCCCATCAAAGGAGTCCTGCTTGAGAACTTGATGTAGCTCAAAGCTCCCCCGTATATGAGCACAGAGGTGAGTAACAAATAGTTGTTCAACTACAATTCATTTACTGTCTCTGAACAGCGATGTCGAAGTACTTATAAGGCTGACAGTTACGGAAAATCCTTCTAACCAGGAAATCAATTACTATACAGACCGAATTGCTCAGCACGGTATCCACGCACCTCGTAAGTCTACGAAGATGTCCCTCTTCCTGAGCTTTAGCTTCATTTGCACACATTTCATCTTGAACACTCTTCTCACGCATATGGACTATATAGTAAACTGGTATCGTACCATGGAAATCAATCAAAAGGATGAGCTCGCTATCATCGACCGTAAGATCAACGTTCCAGTACTCTTCATCCAGGCTCTCAAGGACCTTTCTCTGCCTCCGCAATTGGCTGAATGGATGGGAGAAGTTATCCCTCAATTAACCATTGAGAAGATCGATACAGGCCACTGGGCTCTAAGGGAGGACCCTGAGGCATTAATGGGATCATTGCGGGCTGGCTTGCCAATATCGGCGCAGAAATCGTCTGACACGATCCACGCCAAATTCTCCCTAATCACTTTTTGATGTTGATTCTCCTCTTTACTGAAATTAGTCAGCTGTGCTTGCTAAGAGTTATTGCATCCTGTTTTTACTTCCGAGGTTTTCGTAATTAAGGATAACCAGTTTATCACGACTTCTACGTAGACATGTCCCAGGTAGTCTCCTTTGATGTCGTATTGTGGTCGGCATGGATAACATATTGGTAAGATCTAGGGATATTTCGTATTCGCATCCTAATTTGCAAACCTGCACGAATATTCGTACTCGCAAGATCACCGTTCGTATGAATATTCGGACAATATCGGACTTTGACAATATCCAACAGTCATCCAAGACAACAACCAATGATAGAGAGTGTAGCATAAGTTATTTATTTTATGAATTTTTACGCAGTTGCACAATATTGGCACGAAAATTTTCATGACTGCATCTTTGATGTGACGGACTGCAGTATGTCTGATAGTTCATCCAATCGAAGTGCCGTTTGGCGTGTCCGTTGTTGGAGCCAGTCATCCTGTCTCATCCAATTCCGAATCGCAAGGTGGACCAGTCCATGCAGACTGAGGGATCCGTCCTCCTGTGTGATCGTGAAGGCAAAAGCATTCAAAATAGAAGCATGCAGTGCAGAAGTCTCAAAGATATGGAATTCGACCGGCGTGATTCCTGAAAGGCAGTTACTTCGCCAGGCAGCGCAGACCAAGGATTTTGACGTCGCAAATCTTTTATCGGACTATTGAATAATTTGGCCCTAGCACTTGTGCTAAGTATCATAATGGAACTGGACTTATCACTGACAAATACAATAGTGCGCCGATGGAGTGGTTTGCAGTCCACGTCAACGTAGGCGACATATTCTCACACTCTAGCGACTGTCCTGAGCGTCGTCAGCAACGGTAGCAGGATCCTGGGATCCGGATCCCCGATCATCATATTGCTTATTGGCTTCTTGAGCCTGTCTCTCTCGAAAAGATACACGCGCTCTGACAGAGATGTTCTCATCGCGGTAGGCGGGGTCAGAGTCCAGGCGTTTTGCGCGGACGAACGTCAGGACGGAGCGGCGGAAGGTAGCGACCGGGATTTTGGTTGGAATTTCGATGAATATATCTTTCTTCCATACATCAGCGTTGATCAGATAGCGAACGGGGAATGGAACGTCGGCATCGAAATCAGCGGCATATTGATTGAAGACAACGTCACGCCAGGTTCTATTGAGGTTTCTGGTTGTCATGGCGAGAATCAAGCTTGAATATGGGCTCTAACTGAGATTTATATGTTTGCGGGTCGTCTGAGCAAAAAAGCTAAGGATGGAGACAGGAGACTTGTGAGTCGCGACCACAACGAGGCTGACGCTCGGCGCGGGGTCATATTGGCCGTGGGCTTTAGGCAATCAGCTGTCTCTGACTACTAGCCAGAGTCCACGACTAAACACTAATATGACTAGCTACTCTATATGACTCTCTCATGATACATGCTGACATATGTATTGAGAATGGTTGTGATGGCCTCGCCTTTCATATGGACCAGGATGACTAGATAGATATATTATCAAGGAACAAAGTCTGGAATGGATAATTTCACTTATATCAGTGAGATAATCGAGACATGTCTGCGCTCTGACCCTTTATCTGTGAAGCTAATTTTATCTCAGTGCTCCGTAGTGAAAATCATTGGTCAGCAGCAAGATTCCCCGCATTAAAATGCTGTCCTTGGGAGCAATTATGTCTGACACGAGGTGAACACAATGGGCGGCCTAATGCTAGGGTGATTGGTTCCTATAGGAGATAAAGATACCCATCCAACCCTTGAGCTGGCGAACTTCATCATTCAACAGCTGTAAAGGACCAGGTGTTATCAGTGCTGCAACAATAGCCTACAGTAGTCCTCTCACTCACACTCTGATCAAGAAATTACGAAAAATGGTAATCTATCGCTATTTAGATAACACCATATGCCTGTTATGGTTACATCCATGCAGACTACAGTGGTTTGTTGCCTTGCTGACAGTAGATAGATATATAATGTTGACTAGAATAAGCAAGCTCCAACATGATACTGTCCAGCTTCGTATTTTAGAACAACAGCTGAGACAGCGCATTAGCTCTTATCTTCAACACTTTTCAGGGTGCTACACTTTTGGTAACGTTACATTTCGCTAAAGTCTCCTATCCGATACCTTATCTTGCCTAGCGGCTAGCGCCTCTGGCCAAGCTGTGTTCCATCCCCTTCAGAAAAGTAAAGCTTGGCCAGCATATGTTACAGCGTCTCGTGGCTATCCTCAAAGCTTCCCAAGCATGTCACTTCGCCTAGCTTGGTCCCATGGGTCTCGAACCGATGGGTTGCGGGGGTGGGACCGGCACAGGCCTGGACGATGCTTAGTCCATCCATGCGGGGTCAGGGGGTCAAGTACTCGAGTAGCAAGGCTGACGCTGCTATGCTACCCGACTGCTTTCCTATCAGCCACCCGTGACTCGGAGCCTGTAATCCGGGCTGTATTATTGGACAGATACTGGAGACCGTCAGCATGGAAACAATCGATTTAATACTGAATACTACGTTGAGGGGTTGGAGTGTAGTATCAGTCTCACGTGGCTCTACAGGGAAGCTATTCCTTTTCATTCATCGCTTTTCAACACTAAGAACGAAATAAATTAAGATGCTTTCCCGTCATCAACAGCATCTTCGTTCAGAGTCCCCATTATCCGCATTGGTAATTATCTCTGCGCACACTCCACCATGTCTGCGAAAATCACTCCCCATGAACAGAGTGAGAGCATCAGTCCCCATGAACAGAGTGAGAGCATCGACGCTCCTCTAGATCTACCGGCAGGATGGAAGTACAGACAACGCCGAATTTTTGGCTTCGACATTCCCTGGTATGCCTCGCCTAGCGTCCAGTTGTTGTTGGTGTCGTTTGTCTGTTTCATGTGCCCCGGAATGTTCAACGCCCTCGGAGGCTTAGGCGGTGGTGGAAAGACGGATGCGACTTTGGCAGACAACATGGTGCGTCAGATGTCACTGGAATTGTAAATATTACCACTGATAATTGAACAGAACACGGCGCTTTACAGTGCTTTCGCAGTCTTTGGCTTCTTCGGTGGTACTTTTATCAACAAGCTCGGTGTAAGATGGACTCTCGCTTTTGGGGGAATCGGATATTGCATCTACGCCATCAGCTTGTTGGTCTCTGTTCACGCCAGCGTTTCCGGCTTCAATCTTTTCGCTGGGACCTGGCTCGGTATTTGCGCCGGTCTTCTGTGGACCGCGCAGGGTACCATCATGATCTCCTACCCTACTGAGGAACAGAAGGGACGGTATTTTGCTTGGTTCTGGGCTATATTCAACATGGGTGCTGTTATTGGCAGCTTGGTGCGTCTATCTGCTTACTGTATTCTTACAGACTGACTAACGCGAGACTTAGATTCCCCTGGGAGAAAATATCCATGTCAAGACAAACACTACTGTGTCTGACGGTACTTACATCGGGTTTATCGTCTTGATGTTCGTCGGTGCAATCCTCGCTCTCTGCCTCTGCAACGCTAGCGACATTATTCGACCCGATGGCAGTCGTGTCATCTTGATGAAGCATCCTAGCTGGCAGTCCGAGCTACTCGGCCTCTGGGAAACTCTCCGCTTCGAGCCTTTTGTTGTCCTCCTTTTCCCCATGTTCTTCTCTTCAAACTGGTTCTACGTCTACCAGCAGAACGCAGTTAACGGCGCTCACTTTGATACCCGAACCAAGGCTCTTAACGGTCTTCTATACTTCCTGGCTCAGATAGCTGCAGCTGGCATCTGGGGATACCTTCTGGATGTCCAGGGCGTCCGCCGTTCTGTTCGGGCTAAGATTACCTGGGTCGTCCTCGTCATACTCACCTTTGCGATCTGGGGCGGCGGATACGCCTATGAGAAGACATACACCCGCGAAAGCGTCGATCCCAAGCTCAACCCCGATTTCGTTCCAACTGATTGGTCGACTCCTGGCTATGTGGGCCCAATGTTTCTGTATATCTTCTATGGCTTCTACGATGCCGCTTGGCAAGCCAGCGTCTATTGGTATGTTATATCTCTTTAAACTGCGTCGATTCGTTAACTAATTGTCGTCAAAATGAATAGGTTCATGGGCTCTCTCTCCAACTCTGGTCGTCGCTCGGCCAACTACGTCGGCTTTTACAAGGGTATTCAGTCCTGCGGCGCGGCTATTGTGAACAACCTTGATGCCCGCAAGCTCTCGTACGAGAAGGAATTCATCAGCAACTGGGTCCTCCTCAGCGCCTCCCTCGTGGTCGCCGCCCCTGTCATCTTCCTCAAGATCCGCGATCACATTGATATTCAGGAAGATCTTGCGGGCACGGACGAGACCATAGCAGATGTTCTCCCTGCTAACCATCCCGAGAAGGCTGTGGCTTAGGATGGATGATTACATTCTTGATTCCGGGTTCACATGTATCTGTTCTGCTCATTGGGTAGTCTCTAAGCTTTGGGAATAGCCTACTGTCTAGTATATAATACGCTGAACAGCTAATTATGCAAGTCTGCAGTCATGTGCCTACTTATTTTATGATTCGAGACATATAAAAATACCACAGTAGGTTTATTTGTCCAAAGAGTATCACTGGATCTTTCAAGGGCCCGGCCCCACACATAACCCGAGTCGTTATGCTATGATGGCTTCATGTCATTAGGGACTGGAGTTATGTGTGATTGGCACACCAGCCACCGCCAAGGTATTATCCCTGGCTGACGTCTGGCCAAACTTACGCATCAACTATGCCCCTTCCATGCTGCCGTTCAATACTTGTCCCTGAGTCATTGTGGTCCCTCTGATTTAAACATGTTGCATGCAAGGACACAACGATCCCGAATACTCTGTCTTGGACAGCGAATCTCATGCTTTTACCCCATGTCACACATGTCCCAATTCAGCAAGGAGCCTCTCACGCCCGGTACGATGCTCAAAAGTGACTCTTCGCGAACCTGTAGGATTGAAGAAGTGCTTGCTGAGCGAAGAAAGCCGCTTTTATGTGTATACCGTGCGAGGTACGTTGATCCTGAGCCGCCTGAAGCCTCCTGCTAACTGCGCGCAAGTGCCGATGGAAGGAATTTCATAGCGAAAAACATGATTCAGGGCGAGTTTGATTACCAGCTGAGTCTCCAGAAATTGCTGTCGACTTGCCCAAATGTGCGAGGGGTGGTTGATACCGTCAAAGATCTGGAGATGTTCATCTACCCGTACTTGTCTGGAGACCTGCTTCGTTTAACTCAGAGAAAATTATCGGAAGATACAAGGAGATATATTCTCCGAAGTGCTTTGCAAGGCCTCGTCGATCTCCATGATAGGGATATTCTCCATAACGGGAAGTAATCACGTTCAGAGAATGACATGACCATGCTACTGACCGTCTGTAGACATCAAGCCCAATAACATTCTTGTAGATTATGTGGAAAGTGCTGAGGGTGGAGTCGTTGTCAAAAGCGTGCAAATTTCAGACCTCGAGGATAGAGTCGTTGTACCTAGAGGGAAATGGCTGGCCGGTCCACTATGCGGCAATGCAATATGGAGGAGTCCTGAGAGTTGGTGCCGATCGCGCCAGAACCAAGCCTCCGATGTCTTTTCCTTTGGGGTTGTAGTATGACTACCCTTTTCTACCCACTTTGGGGTTCCAGATTGCTAATGTCTTTTAGATGCTCTATGTGATGGTCAATGAGATGGTCTTCCGTGCCAAGGACAATGAAGTAAACTCCGCGGACTCATGGCGCCATGTCCTTCGCCGGCATATATCCGATTTTGCGGACGAAGACGGCCTCAATGGGTTTCTTGAACATATTGGAGAAGAAAACGCCTTTAACGAACGTTTGAAAGATCTCGCCAACACATTTGGTCCAGAAAATCCTAGACAGCCCTTTGAGCGTTGGGGCTATGTAGAGCCCGATCTTAGGGACCTGGTTGGCAAGATGACGAATTTAGACCCGACAAAGAGGATAACTGCGAGGGGAGGCGCTCCAGCACCGCTGGTTTAGCGAAACTGGTTGATAGCTTGAGAGCGGTCTTTAGCAGTTGTAGAGTTGGCTAAGGGTCATTGGAACGGTCATGAACTTATGATCGCACTTGGAGTCATTTTTAGGCATAATTACCGACAGACCACAGTCTAGGTTGGATCAGCGGGTGAGGTGGAATATATGTATCGTGGTTTAGCCTCGGTCCATCCCTCGTCCCACACTCGATTCAACACTCATAAGGCGATAGACTAAGGCCTCATTTGATCCACATCTAGCTCAAGCAGTATTCTAGTGTCTATTAATATTAGATCGTCCGAGACATGTACTCGGGTTTCGGACGAAGCTAAGCAAAAGCCGAGCGATCGCCGTTTCGGCCGAAAGCAAAGTATGGCTCGGAGATTGACCTATTCCCTTGTTGTTCCACTTTCCTGGACAAAGCTTTTGTTTATGGAAACTGCGAGGCGTGAAACACATATTTATCGAGTCTGCCCCTTAGATACGTGGTGCAATTGAGCGCATCTAGCACGCACATCTATGTCTTGTTCCCGGTTCTTCAGTTTCCGCAATCCTATTCTTGTCAGAGTCAATCCAACCTCGAACCGCTTTGCTTCTTCGTATCGCAAGATGGGTGAACACATTGTCGACAGATATCAACTCCAAGCGCTGCGTTCAGACTCTGTACCGTGGCGTCGACAGCCTGGGCAGCAGGTATTATTGATTGGCTGCTCGGATAGCGGGTGCGATGAACTGGAGAACTTGGGTTTGCCTTCAGATGAGATATTCGAATACAGGAGTTTGGGAAACATGATGGTGGACGACCTATCTTGCAATACGACCCTGCGATATGCTTTGGACTCGTTAAAGGTGAGTTCGTTGTTCCTAGGAGAGGGTGCGACTAACATCAGTCAGATCCGGAATATCGTGGTATGCGGACATTACGGGTGTCATATTGCAAATGGAGAAGTAAATACCGCCTTGCAGAAACCTTGGAGCAGGTAAGCTATTAATATCTCTCCCTGCGGTTTATACTGACGAATAAGTATACTTGACACTCTGCGTTCGACTCATCATCACACCCTCGACAGCCTGAAAGGAAACGAACGCGACCGCGCGCTGGTGGAGCTAAATGTCCTTGAGCAGGTGCACTCGTTAAGCCAGTGTCCTGAGGCTGCAGAGGTTTTGCAGAAGGATCAGCTGAATATCTGGGGCATGGTCTACGACAAGGCGTCGAAAACAGGTTACCAGTTAGTAGAAGCATGACGGTGATCAGCTATTTGACCGTCTGTTAGAAAAAGAGAAACATAGATGAGACCGAGAACTCAAAGATACTTTGTTGAAGAGGGAATTTGATTGTAGATCCTTTCGATTAATGCCATGGAGAGCTTTTTAAGCCAGTTGGCAGCATGCATGCCTCAGGCATATATCTGGGCCACAAGGCCCACAACACGCCCCACAATGGAACGCCTCATTATTCCCACATCAATCAGGCGGCCAGGCCATTCCTCCGTACCCACAAATATTCGTTGCGTAATTCCTCCAAAACCATCTGGAGAATCATCTTCCTTTTCAATATCTGTCCATTACTATGGAGCCTTCCGACCAAAAAGGGGACTCTATCCCACAGTATCTCAAACAGTCGCATGAGCGTATCTTCGAGAACAATCGCGCCTGGGTCGCGACAAAGATGAAAGAAGACCCCGCGTTTTTCGAGAAGCTTTCTGCAGGGCAAACTCCTGAATACCTGTAAGAGAAGACAATAGTTCAGCAATCTCTCATCTGACAAGACCAGGTACATCGGCTGCAGTGACAGTCGTGTCCCTGCCAACGAGATCATGGGTCTCGAAGCCGGAGAGGTCTTCGTCCACCGGAACATCGCGAATTTGGTCCCCAACACAGACCTCAACGTGATGTCCGTCATTAATTACGCAGTCCGACATCTGCAGGTCAAGCACATTGTCGTCTGCGGCCACTACCACTGTGGCGGTGTCAAAGCCGCGCTGACACCCTCCGACCTGGGGCTCCTCAACCCCTGGCTTCGGAATGTGCGCGATGTGTACCGTCTGCATGAGCGGGAGCTAGATGAGATTAGCGATGCAACTGCCAGGTATAAGCGCCTCGTGGAGTTGAATGTCATTGAGTCCTGTAGGAATGTGATCAAGACGGCTGCGGTGCAGCAGAGCTTTCATGAGCGGCAGTTTCCCGTTGTGCATGGCTGGATATTCGATGTGGAGACTGGTCTTCTTAGGGACCTCGAGATTGATTTCGAGGAGACTTTGCGGGATATCAAGAAGATATACAATCTTGCGCCAGGCTCCTAGCATTTGCTTTGCAGCCCACGAACCACATACCATTTTCAGTGCGTCACGTCAGTTAGTGTCCAAATCTAGTGGTAAGACACGTAACAATAAGAAGTTTATGATTTGTACCGCAAGTAACCTTCATAAAAGTCCAACCGCTTCCACGGCCTTGACACCGGATTTATGACTTTCAATGCCTTTGGACCCAAGAGGCGCCTGAAAGCTATCTTCGGATATTACCATACGAATCGCTTGCCATACTCGCTCACCTCTTCAGACGCATTGATTATTTGATACACCATATGGCGAACTAGTCCTGGCACAACAGGGACCCAAGAAACGTTCTCGCTCAATCTATAAATTGTTAGGAATTTGACAATCCCATTCCAGGAATTCTTTAGTCAGCATGCATGAATGGCCTTACTCTGACACAAGCTTGGCATCTAACACTCTTGGGCGATCTCATAGCCAAATGACCACTGTCATCAATATTCTCCGCAGCCCCAGTACAGTCTCTAGTGCTGCGCAGGTCATCAGTCACTTCATGAGTGCTTATTAAAGCATGAAAAATTCAGAAAAGTGAACTAGCACAAATTCTGCTATAGCTTCTCCATGTAAAGCGAGGCTGTATTAATCTTGTTCATATTATAAAGTGACTACATTTCCAAAACCTCTATAGCTATACCGGATTAGCCACTTTAAGGTCCCAAGGCAAGTGTAGGGTCCACGTATATACCACGTGAGATATATTTGCGACCTGCTACAAATCCATGACAAGTAGCAATGATAACCTTTTTGATCCTACAGCTCTACAATAAAAAAATCAAATTAAATGGCGATGAACAAAGCGCTTGTCATTATTTGGATGATGGAGAATGACTGGAGCACATCATCGCGGACGTCATCCACAAACTCAAACACTCCGCATATGTGCCACCACCATCATCCATATAACTAGACAGTGTCCCTTTCTATCGAATAAGTGGTGAAAGAAAATAATTGTACATTCAATGTAATTTGAAACCATTCTGTACATACTGCAAAATGACAAAGGACTTGGTAAGCCTCGCCGTCGGGGAGTATTATCCGAGGCATGGCACCGTTCTCACTGGCTACAGACCTTCGATGTCCATTTCGACAACGAACTCGCGCACGAGTACTACGGCGACGGGGAAGAGCTGACCAAGAAGTATGGGACGTAGCAGCCGTGCAGTGAAACCGCTAATGCGGATTGCAGACTTCGCGAGATATACCACGATCGCAACCTCAAGTTCCCCGATGTTTTCGATTCCACATTGACCACTCCGCCTGTACATTTTCTGTCGTATGCTTCCATTCCTTATTGAAGTTCTTGGGCAGGACGAGGCTGATAGATATCCCATCAGCGTCGAAGCACCGGATGATGTAAAGATCGAGGAATTACAGAAGGTGGAAGTGCCACCTGGACTGCATGTTGATATTATTGACTTTCAGATGGAATAGCTGGTCGCCTAACTTGGGGCCGGTACAGAGTAGATATATCTAATTGAATATTCTCGGCATAATACGAAGGAATATTTTTTTTTGGCGAATTCTACTTTTAGATTTGTGGGGTTCAATGCCTAAAGGGGAAATTCCTCTTGGGCTGAATGTCTCATTCTCATTTCGGACACCTTCCGTAAGTAGATACGGTAAACGATACCGAATGCGAGCGTAGCCACGCCAAGGCAAAGTCTATTCAGCGACTTGGGAAGCAACATAAGCATGGCTGGCAAATCAACCACTGACACAACCGCGTCGTTCCAATCATTCAATCTCAACGGTGAAGCCGCACTCTAATCAGCTGCCAGCACTGGTCCAATCGACCTCAGTCAGGAAGCCCATGGGGCGCCTTGATTCGAAGCTTACCTATTCTCTGTTGGATATTTTGATAGACTTCGAGTCTTCAGCCGACACGAGCTCACCCTCTAGCGCTTACTGCTCATTTGTTACGTTGGCCGGCCAGCACGAGTTTTAAAATGTAAGGAAAACTGGATCACTTGAGAATAATTTCTATAAGAAGTTGCGACCTTCCCTTGAGGGACTGTAATTCAACTACCGGAGCCCAACAGCAACAATCAGCATCATGTCACGAGTGATCGACAAGCTGGCTGCGCCAGCGGAGAAGAAAAAGACCAAGGTCATAATCGCCAGCTGTAGCCGGTAGGCCATACCTTTACCATTCGCGTGGAGTACTACATGTCGCTGAAGCAACCTCCAGAACTGGGACGCTTGGCCTCTACTTCGCCATGAAGATACTTGGCTACAAGCCCTACCACATGTACGAAGTGGTACAAGTGCAGGGCAAACAATACATGGTAGCCGTTGAAGAGGCCGTAGCCGCGCAGCATAATCGGCTGTCGGGCATCAAACGGTTCGACAAGGCTGATATGGACAAGTTGACTGCCGACTATGATGTACGTGTCTACTTGCCGGATTCAGCGTTCTGGGTACTTATCAGACACCAGTGCCTTGTTGAGATCCCGAGTTGGTTAGGCCCAGCCCTCCTCGACGAGTACGCACAGGATCCCGAGGTCAAGTTCATCCTGACGGAGCGGGACCCCGATCGGTGGGCCAAGTCGATCAACGGCACGGCGGGCTTTATCGTCAAGGCGGCGGCCTCGTTTCCATTGAACGTTCTCAAGCATTTCGACGAGGAATTAGGCATCTTTCTGGCTCTCAACGTGACTGTGTACGGGGCCATGGCTGACGGCACAAAGCCGGGCCAGCCGGGTAATGAGGCTGCTCTCAGGAGGAACTATATTGAGTAGTATGTGCCCTGAGATATGGCTTTGTGAGAGAAGACTGTTGACACTCGACTGCAGCATCAAGGCCGTCAAAAACACGGTTCCTAAAGAGCGTCTCCTGGTCGTCAAGCTAGAAGAGGGGCTGGGTTGGGAGCAGATTTGCCCGTTCCTGGGAGTGTCCATTCCAGAAGAGGAATATCCGCGGGGCAACGAGGTCGGTAATTTCCAGGGCATGGCGGAGGCCTATTTTAAGAAGAGAACCAGAGCTGCTATGCTCCGGTTGGGGGCGCTACTTGTGCCTGCGTTGGGTGTTTCTGGGTATCTTGGATGGAAATATTTTGTCAAATAGGCATAATTCTTATCAGACTGCCATAATATCACTATACTATTCTCGTTTGGCTAGTCTTAAGTCATGCAGGGCTATAGCCCATCGTTGCCATTTCAATCCGGGCTTCCTCGCGCAGCACATCAATGTCGAGAGGAAGAATATCTCCTGGACTAGTGCCAGGTCTGGTCAACCGACCAAAAAGCATCCGCCGCGTTACGGCTATTTCCTGACTACCTGGCTGGATGCCCGGTGGGACCGGGAAGATTTCCTTCTTTCGTCGTTAGCCAGCTAACCACACCGACGATGGATAAGATATCCGCACTTCTCTTTGCTGGAGCCGAGGCATGCCACTTCTGTCCAGGGCGTAAAGCTCCACGAGACCGCGGACAAGGCGGGTTGTCCGGCTCGGGGTCCATTTTATGATGATGGCAGCTTGGACGGCGCCATTTCCTCCCACGAGCCATTCTCGTGCGTCTTCTCGAAGTTCGTTGAGAGATTCACTCCACCCGCTCTCAACGACAATTCTGGGCATGATGGCGTTTGGCATGTTGAATGCTACATTTGGTGACTTCTGGGTGCGAACAAATGGCCCATCGGGGAATACATAAACTTCTAGCAATTAGAGCTGCATGAGACGGAATAAAGTGAGGTGCATCGCTTTACTGGTATTTGCTGTGACACGCAGCATGCGGGACTCATTCCGAGTGAGTTGCCCGGAGAGAAGCCATTCAGTCTTCATTTCCTGACACCAAACCTGATCGACATTGTGCACAAAGGACGCCATTGCTACAACTCGGAGGATCAGAGTAAAAGGGTTATAGCTCTTGCTAACGGAAACAAATACGTTATTCGCTTTATCGTTCTTCTATGCTACTACATCGACGATACTCGCTTACCAGAAGCCAGCTTTTGCGCGCTCAAGTGCACCCCCCACATTCGCCATCCAGGAAGGAGCGATGTTGTCGTAAACAAGCTCAGCGTAGATGGCATCTCTTGTTGCTCTTGTTGCTCTTGCCTCGGAGATCTTCTCTACTAAGTGATTGTGGAAAGAGTGTTCGTCAGTAAATTCCGAGCCGGAATACCGGAGGATCAAAGAGTCAGGGCTTGTTGCCATTTTGCTGAACTCGAACTGGAGAACAAATTTGTTAAGAAAGGAAATTATGTGAATGTTGCTTCTGATAAGCGTTAAATATGATGTAGACATTGGTCACGCTTCCTCTTCGAGAACCATGGACGGCTGCCACTACCGAATAACGCCAAGCTCTTCATTACCTTCCTAGGACTTGCTCATGCTATATTCCTTAATTATCAGATCGCTGCAATGATCGCCATAGCCGCCGCACCACCGACCACCCAGTTAGCATGACCCGTCATCTGCGCTGCAGCGGCGTTTGTGCTTTTGCTGACCGCAGCCGTGTCCTTCCCCGTCTCCCCCGTCGACGTTGAAGCGCCCGTAGTAGTCGTCACCCTCGTGGATCCTGTAGCCGTGGCAGTTCCAGCAGTTGTAGTAGTCGTCACCCTCGTGGATCCTGTAGCCGTGGCAGTTCCAGCAGTTGTAGATGCCTTTGCAGTAGCCGAGATACTTGCAATCTCGGTTCCCGTGATGGTCAGCGTCTGGTACATATCCTCCACAGGACCGATAGTAGCCATTGCCCCGACGCTAGTAGATGAGCCGTAGGCCATGGTCATAACACAAGAGACGGAAGTGGAGTCACTGATTGCGCAGTCCTCGGCCATGGTACTATCCCCTGGTAAGACTTATGCGGAAGAAGCGAATAGTGTAAACTTGATGTATGCAGGCATATACTATGGAAAGTCTTACTACTGAGGATATTCGAACACACCGCGGAAGGTGGAAGGTCCATGGACGATGGTAAACCCGCTGGATGAGGCGGCACAGTCGCCGATTTCGAAGAAATTCTGATTCTTGGGTTTGGGATTGCAGTTGACTACGTAGGTGGTCAAGGGACCGCCCTAGATGTAGGGGTTAGCATCTGGCGGCGGGTTTCAATTCATCCTGTTACTCTTTGTAGAGACGTGCGATACCAAAGCTGGATGAAATAACATGCAGTACCGATGACCTTTCCTACAAGGGAATGAGAGTCGAATTCGGGCAGGAAAAGAGTGACGACCTCTTCCGCGATTGCGGTGGTGGCAATTGCAGCCGCGAGGGTAAGAGAAAGAATACTTTGGGAATGCATTTTGCTAATGAATTGAAATTTTGTGACGGATAGTGAAGCTGAATAAAGAATGAAGGCGTAAGCTCTTTGAGAGATTTCAATATATCGAAGATTGCGGACTAAAGACTTATAGAAGATCTGCCGTAGGACTACAGTAATGAGCGACTGTGGATGAGAAAGATGGCCCAAATCTGCGGGCCACGCCGTTTAATATAGTGAGTCAGTCTCATTTTCGATGAACAGGGCTCCCAGCAATTGGCTAGCTTATTCGCCAGGTAGCGGCGACATTAGACAAGTTAAGACACAGACTAGGAGCCTACCCTGTCATTTAATCTCCTAGTCCGCGAGTTACACCTAGAATATATATAGGGGCCTGTGAGAACGACGACGAAGATGACAGCCTCTGGCGCCAGAAACGGCCGCCCATAGCTTTGGACGGCGAGCTGCTGCTTGACCGCCGGCTGCCCTGTACCACCCGCCTATTCTGCGCCCAACCAGGACTGTTAGTCATCCTCCTCTCGTCCCGTTGTTGACGCTTGACTTCAACGATTGTACCCCCCCCCCCCGGTTTCCGCTGGCGACCAAAACGACGCCGAAAATCGCTTCCCTCTACATCCAAACCCAGGTTCCGCTCCTTTTTGCCTAGCCTGGTCGATCGCCTATAAGATACTCCGTCCGCCCTCTCTTCCGGGGTCTTTCAACGCCCTCTTAATATCTGCTCCTTCAAAGAAAGGAAGAAACCACCCATCATGACAAATCGCCTGAATATTGCAAACCGGATGCCGGTGAGGTGTGCAATGGTTATGCGCCAATGGGACGATTTGAGGGTCTTTATGGCTCGTGGCATCGCTCTCTTATCATAGGCATTGACAGCTGTTTCCAATGAATTCGACGAAAGAAGCAGCTCAGCCAGATTTGACCCATCTTGCAAAGCAAGGTTTGCTCCGTTTCCTGCAAAGGGGCTGACAGCATGATTACTATCGCCAATAAAAATAACCCCGGGCATCACATTCACATGGTCGAAAGGCTGTTTATCTCTTGCCGGAATTTCAAAGACAGTGGAAAGGTCTGTAGCGTCGAGAAGCGATGCAAACGGTTCTGCAATTTCTTCACAATGTTCCCGCGCCTCAGTGAGTATTTCCTGGCGCTTTCTTTCAGTAATTTGTGCGGGAGTATTGTTTGACACTTCTTGGATTTTGCTCAAAGCCCAAACCACGGCGTTATCTTGGATAGGCGTGCAGAAGCAACTATTCCCATACCCTGATACCAAGATTCCCCAGCCTTCATTCAACGGCGACGGAAGTCCATTAGAAAATGTCGCAATGCCGCCGATTTGCGTTGCTCCAGCACTTTGCAATTGGTCGTCTGGTCGAATAGAGGCGCGGATCCTGCTATGAGCGCCATCGGCCGCGATCAGAATATCACATACACACTCCGAGGTGTTCAAGTTGTTAGAAGAGAATATGGCAGATAGTCTGCCATTATTCAAACGAGTAACACCTCGAAATTGTGATGCCCACTTGATATCAACCCCCAATCGCTCGGCTTCTTCGATGAGAATTTGCCTGAGTCGAACCCTAGGAACTCGCAGCATGCCCACGGGAAGTGAACTCCAAGGCGTGGAAGAAACAGAGATAAGTTCATTCCAAGCGCCGTCCCACATCTTAAACGGCATCCCAAGAGTGCTTGTCGTTGCGTATTCCAGGACTCGATCAAGCAAGCCCAGCTGCTGCAAAGCTACGAGTCCGCCATCTTCATCTATGCCATTCAAGGCCAATGAGTATCCTTGTCTCTTCACATCAGGCTCTCTGGGATCTCGATCTAGCACGGTCAATCGAGGCACCGTTGCGCTGTTGGATCCATATTTTCGTAACGCGATCGCAAAAGACAGGCCCGCTATACCTGCTCCAACAACAATAATATCCCTATCCTTCAGAAAATGAGCGGTGTGAGAGAACATGGTAAGGAAAATAATGAATCAACAAGGCAGAGCTCAGGTGTGATAAATTGAAACAGGAGTTTACTTAGGCTCAACTATGGTGCTTAAAAAGCCGCTGCAAGCTGTAGGCACCACTTTTTCAAACAAGCCCCCATATGAGTCAGCTGAAACACAGGTTGAATAGAGCTTGGGTCTGGATGGAAAAGCAAAACGCTACTGGTCAAAGTCTCGTCAAATCCCCTGCCATCGCAGGAGACCAGATAGCATCTTCCCATCTAACAGGGTCCCTTGAGCACGGCGTCCAAACTAAGCCCTAAGGCGCCCCACGCTAAAAAGAAAACCATAGTCTCCACGAATCATGCTACGGTAAGCAGTAGCGACGGGTTGGGGGCTGTTTAGTGTTGCCTAATGATTCACTGGTCGACTTACGCTGCCCACGCTGTTTTCTGTTGGATCTTTGGGTCCTTCATATCAATCTCGGCGGTATGTCTAAGTCCAGGTTTTCAGCACTCTTCAATAAAGATGACAAGAATTGGTCATTTAGCCTCCTGTCGAATGAGGGTAGCTTCCATAGTACTTCGAAGATTTCAAAGAGTAGTGATACTCCAGAGGCATGATAATGGCATACAAAACTACAGTTAAAGGACAACACTGGATCTTGAGGAACATCTTGCTTCCGCTCGTTGGGCGAAATGTATTCATCTGGTCTATCTCGCTCATGCAGAAACATCACAAAATGCAGAGACTCGGGAAAGTCGATCGATCCCGATGATAGACTTTTCCCGCCTGGGGTCGATCTTTGCAACTGCTGCTATCTGTGGCGACAGTAAACTAGCAAGGATAGTCGATCTTGCTTGCATTACGATTTAGATAGCGAGCTAGCTGCGACTTCCTCCAGTGGTAATGGCCACACTTGACAGCTGTCACTAGAGCTTCTGTATTGACTATAACGGAGTCAGCGAGTTCCTCTTCATTTCAGCACAAAACTTACTCTCGGCTCCCGGCCAGCTTGTATGCGTATAGTCGTTCAGCGGGTAATAGGGCATGGTAGCATTGACCGAACCGAAAGCCTGCCAGCGATTCACCGCATATTTCGTATGATCGATATACTCCACCCCCTCTTCCTCGGCCACCTGTACGTCGCTTAGCTATGATCACCCTGCACGCTTACCCTATATCGGCTGTCACATACCTCACGCGCATAATCCGCAAAAGGCCAGTCCCGTTGGAGAACATCCCCCGTCCAGGACATGATCGGGACCATCCCACTCAGCAACGGAACACCACCGGCCTGCCGCACATCACCGATCATTTTCCGGAGGTAATGGCCAAACGTGTACACCGTTTCTGTTGTCCCTCCGGTGGCATTACTAGTCACAACGACGCTCTCGGGTCCGATACCGTGGAGTGTAGCTCGATTCTTCACGTCGGTTGTCGGATCACCGTTGTCGTTGTGGCCCATCTCAATGAGGACAAACGTGCCTTCGCCGGGGACGATGCGCTCTAGTAAAGACGCCCAGAGCCCTTCGTTGATGAAGGAGCGGGTGCTGCGCCCTCCGCGCGCGAGATTGGTGATGTTCAGGTCGAAGAAGTTGTGCATGTAGTAGCCCCATCTATAGAGTCAGTGTATTCTTTGTCCTGTTGGAACGCGAATCTACCCTTGGATTAAACTACTCGTGCCATATGGCATCGTCGTACTATCGGAACAGAGGAGGATCTGGCGCTGGGGACGCGCAGTCGGTGCCGCATTGCTTATGGAGGCTAGGCCTGCCATCACTATGGAGGCGCAGAAGAAGGTGGTGAGGCTTTTCATATTCGTTCACTTTTTTGCTGGAATTCACAACTTTACGGGACAGAACTGTTTATGGCCCCCGCCGGATTCTCAGCCTAAGCCGGAGGATATATAACTACAATGTCTTATGCGGGAGATGACCAGCCCCTCAGCAATTTGCAGTGTCTCCATTGATCCTGCAGGTGTTCCCTTGGCCCGGTGCGCGTGAATCTATGGCGATGATATCTTCCACCGACGAATTCTTGGTTCCCGTCCATTAGGTGTTGCTCAGCGCGGGGTTCCATGCAGCGTCATAAGTTAGCTCCTTCAACAAAGTCCGGGGTAACATAAGCTAGGACAATCCTCCGTATGGATCACCTCGGTATTATTGTCATCGCGGGGCTCGCTAATCGATCTCCAGACATAATGCGGGGAATACGGGGGTTGGCAAATCCCACCAATCTGGTGACTATATTCGATAAGTTCGGGACAGAAGGGGCCGAAGATATTGTTAGGTTGCAAATATGTCATTTGTCTGTTGATGGCAGTGTATACGAGGTAAAAGTTATATGAGTGAATGTAGGTAAATGGTGTTGGGATTCTATATCCTAGATCACGCAAAATAGCAAGCTTGATACAGAAGATGAATCATGATCTCATTCAGTAAACGTCGGGTTTATATGCAACGAATATGCCTATAGAAGATGCCTCAACGGCTTCAGCACAGGCTCAGCCACCGTCTCCCCTGCAAGAAGCACCCGGTCGTTAGGATCATAAACCGGCTCCTTTGTAATCATAGCCGAAATTCGTCTTCCAAAATATTCCACCTCCACCCTTTCCCCCTCTTGAATCGATGCAGGAAGCCAAGCATACGCAATAGGCTTGCGAATCGTATACCCAAACGCAGCAGTGGTAATATATCCCACAGCCTTGTTCTTCCAAAACACTGGCTCCTTACCCATCGCCATCGACCGTCCATCGTCGACTGTCAAACACCGCAGACGACAGGCAGGCTGTCTCCTTGCAAGTCGCTGCACCGCAGCCTTACCCACGTAGTCTTCCGGTTTATCCACCTGCACCACGGAGCCCACCCCCGCTTCGAACGGGTCATGCTCGCTGTTCATGTCCACGCCCCAGGTCCTGTACCCCTTCTCCAGCCGCAAAGCATTGAGGGCTGCTCGTCCCGCGGCAATGAGACCGTGCGGCTGACCCGCCGCCCATATAGCATCCCACAGGCGCAGTCCGTATTCGGCGCTCGTCTGGATTTCCCACCCACTCTCGCCAACATAGGACTTGCGGAGGACTGTGACGGGGAGACCAGCGAGTGTACTGCGCTTAGCATGCATGTATGGCAGCCCGGTGTTGGACAGGTCGTCGGTAGTTGACGTCCGGATGACATCGTGGGCGCGAGGGCCCCAAAGACCAAGACAGCAGATGTGTCCAGTTACCTCGCGCACCTGAACCCACTGCGTTGGAGATTTGTGACACTGTCGCCGAGCCTCACGGGAGAGATACACAAAGTCAGTCGCACTGTTTGCGCCAATCTGGAACAGGTCCTCGCCTAGCCTCGTCACGAAAACGTCGCTGCGGATGCCCCCCCGCTCATTCAGCAGCAGCGTATAAGCGATCTGTCCCACGTCCGGCACACCGCTTGTCATCAACCGACACAGTAACTCACTCCCCCCAGGCCCAGACACCTCAAACCGATGGAAAGACGTCATATCGTACATCGCGACCGCATTCCGCGTCTTCCACGCCTCAACCGCCACAACAGGCGAGTGATACCTCGCCGACCAGGCATCTCTCTCCACAGGCCGCCATTCCGCCGGAAGAAACTCCACCAGCTTCTCATTAGCTCCATACCAGAACGGCCTCTCCCACCCACCCAGCTCAAGGAAGAACGCGCCGAGCTCCTTCTCGCGCGCGTAGAACGGACTCACCCGCAGCTGCCGGGGTGACTCACGCGGCTCCAGCGGGTGCAGGATATCGTAGATCTCGACGAAGTTCTGTGATGAGGTTTCAGTCACGTAGGCGCGGCTCAGCTGCACGTCCTCGAAGCGGGAGAGCTCGCATTCAGCCAGGTCGATGGTCGATGAGCCCTCCGTCAGGAGCTCGGCTAGTGCGCGTGCGACGCCAGCTGAGTGTGTCACCCAGACTGCCTCCGCGACGTAGAAGTTGTCGAGAGTTGGGGCGGGCCCAACCAGCGGTCCGCCGTCTGGCGTGAATGAGAAGATGCCGTTGAAGCCGTCGGCGAGCTGGCATTGTTGCAGCGCCGGGAGGAGTCTTTGCGTTTCGGACCAGGCTGGGGCGAAGTCGTCGGCGGTAAAGTCTAGCCTGGAGGGCATAGTTTTCTCGTCAACGTGGTGCGGGGTATGTCCGAGGGAGGAGGCCTCGATGGGCATCGGGCGGTGGCCGTAGTAGCCGATGCCGTAGGCGTCGCCGTGCTCGCGGTAGTAGAGGTCGTGGTCCTGGTGGCGGAGGATTGGGAATGTGACGTTCAATCCGTTGGGGCGGTGGTTGATGTCGCGGCCTGCAAGTTCCGGGACGGGAGTGGTTTTGGCGTACTGGTGCGCCAGGGGCAGGAGGGGGATGGGCACGCCGGCCATGGCGCCCACTTCGACGCCCCAGAACCCTGCGCAGGAGACAACGATATCTGCGCTGATGACGCCTTTGGCGGTCTTGACCCCGGTGACACGGGTTCCAGACTTTTGGATACCGGTGACGGGGGTCATTTCTAGATATCGCACGCCTGCCTGCCGCGTGCGTTCGATCAGCAGTTGTGTGGCCCGCGCTGCGAGCGCCAGACCATCGCTAGGGATATGCAGTCCTCCGAGCACGATTTGCTCGTTCAGAAGCGGATACATCTTCACGCATTCCGCAGGACTAACGAGCCGCGCCTCTATTCCCCATGCGGACGCATAGCCATGCTTCCGCTTCAGCTCTTCAAGTCTCTCCGGTGTGGTGGCGATCTCCAGACCACCGACCTGGTTGAAGCAGTTCTGCCCGTCTTTCTCCAGAGAAAGCAATTTCTCAACCGTGTACTGTGCGAAACGGGTCATCGTCTTGGATGGGTTGGTTTGAAAGACTAGGCCTGGAGCATGCGACGTCGAGCCACCGGGCATCTGTAGCGGGCCCTGCTCGACGACGGTGATGTTGGACCATCCTCGCGAGACCAGCTCATCGGCGAGGTTCGCGCCGACAATACCAGCGCCGATGATGACGATGTGTGGTGAGGGTGTCATGTTGGTGCATTGAGCGCCAGTTATTGACTCTACGTGGTCATACTTGTATGTACATGATTGTGTATATTCATCTATTACTACCCCGCAATTTGATAGCCAACTCCGTGCAATGGGGTGGTCATGACGGACGAACCGTGGGATGCGGCAGAGGCAACCGTACCAACCGACCAGATGATCGGCCATGGAACGGCAGCCGGGATCCAGACTAGAGGGGTAAAAATAGTCTTGCCTGTCCTATCTAATCACTTTCGTCATTCAAACGTCTCCATGTGGGGTTCAGAGGGGAAAAGTTTGCCGGTTCGGGAATGGCATTCCTCTGCTTATATATCCCGTTTTTACTGGTTCTTCTACGCTATTTTTGTCCACCCACTGACTGGTTCCTCTAGTCCACTTCAATATGTACAACCAGGGTAAATGCCTGCAATGGTTATACAACTGATGTGTGTTCTGTCTTCACACACCTGTACTGTCACTTTTAGACATTGTGGTACATCGACTTAGGCTTCATCATGATTGATATGACGTCGCTATCGGCATCGAGTCATGGGTCGCAGATGAACCTAACGATGAAGCTGATTTCATAGAGGCAAACGGCGTTGTACAACGCAAGTGCTTGATCCTAAATATCGAACCTTAGCTATACAATCTGCGTTGGGGCTCAGCGTAATGGGGACTCATGGATTGCTTTGGCTTCATAATGGGTGGAGGCAGTTGCTTTGGGATGTCATCCGATTAGGAGGTGCATTCGCGGTATTCGCTGGTAGGAATCAGGAGTTGCTCTGAGCTGACATCTTGCTGAAGGCAAAGGTCAATTCATGTCGCACGGGAGGGACTCGCTGGGTTTAGTGCTGCATTTGTGCTTGATGGCCATGCTGTAAGTCGCGTATCGGCAGGCTCATTAGTCCTAGTCCGGGAATATAAGCAGTGCACAATCTGAGGACCATGAAGTCATCAATCACAACTTCATAAAGCTTGGCGCTTGCATGCAGGTTATAAGTTTCCCAAATTCCACCACGCCGAACCTTCAATGTCACCCACCGCCGGAGCTGACGTGCTATAGTCGAGATCATCCACGTCTCCAAATGGGGCCGGATCGGCCCAGAGCCAGGGCGTGTTGAGCATGAGGCTGTCGATGGGAGCTACCACTGCGTCTGAAGGAGGCATAGACCGTGGAGCTGTAACTGGGCTCTTATCGCCGTCCTTTGACGAGCTTGGGGCCCGATACAGAGGCATAGGTACGCCCTGGCCGCCGTCTGCGGTGTTGACGGTAACTTCAGGCGAAGTCGTCACGATGATTTCGAGTGTAGAGCTTTCCTCTGCATCGTTTCTGGTCGCAGAAGCACTGAGCGAAGAATGCAAGAGGCTCCCAGACGGGACAGCGGGGTAGGAATCGTCGCTGCAGGTAAATTGGAGGATATCCCACATCAAGGGGATATTCAGATGAATCTTTGATGGCACCCAGCTATCGTAGTCTACATTCTCCGTGCCGGCTGCAATCCGGGTCATGCGGTCGAGCGATCGGTTCTGATCTGTCAGTTTTGTTTCATCATCTGCGACAGAAAACATACCAATGATGCACACGCCCTTGAAAACGGAGCAAATGACCGCAAAAACACCCTGCAGCGGGCTAGATCCGCCCGGGACTTGTACTTTAGTCTGGGATCACCAGCGCAGCAGTAATACAGCTGCACCGTCGCGGCGATAGCAGCCACATGCGCGAAGAAGGGATCGGTCAGTCGTACGTCCTTGTCGGATAGCATGTCAATCATACGCACGATCCACGTCGCATGCAGAAGTACCAATTCTGACGAACGGCGCCAGAAACTGTTCGGAATGGCTAGGTTGGGATTATGCCGTGAGGCCATGATATACAGAAAAGGATGGTTGAGGACGGTGAGAATGGCATGGTACATGAACTGTAATTTGAGCCAGGGGGCCCAGTACGCACGGTTGAGGATGACTTCGTCCGCCTGTCGATCGTAGAACCGCACATGGTCGTATCGATGGCAAAGAGGTGTTTGGTTCTCGATTTCAGTCAGATCGGAAAGAACCATGGAATACATCGACTCGTGGCGCCAAGGCTCGCGTAGGCGGTTGTTTGCACAATCAGACACATATGTGCGTACTTTGCTCCACACCCAGCCAAAGTGGATCGTCATGCTCCAGATGCCAGTATCGTCTGGCGCAGCACAGCCTATTGTGTCTCGCGGCAATGGCGGAGGCTTCTCGTTATCTCTTTGCGGCTCTCTACCGTTGCCTGAGAAATAGTCCGCCGGACGCCATATCTCCGAGGAGATGCTCAGCAACCCGGTCTGGCGGCCATATGATTGTTCTAACAGCTGTAGACTCCAAAATAACCTCTTCTTGCGCTCCAGGGTGGGGTCTCCAGGTGTATATGCGGACACGGTATCGAGCAGAGCGGACCGACAGAGCTGAAATGCAAGTCCGAGGTGAAATCGACCAAGGTGCATATCGCCATCTACTTCAGTCAGAAACTCCCATGCAGGCTGAAGTTCCGTAAGAACACCCACCAATAAACGAAGAATACGCCAGCAGGCACAAAGCCTCAATCGTACTCAACTCCACCGTCCCGTTCGCAATCCGCAGCATAATCAAACTCTTCGCCGTATCCGCATGGTGCTGCCCGTGTTCCCCCTCATGCGAGAACCGAGCCGTCAGCGCAAGGATACTACAGATAAGCTCTTCTGGTAATAATTCGAGATCCCCATGTTCTTCAAAATTAAAACACCAGACAGGCTGTCGGTGGCAATACTTCATGTACAAATCGACCGCTCGGGCAACGGCCAAGGAGGAAGGCTGGGGACTGGTATCATCAAAGGCGAAATTGGGAGGAGACGGGTTGCTGTAGCTCGAGTCGCGACGATCGCGAGGCTGGCTACCTTGTGTGAATCTTGCCTCTGTGAGGTCTTTGGCATCTTCGAGGACTGATTCCCTCCCGCGGGTTGGTCTACGCCAGGCGTGAGCAATAAGTTGCAGCAGACTCGGGCGACACATACATGTTTCCCTTTAGGATGAGGTTTACTTTTTCTTCGAGCTCGGCAAGTCGATCCTTCTGGAACTCGTTAGCGCGATTCATGTGAGCAAAAGCGTGCGTACAGATTGGCCACCTATTGATCCTGGCTTGGACACGGGTGGGTAGAAACACGACTGGTTAAGCCGTAGACAGCACGAGCAGGCCGGCTTCTCTCCGGGACATCGAGATTTCTTTCTCCTTTTCTTATTTTCAGTGTTTGATCGTAAAACATAAACGAAGTTCTAACCTGCAATTCAGACAAGCGTGGTTGGAACGAAGTCTTCGCCGAGCGCCCTCTTGCGGGTTCATTATTTATTAATAGACACAAGGATTATATCGGAATGAGCCTAAATAATTAAAGACGAGCTCGTAGTAAGCTATATAGAGCAAATAACTGATCAATAGAAGAAGATGACGATGATGACATTCAAGGCTCGCTGAAGAGCGAGGTCAACTGTCCAAGTAGGGGACGACAATCTCGCGGGGAAATCGAGCATTGACCCCTGCAGGACAGCATGATTGGCCTCGTGATATTGCCCTGATTAGATAGCTGTCAGCCTGTCACTAGATGAATCCTGGAAAAGCTGCTTGTGTACCGGGGAAGTGTTGTCCACGTCGGGCTAGATCTTCCATAATGCGCCCTAACAGTGGTAAGATACGACGGAACAATGGCCTATTGGATGGCGGATTGTGCCATAAGAATGCTATCAGCGGGCTGCACCAATCAGAAGAGGACAAGGTGGCTATCTCTTGAGCTAATATTTGATGGCCCCGCATTCCCCTCTCTTCAGCTTGTTTGTTTGCTAGGAAGTTATCCCTCGATTACTAAGTGCCACTAACAACATGAATAGTATTAGAACAACGCATCGTCATATAGTATTGATATCGGACGCTCATATAGTAGGGACATCAAATCATCGTATAATAGTGATATCAAATTCAATACTTACATGGAGGATATTGAACACTACTACATTCAAATATATATTTACATTCTGTACTACTACTAAGTGGGATAGTACGCCTTCTAGATATATTATTCAAGACCCATTCACACCCTTGTAAAATTATATTTGTTCCTACTGCTGCGTACGTCAGAAATCTTGTCTCTCCGGCTGGTCCTAACATTTGCATCCAGATTCTCCGCGGTTATGGTTGTGTTTGTGGGGACAGGACTGGGAAGTGGTTGATCATAGACACACTCAGAAGAGGAAGAGGTGTTGAAATATATTTGAAAATAGAACTTCATTACTCATATCTAAAACAATCTCATTACCAGAGTAAACACGCCAAAATGCAAGAAAGGAAAAGAAATCACCACGCAATAGTCGCAGGCGGCTGCACGCACTCGGTCGTCTGACAGCTCAGACTCGAGCAAAACGAAATATCCTTCTCGCTAACGGTCGCATTCTTCGGCAGGTGCTGTCTCGCGGGCCAGATCTCCTGCTTGGCCTTCTGCTCGCGGTCGTAGTGCTCCACCACAATGTCCCGGACCACCTTCTGGAAGTACAGTGGTCCCTTTTCCATTTCGGGATGCAGCTCGCCGTTGACGAAGACGCCAGCATTCAGATTCTTCTGAGTCAGGTCGCAGAGGTACTTGTCCTCGGACATGATGCGCTTGTAGATCTGGTTGATTGTCTCAAAGTCGTCCTTCGAGGAGTTCTTGTTGCGGTAGACTTCGTACTTCATGATGGATCGGGTGGGCGAGAGGGGGACGAAGCGCTGCATGAAGAAGAAGTGGGGGCTTTACCCTGTTAGTTCGGCTATACTTCGCAGGTGAGAGGATAGAGACTTACGAGACGGTAATGGAGGCATTGGGGAAGAAATATGTGCTGGCGGGATTCAAACCGGCTGCAACCTGCTCCGGCTTGCTGGCCCCATCGTGGATGATGCCGCCGTCCTTGGTCTGGACACAGTACGCGCTCAGATCGGCAATAGACGGAATATCAGGGTGCGTTGTGGCGCAGTGATAGCACTCGTTGTAGTTGTCCGCCAGAATCTTCCAGTTATAGTCTCCCGCCTGTTCCCAAGTGTGGTCGAAGGTGTACTCGTCCCACTTGACATTCTCATACCGCGGCAGCTGATCCATTCCCTTGAAGTCATCCTCCCAGGCGACCTCGGGTTTCTCGCCGGCATCAAGGTTGACCCAGATGAAGCCGTTAGTGTCGATATGTACGTGAATTGGTAGAAGGCCGTTCTTGCTCTTGTCAAAGCCGTCGAGGTCCTGGTATCCCGGGGCCTTGGCCAGCTTGCCGTTTAGCCCATATGACCACCCGTGGTACTTGCAGGCGAAGATGCGGGATGTTCCGTTCTCTTCGGTGACAACGGGGAATGCACGGTGGCGGCAGACATTGTGGAAGGCGTTGATGTTTCCGTCGCGGTCCTTGACGATCACGAATTGAAAGCCGGAGACCTCGTAGCGCAGCCAGTCGCCGGTGTTGGGGAGGCGTAGCTTGTGAGTGGTCAGGAGCCACTTGCGCGAGAAGATCGCCCGGCGTTCTAGCTCAAACATCTCCTGAGAAGTGTACCATGAGGATGGCAGAGCGCGCGTGGCATTCTTCTCGTCGCTGGTGGAGTTGGAGGCAAGGCCAAGATAGTTCCACAGGGAGCCCATTTTGGTGTATAAGTGTAGACGTTTTCTTCAATTCTATGACAAAGATAAGCTTGGTTACTGTGGAGGATGTCTTAATAGAAAACGAACAGACTTATATATAGCGGCAACACCCATGGAACGCTATCAACTACTCCATTATCTTGACCCCAGACGCTCGATAAGCGGAAACGGTTGGAGAACCGCAGGATCGGAAGGAATGACAGCGTCAGAGGACCGAGACGGAGTATTCAGCCTACCTGCCGGAGTCTTGTGATATCATCATGGTGCTCTCAGACTGTTGCCACACGTTCAACCAACCCAGAATATTAGGTGCATATGGTTCTCGGAAGTGGACGATGGTAGACGGTGGCGCCGGACACGGTTGAGCTCCACCGAAGCCGGTTGACTGCCGGTGCGGCAGCTGCTAAACGCTAATTATTGTGGTGTGAACATTATTAGAACGTTACTGATTGTTTGAGAGTCCAGACCTTGGACAGACGTAAAGCTTATAGACTGACTTTGCCAGAAAAAGGCATGCTATCCTTTGTCACGAGTGTCATGACTGAAGCTAGATAGTGGGTGACAGCAATCGTAGCCAATCAGTACGACAATATCGTAAACACTCAGCTCAGGGACTAGCTATTTGCTCTCTTTTCCATGGACTCGGCAAGTCCATGTTCCAGCTTCGCCTGGTGCAGCCTTACTCCCTGTAGTGCCTGAACTATGCCATGTCTGCTCCGATCCTGTGATAGCTGGAAAGTATTCTATTTTTACTTCTGTATTATTATTTGTCGTAGCAGGAAGACAAAATAAATTCTGATTGAGAGATTTACTATTATCTACCCTAGTCCTATCATCTATGATTCAACGACGTTTCAGCTAATCAGTAAAAGACAATCGATGAATAGGACCGAATGAACGACATACGGAGTATGCCAACTCACTGCACAGGGATATCCTGTGCAACCGCACTACCAGATAAGCATAACCCGACGCTCCATACAAAGACAGCAATCCCGCCGGCAACAGCTGTCCAGCTGTACAGCTGTAGCTCCTGTGGGTCCGGCTCAGCAGCCGTGCCAAGACGGTTCGGCTTTGTGTCCGAACCGTCTATCCCTGCACCCCACCTCCAATGAGAAGACCACAAGTCATAATAATATCATCGTCCTGGCAAGAATTCCATCCTTGCAATCGAAACCATACACCATGGACAAGAACCAGCGCATCGTCATCGTCGGCGCGGGCGTCTTCGGCCTCTCCACCGCCCTCAACCTCACCCAGGATGGCTTCACCGCGATCACAGTGCTGGATAGACATATGCCTCCCGTCCCCGACGGGTCAAGTAACGATATCTCCCGCGTAATCCGCTTCGACTACGGGGATCCCGTATACGCGCAGCTAGGCAAGGAAGCGTACGATCTGTGGAACACCAGCCCCGACTATGCGGACTCGTTCCACCGTACGCCGTGTGTCTGGACGGCACAGAGGACGGGTCCCGCTGGGCTTGTCCAAGTCGGGGGGTCGGACTTCATCCGGAAGACGAAGGAGATTCTGACGAGGATGGGGGCGGAGTGGCATGCGTTGGCGGATGCGGCGGAGTTGAACGCGCGGTTCCCCGCTGTCAGTGGGACGCCGATTGGGGAGGGGTTCGAGGGATTCTATAACAATGCGGCTGGATGGGCGGATGCAGGTGTAGCCATTGCGGGCTTGAGAGATCGGTGTATTGCTGCCGGAGTGTCGTTTGTAACGGGTCCTTATGGCCAGGTTACGGAGCTAGAGAAGAGCTCGGATGGTACCATTACAGCAGTCAAGACGGCTGACGGGGGCCGGATCGCAGCAGACAAGTTTATCCTGGCGACAGGTGCATGGACGGCTGGCCTGATTCCCTCGTGGAATTCGATGGTGGCGACAGCGCAGATTGTGGGCTTTGTGCGGCTTACACCGCAGGAAGTCAAGGCGCTCAAGGATCTGCCTATTATTTTTAATCTCTCGACTGGATTCTTCAGCTTCCCACCGCACGAGAAGACGGGCTATCTCAAGGTCGCCTGCCACAGTTTTGGATATACATTGTCGTCGGACCAGCAAATATCCTCGCCACCCAGTCGGGCCATCTCTGCACGGGCAAACTTCATCCCTGCGGAAGGCATGCAGAGACTGCTTGCTGGCCTCAAAGAGATCCTACCTCAGCTGGTGGACAGAGGGTTCGAGAAGACATGCCTGTGCTGGTATAACGAGACACCAACGGGCGACTTTATCTTCGACTACCATCCTGACCATCCCAATCTGTTTGTCGCTACCGGCGGGACCGGACAGTATGTACACCACCAGATCCTTACTATAAGATACTAACATCAATGCAGTGCGTTCAAATTCCTCCCTAACATCGGAAAATACATTGCCAAGTCGTTCCAGAGACAATTGTCCCCGGAGTTGACAGAGAAATGGAGGTTTCATACCGAGTACAAAGACCGTCCCCGGGAAGACATCTTCACCGGGGAGAAGAGCCGGAAGGGAGGAGATGGCAGCCGTGGAGGTCCTAATAGACGGGAGTTTACCCCCGAAGAACGAGACAGTATTTTGTCTCTGACGAATGCATTGGCTGTCAGACAGGCCAAGATGTAGGTATAGATCAGCTTATGCCAATCATAGCCTGCTCTACGTTGTTCCAGGTCAGACGTTGGATCATCCATGCTTGTAGACCTATAAGAGGAAGCTACTCACGCATTAAAGACTACTTCCATGTCTATAACACATAAGGGAGAGGTCCTGTGTTGTCGAAACTACCGCAGAACCCTGTATTAACGATTGCGTAGCAGGTCCATTCATGTTGCAATCAATACTACTCAAACTCAAGTACACAACAAAAGCAAGCAACAAATACTGCAGTTGGCGATAATGAACTAGCAACCATCGTCCCCCTGTTCCCATTCAGTGCATGACACTTGGAGCCTGGACCCGAGGCATGTGTCACTGGGTTTCAAATTGCGCTCAACCTGCAGGCCGCATTGGTAGTCGAGCGCAGTTCACGATGAGTTCTACTCATCGCGCTTCTCTTGGGTGTAATGGGTGTAGTAGAACCGCTTGTCGACGTCCTCATCACGCTTCTCGGGCTGGTAATTATTGTAGTAGAAGCGCTTGTCCAGATCTTCGTCGCTCTTGTTGACGTCCTCATCGCGCTTCTCTGGGGTGTAATGGGTGTAGTAGAACCGCTTGTCAAGGCCCTCATCACGCTTTTCGGGCTGGTAGTGGGTGTAGTAGAACCGCTTGTCGAGGTCTTCATCACGCTTCTGGGAATCGTAATTATTGTAGTAGAAGCGCTTGCCGAGGTCTTCATCACGCTTTTCGGGCGTGTAATGGGTGTAGTAGAAGCGTTTTTCAACATCGTCGGAAGCTGATTCGAGTTGGTCATTGTTTGCGACAGGGGCGGCCCAGGCAATCCTTGAAGCTCCAAGGAGAGCCAAAAGGTAAGAAGAGAGCTGCATATTGATGATGGATGAGATCAGACGGTGCTAAGTACTTGATGGAACAGAAGAGAAAATCTGAATGACGAAGAAGGTTTGACGGGGTAGAAGACTGGTTGTGCTTTATATAGAGTGAGCAACTGAGGCCGTCACCTCAGAAAAGACTTGTGGTATCACAGCTTCCGATATGCACAGCATAGCGAAAAGCTCTGATTGCATTCTGCAGGGGGCAGTCACTCAGTCTCTGAAGGATTCAGTCGTCATCATCTGCGTCCCCATGCGTGAGGTAATTGTGCCTTGGAGCTGAAGTTCAGCTACACTTCTTTTCCACTTGTTGCTCAACGAGAGGCGTCCTATCAGGGTTTAGAAGAAGAGAGGGGACACGAAGAGATCGGCACCATAGCCCCACCATGCTTTCCTCTGATTTGATCGCGTAGATCTGCTGTTGTCCAGGATGTTCTATATGGATAAAGAGTTCTCATGAACTACTGCTGATGGAAGGATGATGTGATCGATCTATCGCAGTCTAGCTTTTGCCTATACTTATGTTGGCTGCAGATACATTGCATATTGCCACGTCATTGATCAACAGGCTACTGACAGGGTAATAACAAAGATCTGTGTCAATTCTAATCCCATCGGTCTAACCTAGGTTGAACTCAATTCCTCCAGAGCTATTTGAGTGTAGATCAATCTGGATTTTGCCACGAACAGGCTTTGCGAAGCGGTTCGCTGGGAATGTGCAAACACGATCTGCATTGATGATCATATACACCTCTAGGTAGTGATCGGCGCTGGCACAGTTCACTCTTCGGCTATTTTATCTTTCCTACTTCGTCTGCGTCGATAGAGGTGCATGCACGCTGTACTTGGTGCGTCATCCATAGAAATCCTCACGTACTAGATTTAAAGTCCGAAGGACATTTACTCTCCTTCTCACCTTGAATTGAGCCTTTTTGAGCGTCCTAGCCGACACGATGTTTTCAAAAATCTTCAAAGCCTTCGTTGGGGAGCACAAATTTGAGAACCTCAAATCAGAGGCTGACGATGATACTGACATCGAGTCGGAGAATCTCCTTCGGAACGGGCATGTTGGACGAAAAGCAGCTACCTCAAATGCCTGGATCTATTTTACCGTTGCAAATCTCATCATCCTAAGTATCACGGCTTCCTTGATTCTCAGTACAGGCATCTTTCGGACAAGTGAGAAAAATTCTGTCCTAAGGCCGATCTCATGGTGGTGTAAGTTTAGCTGGGGTTTTATTGTCTCAGCTGTAGCTAATCCCTTGAAGCGCCCATCCTCGACGATATTGAAATCCCGAGATTCGAGACAAAGCTGAACGGGACACTCTTCGCTAAGCCCGAGGTTTCAATAGCCCGAGAAGAGCCAGGCGCGGAGAACGACGCATCTTGGGCTCAGTATGAAAAGGTCCTGACACACGTCGTCACTCGCGAGCAAATCCTCAAGCTGGGCAAAAACCCAGAGACTGTGGCTCGCTTCGATAATGACTACTGGGGAATGGGCGATGATGCGTACATGGTACAGATGGATGTGATGCATGTAAGTATCTTTTTGAGCTTACAATGATGTTCATGATACTGATAGAGGGCAGCAAATCCACTGCCTTAACCTGCTGCGCAAAGCAGCTTTTGCCGACTACCCCGGCTACGAGCCAGGGTTAGACGAGAAGGACAAAATGTGGTGGATACACCTCGGTCACTGCACCGACATCCTACTGCAAAATATCCAATGCAATGCCAATACAGAGTTCTTGACATTGAACTGGGTGGAAGACCGCCAGGCTCCATGGCCGGACTTCAGTGTGAATCGCAAATGTCGCGATTTCAATGCGCTGGTCGACTGGCAACGCAATAATGCCGTTGATGTCGACAAATTTGACCAAATGCCAGTTCCAAAGCACGCTTTCGTGTGGCCTGCACCTTGGAAGAAGCAAGACACGGAACTGGGTGAGAAGCTGGGTCAGCATCATATGCAGGAAGGTCTCGGCGATATGCATGCGCATCATCACGGCGCAGGGAATTAATTAAGATGTGACCAGTATTGCAGAGACACTAAAACAGTAGTTTTCCTTGATCAAGAGTAAACCTGTTGCTTTGGACCCAAAAATGGGTCGATATTATCCACAAAGTCAAACATGCATATATCACACTTGGCTAAATAAGGCGAACTCTAATACACGAACCTCTTTAAGCCAATCAGTATTGATATGCGACTTGTGGAGAACTGTCATCAATGACATGTAATTGCCTATCTTACTAGTCCTGACAAATGACATTATGCCACGGTGTAGATCCTTCACTGTTTAAGGCAGTCTGCAATTATGTGATGTATCATACATGAAGGATTCTGGTCACCGCCAGTCCAGGTCCACAGCCCCTCAATTGCCAGCCCAATGTGCCAAACCGAGGAAGATGTAGCTGGATACGTCATTTACCTAATGTGCTGTACTCGTATGAAAGGCCATTAACTGTGCCTCCATGAATGCTTAACGATTCTCGTTTCCCTTTGTTAGGCTATCCAAGATGGTAGGGCATGTTGTTTCGCCAGAAGATGACATCGAGCTCAGTGGCGAGGATGCTCCGTTCCTCTTGGAAGATCTCAGGAGCCAGCCGCAGGCTGGGGATGTACCACCCGATGATTCCAGCTCAGACACTGTTTTACCAGAAAAAAGCCGTCGTCGCCTGGTGATCACCCTGGTTGCGATAATGCTCACCTTTGCGATTGGGGGGCAGATGATCCCAGGACCCATGGTGCGCATTATCGAAGCCATCGCCTGTGATGACTATTGGCGTGCGCACGACCCAAGTCGGCTCCAGGCTTCAGGCCATGTAGTAGAGCAGCTGTGTAAGATAAAAGAGGTGCAGGAGGAAGTCACAACTATCAAAGGGTATATGGATTTCTTCGAGGGGCTACTCTGTTCGTGTCAATGCCCTTGTCCGTCCGCATAATCTCATTGTCTGACTATGGCATAGCCGTCCTCTGCGCTATCCCGTACGGTCTACTGGCGGATCGATATGGGCGCAGGCGAGCGATTCGTCTTACCATTCCTGGATTTCTCCTGAACGCAATCATCACTAATTCCGTACTGTGGTTCTCTGATATCTTCCCTCTCAGGGCTATCTGGCTCGGATCGCTGAGCTGGACTATTGGGGGAGGACCAGCTATCGCAATGGCGCTGATATGGACAATGTTGGCCGATCCCACGACAGATTCAAACCTTGCGATACTCTTCTTCCGGGTTGGAGTTATCATGGATATTACTAGTTTTCTCGCCGGCGTGTTAAGCGCGCAACTCATGACCCTTAACCCTTGGATCCCGATGATGGTCGGTAGTGGAATCGTTACTATCGGACTGAGCTGTACTTTCTTTCTGCCGGAGACTATGAACGATTGCGTGAAGAGGAAATCCCCCATAAACGGGAATGAGCCAGTTTCCTGCATGGGCGGCTTGATTGTCGATGAGGAATCGTCCTACTCCAGCCCGAAGGGCCTCCCGAAGGGCCTCCCGAAGGGCCTCCCGAAGGGCCTCCCGAAACCGTCGAGACATCATCTTATCTTGGGGAAGATTCGACGGTTCCTCAACCACGGCATCTGCATCTTCGACCACCGGGTCTTGTTGCTACTCCTCACTTTCGCCGTCTCCCAGCTCGCTGGGGGTTCCTCTGAGTTCTTGGCTCAGTATATCTCCACACGCTTCAGCTGGACTCTAGCGCGGGCCAATCTCCTCAAATCCTTCCACACTGCTGCTACCATCCCGGTATTCCTGTTCCTCCTTCCGTATCTTTCAACACACGTTCTGCATTACCTATCGCTGCATAGAAGGGACCTTTACCTCGCACGTATGAGTATTATCTGTCTAGCTGTGGGATCACTCGGTGTTGGTCTTGCGCCGCACATCATTGTCTTGGTTCCAAGTCTTTGCCTCCACGCCGCTGGAGGCGGATTCGCACTTGTCGCACGGTCTTTGGCTACAGCCTTGGTAGAGAGGGACAAAACAGCAAGACTCTACTCGACAATCGAGATATTACAGTCGGTGGGGAGTGTGTTGGGCAGTCTTTGCTTTACCAATGTATTCACACTTGGGTTGAAAATGAGCGGGCCATGGATCGGACTGGTGTGGATAATGAGCAGTCTGCTCTTTGCATTGGTGGGAATCGTACTTATGATCCTTCAAGTATAATGCAGTTAAATTTCTAGTCATCTACGGACACAGGTGGATCTGTTCCTTTCGCGGTGCCAGAACAGAGTATGATCTTCAGTCTCAATCATGCCTTGTCAATCCGGCCAAAACCTCATCCAGGCTTTCTGCTGGCAATGACAGTAGCTCATTCGCGCTCTCTTCACTGTTCATATAGTCCCCACCGTACCCCTTGACACATGTTATATATCGCATGAGCGCGGGGATTCCGCTATAGTTCCCCTTGGCCAGCTTCTCCAAGGCCGTCCGTTTTTCCTCTTCCGCATCGTGGTAGGTTACGTCCCACTTTGCTCCGGTCACATCTTCCAAAGAAGCGAGAATGTCTCTCTGCGAGACATTGAATGACTCGATAAACAAGTACTTGTTGGAGGTCCTTTCCGGACTCAGGATCGCATTCTTGACTGCAAGTCCTATAGTGCTGCGAGTCGTCGCCGACCAACGATTCGTGCCATGGTCAAGGATCGTTGCGTGCCTTCTTTCCATGTTGAATCCGAGGAAATTGGAAACGGCTCTACTCCGGTCAGATAACTTTCCGTCAAGACGAATGTCGAGCGCGACCGTCCACTTACATGTCGAAGAACGGCCCCGTCACGAACGCCGTCCACTTGAGCCCTTCCCCCTCCTTGCTCTTCAAGTACTCTACTATCTGTCTCTTTGCCGCGTAGAATTGCGGGAACAGCTCAGCAGCCTGGTCATTCCGCGTGTCGTGCCCAAACTCGGACGGCACAAAGTGTTTCACACCGGCCTTGACAGCTGCGTTTATTAAGGGCTTTTGCTGGTGTATGGCTTCCGTGGCGATCGTGCAAATGATTGCGTCCTGTCCCGTAAAGATCTTAACCAGCTCGGTTTCGTCGTAGTCGTCGCTAACACGGTGGACTAGGATATGAGGCGGGAATGTGGACTTAGATGAGTGACAGCTCAGAATGGAGATTTCAAAGTGCGGATCGGCATCGAAAGCAGACACGATATGGGGTCCGAGATGGCCGCCTGCTCCGACGACGATGACCTTCATAGGCGACGACATTGTTGAAATAGACACTGACGTTCAATTCGTGGGTCTTAGGATAGGTCAGTAAAAGTCGGTTGCCTCTGAAAGGAGTATGAACAAATTGTTACATGTGTTCCACCTTTTCAAAGCTAATATCGAGTGGAAAGTCAGCTGCCTAGTGGTGGGCTGTTCTGCCTAGGCTAGCATTACTGTCCTGAATTTGCTCTGAACATCAGGTGGGATTTTAGCAATTGCGTGGTGAATTCTAGACTTGCATGGTACTGATTTCTAGGCACAAGGAGGGGTAGTTCTATGACGATCAATTCGTCATACTGCTCCACCTGCATTGAATCGCTCTTAGTCTTTCTCGTGCAGATGTAGATCAGATGGACAATCCACTCAACTACATACACGATCTGTGGTGGGTCTAGATCTGCACAGTCTGGTCAAGCCTCATATTTACATATCACATTCTATCTATCCTCTCGCTTAAAGCTAGTAACCAACCACTGCTTGCAGGGAAAAGGAAGCAAAGTTTAGCTAGGTACTCTATGCGCATATACCATGAACCATTAGGAAACTCGCTGACAATGTATAGAGCGTATATGGATTAAAAAATAATCATAGATTGACAGGAACCCCGCATCCTCCCACTTATTCCCTGAAGGACTTTGGAGGAATAATCAATGACACCCCGTCTTCTCTAAACATGAAGTTCTTCTGTCTTCTATCCACCCGTTCAACCCTAAGCAAAAGGTTCCGTCCTACTGCCCAAACTGCCCCCTCTACGGCTTCATAAATAGTGCTTGTGCACCCCTTTCTTCTGATGCCTGTGTCATACACACTCGAGGGCCTTTCCTATCTCTGAATACTGTCTTCATTGGCAGAAAGCGTGTCTGCAGTGCTGCAATGGGCTATGAATACGCATGAGAACAAAGGACTAGCTATGATAGGATCACAGCTCAAGGCAAGCTGGACCCTATCGATCGTCAATGGCGCAAGATCCAGATGGCACCTGCATAGGTCCAACTGATACAGTCTGCAACAGAGTCAGTGCAGACCAGATTCTTAGCAACAGCCAGATTAGGCATCGCAGGAATGCATGGGCGTCAAGGTTGTCTGCTTGTTTGAGAGTGGTCAGCATTGAATACCTAATGAGATTTGAATTGCGGAGGTATAACATCCATTTGCTGTAGAGTTAGTGATCTTCACTCTTGCACCGTGTTTTATCAGTAGACTATACTTGATGCATGTCATATCTCCTTAGCTACTCACTGATGTTGCATATTCCCTCTGGAGGGCCTGCTCTTAGAAAAATGCACTTGCCCTTTAACAAGTCTAGACCACCAAAGCTAGGAAATAACACCGTACGGTGGTCCTTCTGGAAGGTGATAAAAATGCAGTGAGCAGATGATAATCATTGCTATGATTTGTTTTACGGCCACTGCGCTAATTAGCTGAAGGCAGCTGCAGTAGTTCAGCTCTCCTATCGTCGTTAAGCGTCAGGTGATTTTTGGCCATGTTATTTAAATGTCGGTGAAGGGATGCAAGGTCTCATATAATTATCATGTCGCCCGTCCTTATTCTCTCTTTTTGTGCGGATGCCGGATATCTAAAGGCCACAAATATAGCCCTTCTATAGCGCAGAGTGAGGCTGACTTAAGACAGCCTAGGGCATGACCCCACACTGCTCTGGGCATATCTGCGTCTATAATGGCTATTAGAGAAAGAGGGGTCAGCCAATGCTCCTTGCATGGTTATGCTATGCCGTATGAGCAAATCAAACTAAGATATGCTTGAGTCAAATGCACATTAACGTTTTCTGCCAATCGAATTACCCCAATGTTTTTCTAGTCTGACAGGAAAGCATTAGTGACATCCATCAAGGGACATAATTGGATAATACCTACTTTTGCAGCAAGGGAGCACTAATGTGCATGGACGTGCACAACAAACTAGCCATAGCACCAGTAATTCATAAATACCGCCTTATTGCATCATTGGACACGACAGCAGACATCGATTACCCCTCACTGAGTTGTGATTATTTAGCAGGGTTTCTCTTGTTCGATATCCTCTATATATCTGCACTGATTAACATGGCCAGCAAGCTGCTCGGTCTTAATCATCCAACTGATCTACAAATGACGGTTGATATCCTATAATCCAAGCAACAACAAAGCCTTTATTCACCACATCCTCGGGTATATAACTCACCTGGATAGTCGCGTTTTGAGAAGAATGAGACATTATTGACTCTCTGGGTTGTACACAAATTACTAGTGAAGACATCAATCTTTTTGACAAGGCCCACGACACAGAAAACTATGGAAAAGCCAAAGTTCAAGGTCATTATAGTTGGCGGATCCATTGCTGGATTAACCTTGGCACATTGCCTGCATCGAGCCAATATTGATCATGTCGTACTTGAGAAAAGAAGCGAAATTGCGTCCCAGGAAGGCGCAATCGTTGCTATCTGGCCAACTGGAGCCAGGGTGTTCGAACAGCTTGGTCTCTATGATGATATCGAGAAACAGAGTACACCATTCCGCAGTCTGCGTATTCGTCACCCAGATGGTTTCTCCTTCAGCACCTCCTTTCTCGAGTTCGTCAACAAAGGGTTGGCATTCCCCTTATCCGAAACTGAGATTCAACTGATTTCTGAACAGCTCCGGATATCCTGTCATGTGCTTAGACCGACGAAAGCTCTTGCAGGTCCTGCATCAGAAGTACCCTTCTAAGGCGAATATCCTTGTCAAAAAGAAAGTGATTGAAGTACAGCCTTTAGATCACGGAGTTCGTGTGTTAACTGAAGATGGAGACATCTATACGGGCAATCTTATAGTCGGTGCCGACGGAGTCCATAGCTTCACGCGTTCTGAAATGTGGCGGTTAGCAGATGCAATGAGCCCAGGCCTTATCACCACACAGGAGAGGAAAAGTCTGCGAACAATTTTCTCCTTTTTGAAAATGTTATTTCCAGAGCTAAGCAAGTGAACCTCCTTCTAGGTATGACGGTCGGATACGCTTGCGCCTTTGGCGTATCGTCGCCAATACCCGATCTTGCGAGTGGAGAAAACATAAACTCCTATAACGATGGGTCCTGTGTGATAACATTCGAGGGAAAAGATGGCCGCGTCTTCTGGTTCATACTTGAAAAGCTTCATCAGACGTTCGTCTACCCAGACAGTCCTCGTTTCTCCATGGACGATATAGCCGCTCTCTGTGGCCGACTGTCGAAATTACCGGTCTGGGGGGATATTCGGGTGGAACACCTATGGAGAAGCAGAATTTTCGCGTCCACGACAGCGCTAGAAGAGGGCATCTTCCAGACATGGCATTTTGATTGCATAGTTCTGCTCGGGGATAGCGTCCATATCGTAAGTCTCGCTTCAGACCATTTCCATCCCTTCGACGTATGCAATCCCACTATTTGCCTAACTGTATCCTTAGATGACACCCAACATGGGACAAGGCGCAAATACCGCGATTCAAGACGCTGCGGTACTAGCTTCAACAATTAACAGGCTAGTCAAATCGGATACCACCTCTAATGCCGGCATAAATAGCCTGCTCCAGGAGTATCAAACATCGAGATATGATCGAGCAAAGACAATATGCCAGCTTTCATATCTCTGGACCCGGATTCACACACGAGACAGCTTCTTAAAGATTCTGGTCGGCCGATATATCTACCCACGTATAGCCGATTATATCGTATTTAAGACGTCCGGAGCTTTCGTCTTTGGCCATGCCATTGACTTCCTCCCACTGCCAGAGCAGTCGAAGACCCGCCCGATCCAGTATAGCAGCTCCAATAGGCCAAGAACTGCCCAGCTTCAGTGGGTTCTAATCTGTGTCTTCCCCCTGGTCCTTTGCCTGTTCTACTTGCTATTCCAGAGGCCATGATTATCTACTCCATCAACTTCGGCCTAATTGAACCCGTATATGTGCAACCTACCATCATTGAAGAGGTCACGTTGTTACTAGGCCATCCATGTCTCCATAACTACTTAACGCTTTTACCCTTAGCCATTAAAAGTGGCTGCAGCATAATAGAAGACTGCCCTTGGCCACTTATCGGATATTTCTCAATTATTCTATCCATTCTGTTATAATTTACTCTGGCTCTGCCGTTTACTTTACTCGGTGCGTATGAACGGAGGAAAAGATGCCGAGGATCCATCATCTGCCCCTTGGCTTTACTCCCTTCAGTCTCCACTCTCCAACTCCCGTCTGATTTTTACTCAAGCAAATATGGACGCAGTTCGCGAAAATCACAAGTGTCTGATCAACGGTCTCACTAATCTCTTCACTCTATTTATCAAAGCACATTATATCGCCCCTACTGATGTCCTGTATCCACCTCGGGACACTGATGTCGGACTTTTTCAGAGGCTTGGGTTCGAAACCGAAGTGATTGATCTCATCCAGCTGCTGCCGGCCATTAAAAATGATGCAGTCTGGGGATATAATGATGAAGGAATAGAGATAATCCCTCATGCTAAGCTAATTAATTATTTAAAACAGTCAGAAACAGCTATAGCTCATGATATGTTAGAGACCCTGCGATGGGTCGACCATACAAATAAGGATGCGCAGGGGATCTTTCCTCCATCTATCATTCAGCTGACATTCCCTGGCTTTTATGGAGTAAACGTGCTATGTGATATCCATGACCGTATGTTGTTTCTCCCCTCAAGCTTCATTCTTCATCCGTCAAAGATCCAACTGACCTCCGCACAGAGACTATTATAGAATGGTGCCACCTGAACCAGAAACAATGGCAAGATTGCCCCCGCCAACCATGTAAAGACTTCTTCTCAAAGGTCTTTGAGAAATTCCAGACTCTTGAATATATCCTATTCTTTAACCCAGATGACGGAGCAGAAGTCCTAATATGCAAAATTAAAGAGAATCCCATTCTATTCCAGAATATCTTCCCCGGTGGAATCCGCCTTCCGACTGATCCTCAGGCTGCTGTTCAGCAATGCGGGGAGAGACAGGATGGCCGGGATGGCATACGCCGTGATATTAATGAATGGAGGGCGCTGCAGAAGCTCTATCGCGACGCGGGCTGGGAGCGCGAATTCAATGGAGAGCTTTTCGACGATAGACGAAGAAATTTGTTACGAATGATGGACGATCTCCAGGGTCAATCCAGTGAATGGAGCTTGATTCCTCTGCATAGACGAACAGACGAGCAGATAATCGCTGAGCAGGAGTTTCGTCAACGTCGAGAGGCATTTTGGGCTGAAAGTGCTGGAGAGTACTACGTTTAAACGTTCTCCAGTTTACATTGTGATTTCATAACTCATTTGCTTAGATCGCTGCACTCTACTGGATACAATGTATGAATTTGGGCTCTTGACAACTTCTCCATATTAGTTTAAAGGGATTCGGCACTGGCTGCCATCTACCAGACCTGTAAAAGCTCCTGCACCGGCGGACGGTTCCGAAGACGGATTGGTGACGGCGAAGATTAATTCCTCGCCTTCTTGGGCTATAATTGCAGTAGCACGAACTGGGCCACCTTCGTTTTTGGCGCCGAGGGGAGGGATTCCGATGCCGTAAAACGGGAACATCACCTCGGGCCGGGCCCTGGAACCGGACTAGATCGACACTGGATTAATCTAGTGCGCGCCCTACGTGCATCAGAAAGGACTGAAGTATGTCTGTGTCGATATACGTAAGGGCGGTTTGGGGTGGAAGGATAGTAAACCGGCTGCCAAGCGCAGCGAATCGCTTACTACCCAGAAGTAGCAGCTGTTTCCTTATATTCAGCTGCTGTCTGGTGCCGTGATGTTTCCTGTGATGTTTATCTTTATGCCATGAGCAATCCTACATACAGCCCAGATAGAAGGAGACTATTGACTCCTTGGACATGTCTCAACGGGATCTCTCTACAAGGCATAAACCAACCCCTCTTCAGGGCGCACTTCCCCATTTGAAAGCCGTTTCCAGCCCCCGTAGATTCCATTCTCTCCCTCGATGCCCTGGCCCCAGACCAAACGCATGTCTGGGATGGCGGAGCCACGGTCTGCTAACCATCCCTTCCACCTGCGCGAGACCTTTCCGAAATATGTTGCGGCCCCCTCCCGGGCAATGATTGTGTCTTGGATGCCAGAGGTGTTGTATTGGATCTTTCCCAGTGATTGCATTGTTGCACGCGCTTCCTGGACTTCCTCCGTCGTGTACACCTGAATATGGTCAATGGGAATCCTCGGACGCGAAATCAGAGAGACCAACCTTCTGTTGACTGCCCACGTGCAGAATGACCGTTTTGTATGGCCGGGGCGCCGACTCTTGAAGATTCTGACATATCTGACTGAGGACATTCTCCCGCGCCCCGCAATCTATAATCACCACCTTTGTCGGCTGCAGACTCTCAATCCACCCGGTTGCTTGCTCGATTTCCGTATATGCGAATGCCTTGGACACATCCCCCCAGCCCTCTCTATCTGCCACCTCCTGTAAAACACCAGGCGATGAAGTAAACTGCACCAACCCCAGGGGTCCACTTGCCCTAGGCCAATCAAAGAGACACCACGTAAACGAGCGCGCAACCTTGGTAGACGCACCCAAAACCACTACAACAGCAGATGAGAGGTCTGCATCGTCGGAGGACCATGGAAGCTTGCTCGCCGCGCCAAGTGGGTGAACTGGTTCTCGTGCTCCCGGGCCAGGAAACACATACTCACTCAGCAGGTACCCGGCGAGCCACATCCCTTGGAAGAGGGCAGTCCACGCCCTCTCGTCCAATTCTTCTTCTTCGTCGGAGTGTACCTGTTCGTAGCGATTGTATATGGGCATCAGTTGTTGTCGGTGGCTGCTGACCTCCACCCAGTGACCTGCAGGCTCGCTAGGTTCTAAGCGCAGAAGAGTGGGTGACGTCGAGGTGGGCCAGTATCCCCAGATGAGGGAATCTGGCGCGATTCCAGGAATATTACTCTCGGTGACGGTAGCATATCCCCATGCCGGGACGATGCCCCAGAGAGACTGGTCGTTGTATGGGGACGGCGCGTTAGGTGGAACCGGGTACGTTTTCCACCTGTGGCTATCAGCGAGCACAAAAGATAGAAATTCAGGCTGGCACACCAATGCAGTACGTCTCCTCCACGGGCGTAACTGAGGTTGTTGGAAGTCAATCCTAGAAGGACAGGTCGCGCACGGAGCGATGAGGAAGGCAGCTTCTGGTCTACCGACGAAGGAATACTCACCACAGCGTGTTGTCTGTTGTCGGCCTTGCAGACAACATGAATCATGTCTGGGTTTGTAGAAGCGGATTGCATTATGACTAGGATTTGATGTGTGAGAGATAGAAAGAGTTGTAGGACAGCAAAGCTAATGGCCTCTTCTCTCCGGTTTTGTCCTTTGTGCTTTTCTTTTTTATCTGATCCCTGCCCCTCAGCCCACTTCCCCCCTTTAGTCGCTTGAGGCGGCCGATACTCCCCGTAGCGGGGGATGCGTTTCAGATACGGAGATGTCAGATTTTAGTGGGTCTGGGCCAAAGCACTAGCATTTAACTGCTTAAAAGCTGCGTCTGATTACTAACCCTGGACCATTTCCGAAGCAAATCATTGAAAGCAGAACCTTATACAAAGTTGAGAATGTTAACCTGTCTTCTTACGGGCAGAGTCATACAAGTAGCACAGCATCTCGCTTCAAAGCTGTTATTGGTCTAAGAATTCTGATTTCCAAGAAGCTCGTACATTCCCTCCTCGAACAATTTCACCAGTTCCTGCGTTGTCGGATCGGCGGGGGGTAGCAATTGCATGCCAATTACGCCACACAGTCCTTTGGCCCGATCAATGAACTAGAAAATTGTTAGCAATCAGTAGCTTTTGGTCTCGAAATTAGGGAAGTTACCCAAAAGAGGTTCGGCATGCCGCTCCAAATCATAGTGCCCTTGGACCTTCTCCGGCTTCCGTCACTCTGAATCAAGATACCGCCCAAGCCCCAGTCATATTTCACATCCGAGGGGAAATCGCCGACAAATATCTTTATCTTCTCTGGGTCATCGATTAGGGCCTTCTGCGCGGCCTTGCTCTCCTCCGTCAGCTGTGGCGTGAAAAACAGGTCGGCAGTCTCCTTCCGCAGCAGTGTCCCATCGTTGACGAGCAACGAGGTCAAAATCTTCATATAATCCTCCATATTGCCATAGGCACCATGTCCACCAAAGCAGTCCTCTGCCCCGTCGGTAAGGTACGGGCCTTCGTAAGGTTCTACGCCGCCGGACGAAGCTCTTGTAGTCATGGTCGCTAAGTTGCGTTGAATAGCCGGATGCTTGTGCGGCCAAAAGGTTAAGCTGGTGATATCGAGAGGTGCGAAAATGTGCTTCTGGAAGTAGGACTCCAGTGTCTCTCCCGTAACTCGCTCCACAACCTTTCCTGCCCAATCAATACCCGGGCTGTAGTCCCAGCCAGTTCCTGGCTCGTACGTCAGCGGGTACGTGAAGCGTCCCACCACAGTCGAACTAGTTTGCGGGGTGTGGTTGTTGAAGGCCGCCCATCTCTGGAGTGATGGGTTCAGAAAGTTGTAGGCAAGACCAGCGCTATGGGTGAGTAGATATCGCAGCTTGAGCGGGTTCTTGCGTTTTCGAAGCTGCGGTTCGCCGGTACCCTCGTCAAACCCTACGAGCACCTCTTGCTCCGCGAGTTCAGGGATGATAGGTGACATATCATCTTCCAGGTTAAGCTTCCCTGCCTCCACTAACTGCATCACCGCGATACAGGTAATTATTTTCGTGGCAGAAGCAAAAGAAAGCACTGCGTCCGTTCGCATCAAACTTTCCTCTCCATCTCCAAATGTGCGGCGACCAAACGCCTTCGAGTAGTTGAATTTACCTGCAACGGTCAGTGAAGATCAGATACGGGCTGGGTTGGGCAGACGTACCAGAAGTATCTCTGCCTAGAAGAACGGCACCCAAGATGGACCCGTTCTCTGTCGCATTCTTAAAGACTTGGTCCAAAGAGGCCATGGTTTCGCTTCTCCTGACGCTCTGCTGCGAGGTTTTTAACTAGTAATATTCAGAACATCAAACAAGGACGAATATGGTCAGTTCTTAAATGAATCCATGAAAGATGTGATTTCAAATTAATAAGGGGTTCTGTCTACTTCTACTAAGATACCTGGCATGGATATTTGTCATCGGTTCACCTCGGGTCGGCGTAACCCGCCTCCAAAGCTCCACATAAACTTGAAAGGCTTTATCAAAGTCTCCGTAAGGCAGCCGCACATGCCTTCTTTTATACAGTAATTATTAAGGCGTGGACTGACTACTATCCGTTTATCAATTACAACTCTCATGTGATCTCACATTCCGCCAAGCACATCTGGACTCTCATCATTCCACGTTATCCATAAAATTAATGAGGCGAAGCATCTAAATAATAATATTATGCCTACGATATAAAAGATTATTATTATTGCAATCAGCAATGCCCTAATACAGTAAAGCATTTTAGCTAGCGCCAAGTCTAAGAGTCCATGATGGGTAGTAGGGAATGAGTTTCATATACAAGCTACGTTAGAGGACCATTAGCGAGGCGGCCAATGGACAGGGTACCTCTTCAATGGCGCGTTGGTGATTGAGCTCCATTCATTGCTCACTCAGTAACTACCATTTATGCTACCCAGTGCTGTGACTGTTACAATATCAGCAATTATATGCCCATGAACCAAGTTGGAAAATGTTAGTAGAAAAGGAAGCACTTGACTATATGACAGATGTCTAGATAATTCTATGGTTAGTATTACCAGCCGTTGTAAGCCCCTCCCACGACGTTAAACCAACCTATTAGTGGGATGGCTGCCATCTTCATTACATTGAATGTAGCCCAGCGTCCAATATCCGTCTTATCTTCTTTCCACGCACGCTGTAAGCTCTGGCATGAAGGTATGGCGAGAGTAGTTCGCAAACGAGGCACTATACGAGCGAGAGACGCCTCTTGAGACCGGATATTTGTGCTGCAAGGTTTACCAGGCCTTGGACACGACCAGATCGGCATTATGCTACCGGTGCGCAATTATAATTACTGTTTCTGCTTGATAAAAACAATTGAAAAGCCTAGTTCGGCTTCTCCTTAGCCCCAATGTCACGGTAAGCCTCGATAGGGGCGGCATTCTGGATGTTAAGACCCCTGCCGATGCAGAGAGAGCCGAGAACTAGTAACAATCAGGGACGCTTGGAGCAGGATGGCATCTGCGGAGATGTCGTTGCTTCTGCTCGAATCAGAGTCCGTCTTTTGAAGGAGTCATTGCGACTATTATAGCGGCTGACCCTAAACAACCCTGGGTGTAAATGCTACATAGATGCAACATACTCTTTTGGGCTAGAAGGGCTTTTAATGGCTTTACACACTATGTAGGGATTATCTTTTCGATCAGTGGCCCAACTTGCGTCCGCTTATAACTCAACTAATCTAATTCTCCAAGATGTTACATGTAAGCAATTGTCGAATAGAAATACCGCATTTATGTTGGTCTGGAGCCCTTGACTTTCCCAACCATCCATGGCCTTCGCCTATCAAATTTATATCAAAGCAAGTAGATAGGCAGAGTCCTATAAACTCAGAGAGAATCTTATGTTAACAATTACTACAAGCTGGAACCTACTATTGGCCATTATTCCAAATTATTGCCTGCAGTTCATTCCAGTCGCACAGTTTTGTTCTCAACCATACTCACCAGAAATTTGGTCATTCCACCAAATACGCGAACCCATACTGGCAATTAGTTCTTCTAATTGTAGTACCACTAGAGCGTGTAGAAGAGGTTGCTGGTGTAAATGAGACTTTTCTTAGAGAGTGTACATGAACAGAGGTTGTCTATTTGATATAAACGGAATTGAGATGAAAATACATCCATGGATTTTGCCTCCCCATCAGTGCTACATTCCACTAATAGCAGCCTTCAGTTCTCACATACACTTTACAACATCCACTACGCTTACTCTCCGGGGGGCATAGCAGGTGCTAGCCCCAGTAGTTGGGGTAGGCAGGCGCCAGTCTAGCGCCTAGACGATGAGCGTGCTACCTAATAGGTATGTGGAAGGATAATTGGAATTACTAGGTTATGAACGGATTCGGCATATGCAGCTTCATTCGTAAAATGGGTCGTTTTCTGTACTAGCTTCATGATATTATAGCCAGCGATCGCATAGAGGAGCGCTCTTAGGTAGTCCGGAAGAATTTAACATCCTTTTGTGGTTACTTCCTTAGGCCTCAAGGCTGGCTCACCATCCTCATAGTGCTTTCAGTACTCTTGTCTCTCTCGGTGTTGCGCGTGACTGTGCTTATGTTTGATATCAGGGTACGCTCTCGGCGGCCACTTGCCCTGGATGATCTGAAGGATTTAGGCGTTGAATGCGAGTCGGGTTTCTTGGAGCTTGTTGCGGAGCTCAACTCCGTCCCCTCGAGCATATGGACAGTGTTCATCCCCAGGGCCAGACTGGTGATCACTCGGTATAGACTGGGAATGCAAGCGGTGATGATACTGATGTTCATCATTGCCCTAGACACCAATTATTAGATTTCATATAATCCCCACAGTACAAAGGAAGGGAACCCACTGATTGCAAGCGGCCACGCTGACGATTGTCCCTGAATGTGCACTGGTAAGCGTCAATGCAAGTACTGGAGAGGACCGCCGTACAAGTTGTATCAATTGAATTGAGATATTGCGTCAAATACGTCATTTGGATAATATTCACGACAATGACCCTTGGCTCGTCAGCAATATCCCTAAATGACCGAGTGTGAACTCACACTGAACGAGATGCAAATGCTGATGAAACCTTGAGGTGTTGGATTCGAGGCATTTGCACATTCCATAGCATTACAATTGGGAGGATGACAAGAGTTGCGTCGAGTACCATGTTAAGAGTCATGATTGGGTATATGATCGCACCCTAAAAATTCTGAGTAACGTTCAATGATGCTTTTGGTCGGGGCCTACCTTTCCTATGCAGCGTGTAGGCGAATATTCCCAGTATGGGGCAGGGCATTGAAAGGCAGTCCCGAAGAGCGCGAGCAGCGTCCAGACTCCCAATCCTATCTGCACCATGAGACACCATCGAAGGATTGATTTGCTGGGGCTGATTGAACGGATGAGATTGCCGGTTGACACTTTGGACAATGCAAGCACGAGGAGCAAGAGAAACTCAGCCGCGTAATTGACCTGAAGACATGTTGTCAATGTTAGCATGCGAGCTCCTGATACCACGAGACGCACTTAGCGTACCTTGTTATATGCATTAAATGAGTCACTGGACACCTCATTGCGGTGTCTGCCCATCCCATGATTGACGGCGACCTGAGTCAGAATACTTTGAACGAGTGCAATAACCTGCGCTTGTCAGAGTGATCATAAGATACCTCTAAAGGCAGTTCCTTCGTACCATGCAGATCCAAATTGGAATATCAACTGAAGGTACCGAGCGCTTCAAATAGATCATCGACGCGATCTTAGCGAGCACCACAATTCCTGTACAGGAAAGAAATATAAAGGTGAAAAGTGACACGATTGCGCCATGGTTATTTGGAGTAATCTCCCCCAGTGGCGGCAAGAGAGAGGGCTCCGCCATGGCAACCGCAAGATGGATAATAGCAGTAATAGCACAGTCAAAGAATCAGACACTCCGGTGAAGTGAAAAGAGCAAGACGTTGACATTAATATAAAAGCATTTTGGCCATCTTTTGAAAGGAAGAGTGAGAACCTTGAGCAGTCAGAGCAGTCAGATCGCACTCGCACCCCTGCGTGGTTGCTGCTCCAGGCATCCTATTTCAAATCTCAAAAGGTCCTTTCCGCCAAATGGAAGAGATCTGCAATCGGAAACAAATTCAAACCGATTCGCAATTTTAAATTGACCGGGGTCGATATTAGTCCGTGTATAGTGACCAGGATGCGCGCAACGGCGTCATGCTAAGCCAGGATAAGCGGCCAGGGTCTGTCGCACTAACTGATAGCTATGTTCCCCCTCCTTTGCCTCCTCACTGGCATTTTCCTTTTACCCGCCCCTTGCTGTCATCTGGGAGATTTCTTTTTCTTCTCGCATCGAACCCTGCCTTGTTCATTGTGGCACGACAGTTGCTGACACTCTCCATCAAAGATGGATAACAATGGGATTGAACTGGCCCATGGCCATGGAAACGGGAATGGCTTCAAGTCGGCCCACGACAATATCGTTGAATCAAAACATTCCCAGGAAAATGGATACCAGTCAAAGCCACGCCTGGAGGTATGCACACAAGGAAGAAAGCTGGCCTGCGATCTAATCCCAAGCAGAGATATCTCGGTTTCCTGCCTATGCTGGCATTCGCAGCAACCCTCCAAGCATCCTGGGAGGCTATTGGAGCGAGTATGTTTGCTGGTTTAGAGAACGGCGGCCCTGTTACCCTTATCTATGGGCTCATACTGGCGATTGTGGGTTCTCTGGGCATTGCCCTTTCTCTCGCCGAACTCGCATCAATGTGAGTAATCTGTCATATAGCAGATGAATGTCTTCTGATATAGGTAGTACTCCTGTGGCCGGAGCACAGTATCACTGGACATATGATCTCGCACCGTTTGCACCCCGATTCCTGAGCTTTATCCAAGGTGTGTCTCTCAACGAAATACATGAGCCTGGCTGACCAAATATAGGATGGATTACGGTATGAAAATATTCACAGACGCTAAAATGATACTGACGAGGTAGATGTTCGCCTGGTGGGCAAACGTGGCAACCTCTCCCTACCTGATCGGCACGCAGATCCAGGCGCTGGTGATTCAAAATCACCCGGAATATGTTCCTAAATCCTGGCACGCGACTCTCATTATCTGGGCGGTCCTTCTCATCCCTCTGGCTGTGAATATTTATGCTCGTCGCCTCCTGTCGCCCGTTGAAGTAATTGGCGGTATCATCCATATTTTGTTCTTCCCGGCCGTCTTGATTACTCTGATCGTCTTGGGGTCCCGCAACTCGTCGGAATTCGTCTGGACACATTTCGAGAACTCCATGAGCGGCTGGGAAAACGACGGGGTCATCTGGTCTGTAGGACTTCTGACGGCAGTCTACACTCTGGGCGGTACATAACTGTGTCCTAACACCACCAATATCTGCAGTGCGCGCTGACATCTGAATAGGATTCGACGGCGTCGTACACATGGCCGAGGAAGTACGGGACGCTCCTCGAGCAGTCCCCCGATCAATGGTCTACAGCGTGCTGATCAACGGCTGCGTCGCCCTCGGATTCACCATCGGACTGATGTACACAATGGGCAGCATGAGCGACGCCCTCGAGACTCCGACCGGCTACCCGATCCTCGAGATCTTCTACGCAGCGACCAAATCCAACGCCGCCGCCTCGGTCCTAATGATGACGCTCATCCTCCCGGGTTTCATCGCGCTCTTCAACGGTCTCGCCTCTGTGACGCGGCTCACCTGGGCCTTTGCCCGCGACGAGGGCCTCCCCTTTTCCAGCTTCTTCGCGTACATCTCCCCACGCTACAAGATCCCGCTGCGCGCGCTTTTCCTCGTCGCCATGATCACCGTGCTCCTAGCCCTGATCAACATCGGCTCCACCACAGCCTTTAACGCGCTCTTGTCCCTCACCACTCTGGGACAGTACATCTCGTACCTGATTCCGGTGATCTTCCTGCTGATTAAGCGTTTGCGCGCCCCGCAGGATATCCGGTGGGGGTCGTTCCGGTTGGGTCATTGGGGAGTCCCCGTCAATGTCTTTGCGATCGTGTATGGGGTGTATATTATCATCTTCCTGCCGTTCCCGCCGAATTACCCCGTCACGGCGCAGAATATGAATTACGCGGCGCCGGTGTTTTTGGCAGTGCTGGTCTTTGCGATTGGTGATTGGCTTGTCCGTGGACGGAAACGCTGGCAGGGGCCAATGGTTAAGGTGCGCGCGGAGGAGTAGTAGTAGATGATTTACTGGATCCTAATTTTACTTTTACTGAGACGCTTTCTGTTATCCAACTGTGGGCTATCATCTATAGATTAACTCATATAGTGCACCTAAAGCCTAGTCCATCACTCCACTGTCATCAGAGTCAAAAGTACCACAGAAACTCAATCCCACATTTTGCCAGCTAATTCAGCCACCAATCCATCAAGCCTGCTAAGCGTCCTGTCCCTCCCTAGCTAAGTTCTTGCGATCCCTGACTAGTCTGTACTTTAGTTTCTGTGATCCTTGTCGGCACGGTTCGTAGCAAGAATCAAGTCCACCAATCAGCTTATTATGCGAATGGACCCCAATGTTGGTCACAGTAGAGGCTTTGCGTTCTTTACGAAGGCCCAGTCTTGCCGTTGGTTGGTTGGTATTCATTAGTTAGGTACGATGATCTACGTAAAGGCCAGTTTGCTATCATGATGGGCTTTGTGGGTTACGGTATACCCTGTAGTCTGGTCATACCAGCTGGCCATGCTTCATGAAAATAGCCAGGGTGAATGAGAGCAATTTTCTGCCTAATCTAATTTGTTATTACTGTTGATTATAAGAGCTCATGGATCTGCTGCTATTCACACAGCTACAAACATGCTATTATATCGTTGTTACTCTGAGGACCTGCCATGTCAATAGTATCGTACCATTCATTACACTCGACCAGAACTGATAACTGTCAATCCATGTGAGGTTGTGTCGGTGCTCCTAAAAATCAATTGACTCAAGCAGAAGTCATTATGAGACTTTTGGCCAGAATCTGGCTGAGGCTGCGCTGTAGGGTTGCGCGTTTAAGGCACTTGCATTAGCGTGGAGTTTAGCAAGGGGTATTTGCGAGCCGTGTGTATAAATTGCAAATTCAGATTTGAGGCGGTTTTCTGGAACGTTGGACTGATGTACAGAGTCAGAGGTCAAGAAGCAAGCGGCTTTTATGTTGCTTATGGTTCTAGTTATGCGTCCAGCGTGAGACGAAGGTGTACTCAACTCATAATCATATTCACGATTAACTTGGTTCCGGCAGGCGTTCATTGCCTGAGCAGAAAGCTGTACACCAGTTGACTCCTGTAGAGTATCTTGAGAGTAAGGCAGTCTTCAAGGCATGAGGCATGAGCCGTTCACACACTACTCGCTATCGACACCCCTGAACTCAAAGTATCTGGCGAACTCCTCATCCTCGATCAGATCCCGCGCCAGCTCTTTCTCATACATAAGCGCAAGCATATTCCCTTCATCAGAGTCCGGACTCTCGTCCAATCTAGGCGGATACACCACATGCACACCAACCGTGACACCCACCCCGCGCTGCAAATGCCGATAGCACAGCGGCCGCGCAAACCCAAAGTCGGCATTGGTGACATCCGCCGCCCGGTGGTCAGTCGTTAAAATCGACATCGGCGGTTTGGAGTTGATGCGGATATTGAGAGCCGCCTTGTCCCGGACAAACGAGACGGCCGTCAGCGCTGCGTCGAGATTCTCCTGCGATTGAGTGTTGGTCAGCCGGCGGATATACGCCGCCAGCTCCCACAGCGGCTTGTCCGATATGACATCGCCGTGCGTGAGCGGCGGGAAGGGCGCCTGATCTGACAACGCCACCCAGAGAACGTTGTGCTGGATGCGCGGGTGCACCAGGGGGTTCTTCATCCGGCGGCGCATGTCGATGGCTTCGCACCAGAAGATGGGGCTGTCGAGGGGCTTCTGGAAGACCGGCTGGCGGAGACGGGTCGTGGTGCGCCAGATGAACGCGGCGAAGGCGTCGTAGGTCGAGATCCAGGTGCCGTCTTGTGGGGTCGCGAGTTTCTTGAGTTCCGCGGCTTTGCTCTTTGGCAGGTGGAAGAGGAGGCACTGGCCTGGTTTTTGCTCTGGATGGAGTTGCGGCTCGGAAGGCCCGTCGACCTGCTGCTCTGGTGGAGGATCGGGCTTTGAGACGATGGAGAGGTCGTTGCAGGCTGGATCCCAGGTTGGGAATGGCGTCTTGTGGATTATGGCGTAGCAGTTTTCAGCCAGCTGGTGGATGAACCCCGTCCAGCCCATCACGTCGTTGGCGTAATGGTGCATATGGGTGATGAGGACGAGGCCGCCGCGGACAAAGTTGGCCATAAAGGCCGAGACGACGGGAGAGGCGTCCGGGTGTGCTTCGGGTCGCTCGCCGTATGTCATTGATTCGAGGCCCCAATATTTGAAGTCACCGAGCGTGAGGCAGGCAAAGCTTGACTGTTCGATATCCGCCATTGAGGGGAATCTGCCTGCATCCTCGGGCGCATCGAGCCATTGGACGATAAACTGTATTGTGCTGTCTCGCTTCTTAACAAAAGAGTGGCCTCCCTCCGGATCCCTTTCGATGGTGCCGCAGAGCTGTCCGATCTGGGCGAGTGTACGTTCAAGTCCTTCCTTGAGTACAGCTGCCGCCTTCGGTTTATCTTCTTCCTCTAGACGGAAGTATACGGCAAAGTGTGTGAAGCAGGAAGCAGACAGGTAGTCGAGGGTTGATACCTTGAACCGTTCTTCTTCCGGCCCGGTCTGCCAGCCGTACGGATGAAGTTGGTGGACTTCTTTGCGGATCATCGTTGTTTGCTGAGCAACCGGTGCGAGGATGAAGCTAAGTCCTAGGCGCAATGGTAGTTATCCGATGTCAGACAGAGATCATTTGCAGTGATCAGAAATAATTCTGAAAGCCAGACTTATAGTGTCAGCAAATGCGGGGCTATCAGCATCCATGTCAGTGTTCTGTTTACATTGTGAAGACCTAATCAGGTCAGCAACAGGTCTTAATTTGTCGTGGACAGGCAGAAGACGCTAGCCGGCCGTTTGACATCGGGATGAAGGAGCCACAAGCGATACAGATTAGATTATTCGTCTCTACAAGAGGCTCAGCCGGAACGAAACCTTCAGCTAAGTACGTAACATCCGTGGCCTGTCTACGTGTCAGCAACTGCTGGTCAGATCCCTGTCGATAGGAACATCATTGCCTTTTCGAGGGACGGTTGCAGGGTAAGCGCATTGAGCGACGTTTATAAAGTCCTCGCTCCGGCCGAGCAAAGTAATATCAATCAAGTAAGCCCCGCTAAGTCGATTACATGGCTACTAGCGACTACCCGCGGACGGTATCTGCCAACTTCAAGAGCCATCAGATCCAGAGTGGGTGGATATGGTATACCGTAAATATATATGTAGGCTCACCAGGCGGTCAGTATGTTTTGGTATAGGTGGCTTTCGCCCAGCGCATGGCTATATCAATCCAGAGATAGAGGACATGATGAATGTCATGCTCTCAATGATTTCTTCCATTGATAACGAAGGCGATGCAGGTATACTCACCCAATGGTGTCTAGTAATCTTCCGGGAGAAGTGGTGGATATTGAACTAAAGTTCACTGATAAACTATTAAAGAACGGAGGTATTCAAGAACTGGTCGCTTAGCTCAGTTGGTTAGAGCGTGGTGCTAATAACGCCAAGGTCGCGAGTTCGACCCTCGTAGTGACCATTTTTCTGCCCTTTACTTTTTTAGCCTATCTCCGGGAAGCCACCTGGGATTTTAATATATTTTAGACTACTGACTACAAATTGCAGGAGAAGACAACTATGTCTATAATATCTGTTCAATTATGCATGTGCTTCTGTACTGTAGAGATATATCGCCAATGCATGTAGGATCGTACATCATGTCTTCGTAACTCGTCTAAGCCCCAATTGACGACTAAGGAGGAAATTTTGTCAACGAGCATATTATCAGTAGGTAGTAGGTATGACTCTATACGGGTATAAAAGACCATTCCGTAAAATGCTGATATGCTGGGGGACATAAAATCAAGTGATAGCATCAAGCGGTGATGTCATCAGCCCACCACGCGGGCATGTTGTAGATCCCGCAGGAGGGCGGAGTCTTTTCCGACCAGAGACGAGTCTGATAGAGTAGTAGCGACGATAATTATTCATAGGTTTCTTTCCATCAGGCTCCTGGGAAGAGGAATGCCGGACAAGATCCTCTGACCGACGTCGATGCGCCATAGCCTTCACTGCGGCGTTGATCGTGCTCCGGATGATGGAGGATGGGCTCTCGCAGGGGCTTTGAGTGATCATGCCCGGACTGTCATCGTCGTCATCCTCGAAGCGAAGTGAAGTCATGCTCTTGCGGATATTGCTGTGGGCTTCCTCCATGGACCGCCGGAGGAGACTGTTGTGTGCGACGCATCGGCGTAGATCGGGGTTTTTGGTTGATGTCTCTTTTCTGAGTTTGTCGCGCGAGATGATGGCAATGCGGCAGGGGAGTATGGAGACGCTCTGTCTGGCAATAGGAGGAATCCGAGGGTTTAATGAACGAGAGACATGGCGGAGTAGGATGGTGGCAGTTGGTAGGGTCTCGAGGGGCCCGGACATTATGACCGGTTGGCAGATAGTATAAGGCCGTGTGAGGCATGGACGAGAGATATCATTCACCCTTGATCCTCAGGGACTAGGGGCTACTTATACTTCAGCCTCAGGGACTACGACAGAGTTTGAAGTTATACAGCTCGCAGAGGTCTATCCGATGAAGATATTGATCGCCTCGGCCGCGTTGCTTCGGCCGAAGCGGACAAGATATGAAGGGGTACGGAACCGATCTTGGCCCGAGAGGACCCAAGGCTCATACCCGGGTAGCAAACTCTATCTATAGTAGGCAGCATCGGTGCTTTCCGGGTGGCGGGTAGATAGTGTCATAGGTCGGACTCACCAAGGTATGCTCCTCGCTTCATCCTTTGAGCAGCCTGTGGGTACCTCAAGGCATGTGGACCAGGAAGGTCGTCAGCTTACTCGGCGATCCCTGCAGCTTATCATTTGCTGTTTCGGTCCAGAATTCTGCTATCGCCGATGTAGCTGTGGGTATCGCGCAGTTCGTCGCGGATCGCCGATACACTACCAGGTCTAATCTATTGTCTGAGATCTGTGAAGAAGATGTCACTTCGCACAGTTCGGTTGTGCATTCCATGGATCTGTGGAAGTGGAGCTTAACTACCTGCCCAAAATGGAAGATCTTGCGATACAATTGAAAGAGTCAAGGCCATCTATGATTGTCCATGTTATTAATATCATTATAGAATTATCATAACAGTAGATTATGTACTGGTCAGTATCGTCCCTCAGATATCGCTGATATCCTGGGAATGCTTACACCAGCGCCAGCAAGACCAAGGCCATCAACAATGTCATCGCCGGTCTCGACCTCTGCGAGCCATTTTTGTTGTCATCAGATGAAGTGTTTTCAGATGTCACATTCTTCTCGCTCATTGCACTCCCCACCCACGCATTCCAGTTGTTGTATCCATGATTATTCCGACAGTCGGTAGTGATGGCCTGGCCCTTCATCTGGGCAATCAGCTCGCCAGACCGTGACACGGTCACCTCGACATCCCCTGTCATCCCGTCAATGGGTATACTTCCATGATACAGCCCTTTCTGTCCGCTGGGCGTATCCGCCCAGCTCCCCGTCTTATTGGCCCCGCCAATAGTCACGGTCACATCGGCCGCCGACTCCAGCAATGCCGAGTAGAAGATCCTGTCCTGCATGATGATTCTCGGGCTGGTCGTGTTCGTCCCCTCGGTAGCCAGCTGGCCAGGCGTGGTTTTCCCACTCATACACGCAGAGCCCGGATTGAGCCGGTACCACGAGACCACACCCTCCTTGTCAAAACTCGCATTCTGCCCCCCACTCTTGTACAAATCAATGACGTACGGCAGAAACTCCCGCCAGCCATCATGTGGCATCCCCTCGGCATAGTTGAAGGGGGCATCGCCCACGGTGAAAATTCCCAGGTCGTCCTCGTTTATGGGGCCGACGTAGTGCGACTCGCCGTAGTCGTTCCAGGTGATGATCTCTACGTACTCAGGCGACAGCTCGAGCACCTGCTGCCAGCGGTCGAACCAGAGATCGTCCCCGCGCCAGGCCCAGTTCTTGTGGAACACGGGCAGGTTGGTGTAGAACCACGGCGAGACGGGCATGATGTACGGCCGCCCGTTCAGCGCGGCGATGTACTCCTTGTCCAGCGTGGTGTTCATATCGTGTGCGCCGGCCGGCCACGCATTCCAGCTCATCAGGCCGTCGATGACGGGGCTGCTGGATGCGGCCTCGATCCCCAGCGAGGACCACTCGGGGATGAAGAAGAAGCCCGACTGGGTGTTGTGCTTGACATCCTTCCAGACGTCGGCGTTCTGGCCGCCCTCGAAGGTTGAAACGAGAGGCTTATCGTCGTGGTGCTTGTAGTATGCGCTGCCGGTGACATAGTTGTCGATGACGTGGACGATCTCGTCGGTGGGCCACTGGGGTGCTTGGCCCATGTCGAAGGAGAGGAACATCTTGAAGTTGTGCTGGTGAGCGACGGTGAAGGCGTCGTTGAGGATGAGATCGTAGTTGTCCAGGCCGTAGCCGAGGTTGAGGGCGAAGGCGTCGATGTGCGCGGCCTGCGCGGCGGAGATGTCGTTGGTCCATGTTTCTTTCGTGAAGTTGATGGCGTTGGCTACCTGGTCGATATTAGGATTATATCAAGATGGGAGGAATGTTGTTGTGGTTACCATGAAATGAGCGAACACAGCCTTCGCCTGTACATGGCTGATAATAGCTAACAGCCCAAATAGCGCCCACAACTCCATGGTGTTGACCTATGCTTCGCCCTCCTCCCTACTGGACTACGATCAGGAAGATCGGAATTTAAGAAGTAAAGATAACAGAGATGCTGATCGTCCTGATCAAGATACGGTAGAAAATCTCTGATGTGATCTACACAGATCCTCGATCAATCGATCGCCTAGCACCAATTGGATACCAACATGGTATTGCATCTTCGATATTGTACTTATATCACATAGCGGTCAGACATTTCACGCAGCTCTAGACCGAAAGTTAAGGTTCTTCTAATGGCCGCGAGATGCCCCATAGACTATTGCATGTAGTCTTTATCAGCAGCAACAGACGGTCAACCTTGCGGTATATAACTTTATCTTGTTCTGCTCCATTCATCGAGATAATTGCCAACAATTAAATCAGAGTTTGCTAGGGGCAGATCCAGTAGGTACTTGCATAGAGTTGGCCATTGTTGTTGTCGAAATGATATCCATCTATCATATGCAATACTTTACCCACCCTTGCGTCTACCATTTGGATCCATGCAACTATGACAAGGACAGTAGAAAGAGACGACAAACTTGCGAACAAGCCGAATTTTCTGCTGAATAATAACTTAGAACATCGCTTCGAGAATATACGTGTGAAGCGCAGATGCGATGCACTGAATGTTAAGGAATACTTCAATTCTACCGAGTCTTCCCGCTCTCATAACGCCGAACCATGGCTCGGAGAACATGTCAACTGCCCTACAACGAAGTGGAGACAAAATCCCTGGTTCGTTTAAATGGGATTTGCTTGGCTACGTCAATTGTCAAACATCTAGACTACATCCTCTTATTAAGGTGGGTCTTCGCTTATATTCATATCGACCGACTGCTCTGGACTACACGTACGGATTTGTTTACCGCCAGTTCGTCATGGAGTTCAATACCTGCTCGTACTGGCGGTCCTCGTCATTGACAAACGAGCAGCAGCAAGCGAATGAGTTTAGGGCGCTTCATAGGAGGATACAGGAGTTCGGATTGACGAGTATCACGCAAGGGGTTTTGACTATCGCCAAGCTCGGTGTACTTGCGTCATTACAAACTGAGGACAGGAATCTGCAGCATAACACCTATCGAATGCACTTTTGCTATCGAATTCAGCCGTCATTATCGCCGATAACGCCGCACTACTACAATCAACACACCGCATGAGTCTTGCCCGTCTTCCCTTGGAGCGAATGCTTCTCGCCCGGGTAAACCGGATGATCGGGCTTTTCAGCCAGCGAACGAACCCGATGGCGAGCAGAGTGTCTACAATATCCGTCAGCTTCTATAACATAGTAAGCCAGCAGCAGCACATACTGAATATACTCCTCGATCATCGACCGGTCCATCTCCTCCAGCGACTTCATCGCCATCTTCATATCCTCAACCAACACATCACACCGATCCATACTAAAATCCTCCCGGAGCACGATCCGCATCATCTTGAGCTGGTTGCTATGTGGCGCCATCGTGTACGCGGGGATCACCCACCCGCGCTGGCGAAGGACATGCGCCAGCGCATATTCATCCCATAGGCGGTCTTCATCGGGGGGAAGCCGGTACGCGACGAGCGGGAGGCCGCTGCCCGCGCCGTCGCTCATGATGATGAACCCGATTTTCTGGAGCTCTTTGGCGAGATGGTCCGCGGTGCGGGTTAGGTTCTGCATGACGGAACGGTAGCCGTGGCGGCCGAGCCGGATGAGCTGGTAGTACTGCCCGATGATGTTGGAGGCGCCCTTGGAGAAGTTCAGGGTGAAGGTTGCCTGTTCAGTGCCGAGGTAGTTGACGTTGAAGATGAGTTCTTTGGGGAGGTACTCGGATGACCGCCAGAAGACCCAGCCTACGCCGGGGTAGACCTAACTCTGTTAGGGACGTCTGGAAAATAGGGATTGTACCTACCAGACCATACTTGTGGCCAGATACATTGATCGACACGACCTTTGGCAGCCGAAAGTCCCATTCTAGGGATGGATTCACGAATGGCGCGACGAACCCGCCGCTCGCAGCGTCTATGTGGATCGGACAATCAATCTTCTTCCGGATCAACAGGTCGTTGATGGCTTTGACGTCCTCATACTGGCCCGTGTATGTTGTCCCCAAGATCGCGCAAATACCAATTGTATTATCATCCACCAGATTGACTGCCTCTTTGGGGTCAATCACGTACCTCGTCTCCGTGCAGTAGACATATTTCTCCTCAACATCGAAATACCGCGCTGCTTTCTCCCAGCACACCTGCACTGCGCTATTCATCACGATATTCGGACGCGTCCAGTCCTTGCCCTCGGCCTTGCGGCGGTTCTGCCAGCGCTTCTTCATCGCCAGCGTGGCTAGCATGATACCCTCCGAGGATCCGACGGTCGATGTTCCGATAGCATCTTGCGTGTCTGGACTGTCGGCGGTTGGGGCGTGTAGAAGGTCCGCGATCATGTTGATGCAGCGGTTCTGGATGGCTGCTGTTTGCGGGTATTGTTCGTAGTCGATGAAGTTTTTACTCATCGCGTCGGACATGAGATTCTGGACTTCGTCTTCCTGTAGGATGTTAGCAGCAAGAATACTCTGATTTGGGGTAAAGGTTGATTACCATGTAGGTGGTGACGAAGCTCGCCAGACTAGATTCCGTCAGCATGCATAACCTTCGCACGGAGAAAGGAGGACCTACTTGAGTAATGGATTCCCGTCAAGGCTCAACTCATCTTTGATTAACCGATACGCAACGCTCGCTGGCATTTCGCGCTCTGCCATTTCATGGTGCGGCAGATCTTGCGCTGCGAAGTGGGTGCCATATACATAGTCGGTCACTTCGGTTTCTCTGGCACGGTGGTCTTTGGGGCGCTTTTGAACACGGCTGATGTGCACCATTTTGTTCAATTATGTGGAGCTTGTAGATGGTTAATTGAGGTGAGTACTCCATTCGAGAACCCGTGAGGTTTGGTACCTTTTATGATGTCGATTGGTGCCGGGTGCGATGACCTCACCACTATGGTCATCGGTCATAGGGATGCAAGTAGTACCAAATGTGCTGATTCTGGCTTGTTCGTTGAATGTCAAACATGGCGATTGTGGCTTGCAGTACAATACTCCTGTAACTGTCTCGATCTGCTGCTTCGTATCCAAGTCGAGGATTGGAGGGGCATATTTAAAGATTGATAATTTCATCCACTCTAGTATAATTAATGTACTACGGATCTAGTCACATAAGCAGAGTCGACCAGGGAAGCTATTGAAGAATAGAAAGAGGCAGAACATCAATAATAATTGTGGGCAAGAAAGATGTTAATATGATTGAGTGATTGGTGTGACCGGATAAAAAACAACAAAAGAAATAGGTGAGGTCGTGCTCGGAATCGAACCAAGATTGCCAGAATCAGAATCTGGAGTGATGACCATTACACTACACAACCCACTTGTTGAAAGACATGCAACATGTTTGCTACAAATCGAGAAGTTATAATATTGCATAAATTCACGGTTTTACCTTGATGGTAGCCAGAATTCAGGCAGAAATTTGATCCTCAGTTTCAGTCAAATAGTAAGATACCTATAAGCTATGACAACCTGTGCTGATTCACTTGAGCTATTGAGAACTGAACTGCTATCCCTTGGATCTTTCTATTTTTATCATGCTGCTGTTGTACACATCTCAATGGCCTCGAAGCAGTACGACATGACGCGCTCTACAATCCTGGTAATTCGTCAAAGCGGGGTTTATCTTGGAGTATCCTTGTCTCCAGCATCAGGCAATGCCGCCTCCCATTCAACAGCTTCAATTGACGTTAACATCTAGGTTGCACGTTGACACGTAAAGAGGGCACCATGCAGTGACGAGGCTACTTAAACACAGCACATCCCACACTTGCAGCTCACCAGTCCATTCATCACACCGGTCATGTCTCCCTGTCGTCGGAATGGCGTGCAGACACCATGCGAGCCTTGCTGCAGGTCAAAATTACGCTGCGACTATTCCACCCCGATTTGCAAACGGTGTATTCATCGTGGAAAGTCCGACGTCTGTGTATACCATCCTTCACCCGTGACTCGGAGCTGGTATTCTGATCCAGTCTCCTCACCAAATATGCCTGCAAACTCTGACCTCAATTGGAATAAAAAAAACCCAATCGGTCACGCCTCCTGCTACCCTAGGACTGACAAGCTACTCTGGCGTGTCCAGCGAGAGCGAGGATTATCTGAATGGGATCCTCGCGCCGCTGGCGACTGTGGAGCACAGTCGGGCCAGCTCGAGTCAAAAGCAGGTTCAGCTGGGCGCGCGACTACTGCTGACCTTGTTTGAGAATCTGTCGCTCTACGAGACTGTCGCGGACAATCGTTCAGACAATTCACCAGAAGGATGTGTTATCGGCCAACGGCTCGTCCGCATGATCTTTGCAGCCTTGAAAGATTCCCATAGAATCGTGGCAAATGTCCAGGATGCAAAAGAGCCGTATTATGAGAACCTGCTACGGTGGTCTCAGAAACTCTTTGATGAGCGCTCGCAGCTGATTGAGGTCGGTCCGTCGACGACACCCGAGGAATTTCTTCGTTGTGTCTCCAATCGATGGGAAGGCATCGGGTTGGTCTTTTCCATTGTAGGCCAAGGTGCAATGCTGGAGAGAGACTGGAAATCTGTATCTCAGTTAGCAGGCGCTGCACCAGCGGATCAAAAATCACTGGGGGTGCTTGCGGCCACTGCCAGCGATGCTTGTCTTCAATTTTGCGACGACGCAGGCGTAGTCCATGATCCGCTGGGTTGGCTGCTGTATCAGCATATTTATCTGCTGACTTTGGTCTATGGTAATAATGGTATGACCCTGTCGCTCATCTTGTGGAACTAGTTTGCTATGCTGAACAGGCAAAGATTACCGGCCGTGGCGGGGATTGGCCCAATTGTCCACTGCTGTATTAACTCTCGGCCTCAACCAGTCCAGACGCAACACGCGCATGCCCTTCTTTCTGGCCGAGCTCCGTAAACGGTTGATGGCGGGCGCCTATATCATGGATAAGCAGCTGGCCACTTTCCTGGGAAGACCGCCCCAGATTAGCTGGAGATACTGCGATGTGCAACTCCCTCTGGATTTGCGTTACGACGAGATCCTTGCGGACGTGCCAACTCGAGATGCCGCCATCAACAGACTGGACACGCACGGTTGGAACAGCCAAGGCGTCATCCAAACAGCTCAGGTGCTGCGGATTGCTCTTCTGGTCAGCTCAATCAGAGAGCAAATCCTCGAATTGTCGCTGAGCCGCTGTGTCGATGACCTTGCCCGGAAAGCAATGTGAGTTCAAGACTCACATTTGAAAACGTCCGGCCGTCATTGATAATTGTCTAGGCAAGTGTCTGAAAACTCCCGCAGAACGTGGGACGAACTCCCCGGTTTCCTTCGCGGGCGTCCTGGTAGTGACAACGCCGAGGACCGGGGCAGTCTTCTTATTCCCCTCTATCTTGACTTCCTCTACAATGACTTTGTTCTCTACCAGCTGCTTGTCAGGCGCTCCCAGAACGAATCAGACTCCTTGATCAATGTCTCTCAGAATATACTGGGCACGGTCCTTGAGCACATGGGGAGGGAGATTGCATCGGGAACTGGCATGTGCAACATAGGACGGAATGTAAGTCGACTTTCCTAATCTTAACCGCAGCGTCTAATCAATGCAGGCATCTTCATTCGGCATCCCAGCCGCTGGCGTCCTAGCTATCGAGCTGCTGCGCCAAAGTGACGGGAAACGGCCTCGTCCATCAACTTTCCAACGGCCCGAAACCATCCAGAACCTGAGCGTCTTTGTATCCTACCTCCAATACGTGGTTCGACCGCATGAGGGAAATTACGACATCTGCCAGCGTGCGCGCCGTATCCTTTGTCGTATCCTCCACTAAGCCTTATCGGCCAATCCGCCGCCGTTGCCCTCTCATCTACCTGCTGATGCGGTAGCGGTGGATTGGTTGAACAGGGAGTCAATCTTGCTGGATGATGGGACGGATCTCTTGGAGTGGATAGAGAGTCGACTTGATTAGTGAATAACTTTCGCCCTGCGCATTGGAAGCATCTATTCTGATAGTCTAGCACATAATTGACACCTGCCTGTAAGGTATTTGTTCACTGACAACTTCCCAGACCCTGTCAACAGCAACACAGGGATATCTCCCCCTGGCCAGGAGATCCTTGATCATGGTGAGCACTACCTCACTCGGCGCAAGACTGACCGATTGAGATGTTGAGGAGAGACCGATTGGATCCCCGACAGGTGCAGCGTGAGATCCAGATCCGCAAGGATACTCCGCAGAACATGCGAGACCCCAGCTCCACCTGCAATCGCCAGCCCATACGCATACGGCCGCCCGATCAGCACCATCTTCGCCCCGAGCGCCAGCGCTTTAGCGACATCCGCACCACCCCGGACCCCCGAATCAAACAACACATCCAGCCGGTCCCCCACCGCATCCACAATCTCCGGCAAGACATCAAGCGACCCGATACCCCCGTCCTGCTGCCTCCCCCCATGATTCGACACCACAATCCCCTGCACCCCGACCTCGACCGCCCGCCGCGCATCCGCCACGCTCTGGATCCCCTTCAGCACAATCGGCCCATCCCAATGCGCCTGCAGGAACCCAATCTCCTCCCACGAGTGACTCCGCCCAGGGAAGATCATATGCGCCCACTCCGCTGCTGCCCCGCCCATATCCTCCTCGATCTCCACCCCGTGCCTCTCCTTAAACCGCCGCCGGAACACCGGATCCGAGAAACCAAGCTCGACGCCGATCTTGTCCGCCCGCAGGAACGGGTTATACCCGTTATTCAGATCCGACGGCCGCCAGCCAAGGATGTATGTATCGAGCGTGACGACCAGGACGCGGTACCCCGCGCGCTTCGCCCTCTCCAGCAGACTCACCGTGATCTCATTATGCTCGTTATTCGGCCAGTAAAGCTGGTACCACCGCGCCCCATCCCCGCTTGCCGCTGCCACATCCTCGATACTCGTCGACGAGGCCGTGCTCAGGATGTAGGGGACGTGCTGCGCGCTTGCGGCCTTTGCGGCCGCGACCTCTCCGTCGCGGTGGAAGATGCGCTGCACTCCGATTGGGGCCATGGCGATGGGGTAGTCGTATTCCTGGCCCAGAACTGTGGGTTTTAGGGATGGGAAGTCGGCGCTGACGAGCCGCGAGGGGACGATGGCCCATTTGCGGAACGCGTCGCGGTTATTGGTGTCTGTTTCGCGGAGGCCGGCGGAGCCCCAGATGTAGCTGTAGCTGTCGGCGGAGAGGACGTCGCGGGCTTGGGTTTCCCAGTCGTGCGGGTTGAAGCTGATGGCCGGTTTGATGTTTTGGAGGCCGTTGGCGTAGACTTCGTTGCCGTAGGTGTGGGGGGCGTTTGCCATTGCGTTTTTTATCTCTGTATTTAGCAGTAGTATTGTAGGTTGATGTATTTATATTGCATGGAACCACGTCATTGCTCTAGATAAGTATCTTGCAGGGAAGGACTCGCACTCTGACGATGTCAGCCGACCCGCACGGAATCCTGGCTTGACATAAACAAGAATTGAATAACTGTATTGCTGATCAATCATTGATATGGTCTATAACTGCTATGGATAACAATTGCCCTGATTGTTGCTGCCGACCAAGCCGGACCCACGGCATGATGCAATAATGGGTACGTCTTTTACTAAGTCTTGACTCGGGTGGAAGTTGATTCCGTGGCTATCGGTATGTATATATGACTGTTTTTGAAATTGCATAATATTAGAGAGCATACCTAACTGCTGGTCAGGATATATGTTCAATGCCAATAGAAAGTTCTAGTCCTGGCCTATTGCATTCAAGTGAAGAGTGTACTGGTTGTGCAGACACGTAGAGATGAGTATAATCAGGTACAAAGACATGATCTCCTCGACTGCTGGGATACTTGGACAAAGCCATAGAATATTACTGGATGCTTTCTAACTTTGATAACCCACATCCAGTCATGAAATGCTTCTCAATGTTTTCAACACCTGTCTATGTAAACCTCAAGTACAGGGATCCAAGCACATACGACCATAGGGTATGGAAAACAGGGCTTCCCATCCGCTCAGCCGTACTTAAGCTAGTATTATCATTTTATCAACACGGCCAGAAGTTATATGCGCCTTTAAAGGCCTGCTGCTTTACAGGTGAGAGATACTAAACCACAGGGTGAGTATAGGTAAGTAAAGGTAAGCTGAACAATGCTATCCAACAGCATGGGTGAGCATGGGTGATCAGTGGGTGACAGAGTGATTCTATAGTAACTAGACTCCCTATCTCCCATTATTAGTACCTCCATCGCCAGCTTAAATATGAGGGCCCCCTCTCTGCCTAACTATTATCTCCTTTTCTATCTGCAAGTAGTTTTTTTGTGATTATTTTCTTTTAGTTTTTCCTCCTATCCTTCCACAGCATATCACGTGATATATATTTTTTTAAGTGATTTTAATCCAAGGAGAAAAGTGGAGGAGCTCTATAAATTTACTAACTTATAAGGATTTATAATAGAGATTAATGATTATAGAGTACTAGGAAAAATAAAAAAGTAAACTAAATAAAAATGGCTAAAGAAAAGGGCTCTAGCTACCAATAACAGATATGGCTATTTAGTTAAGTTTTGGAAATTATATAAATAAATACTTTTATTACCTTAACTTTGTGCACAGTTACTGACAGCATATAGATGGATGCTTTCTTTTGAAATGGATTACACTGGTAAAGTTTTGGGATGACTAAGAATTTATATAGGAAATTGAAATTAAATAAAGGTCTAATTCTTTTTAATGAGTGACTATCTAGGCCATATTTATAGCTAAGAAAATAAAGGTATTTAGATTTAAAAGACTTCTGCATAGGTGATATCAAATTTATAATCATAATTCTATAGATTTCTCGTGTATTCATAATTGTCGTGGCTGAATCACCTATACTGGAAGGTTTATCGAGAGAATGGCCGAATTTCTCCATTCGGTAAGCGGTAATCTAATTCAACACTTTCTCAAAATGAACTCTCTGCCTACCTAATCTGGTTAGTATGTATCTAATTTTTCGATACCATACTAGCAGTCAATATATATTTCTAGTATTAATTGCTAAAGAATCTAGTATAAGGAAATTTCAATATAAGGAAGCAAAAGTGGCTGTCTCTAATAGATGCTTATATCAGTGGTTTACTGTAGTATGAGTTGTGGTGCTTGCCTCGCTTCACCTGCTGCTTCGGTATGGAGTATTTCTATTGCACTAACTTGTGTAAAGACAAGCTTGAAATCAATGAGTGGATCCATGACTATCAATAAATGACGCATGTGGATACAGTGAGGCATAAGTCCATTCACAGTGCAACAAGGCAATCGTTGAAGGGCAATTGCTCCATGGAAGGTCTATGTGTGGACCTCGAATTGACTGATGGAGCACTACTCGGGTTGCAGCAATAATAACAACAACACCTCTACCTAGTCAGAACTGCACACTCTCCTTCCCATGGCCTAAACATCAAGAGAACATACAGCGCGCTCAAGATGTTCGCTACTAAAAGGGTTGATGACGACCGAAATGTAGATTCAGCAGAACACACTGGTCTTGACCGATGTCAACCGGCTTTGCTCGTTAATACCGAGTCTTACTCGGTACATTAGCAGAGCGCGAATTCAAATCCCTGCTACACTTGAAATTAGTTTTTCTCTAAGGTTACATCGCATGAGACCCTAGAAGTGGGACGCATAGCTGGACAGATTTGCCCATTTCACATTTGTATATTGCACATTTTTGTTCTTTTCTGGACGGTATACTTCTTAATGGGATCCTGAGGGAAAGTAGTTCATCTAGAAGGTTGTAAATAGGTGATACTTGAGAATACATATCTTGTAATATTCATTCCTCTATCTCGCATTAAACATCTAAAGAGGTTTATGACTCCTGTTATGATCTCGTGCCCTCAATGCATGCTTAATTGGCGCCATGGCCATCCATTGGTCGATACTAGGTTAGATGTCATCAAATATCGTATGACTGTTGATATTCCCTGTCAAACAAGAGGCAGACTTCAGGTAGCAATCGCTAAAGTGGAACAAGCGCCGCAATAGCGCCGGGGAAACCCCCTTTGACTGGAGACATCCTGGTGGGCGTCCAGTCGGCTCTAAACATGCTGAAATCTAGTCAATTCCCTTGCTTGATAGGAATTGGTAAACCGTTGACATAGTCGATGTAACATAAAAAGAGGTTCTTGAACCAACAATGAACTCTTTGTCTATAAAAGGAGAGTTCTCACATCCTCTCGACTCAAGGAACAACACCACAAATCTTCAAGCAATGCCAGACTGGTACGGTCGTCTACTTGAATTGACTCGTCTCTGTTGCTTATTTGGTCTTGTTTTTTTCAACGGATACAATTACTATGTTCTTCCTGCGGAGTACAGTGATCGCGACTCTGTGTTGCTTTGGAACTTCCGTGCTGGCCTCTTCCTGGCCTTCATCTATCCAGGGGCAACCGCTGCCAGACAAATGGTTTCAAATGAACCTCGATCAACTGGAGACCGACCTAAGCGAAACTGAGTTCAATTCCAGCCTAGTGGAACGCACTCCGGTCAATTCATGTTTAGCTGTGCTTGGAGGAGTTTCGTCGTGCATTACAGTTGGAGGTTTTATTATTCAAATGTGCCAGAACCTTGCTGGTGGCATCAAAGCTCTGTCGGACCAGCACAGTTGCAACACCATGAGCGGCACTATCGAGGGCGTGAGATATACTTATCACTCCACTGGCCGACACTGTGATACGACAGCTCAGCGAGACACCATTGCAGGCGCTATCAAAAAGTTCCTTTCGAATGTGGAGCATAACAAGATCTGTGGAACCCTTTGCCTACGTCTCGACCATGGCGGCACCTGGAACGGATGGCTGAAGCTGGGTCCGGTAGGCTCATTCAATGAAAATGCATACTGCGGCGCGGGACTGCCCTTCAACAGCTGTATCTCTGGTGGCAACAATGACATCTAGCTTGTCCACGGATGGGGTTTCCTCAGGACTGTTATCACAATCGAGGCGCATTGGATCTGTTGCGCGCTAGATCTTTTGCCTTCTTCTCTCTGGGGACCTGTCTGTGGACAACTCGCAACATGCACAAATGCTCGCTAATTTCTCTTATGCGCGCGACTTTCATTCTTTTATATATCATCTTATACGCTGCTGCTCCTCGGCATTGTGGGACCGGTAGGTCATGACTTACCCGCCATACGACCGGATAGCTAATACCTGAGTTCTTTAGATCCTTTGACTGCCACTCGCCGCATTGCTCCTCATTGCCCTTCGGAGTATTGGGAAGGATGGGACGGGGATTTCTATTGCCATATGTACTTTATCCGTGGTAGCATTCATCATCTGTTCTTTGATAGATCACCGCACCATGACCAAGACAACAATGTACCCAGTTTCGCCTATCCTAAATTAGAAAGAAAAGGGTTCAAGACCACTCTTGTTCAGAGAAGCTCTTTATTCAGGGCAGATTCCTATGCATAAGTACCCTGCTTACCTGCTTGCTTAGCGATGCTCATCCAAGCATGGCGCACCATGGTTCTTAGACTTCCATGTATCCCTATACTCAGTTGACTTTGCGCCACGGGATCTCTCGGCCATAATTGCAACTTTAGCTCCGACTGCTTCAAGTGTGGAGGTACCAATCATGATTAAGATGACCGAACCTTCGACAGGGATCAGGTTAAACTCCCCCAGCCATCGAGATAACTAGGCCTCGGATGGGAAGAAATAATATTTAGTGACGCACAGATTTCCAGTCTCTAGTCCATTGCTACTCGAGCTAGGCTGATACTGTATTTTTAAGGTATTTAAGATACCATGGTGCATATATAAGCACTAAATTTGGAGCCAAGGGGAAGCGGTGGTTGGTTGACCTCTTTGATATATGGGCTTGAACCATCAGTCATGTAGTTGCCTGTTTCCTAGAGCAAGCCGAGTGTCCTTTATACGGGGAAAACAAGCCCTGCATGTCTAGATTTCTGTATTAATAGACATAAGGCTAATCTACTTCTACCCGCAGTGAATTGCGTGGAGAGTGTGATTGCGGATGGGTCAGTCACAGTGGTATTTGAAAACAAGCAGGGGGCATACGTCTTACCACTCACCCCGTCTATTCTGCACTCACCTAAGCTCACCCAGGGTCGTGCGACTAAAAGCAGCGTCGCGCGACGGCTGCACCCACCAACCTTTTGACCGCGTTGAAGCCACAACGCCGGCCGGTTAGTAGTTGGGTGGGTGACCACCAGCGAATCCCGGCTGTTGTATGTTTTTTGTTCACCCTAATTATTTTGATTTGTTTTTAGCCACATTTCCAGGACCATGGAGTGTGTTCTGGCGTGGTCGGGAATAGTGAAGCTAAATCTAGAAATTGGACTTCTGCCTGCTCTCTCATCAGGGCTAAATGGAACAGAGGTTTCTTTATTTTCAAGAGTGGTATATTAGCATTAATTAATAGTTATAATTGTCGTGGCTAAGGTGATGATTCATTCTATATCATAATTTCTGAGTTTCAGCTGACCTTAATGCTTAGAAGAATACAGATTAGTGAGAGGTGCCACGGTAGTCACTGTGTGTTGCTTGGCATCAGAGCCTTACATGACGCTTAAATTTTAGATGGTTTAGGGTACCCGAGCTGTCCAATGTTAATACTGCTTTCAGTTCAGCCCCAGGGGCTACAGTGCCGATCATTGGGCGTGCACGTGGGCATGCACTATATCCTGATAATAGGTCCCCTACATCACCTAGTCCACAAGGGAAGCAACTCCCATGCATAAGAGACGATGCCTGGTCTTCTTTTTAACATTATCCTGTCTGGTCTGCAGCTGCAAACGGCTATATGGTAACTAAGGTAAACTTCTAGATCATGGCGTTGATATAAACTTTAAGGATCTTTGGGACGAAGCCCCCTTGCTTTAGTGGCCCTTACTGGTTCTTTTAAGGTTGACTATATAGTGGTTAGCTGTGGCGTAAAATTGAACCCTATTATTTTAAAGGCATGTTGACCAATTGGAAATACAGTATTGAAGGGACACAGTTAAGAACTATCTACTTCTTCACCTATGCTGGAGACATCCATGCTTACAGTTGACTATTAAGGCTGAAATAAATGCCATGCTTCTATTTGCTGTAGTAAGAGTGTGAGTAATAAGTTAAGGTTCTTCTCTTTGAAAGGGGTGCTGATATCAACTTCTAGTTGCCTATGGACTGTCTATAAGGGCCATAACCCATTGCTTGCAGCAATTGAGGATGGTTCTCTTAGTATACCTTGCTGGAGAATGGTATGTAGAGAATGCGAGGACCTGTTAGATCGACGCTGAAAATGACCGCTTCAGGTTAACCACCGGCATATCTAGCAGTACATATGGGGCCAAGCACCGTCTTATCCCAGCAAGTTCCGGCGTGCCGCACCTGACCGGCCTCTAGCTGAGTCTTATCCCCCCACCACATCCGGCCACCCTGGTTCGTCTTCCAATCATCGACGAGATCTACAAGAGTCTGCAGATGCCCCAGCGCGGCAGGCTGACAGCCTCTCGGCCGCCTGAGAGCTAGGTATGTCGCGAAAGTGGCCACGAGGACGGCTAGTATGGCGTATATTATCAACCGCGAGTATACCATATCAAACTGGAATCCGTGTTTGAACGAATGAGTGGAGAGGTCTTCGACAGGAATGGAGGCGAATGATTCCATGTCTTCGGGGGCTTGCTTGGTAACGGAAGGGACCAGGCTCTGACCAATTATCCAGTGCAGCACCGCTTTGGCTATGAATAGAACGACGTTCTCCCAACTCGATACAGCTGCACGGAATGGATTCGTGGCCAACTGTGTCCCTGGGGCCTCTCTTGTTTCACTGTAAGCTTGTCGCCAAATGCCTTCATCTCTGGACAGGTTGACGAGCAGCTCCAAACAGTGCAATGCAACGGTCTGACCAGCCTGGATAAGACAGACAAAGAGGACGCAAAGTACAGCCTGGGCACCGTACGAGAACGTTGCGGAATTAGGATTGTGGTCATTCGCATATGGGGACAAAGACAGCGTCACATAGTTCCGAGAGCACGCCAAACTTGTTGTATCCCATTTAAATCCAACTCTCCAGCATAAAGGTTCAAAGCGCTGGCCAGCAGCGCTGGCGTTGCCGATGGACTTGGAGACAGCGGCGATGGCGATAGGCCACGCGATGGCCAGAAGAGCGAGTGACCACAGTAAAGCGAGAATATATCGCACCATGCCCTGTAATTGGAGCATATTTCCTTGTCGATCCATAGGATAGGTCTCTTGGCTTGGCATTTCTCTCTGGTGAACTGAGAGCATACATCTCCCGGGACGGTGAGTGAGGTCACCATTCTGCATCACGGCCGACGCGGTGTTGAGCGGGTTGCAGCTCCAGGTCGGTATCAACTTGTAGCTGGACACTAGGCACCAAATGGCGATGACGGCCTGACCGATGAGACCTAGACCCAAGGCTACTAGAGCTGTGGCGTTAATCAATAATGAAGAGTGGTCTTCATCCTTAGATTGCACAACATGTGGGTCAGACACCAGCAGAACGGACGAAGAGGCGTATGATAGTATCAGACAAGTTAGGGCCCCTAGGTTGATGTACCATTTGTTCGGGCCGAATCTTTTGGAGCCGGTGAAGAGACGGATATTGGTGTTGAACTCCAGGCGTTCCTCGCGATACAATGCCCAGCGTAACGAGACGGAATGTACGAACATCATACCATCAGTGCAGAGTGCTAGTATGACGTTGATTGCTAGGGCAATGGCTTCTCTTCCAGAAGTAGAGATAGAGGCCGAAGCGCTGAGTGTTGCCTGGTTGGTTGTGAGGAGGTAAACCCCGGATATCAAGCAAAGAAGCGAGAAAATCACGCCCGTCGATACAGCGGCAATGCATGCAGATCTTGTAGCGCTCGCAGTGTCAAAATCTGGCCCATCTTTCTCATCCTGGTGTAGTGATTGCTCGACGAATGGTTGCTTTTGCTCTTCCAAAATTTCCTCTTCCCTGAGTCTGGAACGTGGTTTTGGTCGGTCCATATCGAACGTCGAATGGATCGACTAATAAGTTCGTGAGTTCGGCTGGGCAATTTGTTTTCAGGAAACGGCCCTATTAATACGCTTGGAGGGGTTGTGAGCCCCTGCATGTTAGCGTCAGGGGCAGTGTACACTGCCTTGATGTCCAGCCACATTGTGCCGCACTTGCAGATGCACGTCCCCAACATCCCCCACCTTGCGCGCTAATCCATACATAACCCGAATTTGGGGGCCAATCTGGGGTCGACGCAAAACGTCACAAACCGGTGAACATGCAAAACAAGATACGAAAAAAATCCGTCTGCTGCATTTAGCCGTAAGAATGCGGCGAGGACGAGGATGGTAGGCAAGCGAAAGTCTCACGACATTTAGTCCCTTATTTAACTTCAAGCCAAACTAGAAGAGACAAACCTAAGCCCGGGGAGGAAATGCACAGGTCCTCGCTTTACTCTACCCATGAGAAGAGAAATGAGAAAGATAATACAGAGGTTGCCATAGAGTACGGATCACAAATTCAGGGGATGAGAAAGAGGGCAGGCGCTTGAAGCAAAGCTCGGGATGGTGACGCACATCATCCTCATTGGCATACGAAGCGCCAATAATCATGTTAGTTTGTTGGAAGACAAAACACCAGTCATTGCAAGGCGGAATCAAGTAAAGCCGACCCCTTGACCTGAATCGCTATTCTCGATCTCATAGCTTGGTGTATTCTGAAGCGACTTACAATATGTGAGCTGCACATTTGGAGATCTAACAAGTATTTCTGAAGAGCGCCTATATACTAGCACCTGCTAGTTTCAAAGCTCACTACGGCAGGAGCTAGATGAAAGCAGCAGAGTTAATTACTAATACTTTTACTGGGACCTAAAAGCCAAGACGAAGCGTTTCAAATAAGAGAAAGGTGTGGAAACAAGTTCTCCTATGGCACCAGCCTTTTCTGTGTACACTCGCGCAGGCTCATTGACTTTCTCCCTTACTAAGCTTTGATAACCCACAATCGTTCATAGAAAGTTTCTCAATGTTTTCAAGAAGTGCTTATATGAACCTCAAGTAGAGGGATCCTAGCACATATGACCATAGGGAGTGGAAAATAGGGCTTCCTGTCTGCTCAGCTGTACTTAAGCTAGTATTATAAACACGACCACAAGTTATATGCGCCCTTGAACGCCTGCTGCTTTACAGGTGAGAGCTACTAAACTCAAGAGTGAGTGTGGGTGAGTGAAGGTAAGCTGAGCAATACTATCTAATAGTTACTAGTTCCACCCTGTCAAATCTAACTTGGGGCTAAGACCCGCCCCCGCTTTTTCTTCATTTTTGACCATATTTCTCACATCAGCCAACATCGAGTAGAGACAAACCACGCACACGGCTAGGCTATGGCGGACACCAATGGCGCAACGGGGACAGGCATGCCAGATGAACTCTCCCTGGAAACTGCCGTAAAAAACCACGACCTCGACACCATTCGCTGCCTGCTTAGCCGCAACGTCTCCCCGAATGAGCCTTACTCTGATCCGCCGCTTATCGTGGCTATCCAGCACAAGCACTTGGACATTATCCAGCTACTCTATGAGCATCATGTCCAAGGATTTATGGGCGAATTCAATGAGACGGAGATCCATGTCGCCGCGAGCACTGGCAATTTCCCCATCCTGGAGTTCATCTGGAACAAGCTCAAGCCCAGACACCAGCATGATGGCTTTCTCCACCAGGCCGACCTCGATGGAATGACTCCTCTGCACTGTGCGGCCGCCAAAGGATCTCTGGATTGCGTACACTTTCTGTTGCGCGAAGGCGCGGATGTCAACTCCTGCCCAAAACATGGTATGACACCACTGCATTATGCCGCGAAGAGCCCCAATGCACGGGAAATGATCGAGGTGCTTCTGGAAGCTGGGGCTCAGGTAGATGCTGTCGCCTGGAATGGAGAAAATGCAATCTTCGATGCGGCCGCTTCTGACGATAATGATGCCGTCTTGGCCCTGCTCCGTGCAGGGTCTAGTGTCAGACTGCGCAATCAGTACCACGAAACAATCCTCCACACTGCAGCCTACAGCGGTTCAATATCTCTCCTGCAGACATTGGTTGACGCTGGAGCGGATATGATGGCGCGGAGCACCTCAGACTCAACAATTCTGCACCGCGCGGCGGAGGCTGGGCGTTTAGAGACAGTTACGTGGATCCGAGAGCATTCGCATCTTCCAGCGGATAACGCAAACAGCTACGGCTGGACTCCGCTGCATTTTGCAGCATCAAAGAACAACTTCAGCATGGTTAAGTTTTTCGTTGAGGAATGCGGTGCAGACATCTTCGCCGTCACAGCAATCCCTAGAAACGCATCCGCGCTGCACTTGGCTACTTACTCCTCCAGCGAGGATCTAGAAGACGCCATCAATGAAACGCGATCAGTTGCAGACAACACCGAGCTAATCAGCTACCTGCTTGCGTGCGGGGCGGACGTATCCGCGCGCGCGGATGATTCCATCGTGAAAGTAGGCTACAACGACGGAGAGAGCATGCTAGAAGAAATCTACGCCGATATGAGTGGCACTGAAGATGATCGTGATACGGTCACTCCACTTGACTGTGCTGCCATTATTGGTAGTGTTCCCAAAGCGCGGGTTCTGCTTGCCGCGGGAGCGGACATCAATGCACAGAGTCATATAGGGGATGGCTGGACGGCGCTGCATTATGCGGCGACACTACAGCCAGGCTATCCTATTAACCCAATAGCCCCGATAATACGGGTTTTGATCCAAAATGGAGCGGATGTGCGGATCATGGATAATAAGGGCCGCAGCGTGGTGCATTATTTGTGTTATTATTTCAAGGCCACAGAGCCTGTGCGTGAGATTTTGGTAGAGTTGGGAGTCTACAAGGAGGATTTGGAAGGCGACTTAGATTTAAAGGTGGTTGTTGGGCTTATGAAGGATTTGATAAACCGGAATCGGTCGTGATGTCTATATTAATGAGCGACATGCTGTAGATTCTCGAGTTACCACTAGTTCGCACTCTGAACTTATTGGCCTTTCCGGGTATTTCTCTCAATAGCAGTGAATAGAGATCAGGAGTTGCACTCCCATAGACCATAAACCAAAGTATCTACTTTAGCAAATCAGAGGGCCAGTAATATCATTCTCCTCTATGGCCAGGACTGCTCTCTAGATGGCAAGGATCTAGGCTATCTTAATAAGCGAGACAGGATGCAACGCGACTAGAAGTTATATGTGCCCTAAGACTTGCTGCTTTAGGGTGAGAGCCACTAAATCACAGGGTGAGTACAGGTAAGTGAAGGTGAGCTGAGTGATGCTATCCAACAGCATGGGTGAGCTGGGTGATCAGTGGTTCTTTACTTGCTTAGATATCATGACACGCCTGTGAAGGATAGAAGCTGCACACATCAGTCTTATTGTAACGGGATCATCAGATCTTCGGCATCTGTCAACACAGCTTCCTATACGATGCCAGAAGCCTCAAGACGGCTCAGTGATGCATAGAACGCGCATCCGGAGATAGTTGCCCAACCCCGAAGGGAAATGGACCAGTGAGTCACTGGACAGTCTGCACAACTTGGACTAGAACTCTTGGCAAGGGCAAATAGCGTGAGGCTGACTGCAGCATACAGCCATGCGTCGTCATCTGAGGGATGCTGATGCCCGAAGAAGGGTGATTGTGTCCATGTCCAACCTGTGGAACCTGCAATATATTATCGTCTATTTGCCTTTGGAATTGCATCAAAGCATAACGTTGTGAAGTCTCAAACATTTCCATTTTCCAGCATACTGATATCTACTCTCTGAACAATCCGACCAGCTTCGCCCCCATTATCCCCGCGCCAAAATGCTCGAAAGCGGCTTGTATATTATCTTCCTCAATGACACCGAAGTGATGACGCGAACAACAACCTTAACGCAAAACTCATTTGCAAGCAGCCGCATGTCGAGGCAGATCTTCTATCTTCATCACCTGTCCGGAGACACCTACGCCATTTACGGCCCCAAAAAGAACACCATCGTGACATACGAGAGCAGCGACAATACTTATCCCGTCAAAACGATTGTTGGTAATCCTGGGATAGAAAAGAACAGGACTAGCATGTTCAAAATCACACAGAACGGGTCTGTTGTCTTGCGGTGCCCCTGGACCTCACTTCTGCATCGCAAATGCTGACACACTGCTGAGCAGGACCCGGGGAGGCCAAAAGGTCTATAGAATTCACAACATGAAAAATAACACGCCATTTGTCTCGCCAAAGAGAATCTCGTCATTTGAGTTCAGGCGGGTCGGTAAGTCATATCATATCGTATTTTGTTGCCTATTGCTGCGATTCTGATTGACTCGCGCAACGCTCGTTCTCTTCCGACTGTTCCGATCACCGTCATTGGATCGACGAGTCACTGACAGGCCGAAATCCGCAGGCCCCAGCCAAGACGAAGTCGACCACCTAAAAAGGCGAAACAAAAAGCTCACAGATGACAATAACCGCCTGAAAAACAGAAACAAAAAGCTCAAAGATGACAAAGACCGCCTTGAACAAAGGAAAAAGCATCTAAAGGATGAGCTGGACGATCTGAGGAAAAGGTGCAGCAGCGACGATGGTAGCGGTCTCAGGTTGTTCATCAAGGGGTGCGGGGACTCGCTCGCCCAGCTCCGTGGCTACATGCAAGCTGGGCAAATTCAGACGATGTATCCCTGGCTCATCGACCTGGATGCGCGGGTTCGAAATTTCATCCAGCGCGGTTACCGTTATGCATGAACGGGATTTGGCATTTCTCAAGCGAAGGAGCTATCTTTGCTGCGCACCCAGCCTCGACGATTGGGAAATCGACTGGAGAGTGTGCTGCAAGAAGCTGAACCTACCTGGGAGGAAGAGACTGCGGGGAGAATTCGTGCCGTAAATCGGAAATTATTTGCGTTCGTATGCCTATTTGTATGCTGCATAAGATAATGCGATTCGTTCGATTGCTTCCATTATCCCCCGAAGACAACATGACCCCAGTGTATGCGCAAGTCATCGTCGAGCTGCCCGACAACATCTGCAAGCCACTATCACATCATGCCTGCATTTCCACCATTCCGACAACGTCTGCGGCCACCCCCTCACATACCTACTCATTGGGAAGAAAGCAAACAGGCGTACTGTAAAGATAGGTTTACAAAATACCGATGATTCTTATTGTAATCTGGTCTGAGGACTACGCTTTTGAGAATACCGTGCAGGTTATCGTGTGTAGCTTCTTACCAGAAACGAGACGTACACTTTAGAAGTTAGCTATCGACCAAAACAATACGCGGAGATTCGAATCCACAGCACATAATTATCCGAAGTAGACCGATATCATCAGGTACGGAATGGCTAACCCATTCTAAGACCGTTATTCAGCACATCGGGGAGGACGCATGGCATACTTGGAAACGTAAATGAAGTAGGCATCTTAAATCACATGCGCCGCTGTGGCATCTGCAGCTGCTGGCGTTGTCGAAGCCGGCGACTGGCCTCATCACTATTCTCTGCATCTTCTGCATCTTCGCTGTCGTCCTCGCTGTCTTCTGCGCTATCGTCTTCACTATCTTTTTCACTATCGTCTTCGCTGTCCTCAACCTCATCCTCAGCTTCATCCTCATCCTCATCGTCTTCATCCTCATCATCTTCATCCTCGTCATCACTTCTAGCATCCCCGGTATACCATTCCACTGCTCTCGGGACCAGCTCATTCTGGAGCTGCTCTGCCAATTCAAAATCCATCTCGAGCAGGAATTCATGCTCCTCCCTTTCTTCCTTGTCCCCTTCCGCTGGGACGGCGGTAGGAGAGAAAAAGTCAAAAAAGGACCCCGGTTCACTTTCTTCGTCCTCATTATCATTTCCTGTGTGGAATACCATTATGAATATGCATGTACCAACAATTTCCACGCGGATTCCGCTTGCTTGCTTACCTCCACGATGCCTAGTGAGATGTTTTCCGGGCTTCCAATCTATGTGGTCCCACTTCGCCTCGAGCGGATCCGGCCGGTCCCCCGTAAACTCCTTCTGATAGGAGAACGTTGCCCGTAGCGCCGAATTTGAAAAGAACTCATTCGGCGCAAAGTGGAATACCAAGGCAAAATTGAAGTCTTCCAGGTGCTCCACTTGAATATTCGTCAAGTACCTTAACGCTCTCTCATCGCCGTCCTCGTTGATTCTCATCCCAATATCGGGGTGATTCTTCATGGCCGTCAGCCAGAAATCCGGAATGCCCGGAGGCTCATGGCCGTGGCTGGCGTCTGTGTGACCTGTAATAATCTCAAAGCGTTTTTGGTAAAGGGGATTGTATTGGAGCCAGTATGTCTTCTGAAGCGCCTGGATCTCTCTCTGCAGCTTCGTGTGGATAATATCCTGTTGTTGTTGGAGGGCTTGAAGTTGGGTGACTCGCGTGCGGAGATAGCGCGGGAGAGAGTCAACAAACGAGGGTGACGATACCGTCTGTTGCGCAGATGGTAGATGGGGATCGTCTCCAGCGACGTCAGATTGTGTCGCGAGGAGCTAAATGGAGAGGCAAAGACATACCAACAACTGTTAGACCAGCGACTCCGCTCACAAGGGCTGGGCCTGTGTCGTGAGGAGTCTGATGTGTGGCCATTGATGGCACAGTACCGCAGGAATAGTGTAAAACGTGGACGTAGCAATGGTGCGAGGTAAGCACAAAGGACGGCCTGGGTAGGCATCGGGTATTTTATGCACGAACGGTCTATCAAGATGTGTGGGATCAGGTCAAACTCTTGCTCAAAGCTCGAAATTTTCAGTATAGCAGGAAACTATCGTACTTGGACAATTTCGTTTTTGCAGTTCAACCAGCCAGACAAAAATCTGACTCAGTCTGGGATTCCTGCAATTCCTCCGGGCTTCAGCTGAAGCCAGAGATGGTAGGCCACCTCGTACTATCACATTCAGCGCCCGGCTCCAAGGCGGGTAATCCGTCGTGATTACGAGGGCATATGCGGGATTTGGTTTGAACCATTTAATTCCGGTGGCCAACCGAATGACCCCAGATGTATAATGACCCCCATGGGTAATGTGGAACAGAAGCCTCCTTTGAACCACCCGCATGGTGGACAACACTAGGACTGAACGCAATGTGGTGGAGGCGTATATGTAGTGCACCATCTCTGAAGTGGAGTATTGGAACGAAAGCAAAGCTCCTCTTAGGTTTGGAACTCCGGCGCAGACTATTGATGATATCTACTGTTTCTTCCCATTCTTATATCGCACCTTGGACTTGACCCCAGTGGCCAGCTCCGTGACTGTAAATTCCCCCTCACGCTTGTTGTGCTTCCAGGTCCCCCTGAAGACATGAGTATCAGTGACAAAAGTCCCCACACCATGCTTCAGTCCCTTCTCCCACAGCCCCGTATACTTCGACCCGTCCTCATATATATACTTGCCATGACCATGTCTCTCCCCATCCAAGACTGAGCCCTCATAGGTATCTCCGCTGTTCTCATATCTAGAAAACGCCATCCCCTTCCCCACCCGTTTCATATCGTCCCATCCGCCTTCGTACCACGACCCATCTGGCCAGTGACACACCCCGCGCCCGCTCATGCGGTCTCCCTTCCACTGACCAGCGTACTTTCTCCCCGTGTTGGTCCATGTCATGGTACCGGAACCCTCACGAAGCCCGTTCACAAACCACCCGTCATACACCCTTCCCGCCTTCCAGGTCTTGACCCCTTGTCCATTGGGTTGGTCGTCTCGCCAGGCCCCATGAAATTCGTAGTCAGAGCAGACGTATTTTCCATTGCCGTCCCGTTGGCCCTCGCGCCAGGTGCCTTCATACCGGGAGCCGTCGGTGTAGTTCATCACCCCGTAGCCTTCGGGCTGGCCGTTGTGCCAGTCGCCGTTATAGACGGCCCCGTCCAGAAGCTTCTTGATCGCCATGGTCAAATTCTGTGGGGTAGGTGTTGTTATTGCCGTCGTTTGTTATATTTCAGAGCACATCGATAACGATTTTCCTTGAGGATATTCTTTAAATCTGGTCGGTCCGGAAGGAATATAACTAGAATAGTATGTAGCGATTCGTTTCGCAAAAGAAGGGGCCATGGGGACTACTGGGGTAATCTTAACGATTCCTGAATGAGTCGAGCCTAATTATACCCACAAGCGTTCTAGCCCACTGATTCCGTCCCCAAGTCTGTCCGTTTAGTTAATGGAGGTTCGAATTGACGCAAGGCTGAATTGAGGCGGCGATTGGGAGGCCGATCCATGCACACATCGATTGTGTCTTTAGGTGGAAATTTTCAAAGCCCGACAAGTACGGAAAGTTCACAACTACTCAAAGCCGCTAAGAGGCTGACAGGATGATTCCTAAGTTACCAGCGGGCGGAAGGCCATATGACCCGTCCCATGAGCACATTCTACAGTTGCGACCGCGCCTTTTATCTAATCCATGTCGATTCGTCATACCCCTTCGCGAAGAACGAGGCTAATAGATGATGCTCGTTTCACCTATTGGATAACGAAAAGAACAGAACAGCGGAATATTTGGGTTGCATTCCCCGCTAATAATGTGGTCTGGCACTCAAGTGTTTGCTCGCTTGCAGGCACATACCCCTTGTCTGACAGAGGCCTATCTGCTGACTGCCTTGCAGCAAGGCTGACTGGCATGATGAGATTCTGCAATGCAGACCAGTAGGTACCCAGAGAGAAAGCCGATCCCACAAATGTCGAATTATAGATGAAATGCTACGTTTATTAGACAAGCTAATGGCGGCATAATTGTCAAGACGACTTCCCAGCACTAGTAAGCCTTCGACCGGACATGCTATGTTGAACACGTATTCATCTCATTCATCTCACTCCCCGGTACGAAAGTATGGAAACCAGCCCCACATTCAATCATCATCATCATCAAAAGCCTCGATCAACCGTAGAATTTTCTTGTTGCCATACCTCTTCGCCAACCCTCTTGGCGTCCTTCCTTTATTGTCTTTTCGATCAGGATCAGCGCCCCCCTGAAGCAAGACATGAACCACTCCTCTTTCATCATCATCCACGGCGAGATGCATAGCCGTCTTGCCGTTATTGTCCTGCTTATTCACCTGGGCTCCATGGTCAACTAAGATACGAGTAATCTCATCATCAATGGCAGCCCAGTGCAACACTGTCTGGCCCTTGCGGTCCACGGCGTTTATTTTTGCCCCTTTTTGTAGAAGAAGTTTTAGGATGGACTCATTTCCCACAGAGGCGGCGAGCATGAGAAGAGTTTCACCCTTGGCATTAGTTTGCTTGACGTTGGCGCCGCTAGAGATGAGTTTTGCGGTGAGGGTAGCATTCGATTGCATGATTGCTTCTTCAAGTGTGTACCCATCAAGATTGTAGTCCGGGACGGGGACTTCGGGCTGCCACGGTGGTTAACCAGATCCTTTGAGCTGTGGGAATAGTACTCACTCCATAGTCAGACATGGTTGATACAGGTTATATAGGTCTGCTGAATAAGAGCGGATATGTATGAGGGCGTAGCGAGGACTCTCCAAAAACCTCTTCTAGTGAGATTGCCCTGGAATATATACCCTCTCAAACTCCAACACCCATGCGGTCCTAGGCTGAAGACGAGACTAGGATGATACGACATTAATGCCACTTAGAATTCCATTTAGGCCGATGAAAGGCCTTTCTGAAGCGCAGGCCCCTGCAGATGACATATTGACTATACGATCCAGGTTGATAACCTAACGATACCCCTCGCTTGTCTACCAAGATCCAGAATATCTATCGTCCAATAGTTTGATGAAACAGACCCGGACAGATCCCATTTGCTCATCTAATGCACGCGCCGCCCAGAAGGATTTTGCTGTGCTTGATAGCCTTCCTGCAGTGCAACGTTCTCTCATCCGCCGTACAGTCTAGACAATAACCGTTCAGCAACCTGCTGATCAAGTCCTCGGCGTCCACCCGAGCGACATAGTGGGTTGGAGTATTCCCCCGCTTGTCCTGATAAAACAATGAAGGCCCGATTCTTCTCATCTAGTAGCCTACAAAATGCCCTATAAAATAACGGAGGGATTTCCTCCGCCCTACGGAAGCTATCCAAATTATACAGCATCAAGAGGTAGGCCGCGGTTGCGCATCTGGCGGGATATCTCCTCGTATGAGAGAATGTAGATAAGGAAGGTCAAAGATCTAACAAAATGGGTAGGCAGTAAATTACCTCAAAACACAATGATACAGGCTCAGGCAGCCCACTTCGGAGGTCCACACAGTGTATGTAGACTTGCTCCCTTTGGGCAGCAATGAAGCGGATCCTAGTACTAAGTTGTCTAATATCGCCACCAAATAAAATGAAAATGACAAGGTAAATCTGGAGCAAGTCGAATGCTTTGGCGCCACTCTTTGGCTATCACATTATCCCCCAGAGCCCACCAGCAAAATTGTCGGGTGAATGAGATTGAATTTGTTCTGTAGTAGGTGAGACTGCCACTCGCCATGTCAAATGCCTCCTGGGCTGAGTGGGAGATTAGGACCGCAATGATAGATATTTCTTTTTTAACAAGTCTATCCATAGAATAAGTAAAGTAGATAGGTTAATATTCAGGGCACTTTTTATAGATATAAGTAGGCCCAGGGCTTTTCCATTTCCTGACCATTACCAGCTACTTATTATGAATGTATCTTGGACTTTAAGCTAATCAAATTTATTACTGATTGAATTGGAAGCGATACAGCTTTGCTTATTGCATGTGAGGATGGAGATGTGTGCCCAGGTGTAAAAGGTTATGATCGGGTTATAGTTAAGGTATAGATAGAGTTGCATTCAGTCTAACTAACTAATTAGATTAGTTAGGTTTTAGGTTAGATAAACTGCTATTTAAAACTAACATCCTATATTACTAAAGATAATTGGTGTTATTATGTGACCTGCTGCAAGCAGATGATTTTATATGTCTTTCTTCCCCAGTATTAATATTCTGACCAATTGCCTTAGAGACATGGAACTGCCGATATTAGGGTTTGTCATTAATCCGCCCTTACTGTAGACAAGGTACCATTGCCCCTCTCCGCCATTATCAACGCCACGAGCACATCAAACAGAAGTTGGCTCCTTTTTTTACTAATTCCCATCGAGCGTGGCACCATTCGCACGAGTCGGTAGTTCTCTCTGCTCTGTCGCAGTTACTCCAAATACCATTTAGCGCAAGCCAAAGAGCTCCGATAGTTAGGTATCCGATCTCCCCTGCCTGTCACTATTTAGGTCCGTTTTTGAATGAACAAATATGCTTGCCCCTATGCTCTTACCACAATAAGTACCCGCACTACGATCTTTCCGTAGTGTATCCCGCTCGGGAGGTCCCGAGCCACTATCTACTATTGGGATGAGCGGAATTAACGGAATTAATGGAATGAACGGAATTAACGGTGGTAGGCGAGCGCCAAAGGCTACAATCAAGTGGTATTTGGGCATGTCCATACTTACCAGCCCCTATAATTTTGTTTCCAAGATTGCTGGACCCTCGCTAATAAGGGTCTGATACCTATTATCTCCGTAAATTCTAACAGCCCTATTTATACAAGCTTAGTTACTTTAACCTTAAAGCGTCACTAAAGCGCATGGAGTCTCATATCAAGCCGAAGCAATTGAGCCATAGCCATATGACAAACACACATGTCTCCATCAACACTTCCACCTCCCTTGCCAGAGGACGGCAACGGCAACGGCAACCTCGAAGCGATCGGAGAGAAAACACATCAGGTCGAGCCTGAAAAGGAAAAGCAGACCGTCGAGTCTACCACACCGTCCATTATGGCATCCTCGTCTGTGAAAGGTGCAGACGATGGTCCTGCTACTGAAGAAAAAGCTGCGGATGAGCCGCCAAAACCTGTTATGGAATATCCGAAAGGTATCGAAGCCTTGTTCATCATGGCTGCGCTCGTGCTCAGTATCACCCTCTGTTCTCTGGATCAGGTGAGTTCTACCGCTCCAAGCTTCTCGTAGAGTCGTCTTTTGCCAATGCAATACATCACACGCCAGTAAGCTGATGCTCTCGATTCTGACCATTGTTGCAACCGCTATTCCAAATATTACCGACCAATTCCACAGCCTTGACGATATCTCGTGGTACGGTTCGGCTTATTTCATGACCCTCGGAGCCTTCCAGTCAACCTGGGGCAAAGTGTATAAATACTTTCCCCTCAAAACTAGTTTCCTGGTGGCAATCTTCATCTTTGAACTTGGGAGTTTGATCGCCGCCGTCGCCCCAAACTCAACGACTCTGATTGTTGGACGTGCCATCTCCGGTCTCGGTGCCTCGGGTATCGCGCCTGGAGTATACACGATTTCTGCCTTTGCTGCTGAGCCCACCAAAAGAGCTACCTACACGGGGGTCATTGGTGTGTCATATGGTGTCGCCGCTGTCTGCGGACCACTTATTGGTGGAGGGCTTACCAAAGGGGCATCGTGGAGGTGGTGAGTCAAGAAATCTTTACTACTTTGTCTTTGTTGCAAAACATGGGACTATTTCCAGTTATCGCATCCTGCCATGGCCGCACCTGACCTGATGTGACAAATTTAGGTGTTTCTATATCAATCTTCCAATCGGCGGTCTGGCCGCTTTTGTCATCCTGCTCACCTTCAAGACCCCTAAAGCCGCTAAAGTGGTCCAGGCTACGCTCAAGGAGAAGCTTCTACACATGGACCCGATAGCGACGGTGCTTACAATGGGTGCACTGGCCTGCTTACTTCTAGCTCTTCAGTACGGTGGTGTAACCCATGCGTGGGATTCCAGTGTCGTTATCGGTTTACTCGTCGGCTTCGTTGTCATAGTTATTGCGCTTATAATTGCAGAAATATGGCAAGGTGAACGCGCCATGCTGACACCACGCATTATGCGCAAAAGGACCGTCTGGGTCAGCAGCGTATGGGGCTTCTTCTTCGCTGGCGCGTATTTCGTCACGCTCTATTACTTGCCTATTTATTTCCAAAGTGTCGACAACGTCAGTCCGATTGGCTCGGGTGTGCGCAACATTCCTCTCATCATCATGTTCGGTATTGCCACATATGGCTCAGGCAGAGCCATCACGAAGACGGGTATTGCAACTCCTTATATGGCAGCTGCCTCTGTGATCGTGACCATCGCCTCCGGTCTACTGTATACTCTCGACATTGGGACCTCGACAGGCAAATGGGTTGGGTACCAGATCTTGGCGGGCTTCGGATACGGCCTCGCCCTCCAAGTCCCGGTCGTCGTTGCGCAGGCTTTTGCTGCGCCAAGCGACATAGCTCCTACGACCGCGATTATTATATGTAAGTTCTCCTTCGCCCTGCCCTAGGATGTCGTCAATTCTCTTTGTTCCTTGTATCCCCAAGCTAACTATATCCCTCGTGCACAGTCGCTCGATCTGTCGGCGGCACACTTTTGCTCGCAGCCGCGCAATCCGGCTTCGTCAACCAGATCGTGCACAAGCTGACCAACACCGCACCGAGCGTCAATCCCGCCCTAGTCACGGGTACCGGTGCCACTGATGTGCACCGGCTATTTTCCGGAGCCGAGCTGGACGGTGTTGTCCGTGCGTACGCATGGGGTATCAAGGTTGTTTTCGCAATTACTATCGCGGCCTGCGGCCTCACTGTCCCATTCAGCTTGTGCAACAAATGGGCCAATGTTAACGCGAAGAAACCCAGTGGTGGCAGCGCTTGAAACAGCTGTTCAGACGATGCCAACGGAGTTATAGCCGTTTTCGCGTCATATAAATGATCCGTCTTGTACGATGATTCGGATAGCTTAGAGAGAGGAGTCTGTGGGCCTCGTGGGATCCATCGGGCCCTTCGATGCTCCAGTGCCGGAATTAATGTGCACAGAGCTCCTATGGTTATGGTGAGGGGCATGTTGCACCACGATGGCCTCTGCGCCGCAGACCTTACGGATGCTGCGTTGCTAGTAGCCGAGGTGTGTGTTAGCGTGCAATCTAAGACGGCCTACTGCGTACTTGTTATCAATAACGTCAAACAGCTATTTCTGTATCCTGAACTTGGGGCGGAATGTGCAACCCAGATACATAATTACAGCACCTTTTAATACTGTGAAAGCACAGACACAAACATGCGGTATTTATCTGGCGTATGTGCCGGCCGCGGAGGTCCAAGAGACCAAGAGGGGGAGACTCCAATATCCGTGTTGAGCTGATTATGGTTTTTGCCGTTTTATCAGATTAAGGCCACCAACCCTCACCATTTGCTTATTAATCACTAAATCCTTAGATATCTAAAATGATTTTAATATCATTAGATAGCCTGATATCTAGTCTATCTAAATCTTAAATATTGATTCAAAATATCTAGTGGTTAGTGAGATATAGGTGAATAATTATTTTTATCATGGCTTGGTATGAAGGTGGTGCAGGGGTATATATATTATAGTACTAACCTTTGACAACTACTATTAATTAAGAATATTTTTCAACCACTACCTATTCAACCCTTTATATATCGAATCGATATTTTGGCTATAGATTAGTATGATGATAATGACCATATATTCATATAAAAATATCAATTTCTATATGCATGGTAGATAGTATGGTATTCAATGAGGGAATTGAAATTCAAAAACTATTAAAATTCACCAAGGGTAGCGGTTTATCCAACCCAAAATTAAACCGAATCGCACCGGGTCCGGGTTTGGTTCGGTTTCTAAAATTTGAACCCGAAATCGCAGCGGTTCGGTGCCAACTAAGGTTGAACTCGCCCGAACTAGCATCAAATGCAACTCTATTCGCAAGACAACCTCAATCTGGCTAGTAGGACGGACCAGGCCGGCTGGTTGCAGACCCTGCCTCGGCTATGTCTCACATGAGTTACATCAGCCACGTTGTGGATATATCGTAAAAGTCCACGTGTACACAGCCCAACCGAGCTACTCTGAAGTCTCGCGTGACCTAAAATCTGACGTTACGCGAGAGTCACATGACTGCCAAGGGCTTATTAAGCAGTTTCACCACGCCGGACTAAAAAAGTGACCATAGCCGATCTGCAACCACAAAGTGCACAAGATCGCACTTCTATGGCCTGGAATCCATGCATTCATGCAGATCTCGCTCCCTCAGGGAGAATATAAGGTTTAATAAAGTACACCACAAACATGACCGGCAGACGGAGACTCAAGTATCCGTCTTGGTATGCTTGCGATCTCCCGTATAAGTCTACGAAAGAACTCCTCAAGAAGGCTAAGAAAAGCCAAGGAAGCCAATCAGATGACCCTCCATGTTTTGGTGTATGATCCGTGGAACCTTTGTTGTTTCATTTGAAGCCATTGAACAATCAGTAGGCACATGGTGCTTGCTTGATTCGTTCAAGGCCCTCTAGTAGTCGGTGCTAAAGTTATTGAGAGAGAGAAGGTGGGCTTCCAAATCAGTCCGGGCCATTGAACAGGCAGAAGAAATAATGCAAATCAAGATCAAGAGACGCCCAACATAACGCCTGGTAAGGTCCACACAACATAAGACACAACATAAAATAGTGTCAAGCATTTTTTGCATGAAATAATTCAAAGGCTTTAATAATTAACTGCTCGCGTCTAGTCTTCTTCCAATGTGACAAGTCCGGGCTGTTCTATAGACAATCACCGAAGTACCCACAAAGCTCCTCTTGAGAAGGCACTGCCATGATGGCAAAGATTTGTCATATTTCCGAGCCCCAGGGGACGGAATCTGGATGATCGTCCGAACCAGTGTGGTAGGCTATCTAGCAGTCACGGCCTCTGTTCTTTTTCAAGGTTAAAAGAATCTGTGTGTACGTCCCATACCTCAGATGGACAGATGGACACCAACTGTTTTGACCAATGTCGTGCAAACAGAGAAAATTCTGAGCCTTGCCAGCTGATATATTCTCTCACGGGCCAGGGCTAACTCCAATTGCATTGTTCCATGAATATGCCGTTCCCGTGCCAGATCCTCCGACGGAATGAATGCCGCTAAGGTTAAAGCCAAGGCACTCTAAATATAGTTACTGGTGCCTGGGCGAGTTTTACATGAATAAAACTACATGGAAGCCAAGTGCACTCCGGATATGTTCGGAAGACTAATTTGCTTCACTTTAATAGATCCTCTGTGAACTAGTAAGCTCACTTATGATGCTATACGCTCTCACTACTGTTGCATATATATCTTGCTAGCAGCTGAGCATCAAACCAGCCTGCACCGGTTATCTGGAAATGGGCGGACTCTCCCCGGGAGCTGTGGTCGTCCTTGTTATTGTCGCGTGTGTGGTTGTTGTCTGTATATGTGCTGCGATCTCCCATCACCTTGGTCGAAATGCGAACAACGAGGGACGGTTTCATTTCCCTCCTGAGCAGAGACAGTACTTGCGATCTGTCAGAATGCAGAACCTGAATGCTATCGGACCGGATACAAGGGTAGGAAGTGACCGAGGTTTTAATGTATGTTTTTGAATAGTGAGATATTCTGTTGGTTAGGCTGTGTGCATGTACTGATTGCTCCATTGTAGTAACTTTATAAGGGAATCTCACGGTCCAATTGATGATTACTCATCTCTGCTCAATAGTATGATGGTGAGAAGAATGTGGTATTACATCGCCTGTGCGCAGTCAAGCACTGCTTTCTGAATATCGCAATAATTAGGAGTGGTTAATGGCAGATAAGACTGCAATGCAACCCTCCCAGTGGAAGGCATGTTGGTGGAACAATGGGCTAAGATGAATGCCCTGGTGCTGTTGACATCAACGACTGAATTTTCCAGCCTTGTTCTACTGTTCCTTAGGTTTATCATGGACCTCTCAGGAATATAAGACACATATTGCCATTGCAGAAAACAAAGGACTAGATCCAGATATGGACAAATATAGCAGTTAGTCAGCTGCTGGCAAGCCTTGATTAGCTAGATCTGTCATTGCCCTAGGATGGACAGAAGCACCCGGTGTATAGTAACATCGTCCAGTAGGACTTTTGGAGAAATATCCAGATAATCTCCTCGGTGCCAACTGAGAGGTAGAAACTAGGTAAAAGTTAAAGACTGTTCAAGCAATCTATAACACTACAGGGCAATGAGCCAATGACCACACTCCCTGCTAGAATTTACCTACCATGCCGAGCAGTGGCAACTAAGTTTGATATCAGTGGGCTAAGATAACCATGCCAGCGCAATTGACTAATGTAGGCTAAAGGTGGTGATAGACTGATAGCTGGGTAAAGTGAGACAACTACGAGAGACAACAGAGGGTGGACTTAACCTCGGTTTTACTGCCTTAGGCCAACAGACTTAATGACCCAGGGGTACAAAATCTCTATGGGGGGTCCGGACCCCGCGGACACGCCCACAAAGGGCGGCTCCCGCGGGGCGGCTCCCCCGGGATCATGCACTAGTACAAAAGGCCTTATGTCCCATAAATTAAATACACCCTGGCTTTTGACTTTATTTAAATTTTTATTTTATTATTCCTCTAAAATCTCCCTTTTAAGAAGATATTATTACTATTATTAAGTATCAGAAGATATCCTACTCTATTATTCCTTACTATAAAGATATTATTACTATTGATAAAAGTTATATATCTCTTCTTACTTTCTTTTTAATAATTACCGTCTTATCCTTAGCTTCTTCTTTGACTTTAGCGACCCCACAAAGCAGACGTTGGATGGCATGCTGCGGTCGCTTAACTTTACCAAGGCAGGGTTGGTGCTACAATCCATCTTGATGCTTTATCTCAAGCACACCAGAATGGCAGCGACCAACCTGCGTTAAAGGCACTCTCAGATATTGTTTTCAAGATGCGCGTAGTCTAGAAGAAGATCTCAATCGTTCCAGACGCGCTGGATGAATGAAAAAATATGCATGATGTTCTCCTGTGGATCAAAGACGTAGTGTCCAGGCCAGAGTTGGTCCATGTCCAGCTGCTTTATACCAGTCGACCTGAATCCGAGTTTCTGCGCCATATTCCCCCTTTGATAGGAGAGCAAATCTGCCTACCCCTTGATAAGAAGGCAGTCAACTCCGATATCCGATCGTGGATCACAACACGACTTTAACAACGGCGTGATTTTATAGAGAAGCCCTTATCCCAGGATCTTCTCGAGGGGATCCGGAGGAAGGTTGGCGACGGTGCCGACTGGATGTGGGATATTACTGCTTCGATCGATATACTGATGGTTTACTAACGCCCTGCTTACGTTCAGGTGGCGGTTCTATCACTTGGACAGCCTGGCTCGCTGTCGCCATGAGGCAGCCATGGAGGAGGCTCTCGAATCTTTGCCGCTGAATCTAAATGATACATACCGGGGCATAATTCCAAGTATACCGACGGAGCTAGAAGACAGCGCGGTACGCCTCCTACAATCCCTGGTGCACTCCAAGCGACCTCTCAAGCTGGCCGCGGCTAAAGAAGTAATAGCAACGCAGATCGGAAATGAGTCGCGAGGATTTGACATTAAGCGTCGCCTCATCTTTGTTTTCTACTGCGACACACATAGAAAGCTGGAAACGTCTCGGCAAAGGACATGAATGACGGTCAGGGACAGAAATTTCTTGTTGCATATTTACCGCACATTTTAATACTGACAGCACAGACACAAACATGCGGTACTTAGCGAGTCGGTATCGACGAGCTTTCACGCGTTGCGGCTAATTTCTAAGACCCCACTACCACATTCAATCTGAACTGTGGGATTGGATACTGTGATTCCTTGGAACCTGTGATTGGAAGAGATCTTCCTGGAAGTTGGCAGGAGAAGGAGATCCAGAAGGTACAGCCAGGTTAGAGGTACAGCTCTAGAAATACAAATCCCGCTACTATGACGTGGATATTATTACTTCAGACCTTGAAAAGCTATATGAGAGGAATCATTGAGGCATCATAATTCTATTGAATCCTCTCCATATGCCAAGGATATTGTGCACGTCTAGCATAGTGACATTAGATATAACTAGGTTTCTCCGGATAGCAGGCCCCTTATTCAGAGGTTCTCGGATTATCTAGTACATTGCTGGCTTATGACAGTAGGAGTTTAGGGGGCGAGATTGGCAGCGCAAGTCCATCGGATATGGACACTTAAGAAGATCGCTAGCCTTGGCACTCTTGGTAGAGCGGACTGGCTGCTGCCATGCACATTAATATCAGATTACTCGAACAGGAAAACAAAGCAATACGGATCATATCATTCAACCAAACAAGATACTTAATGAGCGTTATATCTGAGCAGTCGAAGGATTGACGCTACTCAAAAGAAGACTTCCACTCAATTGATGGCTTTTCAAACACTCGCATCTCACAACCATCGAGCATACTTCTCCTACCATAGATCCTCCAATATCCCTAAACATTGCCTTCCATCAAATCACCTCATCACTCACACTCTTTCCCATTCCAGCTGCCTCATACTCCAACTGAACCAACAAAACCCGCAACCGACGTTTTCTAATGGATGCACGCAGCCTGTTCAAATCACCACCTCCGCACGAACAGACCCTCTTCGACGGCAACCTTTCCGCATCTTACCCTGACGACCCATCCGACGCATATCGATTCACTCTAGGCCTATCCTCATCTCCAACCTACCATCATCAAGACCTGATCCAGGGCCAACTCCTGTCATCTCAACCACCTTCCCTTCGAACCTCAATATCACCCACATTTTCAAGCACAATCCTGAGGTTACCAGTATGCTGCACATTTTCAATGACAATCCTGGGGTTACCAGTATGCTGCACATTGGTCGTGGACTGATGACCTTGTCCAAAAGGAGTCGATTGGCCGTACCTAAAATTGGAACTGACATGATTATTTTCGCCTCCCCCCTCAACAGGAAGTCCGCCCATCGGATCCCCATCATTATCCCCGGACACACTATTTTCCCCCGAAGGCGGTGCCTCTGTCATCCTAGTATCACCATCACCGTCTTTATTGCTTCCATCACCCCCATCTGGGGTACAATCCATCTCTATTTCGTCACTCGCATTTATACTACCCCTTCCAACTGCATCGACCTGGGTTTTCATCTCGTCATTTATGTTAACTTCTGAGGATCAACGTGAGCTTACCTCCTGCACTGAGCCGTCACCTCTGTCAAATAACCGCCCTATAAAAATTCCATTCAATGAGGAGACAACACAAGGCTCGTGTATAAACTAACGTACCCTGGGCCTCATCCATCTTCCCGTAGCTCCGACACCTAACCACGACTATACCGATTGCCAGAATAACCACAGTCGAACGCCGACCAGAGGAATATCCTACGCCACATTCACTGACCCAACTGACAATCCCCAGATTGAGCGAAGCTCATAAAATTACCCCGAGGATGGGAACAACCCAGCCTTTATATCACACTGCCCCGCTGACAACACATAGACCATAGACCCACTTTCTGGTCAAATTATTTGACCATGCATCCCACTAAACCCACCCGGATATAGTTCAAGTTGCGTGCACCAATCCCCACCATTTCACTGACGGCCCATCAGTGGGTCCACAAGAGACTTAAGATCCCATACAAATTCAGTTGCAGTTTTGGTCAATGTTCACTCGTGCCGCCTCCTACTCTTGCGATTTTTATAAACTTGCAAGGCTCCGACAGCAGCAGTTTTCACGCAACGCACAAGGCAGAGAATTAGATGATAATGCAAATGAACGTGACAGCATTTTAATTACAGAAATACGTCCCGAGACATGGCGCAAGGATGCCTTAGTACAAGCATATCAAGGCTATAACACTGGTCCAAGCCAAATCACCCTTCCAGAGGAAGACAAGATATTATTTGCTCACTGGTTACATACTCACTGCTACGCAAGTGCGCACTTCACCCAATCAGCCACCTTTAAAGACTCTTGTCTGTTTCCCATGCTTTATTTTTTTGTTGACTTGCCTGCCAATGGTCCAATGCCATTTATTGTGCACGACCGAGGTGCCGTAATTATACTCAATACACCTAAGAATGACGGACAAATTGTATCAGAATCCTCGGGATTTGGAAGTGATAATTCTAAACAGAAAAAATAGGTTAGGTTTTAGTGGTAAGATGGGTGGCAGATGTCTAATGAACCTGTTAGGAAGGTGAGACATTTGCCTGATGAGGTCATGTGCATGACTACCTTAGGAAACTACCTTGTTAATAGAGTAGCTTAAAGGCTCTCTATACCCCTGTTCAGGGCATGTGACCACTGGTCATCACGTCAGAATTGCATTAGCTCTAAGTATCAGCTTCCCCTCAGTTGAGCCATACCTCTCAGAGGAGTCATCACCTCCTTTTGACTACCCTCTCTCTATTATACAGTACAATCAAGAGATTCATCATATCTATCATACAAACAGATCATTGAATCATGTCTTGCATAGTAAGAGTATTTCTAACAGCTTACATCTGTACAATGCTAACACCGCAATAGAAAACGATGAGCCATCGCCCTTTTCACCCCTCAAACACTCACCATCGGGCCAAGGGTTTACCCATCTTGCTACTGATGGAGTGTACCGCAGTTTTAGCTCAAGTGGTGAGGTGGTAGATTATAAGCAATTATGCCTAGCGGAAATTGCAAAGATACTGGAATTCTTTGGAAAATATGTGGATCCAGAGGCTTTTGAGAAGTCTAAACCAAAATTTGATGGTGTGGACGGCAGAAATGTGACTGATTTGGAGCAACTGCTTCATCCAGGACCAGAGATCCGTCCAGTAAGATTCAGAAAATGAAGACCACACACACACACACACACACAATTTTTGCCAACTTCTATCTACCTGTCTCGCTCTTGTTTCTATGTCTATTTAATAGCTGAGTCAGGGACAGAAATGGCGAGTCTGAAAGCTTTTCAAGCGTTACATTTCCATCGTCGCCGACTCCTCCCGTTGTATTTTCTCCCGTGTGCCTTGACATTGCTTTTGCTCTTATCTTCGTATTTGCAGGCTTCGTAATTTTTGCAGAAGAATCTCTCGGCTTCCGCTGAGTGCATCCGCCGTTGGTGTCTCCTGAGGTTACCTGGGTATTTGGTAAGCTTCTTGGAACAGAGAGGACACTGCAGTATCTTAGAAGATCGACTTTCGTCTGGAGAGGTACCCGATGTTATCGACGTGGGAATTGCTATAGGAGGGGAGCTAGCGAGTCTGGCCGACAGACCCTCAAGTTCTGAGGCTGGGCCGAGACGCTTTTCGGTGGGTGGAGATGCAGTGTCTTCTTCACTGCCATTGTGATAACTGGCATGACTAATTGATGACCTGAAGTATTCAAGGCCTTGACTGTGAGCTGAATTCAGTATCCCTTCTGAATCGCTGCCGTTCAGTGGCGGCATTTGCAATACGGGTTCTGGAAGGCTGCTGAGCAATGATGGGGGGTGACGGCTTTCACCTTCGCTTGGAACGGAATGAGCAAGGTCATCTGTCGACTTCCATCCATCTGATGCAAGACGAATATTTGAAAGCCCAAGGTACACTATGAGAATCGAGCTATTCCTAAGCAAGATTTGGACTGGGCCCAAATGCTGCCCAATATGAACCTCGAACCGTAACGCGGCATAGCCAAACCGAATCACTACTATGTCAGCACACGCCGCAGGATGATGCCCATAGAGAACGACTACTTACAACACAAGCCTAGGAGGACTACACCAAAGATCGCCCTGCCATCAACACCGAAATCCTGCTGAGTACTTGGAAAAGCTGTTCAGGGTTTTGTGCCTGCGAAGCATCTTCGTCACATTTTTCCTTCCAGATTTCAGGCGTGCCTGGCGGAGGTTGTCCGACTGTTGGTGCTGCTTCCTTGTACAGCCGGGAAGACTGTGCAACTATAGGAGAATGTTGTTGAAAATATCGCAGCCGGTGGCCACCAAGTATAGTACCCATTTGGATGCTGGTAAATTGTCCACATTGATTGACGAGATTGCTAACGAGTTCTTGGAAATGTTGCAGCGTCTCAGGAGAAAACTGATTCGAGCCTGCTCCGCCAATCTCCCAGGATCTACCCCATAAGCATGAAACTATCTCCTCAAACAGTGGTCGCTCCTCGAAAATTACTAGATTGCACCAACGGGGAAGGTCATTAATGAACCTGCATACAGTTAGCTCTAGCTGTGAGACGTAGTAAGCTGAAATGGTCCATTACTCTTGCTCAGAGTAGCAGCGTGCTGAATCTGAAACGGCCGATCGCATTGCATTCGCAACTAGCACGCAGCTGACGACATCCAGGAGTTTGCTCGGTAGATGACCATCCATGAGGTCCCGAATTACGCCTGTTCCTTTCGACCAAAGTGATTCATGTGTGCCTAGCTGTGCTGCAAATGATGTTAAACAGATGGAAGCAGATGCATTACAACTCTCATCTATCAACTGCTGATGCAACTGTGAAAGCTTTGCGAGTAAGCAGCGTCCAATTTTGTACCGCTCTCGAGCTATTATAGCAGCAATTCCTGAGCGGTGGCGTGTATGGCCGATCAAATAGTCGATAATGTTATAGTGGTCGTTCTCCCAAGCCACGCACAGCAGAGAGTCATAGAGGCGATCGATGTCCTTAACATATTTGAGCAGGTACTTGACGACTTTAAGACAGCCATTCTGCGAGGCAACGTAGAGAGGCGAAGTCTTGGGGGACGGAATAAAGTAGTAAACCGAAAGAGGGTAGTTCTCATCAAAGACCAGCATGTTGTCACGTTCATGGTAGTAAGCAGCCACATCAACATCTGCTCCCTGACGGACCAGTAACTGGACAATCCTAAGATGGCCATTTCCTGCAGCGAGAAATAGCAGTATATTCTTCGTTCCCGCATTCAGCTCTGCGCCGTGGCGGATCAGATACTCGACAACATCAACATGGCCGTTCAACGCGGCGAGGCATACAGGTGAGTTGACACGCTCGGCAATCTGATCCCACTTGGCCATTTGAACCTTCTGAGGTAGCTGTGGCTCAAATAAGTAACGCCTCGCATTGACATCCGCACCATGGCTGACCAGGTATTTAACAATGCCAAGATAGCCATGCTCTGCGGAGAGGTATAGCAACCTTGTCTCAAGACTCGCATGGATATTGTCATAGCGGTTAGAAAAGGAATTTTGTAAATAACAAGTAGGTAGTTCGAGGTTGGACAATAGACTTATGGTTAAGTCAGTCTCAAATGGGTAGTTAAGCGAGTCATCAGCATCGTGATGGGCAGGTTGCTGTGGTATGAGGTCACGCAGTCTCTCTTGAACACTTGGGTTAAGATCTGCGCCATGATCGACTAGATAGCTGACAACGTCAAGACGGCCGTTATCCGCTGCCACATATAGAAGTCTCTGCCTGAGACTCGCAACGTCAAAATTGCTGTCCTGTATAGCATTGAGCAGCTGCGAGTTTCTGTAATCGCTCCCATTAATATCCGCACCATGCAGTGTGGCTATTGTCTGCAGCAATGAATAACAGTCTCTCCTTGAGGCTCGCATTTCCACTTGCGCCGTCGCTGGCTAGGAACGTGACAATGTCAAGATTGCCATTCTCCACGGCATGGTATAGTAGTCGCTCCCGAAGCCTCGCACAGACATGGCTATTGCTGTTGGCATAGGTAAGGATCCTCTCGCAGTCATCCTTATTGATATCTGCTCCATAACGGACCAGGTAATCAACAATGGCAAAATGGCTGTTCTCTGCGGCAATGAATAGAAGTCCCTCCATGAGGCTCGCATCGAGGTATGCACCGTGGCCGACTAAGTGCTTGACAACGTCAAGATAGCAGTTCTGCGCGGCGATGTATAGCAGTTTCTCCTTGAGGCCCGCATCCATATAGCTATTCTTAGCAGCATATAGGAGAATCTTGTCGCAGTCATCCTTATCGATATCTGCACCTTGTAGTACCAAATAACCAACAATATCCATATAACCATGCTTAATGGCGCGGGAGATTGGCGACTTGTAATTATTCCCGGTAACGTTTGCGCCGTTCTCTACCAGACATTGAACAATTTCCAAATGACCACCTGACGCCGCAAGGGTTAGTGTTGCCCTCAATATTGGCCCCATGTTGGAGAAGAGCCTTGACTGCATCCGTAGATCCGAGCTTTGCTGCAATGCAGAGCAGCTCATCCAACAGTTGACACTTCTGTATGTCGTCGATAGTGTTGTCGATCGTGTTGTGACAGAGGAGATGAGAGAATATGAACGAGTCATAGAATCTTACTGCCGTAGTTAGCAGTACAGCGTCGATATGTCCGGAGTACTGAGCAAGGATTGAGGTAACAGCTTGACGGTCACGCTGTTGGATGGCATGTTGAAGCTCTGACGGAATGGGAGAATCGAACTGAAGAGGTTCAAGGCTGTCATCAGAAATATCAGCTCCAGAATTTGATAGATAGATGACGGATTTGACGGATTTATCCAGCTCGTCGAGGTCATCTTTTACAGAACGATGCTGTATATCCTGCCAGTGCATTGCAGTGAGGACTTTGTCTTCATAGAGTTTCTTGAACCCGAAACTCTCGAATATCGACCGTTCCAACAGAAAGTCGCGGGCGAACAGTTGAAGTTCGATTAATTCGTCGTCTATAGGTCCAACATCGCAAAGTGTGCGCCTCTCTTTCTCAATGAGACTCGCTTTTAGAGCCGGATAGTTGGGAAGTAGATGAAGGTGGTTGATCTTAAACTCAGATTGGCCGGCGGGAGGACCGGGACATGAATGACTTCATGCAACCACTGAATGAGCTTCTCCCCTCGAACTGTTATATATAAGGCAAGGCTGTCTCTGTAAACGGTGAACAGATCTTCGCAGAGTTCGCTGTCCGGGGTCCCGGAGCAGTAGACACCACCGCCAGCTGAGTAACTTTTGAGTGTAGACCTACTAACAGTTATCCCTAGAAAGAAGATGTGAAGTATGCAACGGTGCACTCACCACTCAGAGTTTTCAATATAGTAAAACACTTTAAACTGACGTGGTTCTAACATGTTGTGCTTGAGGCTAAAAGCACTATGCAAACATAAAAGAAGATCTGCTCAGTTAGAGCTGAAGATGATTAGTGTTATCGTCTGACCTGCTGCCACGCGGGTCTCCTTCCCCGGTATCAATATTCTGACGGTCTGACCAATTGCCTTAAGAGGCATAGAAGACCCACAACGATCAGGCTCGGCGATAGGTTACTGTACAGGATACTCTGTAAGTTCAAGTCTTTAGGAATTAGGAATGACTAGTCGTCGGCTGCGCCTATCAAGTGATCTTAAGAGGCACCTACTCCTAAACTTTCATAACTGTGGCTGCCAGATCCTAACTTCCAGAATGTTAGGAGTCTGTGGTGAGAATTTCGCCTCCAAGCTGATCAACTGAGCTGAAATTTTAAAACTGTTATTTTATCTCACTATACATGTGCCCAAACCTGGCATGTTGGAGGTGATGGCGCATACAATCATGATTCCTAAATTACTGACAGTATCTGGATTCCTAACGTTAGTTTGAAGAGTTAAGTCCTGATAGGTTAGAGACGATGGTGCATACATTACTGATAGTATCTAAATTCCTAACTTTTAGTTTAAATAGTTGTCCTAGCAGGTTAGAGATAATGGTGTATAAAATCATAATTCCTAAATTACTAACAGTATCTTGATTCCTGACTTTTAGTTTGCAGAGTTACCGGATATTATCCTGCGTAGGTGGGATCAGTGGACATGGCCGGGCAGATTGGGTATCTATACCCCTGCTGATTGGGCATCGATTGGTACTATTTTGCTATACAAGCGGGCATATCCTGTACTTTGGTTCACTTTCCTACATATACTTACAGTGGCCATTCATTAGTATTTGCACTGACTTTAGTGACACTATAGCTCTCATAAGTGCTAGACGCTGAAGAATACCTTCGGAACGACGTGTATGACAAAGTACGGTGGGTAATGCGAGATTGAACGTAGATCTACTGACACATATGGCCTTAGGTACAACTACATTTGTGCTCGTTCCTGCCTGATAAGTCGAATGCGTACCCTCAAAGTGATATTTTGTCTGAGATTAGAGGAAGAAATACAACGACAGCTCCGGCTATTCCAGTTGAACAACAAGCCTTTCGCCGCTTTCGCCAGGGACGCCGAACGTTCCTTCCAAGTCTTGATACCTAAAGACATAGGTGATGGAAAGCAAACCTACATCAGCAGGCAACCTGATGTATCGTTTAAGCATCATTGGGCACAATATCCCGGTGTTGTTATGGAGATATTCTGCGCACGAACAAAAGATTACAGTATAGTGGATGAGTATATATTGGACACTGACGGGAACGTGAAGGCATTTGTTGTCTTCCATATTCATTATGCAGGCTCTAAGAAGGCGACCGTTAGCTTATGGCGACCGAATTTTGTCGTAGCAGACGATGGTGTGGAGGAGTTGCAGGCGACCGCTGTGATAGAGGATCAAGTGCTTTCCCTTCACAATAAGTTTTCAGATGATTGAATGCTGACAAATGACCAGCAATTTCGCACAGACTCTGGGGTCCCAGCTGAAGGAGAAGCTTTTAGGCTATCTCTCAGAGACTTCGGGGTTGAGGAGCTAGCTCAAGATTACGCGGATCTCGACCAAGAAATAATCATTACATCGGAGCAGCTTTGTGGTTTCTTATCAAGCGCCGAAGCGCATGAAGAGAAGACCACACGCCATGAAGGCATCGTTAGTCAAATTTCACTGCGTGCTGTGAAACGTCGGCGACCTCAAACTCCCCCAGAACAACAAATTTCAGAGGGGGAAACATGATGCAAATTTGCAGTTATCAGTAACCCACATTGACGCCTCATGCGGAAATGCGAATTACTAACAACTCTCCCTTCGTCGATGACCTGATTGCCAAAGCTATCGAAAACTGGGGCGGAGTTTGCGTGACGAGTTTTTTGCTGGAAAACTTCTTCAAGAGATCAAGTTGTTGGAGCAGATCGACCAACATACCGACGTCGAACGGAGAGAATCTCATGTACAAATACTGTAGATAATGCGAGGGCTTTCCCGTTGGTAACTGACAAGGTTCAATTAGAATATGATAGGGGTTTTCCCTTACTGCTCCTCAACATCCGCAACATGTCGCATCTTCGTAGGCCGGGATGCAGTGCAGTAATCTTATGGCAGATTCATCCAAACGCTATTGGCTTGGAAGAAGATGGTGGGCAGCGTTCGCCTGCCAGCGGCCAATCGCAACAGTCTCCCGTTTCAACTGACAGCCTCCTTGTTCGCAACCGCTTTCATCAAGGAGCGCACGACGGCTCTATACCCGTACCTGATGGCCAGGTGCAGCGGCAACTCTCCGTTTCGACCATCGGGTCTCGAGTCTGAGCTGATAGCTCTGTTGATGAATGCCCAAGTTCGGCATTCAATTGCCCAATAAGTGACGGGTTCATTTATAGCTAAAACCCACAACAGTAGGAGTTTTTGTTTCCAAATAGCCTAGGTTTCAAGGTAGATTTGCTGTTGCCTGGTCCTATAATAAGGTTTTGGTCCTCCTCAGTTTCACTTAGAAAGATCAGTCCGTGGATAGCGCATGGTGGAAGCCGTGAATTAGTGGTAAGTACTGGAAACATGAAATACATAGTTAAATTGTACCAAGTGGGCAGAAAACAACCCTGCGCATCGGCCGAGGTCGCCTTGGTAAGCAGTTGCTGATCTTCAAGGACATGGTTGATCTGGAAACTGCGAAACCAGGCATACAAATCTCGATCTCTGTCTGTTCCACGGCCTAAGTCCACTGGTGCCTCCAATCCATTGCCTCCATTAGTCCTGCAATTGTTCTGGATTCTCCCCATCCATCCCGGTTGCTTTAAGTAGGCGTACGATTGCCTTGTGCCCGTGCTCGGCCGCGAAGTGTAGCGGTGTCTTACCACCTCGGGCTTTGGCCCCCTTATCGGCCCCCATCTCAAGTAGTAGCCGCACGATAACCTCGCGCCCGCCTATAGCAGCAGCGTGTAGCGGCGTGTAGCCATCTTGTACTTTGGCCTCCATGTCGGCGCCCGCATCAAGTAGAAGCCGTACGACCGCCTCGTGCCCACCTATAGAGGCGCGGTATAAAGGCGTCCAATCACATCGGTCTTTGTCCTCCTTATCGGCACCCAATTCAAGTAGTAGCCGTGTGATGTAGTCATGCCCTCTCGCCACAGCGCAGTGTAGCGGTGTTTGGCCATCCCAAGCTTTGGCCTCCTTATTAGCCCCCGTCTCGAGTAGTAGCCGTGTTATGGCCTTGTGCCCGCTCGCGGCGGCCTGATGCAGCGCTGTGTAGCCATCTCTATAGCTACCCTGTATCTTGGCCTCCCTATCCGCCCCTGCCTTCAGTAGAAGCCGTACAATAATCTCGTGCCCGCTCGTAACGGCTTCGTGAAGCGGCGTAAAGCTATTTAGACGCCAGGCTCTAGCCTCTTTATTAGCGCCTGACTCGAGTAGAAGCCGCACGATCGTATCGTGCGGGTGCGTAGCAGCGTAGTGTAGAGGTGTCCGGCCATCCGTCGTATGAGCCTCTATATTGGCATTAGCTATAGCTAGTAGCCGCACAATGACGTCGTGCCCGCTCGTCACAGCGCAGTGTAATGGCGTCTGGTTATCTTGAGCTTGAGCCTCCTTGTCAGCCCCCGCCTGCAATAGTAGCCGTGTAACAATCTCGTGCCCGCTCGTGGCGGCATCGTGTAGCGGTGTGTATCGATCTAGCTTCCAGGCTTTAGCATCTTTATTAGCACCTGCCTCAAGGAGTAGCCACACGGTCGTCTCATGCCCATGCTTAGCCGCGTAGTGTAGAGGTGTCCGGCCATCCGTTGTCTGAGCCTCTTTATTGGTACCCGCATCGATCAGTAGCTGCGTGACCGTCTTATACCCGCGCTCGGCGGCACGGTGCAGCGGTGTCCAGCTATCGAGGGCTTCCGCCTCCTTAAGTGCCCCAGCCTCGAGCAGAGACCGCATTAACTCCGCGTGGCCGCGCTCGGCAGCGCGGTGTAACAGCGTCTGGAAACCCACTGCCTGAACATCGGCGCTCTTATCAAGCAGTCGCCGGATCGCAGTTCCGAGCTCGCTCTCAGCTGCGAATTGCAGTGGTGTCCAACTCTTATCCGTTTTGTTTAGATAGAGGTCAGCACCATTACCGACCAATAGCTTGACCAAGCCCCGTTGGTCATTTATTGCCCTGCAGTGCAGTGGTGTCCAGCGGTCCTTGTTTGCAAAGATAGTGTCGGTATTATTACCAGGCAGTAGCGTCATGACCACTGTGTGCCTATTGATCTCCGCAAATTGTCCTGGTGTCCAACCGTACTTATCTTTAGTGAAAACTTCAGCACCCTTCCTGAGCAAAAGATCGACAACCGCTTTATGTCCATTCATCGCCGCAAAATGTAAGGGTGTCCAACCGACCTGATCATCTTTTGCGTTGACTTCCGCGCCGCGCTCGATTAGAAGTTTGACCAACACTTGGTTCCCATTATCGGCCGCACAATGTAGCGGGGTCCAACCAATTTTGTTATCCCTGGCTTCTAAATTGGCATCTATGAGCAACCTCGCCACTTCTTCGTGTCCGCTTATCGCCGCGAAATGTAGGGGAGTCAGATCGTTACAGCCCCCCATATCAATAGCCGTTTCATTGATGAGAAGCGTCGCAATGGACGCAAACCCCATCTGCGCCGCTAGATGCAAAGCGGTATTCCCATTTTTGTCCTTCACAAATTCATCACTTTCAATTTGTATGAGTTTCAGAACGCCAGAGGAGCCTCCCCAAGCAGCGCGATGTAAGGCAATCTGCCCATTGTCGCACCTTGCGTTGAAGTCGACTTCATGACTGACTATATCTTGCACCATCTGCTCATGTCCTCGTTCTGCGGCAAGATGTAGCGGCAGCCGTCCAAATTGGTCCGGAACTCGCAGACTGGCGGTTTCGATCACGTCCTTGAACATGTTGTAATCCCCTCTCCATATAGCACAGCGTAACACCTCAGCTTTAGAAGCAATGTTTGCCCGGTCCTCCCTCTTTCTCTTGATGTTTAAGTGGGGAGTGTCTCCTCTGTCTCCAGTTACCATATTGTCCGAATGGTCAGGCGCCACTCTCCCCTCACACTGATCGCTTAATATCGTCACAATCCTTTCCTTGGCACTTTCAGCTAACAAGCTCTGACGAAAATATATCGCGCCAACGTATTGGTAGCGAGACTTTCCTTGCATTTTCCTCACAAGCAAAGCCCGCCTCACCTGTGCAGCGCCGCACTCAGCTAAGAATCGGCATTTTTCAGGGCATCTAAGAGCACTTTGGAGCCGCCGTCTTATTAAGGGATGCGTGCTATCCCACCAGCACATCTTTCTAAATTCGAACCCGGCCATCACTGGAATGACACGCCATATCCCATGGACATCGCCGTCTCCTAAAATTCTTAGAGAGGCGTCGGAGGAGTCAAGGGGCATATCAAACAGTGTAGTCGGACACCAGCTAAAGCATTTGGACATGGACACGGCGTTATGAAAGAGGTGTCCGTGCGAAAGTCGGCCGATTTTCTTCAGGATACTCTTATATGTGTTCTGCTGTAGCTCATGTGGGGCGACACCTACAAGAAGTGCGGAGATGGTGGCTATGTCTTTCGGCCACGACGTATAGCGAGATCTCAGCACAGTTAAGAGGTCGTTAAGTGTTGTGAAGCCCCTCCGTAAACTCCAAATGATCCGAGATGCTTCTTTGCGGGGGCCATCAAGCTCGCCCTCCTTTGCAAGTATCTCTTCGTCAAGGTCTTTAATAACAGGGCCAAAAGTTCCCTTAAAGATGACCTTGACCTTGCGTGATTTTGCCAATTCCAGGGCAGTCCAGCCTCGGCTAAACCAAGGCGACATCAATATTGCAAAACATGCGGTTGTAGGGCTCCACTCCCAATTTCGGAGGAAACAATCGTGCACTAAGGTGATTCGGGCGTCTTCGTAACTGTGCTGGATCTGGCGGATAGCTTTGGTGCGGGCAGCCTTTTCACGGGGAATGCAAAGAGTATCCCACCATATTCCGACGCATTGGAACTCTTTTGCGATACCTTGAATAAATGTATATAGGCATTCGTTTACTTCTCCGTCGTTCCAGGCTCCAGTTCCGGTTCCGTCCGACCAAACGTGGGAAATGGCCGTATAGGGCTGGTGTGGTTCAAGAATCTTTTCTCCGGCTAGGTCCCATACCGTTGGCATCCCACTGTGGGCAGCTTTCTCACGCATAACTTTTGAAAACCGGCCTCGAAGCTTCATACACCGGGCCTCTTTGCATTCATGCCGCTGTTGAACAGTTGTGAAATCACGCTGTGAGTATTCACAAAAGCTGGGTGTACACTCTTCATGCTTGTTGAGGTCTCCACATTCATCAACCTTGTCTCCAGTGCGTATTGTGAAAATGGAATCTGGCACCAGCCTCAGTAAGTTCTCACCAGCAACAGCCCATACGCGATTCGGACAAAAGCCGAGTTTTTGTGTTATCTGAAAGACTTTCAGGAGCTCGTCGCTGTCAGACTCCATAGTCTGCCGGTTGCACTTGTAGCATGGGGATATTCAGTGTCATGGAAAGAACACTGAGGCTCACACCATTCTTGCTTACTTATGCAAGGGGCTAACACTCTACTCTTGTATAATGGAAACAGGCGTGAACTGGGACTGTATGACTGATATGTGGGTGGAATGTGGGTGCACTCGGTGAAAAGGTCGAATTGACTAGAGGAGAAGAATCCTAGGAGGACGTACGGGCATGTAATGTGGGTAGAGAAACTCTCGATTCTCTGGAATCGGGCGCTAGGCTACCAGATAACCAGCTGACGACCACCAGTGAATCCCAGCTGTTGTATTTTTTTTATTTCTTTATTTATTTTTAACCTGTTGGGCTTAGCGCCCTTGCCGCTTTCTCTTCACCCTGTTCACCCTCCTTCGCCTGAAGCCTGAACCCCAAAAAGTCGCACTCAAAGGCCCCGCCTTAATGGCTTGAGGCCATGCCAACCCCTTAGCGAATCGCCTCCTTGACCAGGGACGCCACTGTGATGCGGTGAGCCGCTTCCTCCGGACCTCTGAATCTAAAGTCTTAATTGAGTTGACACTGGCGGCTAACATCCCGGGGCCATTGGCCCAATCAAGAGAACGCTGAAAAGATTTTGTCAACATCGCCTGGGGGGCCAGCGCCCCCCAAAACCGAACCCAATTGTGCCACATACCTTACCCACCCATCTGGGAAGATCCATGGACGTGGTCTTAAGTTAAAGATAGAGGTAACAACCTTGACTATTTGACAGATCTAGGATCGAAAAGGTAATTGAGACATGAATTTGAGAGCTGCTCCGCCTTACCGTTCGATTCCTTCCGTTCGGAAGACCTGGCAGAGAACGCACAATACAGACACCTGAAGATGCTTAGTGGTTTCTACAAAATAATCTGACCTTAGCTGACTCACAGAGCTTCATTCTAGTAACTTTTTCGCATATACTCTTCTAAAATGTATATCCTTTCATATGGGTTGATAGTTATGGGTAAAACCGAGCTTTAAGGCTATATTAACTTGGTTATGAATCTAAAATTTGGCGCTCTTTTCCGTAGTGATGAACATACAGAGCCTTAATAGGAGCTATCTAGAACATGTACAACCTAACATCATTGGATCCATGTCCACAGGCATTGGTAAAGGCCAAGTGAAGCCTATCATGCTGAAATAGTGAGGAACTAAATTCTAGGGCCATTATTTAAGCAGGCCTTGTAAATATTCATGCTAGAGAAGTGTGAAGGAGTAGGGACTGGTTCAGAGGCAGGTCGATGATTATATACCGGGAATAGATGACAATACAAGGCTGTTGAGTGTTCTGAGATAAAATCATCCTTCCATTCAGTTATATCCTAGGTGTTCTTAGCTGGAGACTACTCGAGCCACTGAGATGCATAATTAGGTAGGCTAAGTCCTTGAGATAACTGCCTTGTATATTAGTAGATGGTCTGTTTACACCAAGCCGCTAGGTAGGCGGTTAGTCCAAACTGCCGATATTAGGGTTTGTCATTGATCCGCTATTTCCACTGGCTAGACTCCAGATTCGATCAGTTCTACCAATATAGATGTGATCTGGCCCCGCAAATCCACCTCCGTATGAGGATATTTTGGAGCCAAGCTTCGCCACAAAGTCGCAGTTAATGACGTAGATACAGTTGGTTTACCCAAGGCGCCCACCCCTCTGTAATCCATCACAATAAGCTTCAATTTTCGGCGCGTCGCAGCTTTCACATAATTACTCATTTTAATATCATTTCTAAGCGGCATAATCAAGATGTTCGAGGGAAAGGAAACTGTTCTGGTCATAGGTGGAACAGGCGCCCAGGGAGTCCCAGTTGTCAAAGGTATTTGATCCGTTGGTTTCAGATATAACTGCCGTTGCTAACCTTAGTTGGAAGCTCTGGCATCTAATTCAAAATATGCCGTACGCGTCCTCACCAGAAATTCATCCTCCAAAGAAGCTAAACAGTTGGCTACAATTCCTGGAGTGACAATTTTCGAAGGGAACACATATGACGAGCCGACACTCCGCGAGGCATTAAAAGACATCGAGTATGTTTTCGCCAACACTAATGGGCTTGCTATAGGAGAGAAAGCCGAGATATACTGGGGCATTCGCCTGTATGAGCTTTCTCGAGAATTCGGCGTGAAGCATTTTATTTATGCAAGTCTTGAGTATGGGTCAAAGCTTGGAAACTTTGACCCCAAATACCGGTGTGGTTTTCTGGATGGAAAAGCAAAAGTTGCGAGCTATATCTCTGCACAGCCAACGACTCCAATGGCGTGGTCTATTTTGACCTCTTGCCAGTATATGGAAACACTATCAGAAAAGCTACGACCCCTCCCTGATCCTAAAAATCCAGATATCCTTATCTTTACAGCTCCACTCGGAGAAGGGAAATGCCCTCTTATCTATCTTGAGGACTATGGAGCTTATGCGCGATGGATGCTTGATACTCCAGCTCGGAGCAATGGTCTGGAATTGCATGTTGGTACTGAGGATATTTCTTGGAGAGATCTTGCTTCTGCATTCACGGAGGTTACTGGCCATAAGGCAGTATACAAGGACGTCACATTGGATGAATACTTTGAATCTGGGATTTTTCCAAATCCCGAAGCCAAAGTTGGCTCTTCAGGTAGCCCTGACGATGGCACCCTGTCGACCTACCGGGAGGACTTCTCGGGCTTCTGGAATGTTTGGAAAGATAATTTGACGAAGAGGAATTATGCTCTGCTGGACAAGATACTGCCGACACGAGTCAAGACGGTAAAGGAATGGATGGTGAAAACAGGCTACAACGGAAGGCCTGCTTTGGTCCTGAAGGACTCTCGAGATCGGGATGTCAAAAAAGGCACTGGCGCGAAAAAGGAATAACTGTAACAGATTTCTTTTGGAGTATGGAGGCTTATTGTGGGACAAAATTCAGCCGATTGGATGATAGTAGTAACTTAAAATTGAAATCAAGTTTATACACCGTAGTCTTGCATCAGAACCTGGCGAAGCATGCCTTAGATAACCTGGGAGAATCTGGCTATAAAGGTGGAATACATCCTCTACAAGCAAATTCTGACTAACCCTACTGCCCATTCTCGAACCTTGTTTCCAAAGTCCTTGGAAGTAGGATCTTTTTGATTCCTGCACTTTAATACTGCATATTAATCTCGTGAGGCTGATAACATGCTTTACTACTAGTTGGTAATCCACTATAGAAAAATAGAAATTAATAATTAAGGTTCGAAGAGCCTAAATAAACTAGGGACCCCACTGTGGGCCGTGGATTGCTTTTCCCGCTTCTGATGTGAACGGTGAACCCATTCATGGTCCTGTTCGGCTGCGCTATTCCTCCGGTGACTCTAACCGCATTCACAGGAAGTTATGAGATAGCATCTTCCAAGCATCATAGCCCAAGTGTGGAAGCCACTCTATGACACCCATTGTTCTAAATATTGAGCTTTAACAAGAGCCCGTACGCATGATTTGTCAGCCACAAGAGCAGGGTAAAGCCACCTGAGGGGTTCTTAGAGGAGATTGGGTACTGCAGATGCTGTTTGTTGTGGACAAGTCAAAACAAGTTGAGAGGGCGTGATAGCACCAAAGGGCAAAAAGTAGCGACAAGTCGACCAATGGGGCGGAACTGCCCTACTGATGACTCATGTGAGGTGGTCGACTCGTTTCAGAATTATGCACGAAAGAATGGTGGCCTGCCAGACATTGGCTCCGTTTGGAATGCATTCCCTACTTTATCCGAATCTTACCCCTCAGCCGGAGAATAAGGGGTAGGTTTCGAACGAAGGTCTGGACGCAGAGATCGCTCTGGAATTCGTTCGGCGACGCCGTTGATTTTGTCAATTACACTCGCCGGACCGGCGAAGGACTTCGCCGGCTTGCAGCCAAAAGTCGACAGCTCCAACGCCCCATCTTCCAGGTCTTCCTAGGGTCCTTCCAAAAGCCGATTGTTGTAGTGGCTGATATTCAGGAGCTGATCCATACCTCTTCGCGTCGGACCAAGAAGTCCGATCGCGGTGGCTACCTGACTGACATTATGTTGCTACCCAGCTGTTCTCTACGACTATAATACAGTAAAGGCATGAGACTTCGAAGTATCCTCCAGCAGTATGCAGGGTATTATGTGTGCGAGTCTCACGAAGCCAATCCAAGCTAGTAGTTATCATTCTTAATGAAAGCGATTTTTTATGACAACAATGTCACCGTAAGGCTGGGCTAAGGGCTTAGAAAATACACTCATTCTAGATGCTCCCATTTACCATATGCCGGGAAAAACGCGCAGAGACCCTTTTTTCCCTTCAAATTTAAAATACTTCCACAAGACGCGTTTCTGCCAGTCCCAGCATATGTTCGGTGCGGCGCTTCTGATCTAGCGTTGAAAGCTACACGCTCAATCCCAAGCATCCCTGACACCTCTAGAGACTTGTCTAAGACTTCAGTCCAAACAAGACAGCCGCCCTCATAACCCGGGCCCCATACACTTTCTCCATAAACCTCAAATGGTCACTCTGATTCGAATGCAAAGCAGCGGTACAGTCCTCAACAACAGTGACCCACAACCCCTTTTGGAAAGCCGTCCGAGCCGTGGCATCAACACAGACATCACTGTACAACCCCGCCAGCATCAGATGCTCGAACCCCTGTTTGGCGATGTACTCAGCGAACTCCGGAAGCAGGAAAGGATCAAATAAGGCCTTCTTATTAAAGACCTGCTCGCCAGACTCAGGGGTGACGCCCGGGCCGAGCTCCGCTCCCCAGGTGCCCTCGACGCACCTCTCCGTCTTCCCTAGCAATGCATTCCGGTACTTCCAGCTGGGGCCTTGGAAGCTGGTGTTTCCCAGGAAGCGAACAAAGATGACTTCACTTCCCTTGCTGCGGGCACCTTGTATGAGCCGTGGAATCGTGTTGGAAAGTTCTGACACAGCCGGACTGGGTGCGTTTGAGAGGAAGTCGTTCTGGTAGTCCACTAGGACGACGGCGGTCTTTTTACCTATCCACGCATTGGCTGGCTCTGAGGCTGTATCGTCGTGTATAGAAGGAGTCTCGGGAGCTATAGTATCATCAATTGCATACAGGAAATGATCAACTACCGCATCCGTGCTGCACGAGCCGCCCTGGTCAGGAGTGGTAAGCCTTTTCATGAGAAGACTTTCAATAGCCCTTTCCGTGTGGCGTTGAAATCCAGCGCCAGGGCATCCCCCATGCCGTTCCAGAATGGCAGCCGCGGCGCGGATAGTAGCAAAAGGATTGACGAGACCTTGGCCGGCGATGGCGTCCGCAGACCCATGCACCGTCTGGTACTCGCTGAGGTGATGCAGACTGGGGCTTAAGTACACATTCTCTGCGTACATAGTTTCAATGGTGGAGTTGCCGAACCATTTCAAGAAAACGGGCTGGATGATGTCGGCGTATTCGTTGCCCGCAATGATAATACGGCGGCCGTGGACACCCGAGGCCATTAGATTCCTGTTCATGGTGTCCGGCTGGATGAAGTCGACATCGATGCCAAAGCGGGATGTCCAGTGTGGTGCCCAAGCTTGGAAGACTCCGTCAAAGAGGTGGAACTTGTAGACAAGCGTGACGGATTTGGGGACATTTTGCTCGCCCCACTCCTCTGCGGCTCTTTGCAGAGAATATGCCAGGATTTGGTCAAAGTTGGAGCGACTGAAGGGGCTAGTTCGTGTGATGCTGTGGTTGCCGTTGTGATATTCATTGACTCCAGCGTAGAACCCCTGAGCTTCGTCACGAATGAAGAGCAGGGCATTTGAGTTGCCCAGGTCAAAGTGTTCAATCTTGACGGCCTTCAGTTGATCCCGGACAAGGTAGAGAGACTGGGCGTGGATAGCCGTGCGAAATATTGCAGCAATACCGTTGGCTGCAGCTGTCTCGCAAAAATTACGGTAGTCTTCTGCATCTTGACTGGTTTCGTCCGTGATGTGTTTGACCAGGTCTTTCTCGACTCCGGAAACAGTGAGGGTATGGTATGAATGGTATATTCGGGATGCTTCAATGAATTCAACATTGAGAGAGTGCTTGCTTGCTAGCGCTTGGATAACCTTCTTGAAGACTGCAATAAGCTCCTGGCCTGTGCCATGGCCAATGGCTAGCCCAAGTCGTAGGTTCTTGATCGTCATGATGAGTGTGTTTAGTCAAGTGAACTTCGGGTGTATACATCCTAGCAAGCAAGAAGCGAGGTGGTAATATTTATATAGCACTATTCAAGTTCGCCACCATGACTGCAGCACAACCATGTCAATGCTGCATGCATTAGTTCACTCTGCCTTGAAGTTTGTCTCCTACGCTAGCCACTCCTAAGACTGACCCCAGTGGGACATCAAACCATACGAATGCCATCTCTTCGTTTATTATTGCCCAATGCTGTTTACAGTTGTGGCGTTGTGAATGTGTGCTGAAGTTTTATATGTCATAGGTCATAGTGAGCTGAGCATGCTTCAGCTGGTTAATCATACTTTAGTTAGCTGTATTAGTCTAAGCGTTTCACTGAGACCCACGGGATATGTATATAATGGCATGATACGAGGGTGATTCCTTTTGCTGTGAAGATAGAATACCCCCAAGCGTTACGAAACCACATTGTACCTTCCTATATACCAAAATCAACATGACCAAAATCGACAACAGCACCGTCAACTCCGGGTTCAACGTGGGAAACGAGCTCGAATACATGCTAGACCGAAGCTACACCGCGGCATCCAGACTAAACTATCAATTCTACCTCTGGAAAGACACCCTCCAATTCAACCTCCACCCGTCGATCCAGCTGCCAAAGAGTGATTCCACTCCCATCCGGATTGCTGACCTTGCCACGGGCACAGGCATCTGGCTCTTGGACCTCCTCCGCGATCCTGTAGTGACGCAGTACACGTCAATCCGGCTGGATGGCTTCGACATCGACCTGGCAAACGCCCCTCCACCCGAATGGCTCCCTCCTCCAGTCACGCTCCGCCAGCTGAACATCTTCGATAACATCCCCAGCGACCTCCGCGGCAAATACGACGTGGTGCACCTCCGCCTGCTGGTCCTCGTCGTGCAGAACAGTGACCCCCTCCCGATTATTCACAAGGTGCACCAGATGCTCAAGCCCGGCGGCTATATCCAGTGGGACGACCTGAACTACCCCGATAGCGAGATAGTCAAAGGCAATATCATGGGTGACGTGGCCACTCCGGCGCACGACGCCTTTCTTCAATTCGCACAGTCAAATGGGCGCAATGACTGGGTGCTAGACCTCCCGCATCATTTGATGTCGCGCCATGGTGGGTTTGAAGATGCGCATTTAGTTAACTATACGGACCGGCCGGAGTTGCGCAAGGCGAATGGGGACCAGTACATTCTGGTCATGGAGGAGTTTTCAGCTCGCCTCAAATGCGTCGGGAAGGCCGAGGATGCACGTAATATTGATCTGATGATTAGGGGCTTGGCGGAGGAGTCGAGATCGGGGGTTGGGTTGTCGATGCCGAGGGCTGTGTGTGTTGCCCGGAAGAAGGTGGATCAAGATTAGTAGATTTGATAGAAATAGAGGTAATGACAGTCCTACATTATTGGCCAGGAAATAATATCCACACGCAGGACGACAAGAAATGCGCACCATTATGACTAAGAATGCATTCTGTATTAGTGGTTAGACGTATGATTAGCTGCTCGTTATTGCACTACTGCATGCAAGGAGAAGGGCCTAGGACACGACGGAATAGGATAATAAATGATGATGTGACACATCTAGCTGTGAAGGAACTGATCTGTCTCTAACAATTTTCTCCTGTTGAACATGGTATCTCTTTCACCTCACCGATGTCCATTTGAACCCCTCATACACGGTCAATCGCTGTAGATCCGTCATTTTCTTAAGGCGCAATACGACCAAGCAGCTGAAGATGTCCATCGACACATCTGTTTGGTACAAAAATGATATTGGGCCCCGGCTCAGCCCCTCAATGCAACAGGTCTTAGAAGAATGGAGCAACATTCCCAATAATGAGCTGCAGAGTCATCTCCATGCAGTAGTGAGTTGTTCCCATCGGTGGGGCAGTGGTAAACTGAATCTGAAACCTCATCTCAGCGCAACAAAGCATGGAAATGTGGTGAATATCCCTGTATTGGCCAGTGGATGTTTCTCATGCCGGGGATCGCCGCGTTCCCTCAATTCCAGCAAGTGGTTGAGTTCGCGCGTTTGGGAGCTACTGTGCTGGATCTGGGGTGCGGCCTCGGCCAGAACCTTCGACTGCTGGCAGCTTCTGGGGCTCCTTCCAATAGAATGTGGGCGCTTGATCTGAGTCCGCAGTTGTGGCATTTGGGGTACGAGCTCTATCGAGATCGCGATCGATTGTCAGCAACGTTTATTCCGGGCAATTTCCTACACGAGGATGACTGTCTCGGTCTACAGGGGCTGTACGGTGAGGTAGATATCATGATTTCTGGGCAGTTCCTTCATCTCTTCTCTTGGGAGGGGCAGAAACAGGCAGGCAGGCGCATCGTGGCCCTGTCCAAGCCTGGGACAGTCTTGATTGGATATCAGCAGTCACGGCGCCGAGCTCGGGAGTATATTCGTCCATGGGGGATGATGTTCTTCCATAACCTCGACAGCTTTCAGCAGATGTGGCGAGAAATTTCCCAAGAGACTCACACTGAGTGGAAGGTCGAAGCAACGGTGGTGGACTTGAAGGAATGGGGGATGGAAGCTGAGGACACTGAATGGATGCCAGCAGATCACCAGGGGCTCAACTTCTTTCTCACTCGAGTGCATTAGAGTTTACCTTTTGTCAGTCGTGGAGACTGTGGCCTTTCGTCTGTCTTACTATCTTATTTCATAGAGGCCAATCAGTTTTGCAAGCGGGCAATGGTGTCTATGACTATTGTGTGATAGCTTAGGCTGAGCCAATGCATAGAAACCCTAGGGCTGACTAATCTATTCCGATTAGGCAGGAATTAGCGTGGTTGCAGGACTGCTACGTAGGAAAGAGGGGTAAGCATGTTAGTGCCTTCCAGTACTTACACGTCCAATTTCCTGTGGGCCAGAGCTAGTTCAGTTGCTCCTTCAGCAATTCAACGTCCGCAATCGTCCCGGATATCGAACTCCAAACCGCCAGACAATGTGGGAGACGGCCGCCGAAAAAGGGCGTGGGCCTATGTCCCCACCAAAGATGACGTGGTAGGCAAACATAAGTGCAATAGTAGCGACAGGCCGCTGTTATCAGCCCAAGCTCTATAAAGGATGTCACTGAAGGGGTCCAGGTTCAGCCAGCCCATGCTCATATTCCAGCTGATCATACAGGACGGAGTGTATTAGAAGAGTATGTTATTGGAGCATTTTTGCGCGACTCCCGGGTGGAATTGATAAACGACGACCATGGTAAGGGGCCCATACACACTGCGACGATCAGAGGGCACACCAATGCTGTTCGACTCCTACAAGCCAGGGCGCCTCGGACTCCTCCTTTGTTATTTAACGTGCTTTTCTGTGTCATACGTGCCTATACTTTATCGATAACGCTATAACTAGGGCAGGAGCCACCTTCCTTGGGACCGGCCTCAAGCTATGGCCTAAGGCTCCGGTTGAAGACAGATTAGTTTCTATATCTATATATGCATATATATAGGTAGTAACGTCGGCAGAGCACGAGATTTGCAATTCCAAAGCGATACAGAATCAGATTCATTGACAGCCGCGGCTCTTCTCCGAGGGCATCTAGTTTAACATCGAGTTTAGTAAAAACCAGAAAATACTCGGTGTTCCGTAACCGTGTGGAGGATTTCTGCGAATGGTGCGGTGTCTAGAGCAGGAGTGCTCTCGCCTTTCCAGTCTACAAGTGTTCGCTTTCTGCTCACTGCCTAGAGGAGCACTGTGTTGTATTGCGAGGGCAAACGAATGCAACTCCTTGACCGGGGCTATGGTTCTGATGCCCAGACTCTTAAGCCTTTACAAAGCGAGGATCAACTGGGGATGGCCCCCTTGGCCAGTGTCTCATATCCGCTGCTTCAAATAATGCCGAGATTTTGAGTGAGAGGAACGAAGCTGAGGTTTATCTTATGTTGTCGTCGCCGCAGCAAATATGCTTCATCGTGGAAACTGTTTGGTGAGTATCTTGATGGCCGCAATGTCTATTGAACTGACACATTTCAGAAGTCTACCAGCTGTTAGCTGGCCTCATCAAGGTTGCCCAGACCTATGCCTAGTTTGTGCGGCCCAGCCTACACGCTGGAAAATACAGAAAGCTAAAGGATGACAGGAAAAAAGCAAGGAGAGAGTTGTGAAGAATTTCAGCTTTTTGGTTTATTTTTAGTGGTAGTTATGTACTGTGTGCGGCTTACTGTGGTAACAAAACAAACAATAAATGGATAATATATTTCTAATACACTGGTACGAAAGCAAGATCCCATTGACCATAAGGAGAACCCTTGATTGCAAAGGAAGGCACTCAAGTCTCTGATGTATAGCAACGAGGTGGTTTCCTTGTTCTGCCAGACCAACGTGGACCTTGCGCCGGAGATTCTTCTAAGGCGACCTCCACTCGGACTGTGACAGTCTCTTCGGGACTCACAGGCATAGTTGTTGTTTATCTTATTGCTATGGGAGTTGAGTAAAAAGCATCAAACCATCGGTTTTCTCAACCGCAAACTGGTCAGTAAGATGCAGAATCTAAGCGTCCATCATCTGTGTATAGTCAGAGGGATGGTATATTAGGGGTAGCGTGAAAAGCAATGCAAGTGAAGTGTGATAGAGTCGCCTGGTGCTTACATGGGTCCAGGATGGCCTTGTTTGCTTTTTTTGTCGTCTTAGACTTGACTCGTATGGTAGACGTCACTTTAAATTGCCATACTCGGCCTGCGGATGAACATAAGCCCCCTGGTAGACTGCGGATCGGGGTCGGGACAACTCAAGTGTTCGGTGACTTTCCTCTTTCGGCGAACAAAGGACGGCATCGCGAGTGTTCATTTCCCCTATCAATGTTCTGAATTCCATTCATCTGTCGACGTCACAAGAATCATCACTCCCCATTTCGCTGTTATCAAGGCGGCTTCATCCTACACATCATGGCTGGCGTCTCGTTTTCCCCGGAGAAGGACATCCCCAACCTCTCGGGCAAGGTCATCCTGATCACTGGAGGTCTGTCCCTTATGAATCTTACCTGAAGGTATTCGTACCTCATTGGTGCCTGATTATTGACAACGCCTAGGAACGGCCGGTCTCGGAGCAGCAGCGGCCATCCACCTCGCCAAGCACTCACCTGCGCGCATCTACATCAGCGGCCGGAATGCGAAGAGTGCCGACGCGGTGATCCAACAGGCGCAGAAATCAGGGACCAAGATATCGTTTCTGGCCTGTGATCTGGCCTCCCTCGACTCGGTCAAGAAGGCGGCTGAGACCATCCTGGCCCAGGAATCCCGCCTCGACCTGCTCATGTGCAACGCCGGGATCATGGCGGTGCCGCCGGGCAAGACGAAGGACGGCTACGAGGTCCAATTCGGAACGAACCATCTGGGGCACGCGCTGTTAATCCAGAAGTGTCTGCCTCTCCTGCAGCAGACAGCCGCACTCCCCGGTGCCGATGTGCGCGTCGTCATTCTCACCTCGTTGGGGTTCCGCATGCACCCGGGCGCAGGAATTGTCTTCTCGGACCTGAAGAGAGAGCAGAACTTCAGTGCGTTTGGTGGCTGGATCCGCTACGGCCAGAGCAAGTTGGCCAATATCCTGTATGCGCGCGAGCTGGCCCGTCGCTATCCGTCCATCACGTCCGTGTCCGTCCATCCCGGCGTCGTTGGTACGGGGTTGGTGGAGAATCTGGGCTGGGCGAACCGCGCGTTTGTCTATGTGACGAATATGGGGAAGCTGATGAAACCAGAGGAGGGTGCGTACAACCAGCTGTGGGCTTCCACCACGCCCAAGGAGAACCTGAAGAACGGGCAGTTCTACGAGCCCGTCGGGATCCTGTCGTCCAAGTTGGATAAGGTCTCGAAAGACGACGCGCTGGCGAAGCGGCTGTGGGAGTGGACGGACAAGGCGTTGGCAGACTACATCCGTTAGTGCAGTTTCTATTCCACAGATGAGGGAGTGAATTCAATGCGTCCACCTTGTTCCTTCCAACTACTATCTCACCATCATGGATTGACAAGTTAACAGCTCTGTTTCCGCCGAATGCGGAACGGAATGGTCTCCCTGGGGGGCATGGCACCGACGCATAGAACTTTTTGTTGGCGGAGGGCAACCATCCGCCGGGCGATCCACAATCTCCACGTCATAGTATGCCTTGAACACAGCCACACTTCCCATAATCTCCTGTTTGGCAAAGTGCCGTCCAGGGCACATAAAAGGGCCACCTCCGAAGGGGATGAACCCTCCGGACAGTCCATCCTGGAGAAGGTCACGCCCTCCTGGCTGTCTTCGTTCGGCATGAGGCACCGCTCAGCCCAGAACTGGCTCAAAGGGTATTTGCCATTTTGTGTCCGGTCTGGGCCCCAGACCGCCTCGTCGTAAGCTGCAACCTGGGTTGAGAGTACGATAAACCGGCCTTTGTCTAGCTCCCATGGTCCCAGCCGGACATCGGACTGCGTGGGAGTCCGGTTCAACATGAGGGCGATGCGCATCCGGAGAACTTCAGAGTAAACCGACTGCAGGAGAGGGGAGGAGACCAATTTGGAGAGATCGAATTGCAGCGGACCATCTTGTGCAGCATCGTGGTGATGGCCCGGTCGACCTCGGGCTGCCGGCGCTGGTTGAGGTCCACGTCGCTGTAGATATGCAGAGCGAGCCAGACGACACTGAGAATGGCATTGGCATTGGCACTATAATTGCTCCCAAATTTCCGTGTTAGATAGTCTATTCTGTCTTTCCGAGGGGGTTCGCGACGCATTCGACTTACGCAACCAGTAGGGCAACATCTTCGGCTGCCAGCGCGTCGTCATCCATACACCCCGTGTCTCGGCCGAATTACTGTCGCACCTTGAGCCAGGAAGACCCCCAGTACTCATCCCAGTCGGGGTCTTCAGGGCTATTCTGGCGGTAGTCGGAATGCGCACGGGCAAAGCGATGCCATGTTTTCACTGCCGCAAAGACACGGTCGCGGGCGCAGTACGCCTTGGGCACCATCCAGCGGGGCATGCTCTTCATCAGCGTCGGCGTCTCATCGACATATTCCCAGAAGTCCTCTTCAAATGAAGGGGTCAGGGACAGCAGGTAGGGTCCAAACAGTGCCTTGACCGCCGCGTGAAAGATGCGACTCTTCCAGAAGGAATAGAGATCCGGCAGCTGCACCCATTCCCCGCCAATCCGGGTATCGTCGTCGATCTCCTCACTGAGGAAACGCATGAACCGCTCGGTCATTCGGCGCAAAGCCTGCCCCGTCAGGAACCGATGGGCGGACTGATGTTGGTGGAAGTAGACCCTCCGCTCAGGTGGAACGTGCGTCCCCGGCAGTGGAGTAGGGTCGATTCCTGAGTTGTCATTGCGATAAAGATGCATGGCATGGCTCGGAGTGCCAAACACATTCTCCATCGCCAACGCAATGAAGGGCTTCGGCGATAGGTTTCGGGGGGCTCGGAGCAGCGTGCGTACGGCGTCCGGGCCAGACACGAAGTATCCGCGGATAGGTCCCAAGACGATCTGGACGGGGAGGCTATTGCCGTATTGTTCTCTGGTGTGGATGATGTAGCAGCGATCCATGTGGAAGGGTGTGGAGTGAGCAGACGTCACGCAAGACCCCTGTGTCCTGGAGAAAGGAAAAGGAGTGTCCCAGAAATGGGATGATATATGGCAGGATGGGAGGAGCGCGTCCATCTCGAGAGCTGTGTGACGCGTAGATAGACTGCACCGTCGTGAAGAGATAGTTGCAAATGAGCGAGGTCACTAGGAGCGCACGGAAGTACGCATACCAGTATTGCTGGATGGGCTCCGCCGCGAGGATTGACACTTCCCTGATCATTTCGTGTCCCTGACGATTGCTTCAGCCTGTCGTGAGTCCTAGTGTAAAGGTATGTGCCTATTCATGCAAGGCCGTCGGACTGTTCGTCGGTAAGTTTCGTCCATTTGCTGGTCAGCTTGCTGCTGTTGTCCTATTGCGGAATAAGACCAGGCTTTTCACTGAACTGGTCCGTCCGAAAAGTCAGTTCCCTCTTTCTCATACTAAAACACAACCGAAAGCGAATCCCATTACATCCACCGCAAACATGAATAAACCCCAATGGCACGAATGGAGCCTCTAGCTCTCTCGAGCCACTCCCCTCAACTTTCCAACCTCTCTGCCATCCGCTGGTAGAGGAGGTATCCAAGGAAGTGGATGATTACTTCCTCCAGCACTGGAACTTCCCCAATGAAAGGCCCGCAAAAAGTTTGTAGCGGCAGGGTTTTAACGGGTAACCTGCTTGTACTTCCCGAAGGCGCTAGATGACCGCATCCATTTTGCCTGCCGTCTGCTGACGGTGTTGTCCTTGATTGATGGTAAGACGCAGTTCTTGGATGGAGTTCTGTCACAGCCATCGAGTTTCTGAACCCCCTGACACTGTCTAGATCTGCTGGAATACATGTCGTTCGAGGAAGGTTATTCACTGCAGTTCCGGCTTGCTTCCATTTTCGGACTAGAGCGGCCATGGCCCGCGGTTGGACTATTATCTCTCAAGAGAAGTACTTTTGGGTTCGACGGCCCCGGCGGATGTGTTTGCGGTTCCGCGGCTCGGGTTATGTAGACGATCCGAAGTTGAATGCATACCGGTTTTGTCTCGGACCGTTGGAGTCTCACATCGTGTATTGGCTTTGTAGACGCAAGAAGCCATCCCCATGTTAGTAGATTGGCTGCGTAGCTGTTCAAAGGAATTAACAGCCTCGGCCGTCGGACTTCTGCGTCTGCCCGTCCAGGCGAAAGGCATATATATTGAGACATTAAGTGACCTGCATGATGCCCCCTCGCCCATTAGCCTTCGCTTACGAACTACATTCCAACAGTTTGTGTATTCTCGCCTTACGAACTAACACTTATCACATATTCTGACACCTTAAGCGACTTCATTACATTATAATAGTTCCCAAAGCACTTCAACATCACCGCAACAATGGCCGCTCCAGCTCACAAGACCACCAAGGACCTCAATGGGACATGGATCCAGGTGAGTTTCCAATTCTCTTGCCGTATAATTGCAGTTTCCGCAACTCATGTATCCGAGCCCATACCCAGCCTCGTGTGGTCATGGGTTAATTTGCTTACGCATAATGTATCGATCAGAACAAGAAATTGTCCGGGTCAGCCGACCTTGGCCTTCAGATTCAGGGAATCGGCTATTTCATCCGCAATATTATTCGCATGGCACCTATTACAATTCAAATCCGCCAATACGAGGCGCCAGCTCAATCGTCAGCTGACCTTACATGTGCTGTTACCAATATCGATATTGAACAGTCGGCCCCAGGGGTCAGCACCAGCAAGGAGCATCACTGCCTAGATGGTCTATCCCGCGACCACTCAGACTGGCTTTTTGGGAGCGTCCTAAATCAAACGCGTTGGATCTCAATCGAAGATATCGAAGACAAATTTCTCAGGTCAGGATGGCTCCCTGAAGGAGGGAACAATCTGATCTATAGCAAAGCTGCTAGCGTATCGAATGGCTGGACAGCAACACAAGTCTGGGGCTTTCAGGAGATTAATAGAGAGCGTCGTCACTGTCGTAACATAGTGATCGAGAAAGAGGAACGGCGGGCTGAGTTTCGCTTTGTGTATGACTGGCAGGAGCGCATTGATCTGGACGCCTGAGCCGAATATTGGCTATCCCAGACAGGGGGAGACCGGACACATATTTAGATACAAGGCGGCACAGGCACAGCAATACATCAAGGTATATGAGCTACGGTAGCTAAATAAACCGAAAATCTTTCTTCTTTTAGAGGTGAGAGCACAGTGAATTTAAATTGGGTAACCGAATCTCCCCTTGGTTTAGGAGCCAGGGATGGTAAGTTTGCGCAGCATGTTTCAACTAATACCAAACTATAATTCTGAGGACACCTACAGGAGGTGACAATTTATATTTCTGGTAGTCACTACCATCTTGTCTAAATGCAAACATCAAACTAAACATAAGAGACACTATAACAGCTCTATCCCTTAAGAAGCCAGCCTTGGCAGAAACTAGGATTCTGATTACGACGTGACAGGCATTAACAGTCATGGTGATAAGAGGTAAGGAAGTGCCATTACACTAGGCATTTCAAAAGGTTAACATGGGAAAAGGAACCGTCCTCGCGGACTAGGAGAAACAGCTGGGCGCCAATATACAAAACACCCTCAAAATGTTGAAGATCCAACCCTGAAAGGGTCTTCTTAAACCCCCAAACAGTATGCTAGAACTATGCTCTTCTTTACAAAAGGCTATGCTGAGAGTGTATGGAATCTCGCAAGGACGCCATTTTTAATGTAGACTATAGTGAGATGGTTCTGGTCCGCGATATCAAGGCATTTAGCATGTGCGAGCATCATCTGATTCCCTTCATGGCATACTGGAGCATCTTCTCCACCACATCCCCTCGTCTCAATGAGAAGGTCAAGCTGCCAGGTCATCCAGTAGAATATATCATCTCCACTTTCATAAAGTCTCGACTATCTGATCCCTCGGGCAGCCGAGCTTCTCCATGAAATTGGAAAAACTCTCTGCGTCGGCCCAGTCCTCTGGACAATAGACGCCAGAACGACCTTCAGTCCCCAACTCAAGTGCCAACAGCGCAAACGCTGCACAGGAGGCGCCAATGGAAGTGGCCATGCTGCCCCCATGGAAGGAGGTTTTGTCAACTGTCGGGGTTCGTTTAATTATCACTGCAGGACGTCCATTGCGGGTTCCAACACCCCGAACAAGCAGGCCATGACGACGTGGTGCTTCCTTTCCCCTTGCTGAATTGATCAAAACTTGAGGGTCTCGCCTGCTGTGCATTCGCCCTTGCGTACCTGATGAAACATGCCCCAGAGAGCAAGATTCCATGGCTTTAGCGATGCCATACCGTGGTAAACAAGCTGGTATAGCTGGTTAAGCGTGATGTCACCGCCTTGGAACTGCGCCGTAACTATTCTCATCATATCGCTCCAGCTCTGCGACGACTTGCTTTGCAAACTCTCAAGAAAATCGATAGCAACATCCATAGGCAGAGAGCCAGAGTTAACGGCAGCGCCGAGACCTCGCGCAAGGCCATTGGATGGGGCGGGGCTGAGGGCACCTAGAGTTCGAATTCGGCTCACATTTGGGAATCGACGGGGCAATGTAATCGGCTCTGGATGAACGCTTTCATAAAGCAGGTCGACCGACCCTTTAACAACTGGGGCGTATGATGTCTCAATCCAGTTCTCATGAACTGCTGCCTTCCCGTCCTCCCAGGTCAAACAAGGGCCACCAGTGATATCCATTAGGTGCGCAAGAACCTCTCGACCCAGATTTCCGCTGTCTTCACTAACAAGCCAGCAAATATCAAGTGTTTCAACGGTATCGAGATCTTGGGCTATTTCAGCTGCCAGAAGGTTTGTCAAGCCAGGCGAGGCGCCACAGTTGATATAGCACGGAACGCCTTCTGTCTTCGCGCGCTCGTGGAGCTCGAGTGACGCCTGCGTGCTGTGAACGTCGTCAGAATAGTCGAGATAAGGCACCTTCGCGTCGATACATGCAGTGAGCACCGGCTTTGAAGTGCGATTATACGGCTGTGCTCCCTGAACCACAAGTGCGCCATCCATGATTGCTTCACGCAGCACATTAGGGTTATAAATGTCGACCGTCCGTATAGTGATGTCCTTCCCGGGTAGCTTGGCAGCAACTCTTTTTAGAGCATCCTCATTGGCGTCTGCGAGGACGATCGGTACGTCACTTGCATTGGCGAACAGTCTGATAGCTTCCCCGCATATCGCGTCTGTGGCGCCGACGAAGATGACTGGCTTGCGCCCGTAAGAAGTAGTGGCCATCTTGCAGCAGGTGTATCGTTGGGGCAGCGAAGTGCTTTGTTTTGAAGAATGTCTTGGTGGCTATTTCACTGGACACGTGGCTATGCGCTGGTGCAAAAATATTCTTTTCAGGTAGGCAAATCGCAATGCTTCCTCTATTGGCCTCATAAATTTATATTCAAATTCCCATCATTGCCCATAGCTAGGGGTGGGGTTACCATGATGTGGTGGGTGAGGAGATTATGGGTCAATCAGCGGCTCCGCGGCTCCGAGGTACTAATCATCCCAGGCGTAGCAAGATCTACATGATCTGCAGACGAGATATTGAGAAGAATTTGGAGACTGGAGTTACTGAGGGGCTACAGCAAACTTCTGCTGGTGCCGGATTTCAAGCCGCGGAGTCGTGCGGGACCGAGCGGAGCCGGCATCGGGCATATGCATCATATGCATAGAGTTCAACCGACCGATGCAGGGCTATAGACTAGTTGGCTAACGTACATTCGGTACTATTGTACACATGTCAGAGTGGCATGCCCCAGCTCATGGAGATCATATAAATGCAAGGTACGCTGCTTTGTTTTCCGATGTGCGAAAGACACCTCCTACTTTAGTCAACTTTTCATATTAGCAAGTTAGAACAACCCTATCAACTTTACAGAAAACGCCGTAATTGAACCTGAATATAAAATGGGGACCCCTGAGCTACTACAGGAACTCTTGGTCAAATTGGCCGGTTAGGTGGTCCAAGATCCCGGAATTCCCGTCCCAAACCCTACTGTTCCTGCTTGGCAAGAGCCTGCACATCCCCTTGCGAACACTCAGTCAAAAGAATTACCGCAGAAAGTCGATTTCGCCATCATCGGGTCCGGAATTACTGGTTGCAGTGCTGCAAAAACAATCCTTGAAAGTGATCTGGGCCGCGACAAAAGAGTCACTGTGTTTGAAGCTCGCTCTCTGACTAGCGGAGCAACGAGTCGCAATGGGGGTTTCCTATTGAGCCATGTGCCGCTACTGTACGGGCGCTTTGCCGACGCTTATGGTGCAGAGGCTGCCAAACAGATAGCATTATTCTGCGACCTCACGCTCGACGAGATCATTCGCATTGCTAAGGCTGAGAATCTCGACATGGTCAGCGAGATCAGAGACGTCACCAACGTCACTACCTTCGACGACGAGGAAGGCTTCGCCGAGGCCACCCAGTCTGTTCGAGCCTACGAAGAAGCCATTTCGAACTCTAAGGAGAAATACGCCATTGTCGATGGAGAAACAGCAGAGAAGGTAAGCGTCCTATAACAAAAACACCCTGATCAACTACCTGTTAGCGGTACGCTGACTCATTTCAACAGAAGTATCACTTCATTAACTCTAAGGGGGCTTTAGTAGTAAAGACGCGGGTCTTCTGGCCCTATAGGCTTGTCACAAACCTTCTCCAGCGCCTCCTTGAACGTCACCCAGAACGTTTCACGGTGGAGACCACGACACCAGTAACTTCAGTTACCATCGACAAGGATTCCGATATAGCACACCCTTATGTATTGACTACACCCCGAGGGACCGTTAGAGCCGCAAAGGTACTCCACTGCGTGAATGGCTTTACTGGACACCTTCTACCCAAACTTAGAGGTCCTCTTTTCCCGTGCCGACTGTCCATGTCAACACAAAAGCCAGGTCCTCAATGGGGCAATCAACCATACTCGTTTCTGTTCCGCACGAAGCAATCTTGGGACCCCAGTACTACACTAGTGGAACAGGGCCTTTATTGGATGCAGCAGAATGCGAAAACCAGCGACCTTTTCGTCGGAGGAGACCTACAGAGATTGGACGACTTTATATCTTCTGACGACTCAGTCATCAGTGCCGACTCTGCTGGCAATCTTACCACCTTGCTACCTAAGAAGCTATTTAACAAGGGCTGGACCAATCCCATGACAAACGATACGCTGTCCTCTGCCACTGCACTCCATCGACTTTGGTCTGGGATCATTGGTCTCACTGCTGATCAACTACCGATTGTGGGACAAGTGCCGACGTGCGTGAGCGACAGAAACATTGACGGAGGTGAGTGGGTCGCTGCTGGTTTCAACGGATATGGAATGTGCCAGGCCTGGTTGTCCGGCCAGGCTATTGCTCGTATGGCATTGGGAGAGCCAAAACCAGAGTGGCTCCCGGATGCCTACTTGAGCACAGAGGAACGTCTGACAGACAAGGTCAACATGGGTAAGGAGGCGGCTATCGCATCCTTTTTCATGAGATAGCTTCTGAGATGGACGTCTAAAACAGAAGCTTCCATCTGTTGGATGCAAATGAAACCTGGAGTTTGTTTTATGCCATTTTTGAGATATTCTAGCAGCGATTAGTATACGGGCGTATCAATGGATTGTCATTTAACCATCATGTGTGCCTGGTTGCTAGGCCAGACATACTGCAGCATATTGCAGAAAAAGGCATGAGAGGCAGGCGTAGTAGCGTAGACGAGTTTCTCCCACTCTAAGGGTGATGTACGGATAGCGCACGCAAGCTGCATGAGTGAGACAGCGGATGGGCGTAACAACGGACGTACAGTGTAGGGAGCATCGTTCAAGACCGATATTTTGATTCCTCTAGGACCCCTTCTCGTGATGCCTCGTCAATTATCAAATGTGCATGTTGTTTGCTTCTCGGTGTCACCTTCACTGGGAATGGTTCCTCGGTGAAATGATGGTTGAGACGTCGAGAATCAATGGAACCGGACTGTATCTGTAAGATCACCACCATATGCATACCCGGTGGATGAGGCTTATCGCGGCATAATCGTAACAGAATACCAGACGGGCGAGGTTGATGAAAAGTCCTCTTTGGGCCAAGCGATATCCTACACAGATACGTCTTCCGCCACCAAATTGCCAGAGGCCATGTGCGACATCAGCCTCGTGACCGTCGAGCCACCGCTCGGGCTTGAAGACGTCTGGGTTCTCACACTCAGAGCACACAGGGATCTCGTTGATCACAAAACCAACTTCAGCGGGGATATGGTACCCTTCGAATTCCAGATCAGAGGTCAGGACATGGTCCGGGGTTAGAGGGAAGATGGGCCTCCAGCGGTGGAGCTCCTTGATAATAGCGTAGGTATACGGCATCTGATCCATATCATCAAGCACCGGCAGACGCAACTTTTCCTTGTCCGTCCCGCACAGCCGATCCACCTCTGCTCTTGCCTTCTGGAAGACCTCGGGATAGCAGAGTGCGGACATGAAAAAGATGTTCAGGACTTCCCGGGTAGTATCGCTGCCTGCCTCGATGAGCTGCATCGTTACATACATGGCCTCCTGGTCATCTCCTGTGAACTTGGTATCCTTGTGGAGCAGTACATCCCTGACGAACGAGGGCGGTGCTGTACCTGCCTCAACTTTTTCACGCACCGGTACCCACCACGATCGATAAATCTCGTAGTTCCACTGTCCCAGTTTCTCCCAGTGTCTGCGCCAGGGCTGCAGCGACCGAGGTAGCGCGTCTAGCTCGGGAAACCAATCAACCATGCTGGACCCTATACTACCCAAGAAGTATGTGACGACGTCCTGCAAATCCGCCAGCTCGTTGTTGGTCTTCTCCAAGCGCTCCCCGAGCGTGATACGATGCACGACTGAGTCTGCATGGCGGTAATGGTGGCGGCACCATCTCTGGGGCTGGAACAGATACTCAGCTAAAAGCTGTGTGCTCTCAAGCTCCTGCCATGCGCCGTATTGCCTCAGAGCGGTCCCACTGAGGAGCGAATGCATCACTCGACGCTTCTCAGTCCATCCGGCAGGAGGCAGAATAAGAGAGCGGCCATGGCGGCTGATAATGCCGCTGGCGGCAGGCATTGGAGACCGGCCGTTCGTGACGGAGCCACGCTTAGCGATGATCTCAGATACAACGCTTTGGCTGTTCAGAAAGATCCACGTTTTGCTCCCTAGGTGCACGGTCGTCATTTCGACGTGCTTGGTGAGGGAGGTAAGCTATGTTAGGACAATAAGCATGTGCGATCTTGGATGCTAGAATAGAAACGATCGGTGCTCCTTACCCATTCAAAGTCGGGATCACTGCGGGCACTTTTCAAGTCGAGCAGATTCCCCAGAATAGGGAGACCTGAAGGCCCCGGCGGGAGTTTCCATTGCTTCCCTGGAACTCGATGCTTTCCTATCGGAGTAAAGATCCGACGAATTACAAGAAATGTGGTGGTCAGGCAGAGAAAGACGGCGAGCAATGTCGCCTGAACGGGATGAGCTGATGCCTCTCGAACGAGGATAGTGTGTATTGGGGCATCCATCCTGATGTGTCTTTTGGACCCAGTGTAATTCGAGACATGATTCCTGCAGTGGAAGAGCCGATTTGAAGAGCACTCTCAGCTGGCGTATTGGTCCGGGTACAGTCCGACGGTCGTGCTGTGTATTCGGGATGATCCCGGCGACTTATCCGGAATCGTCCCGATACCCCCTCTATAAAGGCGTCCAGCTTGAATCTTGATCCTGCCAACGATGACGAAATGCTGTTTCTTCTTTCTTCGATCCTCCTTCTCCTTGCCATCGTTTATCTACAATCAAACTGCGTCAATATAATGACCGACCACCTGATGGACTGGCTGCAAGACAAGGCCCTCGGCTGGTCTCACCGGCCTCCCGTTAACAAGGTCGACACTCACCATCACTTCGTGCCTCCCTTTTATCGCAAAGGTTCTAGCCTCACATACATGAATGTCACCCACCAGCTTACAAGAAAATTTAGCTGTAGAAGACGCCGGAGGTGACCCCAGTGGTTGGCCTACTCCCCAGTGGTCGGCCACTCGCTCTGAGCTTCTGATGAACCGTCTGGGTGTTCAAACCGCCATCCTATCCGTGACAGCGCCGGGTGCCTGTATCCTCAAAGGAAGAGCCTCCTTTGCGCTAGCCCGCCAGCTCAACGAGTACGCCGCCGAACTTCGAGACCGTAACCCTCAACGCTTTGGCTTTTTCGCCTCCCTCCCAAGCCTCCTTGACACCGACGCAACTCTCAGCGAGATTGCCTACGCTCTCGATACCCTACACGCCGACGGTGTTACTCTATTTACCAGGTACGGGGACTCGAATGTCTACCTAGGTCATCGTTCACTAGAGCCGATCTGGGCGGAACTCGACCGCCGTAAGTGCGTAGTCTTCGTCCACCCCACGCATCCAGTCGATACCACCCCTGTCAATCCCCAAATGCCCCAACCGGTGGTGGACTACCCGCACGAAACTACTCGTTCTGCCATGGATATGATTCTGCAAGGCACCCGGTCTAAATACCCAAATTGCAAGGTCATATTGTCCCATGCAGGCGGCGCGCTACCGTATCTCATAAGCCGTGTGGCGACGCCGATGCGTCAGGTGCCGGATGTGGCGGCTTCGTATAGAATGGGCACGACTTATGAGCAAGTGATGCGTGACTTTCGCAGCTTCTATTATGATCTCGCGCTGTCGTCGTCGCCGCAGGTCCTGGATATGGCTTTGAAGATGATTCCGAGGGATCATTTGTTGTTCGGGGTGAGTACTTCGTGACTATAGAACTCTACTGTCTGTGGATGCTAATGGCAGCAGAGTGACTTTCCCTATGCCCCTGCGCCCGCCTATCCTGGCTTCCTGGAGGATCTGGAGAGTTATGAGATGGAGCAGGAGCTTCGGGACATGATCAACTTCGGGAATGCAACCAAGCTGGTTCCAAGATTAGCCAGAGGGAATGAGCGTAACTTGCTAGCGTAATAGCAACGTAGGCCCAATATGCTGCAAAAGTCTTTGGGTTATGAATGATGATATTGCTATTATCTGGTTGAAATGAATGTGCATCACGTGTTCCGGGATGGACCCGAACCTTTTCATCGTCCATCATCGATTTTCTGTTAAACATCCCACCACTTAGATCTAAGAGTACCATCACCATACATTATGCAATCTCGAAGATCTGCTCGTAAAGCAGTAACTCGGCGCAAGATTGCTCTGGCGTGTGAACCCTGTCGAGACCGCAAGTCACGCTGTGACGGCCAGAAGCCCATCTGCGGGCCCTGCGAGCGACGGTCGTACACCATCGATCGCTGCATCTTCAAAGCCGACAATGCGCGATCGGCGAGTAACGATGAGTAAGTTGATCAAACTCTCTAGAATCTTTATTGTAAAACTGACGCTGCAGATACCTCCGCGCTCTCCATCAGCGCATCCGAGACCTGGAAGAGGCCTGTAGCAACGCGGGTGTTTCCGTGCCACCATCGGGGACAGAGGACATTGTTGCTAGCTCACATGAACAGGCTGCTGCTCAGACACCCCTCATAGGATCGTCTCAGCCGCACCAAGCAATCCGGGATCAAGCTGCGGCCTATTGCTCGCCGCACTCTGACACTGACGCAGTCTATCTCGAGCCACCTGTTGCCCGCAGCAATGTCACCGCCATGGGAGCCATTAATTCGGTCGCTAGTCCGGTCGAGCAAGGGACAAAGCCCCTATGGTGATCGAATGAATACTTTGGAAGCTCGTCCACCGCTTCGTTGGTGCGGTTCCTCGCCCACGGTTCACTGCCCGGCGGTTCGAGCCCTGTCCGCCCGTCACGGAATCAGCCTCGAGACGCATCGCCGCAAGGTCGAGGTGTTTGGCCCTCGTCGCGGGCCCAAGTTGATGGCTTCTTGCTTCCTCCGCGGGATCTAGCCGATCACCTGCTGGAGTGTTTCTGGGATCGGGTGTACTGCCTGTACCCGTTCTTCGACCGGACGAGTTTTCAGGATGCGTATGACAATCTGTGGCTCCCGAGGAGCCAGTCGGGAAAGTCGCTGAGTGAGCTTGATATTGGCCTTGGAAGCAAAGCCGACTCTGGACCACGCTCGCTCGTTTTCGTCTGCGCACTGAACATTATCTTTGCGCTTGGCTGCTACTTTGCCGACGATATCCCCGTAACGGAGCGTGAGGCAGTTTCCTATACCTTCTTCCTCCGGGCAAAACAGCATATTGGATTGGATATGCTGGACGTTCGGACTATCGGCGTCGTACAGACGCTGCTGGTTGTCGCGCTATATTTGTAGAGTACGCCGTATCCGCACCGATGCTGGAACTCGATAGGGGTGGCTTGTCGAATTGCCCAGGGGATAGGACTTCATGAGGCGCAGCTGTACGAGCGCAAGAGTCCGCTGGAGCGGGAGATTCAGCGGCGAACATGGCATGGATGCGTGATGATGGACATGTATGCCTTTCCATCGATAGCAGCCTAAGGCTTGACTGATCAGTTTGTAGGATCGTGAGTATGACTTATGGTAGACCAAGTATGACCTCGCACCTTCCGAGTGTGCCCTTACCAGGAACGGAAGAGGAAGAACACTCTTCTGGAAACCCATCACCGATGGCCTTCTACATCTCCACCATTGAGCTATACCGCATTCTCGACAGTATCCTGTCCGACGTCTACCGAGCATGGCGCGGTCGCAGCAGCCCTGGGTCTGGAACACACACAACCAAACACGGCGGGCTGGACGTCATCATCGAACTTGAAGAGAAACTCTCCGAGTACGAAAACAGCCTTCCCTCTTTCCTCGATTGGAACTGTTCATTAGACCAAGCTACCAGTCCCGAACAAACTACTCTCCGTCGACAGCGGAACGTCCTCCACGCTAGATACCTATACCTTCGCCTCCTCCTCTACCGACCCATCCTGACCCAACTCTGCTCCGAGTGTACCCACCCGCGAACTCAAGCAGACAGTCGCCCCAGCTCCAGTTCCAATTCCAGCACTCTATATACCTCCATCCTCTCTAAGTGTGCCGCCGCCTGCGTCCGCGCAGCCATCGACCTCGTCTCCTTCGTCCACGAAACCTATCACACTTCCGCCACCGATCCATGGTGGTATAATGGTTTCTGTACACTATTCCTTCCTTATGATTTGGTTAGGTTCCATGTCTAATAAAACTGAACAGATACTTCCACAGCAGGCATGATCCTCATCATGTCCTCCTCCTGCCGCACGATCCTGGCCGAGCTCGACGCAAGTCTCGTACACGAAGCCTGGTCGAGATGCGAGCAGATCCTCACGTCTATGAGTTCCTTTAGCGTGTCTGCGCGCAACACCCTGCTCTTCCTCCGGACGGCACGGACTCAGGTCATGGCGGAGAATGGCAGTCATGTAGATAGCGATCGCAATCGGGCCGGACAGGAACAGGGACAGGGGCAGTTGCACCTGCAGGAGAACCCGTTTGTGGATCCGAATGGCCTTTTGTCGAGCCACTGGGATGCGTCCGCGGATGAGTTGGAGTTGGGGTTTCTAGGGCCGTTTGATTACGGGGAGATGCAGGGATGGCTGGGAGACGGCTCATAAATCTCCATTCTATCTAGCTCATCGCATGGGAGAACAGACTTTCTCCGGTCATGCACGAAGAAATATTTCTGAACCCACAATCCCTGGGAAGCGCAAAGCTCTCTGAAATCTTCCGGGACGAACGTCGCGATGGCTTCGACGCGTGGTGGTCCCAGACACTGGGAACCTACTTTTTTCGAGAAGCCGGGTGACAATAGCAACATGTGCACTAACGTACCGTGACCGGATAGGATTGTGCCGGGCCGTGCAGTGCCGGGACATGATACCGAGAAGCGTAATGGCTACACGATTACAGGCCATGGGTTCTTGATTTTCATGTGCCCTCCAGTCTTGAGGGGGTTCAAAAAGAGAACCCCGACACTAGGTTCCAAGGGGGCCCAGGCACCCTTCGCTGATGGCACGGCCAACCACCTAACAAAAGTCCGGCCCCATAGCACCAGGTGCTGCATGAGGTATTTCAAGCAGCCAGTGTGAATCTAGATAAAGATGGCTTTGTAACAGATCTTGAACTCCTTGATTTTGCATGCGAGCGTTCAAGTCCCCAAGAGCCAGGTCAGTCCTAACCAGTTATCAGCAAGTCAACAGACGACCTGCCTGATATCTTTAGCTGGGCCCATCCAAGCCAAGAGACGCAGTACGCAATGCTGAGAGCTATACAATGTTTTGTCTTCCATACTGGTATTCGATGGAATACCAGATCGCTTATTATCCCGGTTACGTCGTTGCGCAGGATTGGGTGAAGCCTTAAAGTTTGACGTGGAAGGAAAGGCGCCGCAAATATCGAAGACTTAAAATGGTAGTTCTCGAGGTTGTTGTTGATAGATAATGGACTTAGATGTATCATTCCTCGTCGTCGCTGTCTTCCCTGGGGATGAACTTCTCCTCTCGCAGCTCCAAGCAAGCAAGACCAGACACCCATGTCGAATTAGAATTAACACCCCAGTCCTGGCAGGGATACTGCAAGGCGCGAAAAGCAGAAAGTGATTTGGATTGAGGATCAAAATCATCACAGCTGACGTTTGAGCCAGCGCTGTTCAGTGTCTCGATAGGCAGATGTGGCGTGGGATCAGCGCGAGGGCTGACTGGACGATCGGTTTCATCTTCTGGGTATGCTGGGTAATAACAGGTAAAACGACTCGCGGCCCGGCTTCTTCGCCAATGATCAATGACCACCACATCAGCTTCCTGCAGCGCCCGTTCCACAAATGGCGTCAACTGCTCTGTCAAAACATATCCAGGAAACTCTAGAGGCATATGGCCCTCCCAGCAGATCCAATGCCGGCGTGGGCTTCCAAAACAAGACTCAAGAACTAGGTCATAGAGCATGTTCATCCGTAGCCCTACCAGATCCATCTGGACGTGATCATTAATTAAATGGGTCGTTGGAGAGGCATTACACGGGAGATAATAGCGCTTATAGATCAAATCCCCGCGAGGACGGGAAACTTTCACATAGGCAAGCGATGCAGGGGGCTGCTGCACCAACATCCGGCGCCAACTAGCTTCGCGGCGGAAAAACTTTTGGCGCCCGTCACTCTGCTTCGACCAGGTGTGCCTCAAGTTGCAATCTCTCACACCAGATGGGTCCATGGAAGCGGGCAAGAGACCTGTGAAGTGTCGCGCTAGAAGTGGATTAAGCAACTTTTCGCGGCACTGCTCTGGTGGAATTGGTTTGAAGAAGAGGGCCTGCTGCAGCCTTGGGGAGGTTTGAATCAGTCTGGCCCAGGAGCGGCAGACTCGCTGGGCCGATGTCAGCAGGGACTGAGCATCAAGGTAAAGGAGAACATATTCAAGTAGCTCGGGTGTAGACAGGACGAGCCGTTGGCTCTCAGCCATGATATATCAAAGTAAATCAGAAATAACGCGGTGGTAGTGGTATGGATACTTCAAGCTTGGATTCCATTTATATCTTTCAATATAGCTAAACTAGTCCTAATACAGCTAGATTCTTGGATGAGTAACAGCTTTGATTAGCTGACATTTATGGGTACAAATATTTAAAAACACTGTGGATAAACTTACCTCCGACACCATTATATTGGTAGACATCTAAGCGACAGTGTCAATGCCCATGGCTATGAATGCTTTGCCGATGCTGTTTATGTCGCCGAAGCCGAGTCTCATTGGATGTAGTGTTCTTGATCTAGATAAGATTCACAAAAGCCGGATTCGCCTAGAATCAACTGGGTAGGAATAGTTGAAGCTATTTACTGTTGGGACCTCAGCTCCAGATGTCATGGAGGGTGATGCTGACGGCAATGCTGAGGGCGAGGGTGAGGGCGATGGACGAGGAGAAGCGCCATCACACAGACCGTAGAGGAAATTAGGGTTGCCTTCTGTGGACAAAGCCGCCCGGCGATACAGTTGACCGTCGCCAGGGTCCGCGTACAGCCATGCCTGACAGTGCTCCAGCTTCTCACATTTAAAAGCACAGTGGAATGCACTGGGATGTTCATAGCTAAAGGTGAGCGGGGCGCTGTGAAGAACCTGATGGTGTCATTCTGAATGTTATTAAGACTCGAGACGGAAACTGCTTCATTCTAGCAACAACCAGGAGCCAGGAAGCTCCCGGAAGGAAGAATAACACTGTCTTTGGGGGATGATCTGTAAAAGTGGGATGTTAAGGAAATGTTAAGAGTCAAGCAAGATGACTGTCCAGAGTGGATATCATGAAGGGTTTAGTACTTACAGGACCCAGCTTGACCTTTTACTTCCAGTATTATTATCTACTTAGTACTCGGTGAATTCTGGCTGCATACTTGAAAGATTAGATCCTACATTGTAGTATTCTGTAGTAGTCTGTATCCCGTACATATCTCTTATTCTGTCTAGGCTGATCACTCAAAGTAGTAGTATCACCGGAGAAGGCTCCCTTTTGTATTACCATACCTTTGCCCCTGTGGTACCTTAGCTACACAAGTACATGGCTCCATTTCCATCTACGGTATGATTGGTATCCGTGCCAGGTGCTCCCACCCCGCTTACACCGGTAAGCGGGGTGGGAGCACCTGGCACGGATATCTCAATACGCGTTGCTTCATACCTTATCCACGGAGATACGGGGTCTTCGGTACCCGCGGAACCGTAACTTCCGTAAGAACCGTGATGTGGAGTAGTTCGCCGCATTAGCGGCTCGGGGCTTGAAATGCCTCATCTTCGGAAATACTAGATGGACGGTGGACACCGAATCCTGGGTCCATTATTGAGTTGATATTACCCCCTCTCCACTCAGAAATGAACAGGAATACGGGATAGGTATGCGCTAGGCTGTTAGCCTTTCATCTAAGTAGTTATTATTATTGTTAATTACTGTCCTATCATTCTACACTTCCGACCTTTCCGAGGGCAAGCCTCGGGCCATGTGCAAGCGCGGCATCATACTTGGCGCGCATAGATGAAGTTTGATTAGAGGCAATAATCTATACAAACAGCCTGATCACGCCTTGGACAATGTTCATTAGTCTCATACCAACGCGATTGGTCTGATTGCCTGACTAAGGCCTGAGGTATCAAGCACGCGAATTTATTGTTAACCATCACCCCATCGTCTCAACAACACATCAACTTCGTTCCTTGAACGTCAACTTTCATCTCATTGACCACAGTTTGGGTCTAGAAATTTCATCTTGGTTCGACAGATAAAAGGCTGAAGACCTATCTAGTATCATATAGTGGACACCTTGGAAAATTTACGTCTTTTTTTTTTTCTTAATTTCGGCCAATCCCATGTACCTTTCCAATATCATCCCTTCCATTCGAGAACCCTAGTTAGCCTACCAAGATGAGCCTAATTCCACCTGCACCTTCCAAAGTAGAAAAAGGAAATACAGATTCCTTGGCTGTCCAAGCTTCCTACCCAGAAACTAAATTTAGGAAGCAAGTATCAGCAGCTTATACTCTGTGTAAAAAGAAGTAGATAAAGGTTTGTGGCTGAGGTATAAGGTTAAGGTTAAGACAGTGGCTAAAACTAAAGTGTACCAGGCGCACACTATACAAAGCATGCTTAGACAGAAAGACTACATATGCTATTAACACCAGCAATGACTAAAGACGCAATGTCTACTAGCAGAATAGTTAAGATGTAATTGAACACTACAAGAGCCTGCTTAAACCTCCTTGCAAATCCTTCATTCTAGATTTGAAGTAAGTGTGCAGGAACTAGTCAAAAGAATCCAGGAATTTGTATTGCTTGAGAATGCTACAGTAGCATTTGGTCTGTATAAGCCTACAAAATGGCTGGCAATAAACGCATTGCAGAGTTAATGCACGTCACAAATGCCTGTCTTTCTGTCTGGCATCTCTGAGGCGTTGATTTTGATCGAAAGCTTGTCAATCTGTCTCAAGAGCTGGGCGGATGTACCACCCGTGTCGACCATTGCAGGTAAATTTGCCGCCTGCTGGAGAAAAAGTTCCTTGATTCGAGGCCGTGTGGCTCATCTACATTTAGTAAGGACCTTGAGCAGCCTCGGTTGTAAGGAACTGGAGAGGAGGAAAGTTCATCTGCAACTAGGACCATTATTTGAAACCTTCGGCCCCATAGATTCCACACTTTTAAGTTCTCCCAAGTAGATCGGTTCGGTAAAGATAACACTCACGGTGTTGATCACCGGAGGCAGTGCTTGGGCTCCACACTGTACTCAATTGACGTTACATGATCGGCACTGTAGCCCCTGGGGCTGAACTGAAAGCAGTATTAACATTGGACAGATCGGGTACCCTAAACCATCTAAAATTTAAGCGCCATGTACGGCCCTGGTGCCAAGCAACACAATGAATAACCGAAAGTCTTGTCTCAAATGTTTACCGCAGGGCCTTCGGAGAACAATGATGAGAGTAGTTATACTGCCAGGTATTGTTATATGCATTAAATAGTCATGATCCATTGTGGCCTTAGTTTATGACTTGCTCCCCTTTCCTCTCACAGACTAACTCCTGCTCTCAAGGCCTTGCAGCCCAGATAACATTCCTTCTATGTATGTAGAGATAGTAAATAGAGATGTCAATACTGCTTACACTAAGGCAATTAATCACATTTGAGGCTCTCATCAATTTGCTTAGCAAGAGGTACAATGTGATTGCATCAAGAGAAACAAAGTGGATCAATTTATTGGGAGATGTGCAATCGCATTATCTAACACCTAGTATGCGGCACACGCCCTTGTTTTAGATGGTTTAGGGTACCCGAACGGTCCAATGTCAATACTGCTTTCATTCCAGCCCCAGAGGCCCTGTGTTGAAAGTTTAAGACAAGATATTCGTTGCGTTGCTTGGCACCAGCACTGCCCCAAAGGATCGGCCCCAAAGGCCCACTGTAGGAACCGGGGTAAGTGTACAGTGAAAGCGATCGGACATAGGACTAGGGTCATGGTCTAACATATAAATACCTGGCCCTGTGTCTGCGTTTTCACTCATTATCCAAGAATCTCCATCATCTACATCCTCTCCAATTGAATTCAGACCACTTACGCACAACATCTTGCACCATGCATATCTCTTCTGCTATCCTTTCGGTTTTGACCGCGGCAACCCTTGCATCGGCCGGTGATTGGGGCTTTACCGGATTTACAGACATAGACTGCAAGGGTGACGGTCCCGTTGGCTTCGGCGATCAGAAGGCTTACGGCTGCACCAACTTGGGCACTAGAGCAACCATCAAGAGTGTCAAAGGAGATGTCGAGGGCTTTGAGATTGTACTCTACCCCGAGGAAAACTGCAAAGGCAATTATCATCAGGTTATTCGCGACAGTAACACTTGCTCCAGCGCGGGGCGTGGTGACTTCCCCCAGATCAAGTCTTTCGAGGTACTAATCACCTGAAAAATCTCCCTCATACTTCAGTCTCAGATCTAACATCACATAGGTGTATACTGGCACCCCCTTCTAGGGGTGAACTGTTTGGGAGCAAGCGCTAGGATACTTTGGAACTTGGGGATATGCTTGTTTTGTGTCTTGGGATCAATGCTACGATTATGGCCCCTTAAGGAACCATTATGTCTTGTACATAACGCCGACGACACCAAAAGCCCTTCAAGAACCAGTCAGGTATATAGTGGGCTCAGAAGGGAGCACCGCTCTCTTTGTAAGAGAATCAGGGCTAGACTTCAGGTAACTGGCGATCCAAATTTGATATTCATATAAGCCTCACGGCCTTGGAGCCTGGTCTAGCTAGTTCTACGCCAAAATCAAGTCAAGAAGTCATGGGCCTGTCTTTCAACAGTATAATATTGGTTGACCATTCTCAGTACCATGCTCTTAGTAATGCCAGAGCTTCTGTGCAATAGGAAATGGTCACAGTTAACCTATCTCTAAAAGCGAGTAAAACTGTAATAAAGTCTAGGGCCAATGGAGCTAGATTGGGGGCCATCTTTTTTGCACTACAATGGACATGATCTTCCGGGAGGAATCCTTGGTTCATGGGGATATATCCACATGGCGAGATGGATACATTTGTATGTGGGATACAGGTTATGTAGGATACAGGATACAGTTCAGCCGACCCTTTGGGCCCCGGCACCGATGGAGTCTGTGGATCGTTGGCCGCTGGCCAGTCCTGATACCCAGATTCCCGGGAAGCCGCCCCGCGGGAGCCGCCCTTTGTGGGCGTGTCCGCGGGATCCGGACCCCTTCTTTACCTAGGGTGGCAGACGGGATGCCCAAAATATTTGTCACATATAGAACTTGTGTCAGGCCCCAGTGAATCAAACCGTACTATCTAAGTCGTGTAGGATCGCTGAGCAATCGATTATCGCGGTCTTTTGGCCGAGTTGGTAACATCCGGCAGCAAGCGTTAGGATTCAAGTAACTGCACCCACACAAGTTCTGACACATCATTCCTGCTGCACTGTTTCAGCCACTAACATATTTAACTGCAACTGGAGTCATTATGATCATATTATCAGCCGATGGTGCCCTCCACGTCTCATGCGTTTCTCATTCGCCAATCAGAGACTGTAATACAGATCACCGGATTACAATGATCGATGAGGGCTTCTCATTGCCCAGAAATAGTCCATACTAAAGCCAACTCAGGATCAAGGATGTCAGCTTAGGAATTTAACTCACCGCTAGACTAAATGGCCAAAGAAAGGTATATAGCCCACGTTGCGTAAGGGCTTAAATATTATCTACCTCCCACCCTTCAAAAGTGAGATACTCCAGACGCGACCCAAGGGTTTCCAAAGTTTCATAATAAGTGAATAAGAATAACAATATACATACCTCTGAAACATACCTCAACAGGGATTTTTATTGACAAAGCTCAATATTGACATGGCGTTTTTACAAGTGCTTTTGTGCTTTTCATAATCCTAGCCGCAAAATGCCTATCCGGTTGGAGGAAAAAGGAAGTAGCCGCCACGTATTTTGGCAAGCACCCGATGACCTGCTAACCAATGATGTATTCCACTTAGTCTTAATAAGACATCTGAAGTGTGCCAATAGAATGTGCTTCGTCAGGGAACAGCCTATAGGGGTGTCACGGGGCAATTCGATATTGGGTCATGTGGCGTCAGATCCGGCTTGGCCCCTTGAACCTATGGTCTTGTAACCGCTTTAGCATGAGGGGTAGCAAAGAGGGGAAGTGAATCGGATTAAGCTTAAAAGCTTGATCCCCTGACCTGGTGTCGAGGGGGAAGCAAGCGATATCGTTTGTATTAGCTTGCACTTAGTAACCCAGCTGATCCTCCTTCCAATCTGATCTATCTAGATCCCTAAACCTTACCTCTAGCGAGTCGTCTTGTAGTCTAATCGACTTCTCAACGTCTATTTTATTTGTCTCTTAGACACCTCCACGGACACGAAAGATCCCGTGTCACAATGGCATCAGGAGACCAACACGAGTTGGTCAATTTTGGTGGAGGACAATGCTTCGTCCAAGGCTGCACCTGCCAGGCTCATATAGGTGAGAGTGGGAAGGCTTGTGAAAACTGTGACCATACGTATAAAGGTGCGGTTTAGATTATATCTTTCTATGAATTTTACTAATCCTCAGCAGATCACACCGATTGAACGTCTGGAAAAGGTTGTCAGAAAATGGATACCTTACTATCGACCAATCAGAAATGTTCAGTTTTTATGGTTTATTCAACAACGATCAATCTATCAGGTTCAACACCTAATCAGGCAAATCAGACAAATCCTACAGATCATACAGATCATACAAATCAACTGAATGATCTAGTGATTGAACTTACACATGTTTTAAGTATAAATTTGTTGCTGTTTTTATAGTTTCAGACCTTTGAGGCCTCTTGAATATCAATTTAATGTTTGTATTGTTTGCATCCCGCACCTAATGTCAAGTTCCGTGCCCAGCGGCGCTTTAAATTCCAACTCGTCGACGTCCTAGCGCCTAAACAATCAAGTGGTGATACCCAAGCAAAGATTGCAGAACATATTACTTCCTCTGCCCAAGTCAGCTATGGAAGTAACTGAATGTAAAAGTCAACGGTATCATCCCAGATTGACGTTTGAAAATTATTTATGTGATAGCGAATCTCAATTTGGCCTATGTTTCCTTAGTGATCCCTTCTCAGAGCTGGCCTCTTCCGCCGCGCCCAAGATCTACATGGCCGAATGCAACCAATATGAGGCATTTTTGTAGCTAATGATATGGAATACAGTAAAACTCACTATAATGAGCCTCAATAATATGACATTTTCCTTATCCGAATTAATTTGCCCTAAATAACAAGATCCCTTGTTACAATGAGTCTTGTTAGTTCGGCCTTTTGCGGCCTGGACTCAGACTGAACGCAACTCTCGGGACTAGGGACTTGCACTGTGAGTAATATTAGAGATAACATACTGGCACCACAGGGGGGCACATATCTACTTGAGGCTTCGGGTGAAGATATATTGATGGCTACCTGAAAATGTTAAAGTTGTGAATCTGAAGATAAACTGTGAGATTAAACTATTATGACTGGTCTGTAGGCACAGGACTCATACTCAACTGCTACAGCATAAGTTATTACTGAGTTTAGATATATTAATATCCTGATTAATAATACTGGAATGTCAGATGCTTAGTTTCCCATCACAGAAAGCAACCTAGAGGACTAGTAAGGGACGTAGGAGGTAAATATAAAGGGGGTGTATCTAACTATGCAAGTATTCATTCTACTACTATAGAAGGGGTTACAGAAGAGAATTATAAATATAAGTTTAGTCAGGGTGTTGCATATTAAGCCAGGGGCTTTAGTATATTAGATAGGTAAGTTTACTGTGCTGTAGTTAACGGAGTTTATAGTAGCTAAGTATATTAATATGGGTGAGGAGATGTTAGCATATGTAATTCCCCCAAGCAGTATGCCAACAGAGCTAGTGAGTAAGATTAAGGCATTATATAGACTTCTGTCAGATACAGCAGAGCTTACTGGGGATGCTATAAGTTGGTTGACGCAGTAGAGGAGGGAGTGGTTGGGTGGGAGGTTTATAAGTATTATATAGGATATAGAGGAGTTGCTGCAGAGGAGGGAGGAGATTGTCTAGGGGGATAAATTGAAGATGCAGTTGGTTCTGTAGCCTTCCTAGTATACGTTGAAGTGTCGACTCGAAGTGATAGTCGAGGTTGTCTGATACTTTAAAATCTATCTGGTTTCCCCACCCTACAGACTTCAAGCGCAGACCGTTTATGGTTAGATTGACCTTTCGACTAGGTGCTTCCGCGACAATCTCAGTCACAATTGAAGATACACACAAAACGATACATGCAGAACTGCATCTCACTCATGTCCAGCAAGTCTCGAGGCCGTCTCAAGGCCCTGTGTGGTCTGCAGATATCCCACCAATGTTACTACTAGACAACAAATAACTTGAGCATTAAAGGTCAGCTTTAAACCTGAGACAGAACAACCTAGTATCGGACTCAGGCCGAATACTCGCGGCAATCATCACATGGACTTATCGGTCACCTGTGATTTTATCATGGAGGGTATTACAGAGGTGCCATCCTTCCTTACTACAGATTTTACGACAGAAGCGACACTGATATCTCATTGGAAAGGCTGACGGAGATTCCGTGCCGAAATGGTGAGAATCTCCCAAAATCAGAGTCAAATAGTGGGACTAACCATGATTCCTCCGTTATGATAAAGGTCGTACGAATATAAAGTTGGACGCTTGATTGATCACCATAGCAGCACAAATCAAGTCTTTTCGCCTTCCAGGCACGGCTTCCTCAACTTTGAGCTGCGCACATATGCCGACGACCGTCGACCTGGCCGCGAAGGTTCAGACACTGCTAAAGCTAGACATGCATGTTGCCCAACGCAGAAGGTCACTGACGCAACGGTGACTGCAGCATAATGCAAGCACCCACAGCCGTATCGTACATTTGCATCCAATGACAAGGCAAAGATAGGCATATGCAGCGGTGGGCTAACCGTTTGGCAGGGATTAAATAGTGGCAAACGTCAACCCCTCCCCGCGCTGCAGTTGCGAAACAGCTTTGCATTCGGTTAAAGTTATTTTCCACCTATATGTGACCAGAACAGAGAAAGAGATTGGCTACTCTGGGCATGGTCTGTCGGCCAGCATATGCTCTGCGACGAATGCAATTGTGAGACGAATGTTTGAATTGGTGATAATAGAGCGGGGTCGATTATGGCTAGTACCCAAGTTGCGACTGTAGTCTCAGCACGAAGACATAAAAGACGGGTCCTGTCTCCAAGGTCCCCTTGAGACCTACCTTTTGGACATACGGGAACTTTGAGATTGATTCTGACCACCCTCGTCGATTATCAGAGTACCGAAGATTAAACATGTCTTTGAATAATATACTGTCTGTGATTGCGTTTCTTCTAATCCTTCGTCTCCTGTTCGAATATCATCGCGGCCGTAAACTGCCCCCAGGCCCACGTCGCCTCCCACTCATTGGCAATATTCATCAAGTCCCGAAAGATCATCCCTGGCGAGTGTATGACCAATGGAGCAAGAAGTACGGACCGCTCATGAGCGCCCAATTCGGCCGTCAAACCATGATTCTCATCGCAGACGCTAACATAGCCCGTGAACTGCTCGATAAACGGGGCAGCGTCTACAGCGACCGACCGCGGATGGTCATGGCAGGTGAGAACTTGACAAAGGGCAAGCATTTGCTGATGCGGCAGTACGACGAGCGGTACCGGCTGCATCAGCGCATGGAAGCCCCAGTGTTGAGTCCACGTGCGTCGCCGACATATTTCCCCCTCCAAGATCTGGAAAGTAAACAGCTTCTGCATGATCTGCTTTCGTCCAACGACTTCTGTAAGCATTTCGAGCGGTTTTCTTCCAGTCTGGGGTACAGTCTCGCATACGGGATCCGGCTGCCCACCGGCGACGAGCAGGACATCCAGGACCTTCGGCGCATCCTGCATAATTTTACTTATGCCGCGCGTCCGGGGACGTGGATTATCGATGCCATTCCTCTGTTGAATCACTTGCCTGCGTGTCTAGCACCGTGGAAACGCACCGCAGAGGAACTGTTCCAGCTTGAGGCCGCGCTGCACCTCAAAAACATGGATATCGGGCTGAAACGCAAGTCCTGGAATTGGACCAAAGAGTTCGCAAAGACCAAGCAGGCGCAAAAAATGGATAAGCTGGAGTTCGCGTACGATGTGGGTATCCTCACGGATGCAGCATACGAGACTACCGCGACCGTCATGCGGGTGTTCGTTCTAGCTGCACTGGCCTATCCCTCCTTCATCGCCAAAGCGCAAAAAGAGCTCGATGATGTGGTTGGACCGGATCGACTACCTACACTGTCGGACAAGGAGAACCTGCCCTACATCCAAGCTCTGATAGAAGAAACCTTACGCTGGCGAAGCATCATTCCTGGCGGTGTACCTCACGCCTCCGCAAAAGAAGACACTTATTTAGGCTACGAGATACCCAAAGGAGCGACCATTGTTGCGTTGCATTGGTCCATGAGTATGCACGAGGGCCACTTTGAGAACCCGATGGAGTTTCATCCCGAGCGCTGGCTGAATTCCGAGTCTGAAGGGCGATTTACTAACTTCTTTGGGTACGGAAGACGGGTCTGCACTGGGCGACACATTGCCCGGAACTCGATGTTCATTCTTATAGCGCGAATTCTGTGGGGTTTTGACATTCGAAATGTAATGGACGTGGATGGAAGGCCGCAGGCTATTGACGATATGGCGTTTAACTCAGGGTTTGTGTCGGTGCCGGATCCTTTTGCGGCGCAGTTTGTGCCACGCAGCGAGCGCGCGAAGATCGTTATTGAGAAGGAGTGGGAGGACACCGAGAAGGACTTGAACGTGTTGATGGATTCGATCAGGGAGCAGCAGAGATCGATTGGATTGGACGTGCGTGCATAATCAGCCGGACTGTTGTACTTGGTGCTCATCAGATATATGGTTAGTAATTTGGCCATGCATAAAGCATACACATCTATTTGATTTGCTGTCTTTTTATCGTGCTGGTCCAAAGGGATATTGGCAAACACCTTTTTAACCTTCATGAAAGTCAGCGAGCTCCAGCAACAGGGTTCATGACGAACAAGATAAGAACCACTGGTTCAGACACCAGGTAGATCGATCATTGGCCAACTAGGTCAGGCTCAGATGAGCTTCGATGTCGATGAATATGATTCAATGGAATTCTTTCAAAGGCGGGGCTTAGGCATTGTGAACTCCGTTAGAGTCGATTCAATGTCTTACTATCATTTCTGCCTATTTTTTCTTAGCATACCTTCGCAGGATTGGATTTCATTTGCATTTCTATACTCAACTATGTACTTATGTCTGGATGGCTAACAATCCTTCAAATGTATCAACGATCCCTCTGATGACGTCGTGGCTTTAACCCGTTCTTTTAATCCGATTCGACTTCCCCAGTGATGGATCTGCCTCACTCGATCAACGTCGAGACGTTGGGAAAATTCCCGCTGATCAAGCATTCCAATGTGAATGTCGATGATCAACGATCTGTACTGAGTACCGGAGAATTCGATATCTGCTTATGGGGTATTCAGAAGCAGCAGACGGTCTTCCTAAGCCTTTTAGGGCCAGCGGAATTTGCAAGATTCTGCCAACTTGATTAGTTGGGCCTTGAAAGTGCTGAAGAAGGAAAGAATGCAATCTATGATCGTCCATGCGCGCTCTTTCTCTTTCTTCTCCCGAAAGGGTTTTAGTGTTCTTACTGAGGCTAGTCGATCCTCGCCGGTGCAGTATCGCCGTGCAAGCACCACGATCCTGAGGGGGAATGTATACGGATTTGTTCCGTGTAGATTGATTTCCAATCAATCTGATGTTCAGCTTGTATATAAAACCCTCAATCTTCTTCAGATGGGAATAAACCCACCGATCAATCTCCCTCTGAATCCTCCCTCTGAAACTTCCGATCATGATCTGCGCCATGCAACCACAGAAACATTCTCCGGGACGACCGACGACCTTAAGCAGGCAGAGACACGATCTTCAGTCGGCAAGTTTGAACAACAAGGCTGACTCAACAGCTCTGAGAGTCTTCGGCGGAGTTATTCAGGCATTGCGTGTCTCAGCGAGGCCCTCTCTGTCCACGTGACCTCAACAAGAGGTAGAGACAGTCAGGGGAATTGGAGAGTTTTGCGTGTTACTGCTTGGAGATGAAATAATGTGGTTAGTTAATGGATTGGTGCAGTACGCGACCTCCAACAATGCTCCTTTAGCAAATCAAAAATCAGAGAGAGATTACTGTGAAACAAGTTTGTCTGCCAAGTCATACCTTGGAAGAGTGTACAGCGTAGATCATAGGTTCAGAAATTACCAGTATTTTATATGTAATGATAAATTAATGAAGGTTTGATCTTTCTCATGTGGGTGGCTGTTCTAGGTGACATATGTATTAATGGATGGGGTTAACTAACTTGTTACTCCACAGTATATATCAGCTTTACTCCGTATCCCTTTGGCTAGTGCAGCGCTACGTACATTTGTTGGGCTATGGGGACCTAATTATGCTACTAAACTGATGGGTCAGAACATTACCTACCTATCAAATAGATAAGTGTAACCAATTAGCCTAGAATCATGTAGCCCCACAAATGTACGGGCGCAGCACCAGCCTAAGGGATAGTTAAGGGTCCTTAGCGCTGCGGCTGTTTAAGCACTCCAGGTCAGTACCTTAGGAGGTGAGGCAAACCTCCTGAAAGTCGCTTAGCTGTATTTACAATGATAAATTCCAATGATCTTTGATGTCCGACATGTAACCATGTAATCTCTGTGGTGTTATCAAGGGTCTGAATTATCTGCCTGAAGGTTCATTTCCTTTCAAAATATCCACCACTCTCCTAGTTAGAGTATCGCAGAACTAATAAAGAATACTTGAGTGGTATTTTTAAACGATGCCCATAAGTTGAATAAAATAGACGCTGTAATAAGCTTAATAGCTACACTAAGATATTTGAAAAGCTACTGGCGAACTCATTAACCTTTCCGTCTTCCTTACAAAGGACCTTTAGAATCATAGGATGATTGGGCCGAGACAAAGCAGGTGAGATTTTTGAATAGTCCCGCTAGTAAATGCAGGTATTTTTCCATGTGCTAGCACTAGTAAGGTAGTCCATGCAACCATTCTATAACATCGGCGATCCTGCCACCAATTGCTTCCTGATCACTTCATAGTATTCGACACGTTAAAATGCTTCTACCGCGGAGGCTTCTGAAGCTCAGTGTGCTTTCGCTTCTCACTTCATATACATGCCGTGTGTTCCTTGGTTTTACCTGTTTATACACTTCAGCAATATATTTTGCTCGCCTACGATGTTGGCGCGATCCAACATCGATCTTCTTCGCAGAAGACAAAGCTTACGAACCCGCCTATTCAGCCCTTCGCGCTGAGCAGGCCAACAGTTTCTTGGAACGTGCTAACAACAATACCCTTCCCCACCACTTTCAGTCCAAGGCGTCTGTCCATCCCACAATGTGTGTGGGAATTGCCTCAGTTGCGCGGGAGGGCGCAAGCTATCTTCCGGACGCAGTGGGATCAGTACTAGAGGGTCTCTCCGCGACAGAGAGAGAAGCTCTGTACCTTATTGTTTTTATCGCACATACAAATCCAGCTGAGCATCCGGCGTACTTGGAGCCGTGGCTCCATGCCCTCGCCGATAGGGTCCTTCTCTATGACCCTGACGCTCTAGATATTGACCACATCCGTGACCTTGAAACCCCCGAGGAAAAGAGCGGTGCCCACGAGAAAGGTCTACTCGACTACACTTATCTCCTTAAGGCGTGCGGATCCATCAATACATCATACACTGTTATGCTTGAGGACGATGTCATTGCTCTTGATGGGTGGTATCACCGGACTAAACACGCGCTAGCGGCCATCGAAGGACAGACCCTCAAGAAGGGAGCGGACAAATGTAAGAGTTGCACATTTTACCCTGTTGATAAGAATTCTCAGATGGACAGATTGACACTAATGTACCACTGACTATAGGGCTATACCTTCGGCTTTTTTACACAGAAAGATTTCTGGGCTGGAACTCGGAAGAATGGCCTATTTACCTCTTCTATTCTCTCCTCGCTGTATTTGGAGTCGCGGCCACAAGCACGGCTATTCGTCACTGTCGCACGGCTACGACTACATACCTGCCAAATGAAACGATCGTACTCCTCTCCTTCATAATTACATCTCTGTTGATTATTCTCTTCTTCGCTGCGGGACGGGTAACGATGCTGCCCATACCTGATGGAGTGCACGTGATGTCTAATTTCGGCTGCTGCTCCCAGGGATTTGTCTTTCCGCAAGCCCGCATCAATGACCTGGTGACTTGGTATGAGTCCAAACGTGCCGGGTATGTCGACATGCTCACGGAGGATTACGCGGATCAGAATGGAGAGACCCGTTGGGCTTTGACTCCGTGTGTACTGCAGCATGTTGGGAGCAAGAGTTCCAAGATAAGTTCTCCTGGCAAACTCAGAAGCCAACGCACGGCACCTGTAACAACCTGGAACTTCAGGTTTGAGGAAAACGATGCAGAGAGCCTACGCCGGGAACATGAACTGCAGAAAGAAGCAGAGGAACCAATGAATGTATGATAGAGATAGGCCGGAACTGATCCACAAGAATGTTCAATAGATGCCATAAGCTAACCCTAAAAACTCAGCTGGATTCTGTACCATAGACGCTATCCGAGGCAATGACCGCAATAACTGCAACCTGATAAAGTCAGCGCATGTAGCGGTTTTGGTTAAAAACCTACCAATGACATATCCACCCCAGGAGATATAACAACATCCAGGACAGGCCGATGGCCCCTCCGCGAACTAGGCTTCAGTGCCAATTTATCGTTGTGACGTATGCTCTCGCACACTTCCGCTACCTTTCTGTCACCATCAATAACATCGAAGCTTTGCAAAACGCGCCCATGCCGCTCAACAATGAGTGTCAGCTCCTTGTCAGCTTCTGACTTTGTTTCCGACGCAGCCCTATTTTGCAATGAGATACTGAAGTTTCCAAATGCAGGCACAAGTCGGGGAGCGCCTGTCGCTAATGTAACTTCACGATCACCTCCCGGCAGCGTAATGTACCATGCGCTTTTGAGGGAGATCTTTCTGTGAAGCTCAAAGAGAGGCAAGCCAGAGGCATCACGGAACTCTCGGCATGAGCCATTATTGTATTTCCACCCGCTCGCGGTGAAGATAGTCCGTCCATCTTCGTCTTTGACTTTGTACGCCGTCACCGACTGGGCGTCGCCTTGGGGACTGAGGACGAGGGTTGTTTTCGAGTCGGCGACGTACTCTTGACGCAAGGCGATGGGGCGATCCGGGCCCCTCAGTGCTTCCCGAGGCTGGGAGGAGACGTGATGATTCATTCGTGCTTGCGCGTAGGCACCGGACATTTTGCTCGTATTTTGTTGATTTCCTTTGAAGCTTGTTATTGGTTGTGGTGATTGATCCTAATAGGAAGGGGACACTGCACAAATGTATAGAAAGGTTGTTTTCCTAATTCTGTAATCACTACTTCGGTCTCAAGGGAATGCCAACGCTCAAGAGAAGGATCTGCATTCGGCGCCGCTGAAAGAGGGGGAAGACTCGTGGCTTGCTCTGCCTTAACTCGGTGAACACCGAGAGCACGGACTAAACCCTATGCGGACCAGGGACAGCTTCGATCCTACAAAGTACATAGTCATGGCTCATGAGTGGATCCTCTGACCCGATTCCATATGACCCAATCTATCTTGCTGCGAGATAAGGTTCATAGAGGCCTCCGGAGACCGGCGCTCTTGTCAATTACAAATCACTACCAATCTTGTCAAGCGGCTGGCAAGGGTCTCGGGGGCACGCAATCAACTAAGTAAAGGGATTTACAGGTGTTGGTTTGGATCCTCCTCGCGAAACAATATCCTGAACAGGAAAATATGACAGCATCAGCGGGCCGCCCCTGGGCGCCCCTTTTAGTCCGGTTAACCAACCTACCATGCTAAATGCTAGTGGGTTAACAGAGTATCCCCGGCTAAATTTCGACGCCCAATTAGCCGCTGGCCACTGCCACATTATTGATCCTTTTCACCCGTCCCCTCCGCTCTTTTACCAGATGGCGTTCGGTCTGCCCAATTGAGCAGTTGTTTCTATGTTCCTTAGTGGTCATTCTCCCTCCAAGGCTGAGACCCTACGGGCTTTCAGTAATGGAGGCGTTGCTTCGGTGTTCCCCGTGTTCTAGACTTGCCATTATGAGAGTGCTAAGCACAGGGAAGGTTCTTACTGTGGGTCTTTACATATCATCGTATGGACGGTATGATCGAATACTTTGACAAGTATGGAGTGACTCTGGATAAAATGGATTCTCTCCGTGTTCTTTCCAGAGCTCACCCCCACCACCACAACGGCCTGGACCACCTTGCTTCCACTGTCCCTCCGTTAGCACAGCCTACCTTATTAGTACGACTAGAAAGAGCACTAAGTAGAGTAGCGGACCATCATTTGGCTACCAATGATGGTCTTAGAGCCCCTTTACGTGGCGGTTGATGCTGATGCACCGTCGGACCTAAAGATAGGGTAGGGATCAGCGAACCTTGAGTCTCTATCCTATCGATAGAGACGGCATAGCCGCATAATAAACTAAGAGGTCAAAAGTATCCGGACACTCTAAAAAATCAAAAAATTCGACCATTTTCAATACCATATTTCTCAACCACCATACTATTCTAGTACATAAGAATAAACTAGGGGATAGTAGATATTAATATTTAGTATACCATCCCTTTGCCTGGTAAACTGCACGTAATCTACGTGGCATTGAGTGAATTAGACTATCAATCCTCTCCTGAGGGATAGCATCCCATGCCTCTATAATAGCATTGCGAAATCGGGTCCAATCTACCTTGGATCTGCCTCCTAAGAAGAGTCCAGGATAGAGCTGTAAAAGCTTCTTCTTTAGGAGGTTCCAGAGGTGTTCAATTGGGTTTAAATCAGGGGAATGCGGAGGCCATTCTATAACCCAGATTCCATGAGATTCAAACCACTCCTGCGCCTGGTAAGATGTATGGATTTTGGCATTATCTTGCTGGAATATAGTGCCAGGCTCGTAGATTGGAAGGAGGCCATCTTCAAGGCATTTCAGGTAAGAATTAGTGGAATATCCACCTCGAGGAGCTAATTCGTCACGTTCCATAATCACCAGCTTTGTACGGCCTCCAACCCAGATTGCGCCCATATCATTTGTGAAATATCCTTCCCATGGTTTGTTAGATTGACTAGATCATGCCGGTATGCTTCATTTGAGAATCGGAAGACGAATTGGGTGGAATTATTTGGCTTTCTTTGGACGGAACATTCGTCAGAAAACAGTACTTCCTCCCAGTGAGGGAAATCGAGCCACGTACGCGCAAATTTATACCGTTCTTTGACTGTTTTGCGCTTTAAAGGGATCCTTTTCTTGCTCTTCCACTTCTTGAGGTGATATCTCCTCAAAACACGTTGAATAGTTGACTTAGAGACGCCCCCAGGCGAGTATGCAACCAAGGCCTTCCAGCTCATAGAGGGACTCCGGCGGACCATCTGATAGATGTAACGCTTAGCAGAGGGGCTAAGCTTTTGGGGTCTACCAATTCTAGGCATTGATTTCAAGGTTTTATGGTGTTGGAAGCGTTCCTTGGTTGCGTAAATAGTACTGCGACTAACGCCAAATTCCTTTGCTAGCTGCGTAGGTGATCCCTGGTTCTCCAGGCCATATAAAATAGCTGCGCGTGTCTCGCTAGAAAGTTCAGCTTTAGGCCTTCTATTTCCACTAATTTCGGTGCCAAACGACCTCATTTTGATGGAATGGTTGGTGGTTGAAAGAATTGTTGATTTTTTGACGCGTCGCGGAAATGCGGAGTGTCCGGATACTTTTGACCCCCGATGTAGATACACAGTACTAGTTCCGCGGACCATTCTTCCGAAGTATGACTAGGCTGTCAAGATCCCCGTTAGTCCGAACAAGCTTGTTTCACAGTAATATGTCGCTGGTTTTTGATTTGCTGAAGGAGCAATACTTAAGTAGCTAATTAAGTGGCAAACTTGGCACATGTTAGGGAATGTTGGGAGTAGCTGACAGACCATTCATTGATAGATAAGTGGTAGCATGCAGCATCCACCCTTGTGTTCTGGCAGGCAGGATGGGAATAACCTGTAGCCAAACCTCGCTTATACCCTTGAAGCCATGGCAACAGATGAGCCAAGACTTGAAGGGTCATGTAACCTCGGTGCTTATCGGAGGTTAGCACTAGCACTTGGGCCTAGGCTGTCAAGATCCCCATTAGTCTGAACAAGCTTGTTTCACAGTAATATGTCGCTGGTTTTGATTTGCTGAAGGAGCAATACTTAAGTAGCTAATTAAGTGGCAAACTTAGCACATGTTTGGGAATGTTGGGAGTAGCTGACAGACCATTCATTGATAGATAGTTAACGTAATTCCCGGGTGAGCCGGCCACCCCTCATCCGATTTCGACGCGTTCGAATGTTTGAAGCCATCCAAATCAACTAAAACAATATGTTTTTATTAGATCTAGCTAGTATGGCGTGTAGGGCATCTAGTTCTAATATGCCCTATAATGAAGCAATTAGAACACCTTGGTGGCGCGCGTTTTAGGGGTTCTGAATGTAAAGGCGCGGAATTAATGGATGGCCCCCCCCCCCCATCTCATTATTCTGCTCATTTCTTGCCTGGATAAGATCCCTAGCTTCCTGGATACAGAGTCCTTTATTAGGAGTTATCTGGCGCCTAGATCTCTTTGATTTCCGCCTCTCCTTCTCATTGGCTGCGCATAAATCATGATTTTCCTTTGCTAGTAGAGCTGTACTATGCATAGCCATCTCATAACCCTTGATAAGCTACTGGATAGCTAGTTTTGAAGGTGTTAAAGGGCTTTGAGATTATTATTTTAGGAGCTTCTTAACTGAGGATGCTTGCTTTTGTAATTGCTAAAGTATATAAGGTATAGTAAGCTATGAGGAGCTGGTTAATTAACTAGCGCGGCTCAGAGGGGGGGTAGGGGTGGATACAGAGATATTCAGCTTCTTAAGCACTCTCTTTAGCTTAAAAGGGTAGATTCCAGCTGCGGTGAAGCTATTCTAGATATTTAGAGGCTTAAAAACCTCTAGATGAGCTGTTAGATATTCTTAAAGGAAGTTAAACTTATTAATATAGTTGTATCCTAGGCGCACCTTCTCCTTAATAAGGTATCTATAAGCCTATTTTAACAGGCCAAAATAACTAATATCTAGTGGTTATAAGAGATGAGAAGAATAAGCAGGCATACAGATAGTAATAATATTATTCTCTTTGCAGGCTTTGTTAAAATCAGGTGTTAGATAGCTTCTATGACTATCTAAGATAAGTAGATGATATCTTCCAACTGTACAGCTCCTTGTTGCAGGGATAAAGATCTTTTAAAGCCACTGGAGGCCTATCTTATCTATTATCTATCTATTTTAACTAACTTTGATTCTCCAATCAGGTGGTAGAGTTTGATCTTGATACCATCCTTTAATATAAACCTTCCCCTTAAAGATTATACATAAAGGAAGTACTTAGCCAGTTATATTAATGCATTTAATTATTATAACCTATTCCTAATTACCTAGCTAAATAAGATGAGGCTTCCTAGGTATATTAGCTCTTATAACTACCTTAGTAGTTATAATTAAGCCTATAGCAAAGCTAGTTTCATTAAAATTATAGATATCTTTATAGGAAATACTATATTACATCTAGATCTTTTGTAGGCAGTTAAACCACCCCTTGATAATCTTTAGATCCTTATATTAAGCTTAGCTATAATTATATTATTGAGTATATTAAGTTTTGATCTCCTCACGCTGATTAGTAAAGATAGATACCTAGTTCTTGCCAACAGGTTTAAATCCAGAGGGATTATCTGCCTGGAGAAGGATATTAGCCATCTCTTGTACATGAGATGGCCTAGGGGGGACTCCATGCAGATCCCTAGATAGTATCCATTCTACTAATGATTCTTCTTGTATAGGAGATAGTCGGTGATTATAGCTGTGTTGTTTGATTTGATATTAGCATCCATTCAGTTGATCTTGGAGGGTAGATCTAGGCATGTTGAATATCTCTGCAGCGCGGTGAATGCTTGAAATTTCATTCTTTTTCAAAGCAGATATTGCTAGTTGAATCCTTCCCTCTTGCTCCACCAATTTTCTAGGGGTTTGACGCGGTTTTGATGGCATTTTGGTTGATTTGGATAGCTTCAGGATTCAAACGCGTTGAAATTCGATGAGGTGGCCGGCTGACCCGGGTGGCCGGCTCACCCGGGAATTACGTTAAGTGGTATCCATGACTAAGGGTGAGCCTTAGTCACAGATAGCATGCAGCATCCACCCCTTTTGTTCTGGCAGGCAGGATGGGAATAACCTGTAGCCAAGCCTTGCTTATACCCTTTGAAATCATGGCAACGGATGAGCCAAGACTTGAAGGGTCATGTAACCTCGGTGCTGATTGGAGGTCAACACTAGCACTTGGGCCTACTGCACCAATCTTCCCATCGGAGTAATAAGTTAGATTACCCCTTCTATTATTTCTACTCCGTACTCTGTGCGTTTAGAATCCAGGACTACCTTACTATTATTCAAGCGAAGCAAGCAGCTTAGCGACGACGTGCTGCCGGCGGATCGCATGTGACAACTAAGGCCCCATTGGAAAGGTTCGCCCCGAATCGCGCTAAGCACATATCACCTAGAAAAGCCACACCCCAGAAGAACCACACCTTCATTAATTTACCATTTATATATAAAATACCGGTAATTTCTGAACCTACAATAGTATTATATTAGTATTAGCAGTGACTGCTTCCTCCGTAAGGTAGCTTCTAAGACGCTACCTAGATTAAACTATCTGGCTCAGCTCTCTGCCTATTGGGCGACTCTAAAACTACGTGCAAGCGGTAATTAGATAGACGAACAGGATTACAGGAAGTATGAAGGATCAATTAGGAACTAAGGTGGCGTATTTAGTAATAAACTGGAATAAAGGTTTCTACTCTATAGCGAAGTTTGTATTGCAGTTTCAGTGAAAATAAATGATTCGCGTAATGGCGAGATTTCTTGTTATTTTGATGCAATCCATTTTGCCAAGAATGTTCTCTTGCTACATGGAGGGTTCTCGTTATATCGGGGCTCGCTACGGAGTATAACAGGGCTTACTGTAACTGCTTGAACATGTCCAATTTGAGCAGCCATTGTATTGGTCTAGTGGTAAGAAATAATTGCTCTCCCCTCTTGCTGCTAGGGCTTTGCCTGATACACGAGAAACGGTGTTCCACGTACTACAAGTAATCATACCAGATCTCACATTCAAGGGATCATTTCGTAGAACGATGGACGAGATTTGCAGACTGACCTGCTTGAAAGTCTCCTTGACAATGGCCGTGCCGCGGAGATTCCCGCAGGCTCTTATACAGAAAGAGGATCAGGGCTAGGTGTGATTTGCTCTTCATGTGGCTAAGTGATGTGCCATCTTCGCAGGAAGGATACATAGTTGTTAAGATTGGCGTACTGGCTTTAGAGACCATTGTTAATTGAGGGTAACTGTGTCTTGAAAGTCCACCACAACGGATGACCAACAGTTGAGGATGGGTAGGCATAGGAGGCTTGGGTAAATTGGATTCTGAGACATTGAGAGGCTCCGTAGTCTCTTCGATGGCAGCATAAGCCCATCTATGTGCTGGTATTCCTACTTAGTATGCTTGCTATTCCACTAAACTAGTAGCCGTTGGTAGTCAATGGACTCTGATGGGCTCAATTGTAACCCGATCACATTGTCATCGCAGTGCTATTACAGCTGGAATTATGCAAGTCTACTATAGACTGGTTGGATTGTGAGACATTTCAGGGCTTCATTTATTCTATTGGTAGAAGGCATGGTAGATGCAAACTGTTTTCCCAGGGAGAAGAGCTCATTTCGCCGAGCCAATTTATTTTGATACTCCTACAGCCCGCTAGGAAGACTACATTGGGATGAATGGATACTCTTTAGTGGTTAATTCCAAAATACCAATCGCCGGGCCATAGCAACTGCTGTCCTCTACTACGATTGCACAGACGCCCGTGCGTACAGACTGATTCAACACACAGAGGAAGATGCCAACTTCTATGAGGTACAACGTACTCATCCACAACTACATGGGGGTGGGTATAGGAAAACCCGCACCCATAGTATGAGGTCCTCCTCCATCGAGCAGGTGTCATGTTGGCCGGAGCAGGAGGCATCGGAGGTGCCGGTTGGGAACAAGCCCTCTCGATTTCTCATTATCAAATATCAGCATGATGGTCTCGCCAAGGATTATACCCTGGTCTAGTCGCGGTGAAAAGAATACTACGCCGCAATTACTGCAATCAGAATGGCCTCAGACTGTTGTGTCTCAAGGACGAGACAGGCCATAGCGAGCCGCTGGCAGTCTCGTACGATTCAGTATAATAGTAAATAACACTGAATGACTTGGATAAAGGTATAAAAAGCCGTAGAAACCCCTCCATTTGGTCTTGGAAATATCCATCAAGCATCTCCTTCTCATTCTCTAAGTCTGTTCGGTCAATCCCAACGAAGCAAACCTCCAACCCATCACAATGCGTCTTCCAACCGCTGTTATTCTTGCCACCATCATCGCCTTTACGCAGGCTGCTCCTGTCGAGCAGACTAAGCCAGGCCAATCCCCAAATCCCAGTGTCGTCTTCTCCGTCGACGCCGCAAACGACAGAGTCGATGAGTGTGGTGACTCTACCTTCGTGAACCAGACCTCGGGAGCCTCTCCGCTTGTAAGCGACTGCCAGCAGATTACCAGGAACATTGCTGGTGGTGGTCGCTGGGAAGTTGAGGACTTTGGTGGACAGCACCAGCTTGTTCAGTATGGCACGTGTGCCTTTGGTGTCACGGGCGACAAACATATCAACGGATTCTACATCGGCAATTCCGATATCATTGACCTGATCAATGATTCCATCAGCAGATTTCAATGGGAGGGCAAGGTTGGGTCGAAGGGTGTAATGGGTTGTCATGCCCTCACCGGTTTGATGGGCGGTGCTTCGGTTACCTGGGGATTGTACTAAATGTTAGTTTCTTTTCTCTGTAGAGAGCAAAAGTTGTGTACTTAAGAGGGGAGATCATGTAGCGGAGAAGCATGGTCGTATTGTTTTGCTTGCTTCCTCATGTTCATCTTGGGGCTCAACCCTCGAGATGGATGGCCGGGACGATAGCAACATCGCCGCCGAAGATAGAAGGGATTCTCCTCCGACCATACTGTTCTTTAGCTATCCCTTGCTATTGCTTATTATGAATGAAGGATATTGCTCTCTTTAAGGTCTACGTTTCCCTTAGTTGAACTGATGTCCATCTCGGACACGACCTGGTGCTTGACTGCCGCCTGCAGCGAGGCTTGACCTACTCTTCGGAGTGCCGTGCAATATCCTTCGTACATTCGGATGTAGTGTGCCTTGGGCCGTGGGCTCCTCTGTGGGACGCTGTTACGTGGTAGAATGATGGATCAAAACAGTGTTCAGTGGAGACGAATCGTGTGTTTTCGGTTCGGGGTCATTTCCACACATGAATAAAGGAAATCAAGAAAGGTTCTCGTCTTGACTTAATCTGCTGAAATAAACGTCGGGCCATATCTATCTTAGTCGTTCTCTTGTCTACTTACCGCGGAGGTCCCCTCTTCCCAAGTAAGGTACACAGAATTCTCCATTTTAGGCATGGAATGGGTATGCAGACTATTATCCTTATGTCGTGTGTTTCCTGACATCTTGATCTTGAAGCATAGACGTCTCAGCGGCTTGCTGATCGCGTTGTCAAATTTCTGATATGAAAGATTTATCAAGAGTGGGAAAGCTTGCCAATTCATCTCAATTTGGTAAGCAACATTTTGCTTTTCTTGCTTCTGGTTTTGCTTGTCCTGAACAGGGGCAGTAGATCATGCTACATCCAGGTACATCAAACCAGAAGGCTTGCCATCAAGCTGGCCCCCATTTGCGGACTTGAACACTGGTTGGCATCAGCAACATTGTAGAACTGGGAAAGCAAAGACCCTATTTATAGGATGCCACTATTTCCTGGGTCTCGCGCCATAAGGTCTCCTCGTCTATTGGAAGTATAGCATTAACGTCCGAATCATACTTGCTCAACATATGATCTGCCAGGAGCTCAATAAATTCAGCATGGCGATTATTGTCGACAGGAGGCAGACGAAGACTTTTCGGATTTTTCGGATAACAATTCTCCGTCAGTTTCCTCTGGTAGTATCTGTAGGTCTGAGCCCACCACATAGGTGTGTGGCCGAAGAGATCGGGAATTCTGGCGTCAATAGTTGGGCAATCAAGAAGTGCCTTGACTACGTCCAAATCACCCTCTTCACCAGCCCAATGTGCGAACTTGTATGAATTGTCTTGCCCATGAATAGGATTTCCAGGATAGCAGGGACCGATAGCCCAAGATAAGGGGGTACGGCCGTTGACATCCTGGGAATTGACGTCCACCCGGCCGGACCATAGTGTTTGCCCGGTCAAACCTTTGCAATCGACTCCCATATATGATGTTTCAGTGAGGAACTTCACTGCTAATGTGTTGCCTCTCAGAACAGCCCAGAATAGGGGTGTTCTTCCCTGTTCATCTTTTGAATTTACGTCAACTTTACCCGTGCTGAGCAGAGCAGACAAGGCATGAGCACGCTGCTCATCTGATTCCTGTTGACGGACGAGCGCGCCTCCTGAAGAGCGCCGGTCTGGGCCTGCTGCCCACGAGAAAGGTGTTCTTCCTTCAGTGTCTTTTCCGTCGATATCCACCATTCCAGTGTCGATAAGAGTCCACATCATTTCTATTTTACCTGCCTCGGCCGCGTGTGATAAAGGATCACGGCCCACCTTGTCGCGATGGGATACATCATACCCTAACGCTATGAGTCGCCTCAAAATAACTTCGTCATTCTCACGTACAGCCCAGTGTATAGCATTTTCCCCGTCATCATCCTGCCAGGAGAAATCTAATGGATGGTCAAGTAGGATGTTTGCACAATCCTTTTTGTCTTTGGACATCGCAAATCTCAAGTCAAATGAAGCACTTTCAATTTTAACACCAAATCCCGACGAGCGGAGCAGAGCTTCCAGGATTTCTGCTCTCCCACATTCGATTGCGAACGTCAATGACCTATATCCATTATTCAAAACTTGGTTTGGACTAATCTCGCCTGTCCGAAGAAGAAGCTGTAATATAGTCATATGGTTACCTTCAATAGCGTACGCCAACAGAAACGAGGCCATTGAATAGTCCGAACGTAGTCGGCTTCGCTTGCGGAAACTAACCAGGTGATTCGCCATACGACTTACTACGTCGGGCTCAAGCAAAGTATCACCAGAGGAGTCCTCTCCATTTATTTGACATCCCAGTAGGCCTCTGATTGCAGCGATGTTCCCAGCACGAACTGCGGCACCCATAGGGCTGTGGTACCTTCCCACCTCCTTCCAATCGTACGGAGTGCGTAGAAGCTCCAGCCGAATCAGATGATCCAGATCCTTCTCGGCAAGAACGTAAAGGAGAGTCACATTAGCCTTATACCGCCGGCTGTGATAGGGCTCCACGGCATTATGAGCCTCTTTGAAAGCATTGAATGCAGAGGAGAATGTTTGGAGGAAGCCCGTTTGTGAAGCACCTTCGGCTTCAGCCGCATTGCTATGATACAGGACGGCGTGGACAGCATAGTCCAGAAAGGGGATATTCGCTTTCAGGAATTCGCTTTTTGCTGTTCGTGGAAGGGCGCACAATTTTTCGAACTCGTCCCGGGCCATTTCTTGGTTGATCTGGCACAGGTAATTATAGCAGGTCTGGACTAGCCGGCCGTGGAACATTCCAACCGTAATACCTCTGAGATCAGCTTGCAATCTGCTAAAACCGTCTCGTCCGAGTAGGAAATCTCGTACTGACTCGTGAATGAACTGGACAGTACGTGCTTTGGACCGAGTAACCTCAACAAGTCCCTTGGAAACGTTGAGAATGAAGTTGCTGATGATAGAGTCGGTGTCCAATTCGACGTCTCTTCTGACTCGTCGTGAGTTAGTAAATATAATTGCGGAATAGAGCTCCTCCCTAGACAAGGAGCGCTGAGCAAATAAGATTAGCTGCAGACACTGAATGAGGTCATCAATGTCGTTATTGTCTCTTGTCAGGATGTTCGTAAAGAGGTCATCTAGCCCGTCGGGAATCTCATCCAGCCGTTTGCGCACCGCGTCGACCTTGCCGGCATTGAAGGCATCGTTTAAGGACCCAACCACGAGGGTCACCCAGAGAAAGACGCCGCCTGCACGTTGACATATTTCATCCTTGATTTGTTGGATCTTTACAGACTTGCCCCCTCTTAATTTCGCTTCTACATATTTCCTCATATCACTTTGATGCTCGTGTTGATGCTCAAGAACCAACTCAACACCACGCTCAATGGTGATTTGCGGATAGTGTCGGCTTGCCAGGCAGATCCTCAGATGCACTCCAGACGAATTAGCAGAAGATCCCAGCTGCTGGAGGAACTCGATCATGTCCCTGATCTCTTTTATATCGCATTCATCGAGAGCGTCGATCAGCAGGAGTAAACGATGATCAACTAGGGACCGGATGATTGATGAAAACATGTGCTTCAAGTCCCTTACGCTCCATGTCACACTTCCATCCTGATTTTGCAGCTGAGCTACAATCTCAAAACATGACTGTTTTTTGCTTGACGGGACGTCTTTGCAAGAGAGAATTTGATGCAGGAGTGAGCGATACATGCCAACAGTTGACCTCTCTAAGTCAACCCCTTGGGCATGGAAGAAGAAAGATAAGACAATAGGTTTTGCGTCGTCCTTCTTTGCAGTGGAAAGGAGGTATTTCATCATAGTAGACTTTCCAGCTCCAGGTTTTGCCTTGATCCAGAAAAAGCCGCCATGGTATGCCAAATTACCACCGCTCATCCATGACTGATACTCTGTTCGCTCTAATACCCACATACAGGTTTTCTCGTGGGCCACCGAGATCTCTTCTAGACGGTATTTGGCCTGAGGGAAGTTTAATGAGTCAAGGCACACCTTCTCCTGCGCATTGCGAGCACGTTCTGTATCTTCTGCTGGTCTCTTCCGCCGATTAAGACGAGAAGTGTCTGGATCTGCTTTGAAAGCCATGGCATTCAGCTAATGAGAATAACACGGCTGTAAACAAGTAGCATTAAAAGAATTTATTTACATACCGCGGTTCAAATCCGTCATTGACGGCGCGATCGAAATGGGGTTCTCATCCAAAAGCGCGCGCATACAAGCGGCCGCATTTGCTGCTGCGTAATACTGCCACACATCATCCCTATGGCTATCGGCGTAATCACTGACTCCTTTGACTAAGATGCAAGGAAGATTGTCCCATATCCCTGCTCCTTCCATTTCGAACCCAACAATTTTTTCACGCTTAGCAATCTTGTCACGATCTTTGGCTGACCTCATCACAGTGTCTCCCGACGCCAGTAGGCCGAAATGTACGAAAGATGATGGGACAGGGTCTTCTCGACGACGAAGAATAACGCTATCATCGTTACAGGCATCTCGGGTACAATGACAGCCTCTTCTTCTGTGCTTGTAATCCGCTGTGAATAGTAAATCTTTCTCACTACCCGGGTAAGGTACGTTCAGGCTTCTTCGAATGGTTGCAAGATATTGGCGTTGTTTGTCACTCAACCGGTCGTGCCATGCCCTTAGTTGAGCCAGAAAAGATCGTATCTCCTGGTTGGGTCGTCCCAAATTGGCCTCCAGCGTATCTTTGCGAACAAACCGGTCCGGTAGGCGCTTTCCCAAGTCATACTGTACAATTCCATTGCTGATAATGACGTCTCCGAGAAAAATATCCTTTCTTCCTCGAGTGGACTCCAATTCTCCCACATACGGCACCCCACCGCATACCCCGATTAAAAAAGCCAGTTCAACCCTAGGATAGCTCAATTTGATGTGACTCGCTACGCTGGATGCGATCGCCTTCCCAGGGTCGGGCATGTGCACTAGAACCACATCATATCGGCCCATTCTCCCCAAAGTATACCGATTATAGTCACCCTGCACGGCACCAAATCGGTCATAGTCTCTTGCATCGTAAACAGTATCAAAGAGCGGTTTTACGACCTCCGCCTCCAGAGAAAGGGGACAGAAAATTGCGATTCTAAAATTTTCGCGGCCTGGGTGACTAGTGAAAGCTGCCATTTTCCGGGAGACACCGAGAAGAGAGAGGTACAGAGTGGCTGATCTGTTCCAAGTGGTGCGAATTCGCTCTTATGCGCAACGCCGGCCACTCCGCTAAGCCCTTTCAAGTCTGGCTCATCACACCATTGGGCTATAGATCATCCACTTAGCTGCTCAGGGGCTTTCGTTTGACAGCCCCCCTTAGATTCTTGGCGCAGTTGTTGAAAGCACAGCGAACTGGGACCAGAACCATCATCTCCCATTAGGGTTTACGAAGTTGGTAGCTAGGGAATCATCATGGCGAACTGTGTCCATATCAGAACCTAACCTCCTCGACAAAAGCTGCACTAAGCTTTAAATCTTATAGTGAACCTCTCACTAAACTCACACTAGATTAGCGTGGGTTAGGAGTTCCAACTTTTAGACTTAAGCTCACAGCTGTTCAGTGCTAACTGGTCCTCACTGCAACTCTAGTGTCGCAAGAGATCAAGCTATTATCAATAATTAAATAGATTCAAAGTCTTTCAAGCAAAGACACTGTTCTGTTATCCCAAGGAGGGATCCTCTTGTAGTAAGTACCTAAAGCTAACTTATATGGCTACACTTGGCAGTAAATATCTTTTTTCTAGACATTAAAGTCAGCATTACATGCATTGCATGAGGAACATTGCATGAGGAACATTAACCACTGAAACAGTACATAGCCTAGGTGTCTTAAGCAAACTTAAGTAGACTCGATACTCCCCAAAGGACTATTATAAATGCCCTAGCAAAGTCTGACCGGATTGAGATAGACTCTAAGATCATCTTACTTTGCTAGGGCTAACTCAATCAATACAGCTGGGCTTCGAGGCAGGGATAGAGTCTAAAACTCATTCAAGCACAGCTGCAACATATAGTAGATGTCGCAAGACGGACAACCGAAATTCATAGTCAAGCTGCAAGACTGACGTGGTACAAACGTCCTTCCACGCTTTCCAGAGCAGCAACGTCTTCAGGCCTGTCGAGTTTGATCGTCTCTAGCTGTCTGTCTGACTAGCTTCCTTAACAGCGAGAGAAGATGGATATTTAACTCTTGCATTCCTGATTCCCTCTTATATTTTGCGTACGTCCCCCTGCTTGGCAAGCAATTACTCTTACCGTATCTGGATAAGCTTCATCCGTTGAGCATTGTCCCGCTGGATCTTGACCCAAATAGCCGAGCTGCTTGGAGCTGTCTCTAGCTTTGTTAATATGTGATTCAGAATATGACCGGCGTCGATCTAACCTTTGGGTTATCATCCCCATAGGTATGGTTTTGCCGAAGATTCTGCTTGTCTGGGTCGGATACGTTGTTGATACCTTGGCACTTTTGTGGATCAGCGTCTATCAGCCCGAGATTCGTCACCACTTAGGGTGCTCACACGTCTCTACAACAAGCTTTTCTCAGGATATCATTTGCTAACCTCCAAGATCAAGCACATACGACCACAGGGTGTGGAAAACAGGGCTTCCCGTCCGCTCAGCCGTACTTAAGCCACACGCCGGCCGGTTAGTAGTTGGGTGGGTGACCACCAGCGAATCCCGGCTGTTGTATGTTTTTGTCTCTTTTATTTTGCTTTGATGGTGATGCTCTGATCTTCAGGCCATTCGCCCTCAACCGCACTCTGCCTGAATTATACCTGAAGGCTGTCTAAAACCCAAAAGGTGCCGCCGTCAGCCCAGCCTGTAGCAACAATCAGCGTCATTTTCATCCTGAAGACCCAATTTAGGTTCATCAGGATGCAAAGCAAACCCTACAAGTCTATTAACATCTTATTTTTCATGTTTGAACCTGATGACTTAAGGAGTAAAATTACTCTGGTGGCTGGCTAGGTGTTTATAGGCTTCAAGCTCCTCTTGTAAGCTCTTAGGGACCTTATTAGAAGCTTATCTGCAGTACATGTTGGGGGGGCAGAGCCTGAGTCCCCTTATTCAGTATCTGTATATAGATTGCAACTCATGCCTACTGAGTTAGATTACTAGAGCAGTGACATTCAAACATAGTAATAGATAAGGAAGTGGCTTGGTAATCTAGGGATTCTCCCTTGCTCAAAAGCCTGATCATTTCATTGATTTTCACAGTTAGTTTCTAAGTGGAGGGTGAATTGGATTTCCCTATTAAGCTAAAGCTTATTAGGGGAGTAGGTATTATCCATGACTAGATGAGGTAGCTGGATGATAGGTTAGTGGATGGTGGTAGATGTAAGACAATGCTATCAGCAGTTGATGGTGAATTGAATTCATGGTAGTCACATGAAGGTCTCCTGGGGAAATGTTCATTGATGTAGCAGTAGTGTAGTGCTGGATAGAGATGGTTGGATTCTGTATCTAGGAAATGGATGCTCCAGATTATAATGCCAATACCTGCGAACCGGAGCCGGATGTCTTCATGGATATCTGGCATTGCAATGCCACCGTAAGTATCCATTTCATCTGGCGCATTAGTTCCATCAATGGATGGTAAAAAGACTGGCTTCCACGGGTAGGGTGTCTACTCCGGTGTTTCGGCCAGTGGCGACGGAAATGGCGACGATGAATCCAGCCTCGATGAAACCTTCCTTCGCGGTATCCAAAAGTCCGATGAGAATGGTGCTGTCCGCTTCCAGTCCATTTTCCCCGGACACTACACTGGCCGCGCCACCCACATCTATGGTAAGCCTGACCGACTCCCCGAGCTGATTCGAGATGGACTGGATTTACGGATGGTGTGACCATTTCTGACTCACAACGCAAACAACACCACCGAGCTCGCCAACGGGACGATCTCCGGGCTGCTGAGCACTCATCCCTCGCACATTGGCCGACTCTTCTTCGACCAAGACCTGATCTCCCAGGTTGAGAGTCTCTCCTTGTACACCACTAATACCCAGAAGCTCACCACCAATGCGAACGACGACATCCTCGCAGGCGAGGCAGCCGCCATTGATCCCTTCAAGGAGTATGTCCTGCTGGGCGAAGACGTCTCGGACGGCATTTTCGCCTGGATTTCGGTGGCTATCGATCCCACGGCCGACCGCGAGCTCCGTCCAGCAGCCTACTACCCCTCCGACGGAGGCTTCGAGAACGAGAACAGTGCCATGGGCGGAGGCCCCAATGGTTCTGCTCCCGGGGGTGCAGCTCCGTCCGGTACCTGTGCCCCTATGGAGATGTAATCTGGCCAGATGAGCGTTTGCTTGTGGGTGCTTCGTGTCTCTATTTCTGTGTGACTTGCAGGTACTTCGATACCTTTCTTCTTTTTCTTTTTTGATCTTACTTTCTTTCGGTGTGTGGATTTGTAACTTGGGATACTGTGACGGTCCTAAAATCACATTCTACACACGTATCTTCTGATATTTACCCACCAGATTGTAATTCTCTGTCAATTGTTGCAATCTTAATAAAGTAGACTATATAAACAAAGTGCTCCGCGGCTGTTACTCCTGGTCGGTCGGGGAAGGAGAGAGGAGAGTCGGTCACAGCCAGACATCCAGGCAAAACCTCGAGAAGTCTGGATAGACCTCCAGAGACGACAGCTCATGAGTCATGACCCCTTCTGATCTTGACAGATGCTTTTAGAAAGTAGCACTAACAGCCCCGTAGGGAAGGCCCAAGCGGGTATGGGCGCAGAGGTGGGCTTGCGGCGAACATTGCAAACACTCGCTGTGTCGGCCATGGGGAGTATGGTGCAATTGACCATGCTGTTATTGCTAATGATAAGGGTTGCACTGCCAGATATTCCGATTTGTTGAGGCAATTGTGTGTAGGTAGCCATCAATTTGCAAGTAGGAAACTCGGGATATACCTGACATCCATGCTTCTGGAGCAGGAAGAATCTCAGCTGCGACGATTATGTGCACCCTCATTCTGCCCAAGGAGAACAAGGGATCTGATGGTCTTGCCTGAACTCTACGCGTAACTCGATGTTCAGCCTAGAACACATCTCCCCCGTCATATCGGAGATGAGTCGGTCAAAACGGGCTTATCAAGTAGGATGGAAGACGACCACGCGGCGCATCGGCGATCGTCGGATATATGGACTCATCTTGGCCTAGAGACTCTGGGCTTTGCCACAATGGTGGATCCCCGATTCGCCCCAGTACTGTCATTTTCGCCGTTCATTGGGCTTCAGCTCACTGTGAAACAGCTAGTGACTGGTGCTGATGAGGGCATCTAGACCGAGCTCGGTCCAAGTTCCCTGAAACTGAGCTTCGTCGCCCGACAACCCTCTTTGTCTCATCTATTTCCATATCTGAGTGAACTGATGTCTGCTCAAGGCCGATGCATAGACTAGACCTTCTCGAGGTGGTTATTACCGAGACCGATTGAGAAAGTGGGATGGTTCATATAGCCGCGACAATCGTCCATTTTGAAACAGCCCGCTGGTATGGGTTATAGACTGGTGGGGCGTCAGAGCAGGATAGAAAAGAGGCCAGGGAGGGAGATAATCATGGGGAAGGTTGCTCGGCGCACATATATAATCTCTCTCATTCCTTCTTTCTCTCATTTCAAGCTTCCTTTTGTCATTCATTTTACCTCAACCACTGTTGAATCGCAATGAAGTACATTCCCACGGTAGTTGCTCTGACGGCGGCGCTGGCTCGCCCAGCTACTGCGCACTACATCTTCAGCAAACTTGTGCTGAACGGCGTGGAGTCGCAGGACTGGCAGTACATTCGGCAGACGACTCGGAGTGAATGCTACATGCCCACCAAGTGGACCTCCACTTACGACAATCTGACTCCCAGTGACAGCGATTTCCGCTGTAACCTGGGCTCGTTCAGCAACGCCGCCAAGACCGATGTTGCAGAGGTCGCGGCCGGCGATACGATCGCGATGAAGCTCTTCTACGACGGAAAGATTGCGCATCCCGGACCGGGCCAAGTTTGTAGGGTTGCCCTTCCTGCGGATATCATATTGACGAACCCCAGGCTGCTAACGAGACTTCCCCACAGATATGTCCAAGGCGCCAACTGGGAATGTCCAGGAGTATGAAGGCGATGGCGAATGGTTCAAGATCTGGAAAAAGACCCTGTGTGATGAGAGTGGCGACCTCACCAAGGGTGCCTGGTGCACCTACGGCATGTCGGAGTTTGAGTTCCAGATCCCCGCAGCGACTCCCGCCGGCGAGTATCTCGTTCGTGCTGAACATGTGGGTCTTCATGGCGCGCAAAGCAACGAGGCCGAGTTCTTCTACAGGTAAGCTTGGATGATGACTTCCCCACCAAACAAGCTTTCTAACGTGACCGGCACAGCTGCGCCCAAGTCAAGGTCACCGGCTCCGGCAGTGGGGCCCCGAGCCAGATGTACAAGATTCCCGGTATTTACAACGACAGCATGACCCTTTTCAACGGTCTCAACCTCTGGACAGACTCTGCGGACAAGGTGAAGACGGATATTCTGGACACGCCTATCGGGGATGACGTGTGGAAGGGAGTCAGCTGAGGCACCGCGTCCGTCGCTGTGAGCTCCGCTGCGTCCTCCTCTACTCTGACTGTGGTGCAGATCGCCAGCCAGTGTGTTGCCCAGAACTGAATGCGCGACAGCCTGCTGATGCGAGAGTATTCCTCTCATGGAAGGGGTGTGGAGCGGAGGCCATGGATGGACAGCGTCTGCTTCGATTCTGCTGGTGATGTATTTATTTTCTCGCATTATCGAACATTTATTAGGAATGGTCCACTTGCAATTTAAATCAGTCGGTTCTTATCTATTTGAGTGCATTCCATCGATCCAGTAGTCTACTTCTCAGCAAAAGCCGCGGTGGATGCAACTTTGATCAGCTCCGGATGACTTATGTTGGTGAGTATTCGGAGTTCCCTAGTCCGGATTATATAATATCCATGTATTAAACCACAGTATAACTGCAGCGTCATAGCTCTACCCTTATGAGCAGTTACTGCAGATGGTAACGTGGTAAGCGACAATGGGAGGCCTGATTTCACTAAAGGATGAGCCCTGGGGAGGGCGCTTTTAGTTGCAGATCCTAACACATAAGCACCAGCTTCATTGGAGCTTGTAGGTGCTTGTCAATGGTACAAGAATTATGTACACTTATTATTATTATTACTATTATTAATCAAGTTTAACGTCCCTATAGAGCCTTCTGGCTGACAGACCCATGTGATGCACTTTTTGCTTCGTTGTGTGCCGTTGCTGCCTGGTTATGCTTTAGAGAAAAATTGCATTAATTCACGCATTCTAGAACCCTAAGGATTGCGCTGACTGCAGCTGCAGGGATAAGTTCCTGCAAGGGGAGATCAGCGGTCAGTGCTGGAGCAGGGAAGAATAAACGCATTCTATTCCTAGGACATATTTTTATGTAACCATTACAACATAGACAAAGTACAGTACAGAAACTTTTGTCATCCTGCATCCAACTGAGCGCAGATGCTGAATATCACTGCCATAATGACTACCATCCACTACAAAGTGGAGTCTTATTTAGACCGACAAACCTAGCAAGAATCAGCCATGTTCAACTCACAGACGACAAAGCACTCACCCCTCGATCTGGACCGATGTATACACACTGAAGTCCAGGGCAGCACACTCCAGTCAGACCAGCAATTGTAGCACAGGTCTCCCCTTCTGGATGGCACGCATACTGGCTTGCAGGACTTGGTGCAGCCAGAGCCACGGCAGCGAGAGAGGCAAGCAGGTAAATGAACTTCATTCTGCGAGAATTGTCAGTATCTGCCGAAACATAAAGAGAACATGACCTACTCGAGAGTAATAGTGAAGAATGCTGATGAGGATCTGAGAAGTCGGATGATGAGGATCTGAGAAGTCGAATGAGGAGGGCTGGAGACCAGACTTTATACCCGTCAACTGCAGCGAGGCAAACATGCAATCCATGCATTCCATCCGTGCCTTAGCGACACGAGAGTCTCGTATGTTCTATCCGCCGGGATAATTGCATTTCTTTACGTATTGCATTCCGAAGCGAAGGATAAAAGACAAGGATTTGAGCGATATTCGACAGTCCCTGGCATGGGCCTGGACTTTCATGGACAGGATGCAGCAATAGTGGTCAAGGGCGGTTATAACCGGAATGCTCCTATTCTTAGACCTTAGATTCTGCTAGTTAGGGTGATCTCTTATCTGTCTATACAGTGAATTAAAACTTGTCTGGCTGTATGCATTCAATCATAGCTTCTGAATTATTGAGAAAGGATGATATTGCCGATGCAAAAAAAGAATCGGGGGAAAAAAGAAATGGACTCGCCGGGAATCGAACCCGGGACCTCTCCAAGACCCATTTGCGTATGCGAATGGAGCGTTATACCCCTAAACCACAAGCCCTTCTTATTGGTATTTGCTTTATCTTTAAAAAATATATAGGAGGTTATTTTACAAAAGTACCAGCTAAATGCATCGTGGCGAACGTTGTCTTTGATCCTTGAACTCGGATGTCAGGCTGCCATGCGAGATTGGTGTGCTACTGCTGTCTGTTACTGACACTGTCTCGGAAATTTTCATGGGAATCGAAGTCGAGACCTGCAACTATGGAAGCAAGGGGTGGGATACTGGTTTAGGACCCTGTCAGCTAAGAGCAGTTAGATCGATGTGCAACTTTGCCTCAGTTGGACTGGTCAATGGAGGTAGATTCACGTCGTGAAGCAAATATGGCCTGATGTACCGTTCTTTTTACCTAATCAGTGTAACATGGATTATTGCACCATGGGTTTAGCCAATCAATCCAAAGCGACTATATTTGAATATATTGATTATACATATATACTACACTCCATATGGAAATTTTCCTAGGTATACATCATATCTCGTAATGACAACACAAAACTTCAATTTGGGGTGGTGAGGAAAGACGAGCACCACTACTGTGGCAACTCCTCGATCCTCACCATCAATCCAGGAGGAACCTCTACCTCGTAAAGTTCCTCGACAGTCATATCGTCGGGTGCTTCAACACTGTATCAACTTAGTATGGGTGTAGAAAGACGTCTGGGAGGACGAGGCCTACGTCAAGTACTGCACCGGGGGAGAGGTGTCGCTGTGTTCAAAGGAATCGGGGAAGACGAGGTCTTCGCCTTCGTAGATTTCACGGAGGCTATTTGAAAGGTCAGAATGGAGCTAGAAAGTGATGATGAGCTAACACACTGTTCTGCAAGGGTTTTGCCGTCCCCGAAGCGGGCGTGGGCTTGTTCATTGGTGAAGTAGACGTCGAAGCTCTAGAGACGGTTAGTGAGGTTCCATACTCGACGGGGGTGCTTGACTGACAAGATCCTTGGTCATTGTGGCGGTTGGTGGATGTAGTAGAAGGAATTGATATTTGTCTAGCTAATGAAGTGAGAGATGCGACCGCAGGAATGCCTTTTATACCTGTCTTTAAACCCCGCAAAAGATGACGGATGACATGCAATGGTCATTGCGTCTGGAGATGATCCGGATAAATGGTTTGATGGCACGCAATCAGACGGTTGAGCGATATTCTGTATATGGAGTTGATTGGATATGAGCTTCGGTGGTGAGATCATGGATATTTCATGACGCCTTGTATTGGTCAACGGACAGTGATTTGCTTTGCGGGGAAGGGCTGAGTTGGTGATGATCCACGGGTGGCCTGATGGATGACCCTGAGTGGTGAGATAATCAGCAGATCTGGGGTAATCAGTTGATGTATCAGGATATCTTCAATCAATTGACTTTCTCAGATAGCCATTCTCATCGTTACAGGAGGTGCAATAACATAATTGGTAGTAGACGATCGGCCTCCTAGCAAACTAGACTCACCAAGGTACGATCACCCTACATTATCTGGTTTGTATTTTCCACCAGACTACTGTATTATTTTATGCTGCCTGATTTATTCTAACTCTAGCTTAATTATGCTTATTCATGCCATCAGTGGAACACAGATGCGACTTACCCAAGTCTTAGCAAGGGATAAGCACTCACCATGAGCATTTCAAGCAATGATGATCACCCAATCAGATCCAATCATTCAGTCATATGAAACTAGACAATCTATCCATCTATTTAGTCTGTTCAGCTGAATTAAAATTCGATAGTCAGTGGGTCTGCTCCTATGAGTAAACAAAAAAGGCTGCCAAGGATCGTCTCACAGAAAAAGCAATTATATTCGCAACATCAAACACTTCATCATGCAGCTGCCAACAGATCTGACCGCAATGTTAATCTTAAATCAACGGAAATCCACGTTACTTTTACTTTTTTTCTCTTGATTTTCTCATAAGTCATCATGGATCTCAACTCGCTATCTGCATGGAGCATCCCACTCACACAATGGATTCTTGTCCAGCTCCTGACAGGATGGACAATCGCGTTCACACCGCCATACTCCAAAGTTAGACCGGCTGTCACTGTGATTGTCATCGCACTCGCCTACTCCTTCCAGACTCAAGTCCGGCAAACTTTCGCAGAGACTCGCGCCCGTGGACCCTTAGCAGCTATGTGCTGGGTGAATGTGCTCAATGCGATCGACCTGTTGATGTTGAGTCGGGTCTCGTTCGACCAGCAGGTCGTCTGGAAGACGAAACTCCGAGGAAAGACTGCGAACGCAAACAGCCTTTGGAGAAGACTCATCTGGTCCGTCGAAATGGCCTTCAACTACCGACGCGTCAATACCCCGTGGCAGATCCATGCTGTCCCCGCGTTCGACAAGCACGACGCCGGATACGTCCCGGACAAGTGGGACTACGTGCGATGGTGTGCGGTCAAAGTATGCGGTTCGCTGCTTGTGTTGCATTTCTGCACCATCGATGCAGGGGATACGCATCTTGTGGGTATGATTTCCGAGATTTCAGACTCAAAGAAGGTGTTACTACCTACTTGGGAGGAATGGACGGCGCGTCGCGCCATCGTCCAAATACTATTCACCATCTCTTTTGGATTTGTCATCCGAGCGGCTATCCTGGGAATGTATAACCTCCTCGCCATGTTCTTCGTGGCGGTGGGGGCGTACGAGCCCGTCGAGTGGCCGCCGATCTTCGGCTCCTTGAGCGATATGCACTCGTTGACGCGAGTTTGGGGGTGAGTATTCATTTTTCCGGTATGACTACATACTAATCGATGTAGAATCGCCTGGCATCAGATCCTGCGCAAGCTGGTCACATCCAACGCGGATTTCCTGCTTTTCGACGTCCTGCGGCTCCCGCAGGGGATCGTCGCCAGGACTCTCCGGCTGATCATGGCGTTTGCCACGTCTGGGTTAGTCCACTTTCTCATGGATCTGGGCTTCGGGGTATCTCTGGACCAGAGTGGAGCGCTGTGGTTCTTCTGTCTGCAGATTCCGGGCATCATGATGGAAGATTTGGTGTGGTGGAGTTGCCATGGGATGATCAAGGGGATGAATAACCGTTTGAGAAAGGCTATCGGATATGTCTGGGTCGGCCTTTTCTTTCTATGGACAGCCCCCGTCTGGCTGAACCCGATTATCCTGCGGTTGTACCAGGATGGTCAGAGAATACCGTCTCCGTTTTTGGTGTTCAAGGGAGTCCTATTCTCATGAATGGTAACACGTCGGTATGCGGTCTGGATACTATTTCTTTGCTTTGGCGCAGTCTGCCTCTACACCGAAGACCATCAGCTCTAGAGATATCCCATCACCAGTGTCAATGACAATAGGAAGATAGACAACGCTCCACGGTCGGCGAATTACTTGATGAGAACAGCCAGATACTTGTATACGACCCGCCAGTAAAGGCCTCGGATAAGATATGCAAGTGATCATTCAACCGAAGCGTCGTTGGTCTTCTAAGGCTAGTCACTGCCTTCGTGAGTCCAGTAGTACCGAATCGAAGGAGACCATAATCGCTCTACACTCCTATACCTAATTCCACACATCCAGTCAACTCTACGATGTAGCGGAATCATAGGCTACTCGATCTTCAAGCAGGACGAGATGGCCTACTCTGGTAGTCGATTACATGAGGCTCAATACAGTTTCACCTTTAATTAGAAAGGTCAGAGGTGGAGAAGGTCGCCGGAGCTTAACCTGTGCGGTTCGAGTCGGACTCGGATGGGTCCTCAACTAAAACTCTTGTCTACGTTCCAGTCCCGCTTCGGATTGCTTGGTTCAGTGACACTTAAGGAGCTGATGACAGTAGATGCACCTAGGATTCTCAAGTACTGTATATTGCGAAGATGGCTATACCAGGAGCAGAAGTATCGCATAATGATTGTGCGCGTGCAAGTGACTCATTGAGAGTGCAAATCCAAGATGGAAAGGTTCCGGAGTACGGGTTACGGACAGTGTGAAAACTTTAATCGAGATCAGTCTAGAATAGCCTCAGGGCTGAGTCTGAATCGGAATGAACCGTTGCTGACCATCTCCACTCGAGTTGTAGTGTCAAATGTGTGCACATGCCAAAGCTGTGATAACCAGTAAACTTGTCTCCTGCAAATCATATGACAGCCCGTTAGACTTATTGCTGCCGTGTTGAATGCATTAATATCATCAGGCACAGCCTCAGCCTCATGCTCCAGGCGTCAATGCAGAGAAACGGCGCAAGGCTGCACAGGGCTCGCTAAAGGAACCATAAATTAGGAAAGGGATACGAGGAGAAAGGCACTAAATTTTAGCTCTGCGCAGAGCTGAAAGGAAAATCCTCCCCGAAAAGGAAAATACGGAAGAAGGTTGAGGCTATCCGCTAATTAGCCCCGTCCGTTCCAAAGGTCCATCGATACCCATACGAACTCATCTCCACTCATCTCCATTATCACGATGTTTACTTTTCTACTATTCCTGTCAGGCAGAAATCTCGCAAATCAGATACCACCAGATCCCGTTCCTAAAGGTTCTGCTCTGTCGATCTACGGAATACGAGCAGGCGCTTCCTGTGGCGCTTTGTCTCTGACCAGTCAACAACGGCAAGGCACTTTTCTTCCAGCGTGATTGGAAGGCCAAGCGAGAGGAATGAATGGCGCGACACGAGCTTAGCTCAAGCAATAGTCATGAGCTTGGGTTGAAGGCTATTAAATACAGCCTGCGACGCCGCAACTGCACGCCTACCTCACAGTCAAAATCTCAAAAGACCAGAGCAGCTAGTTCGCAAATACCACCATGCTCCTCCCGGCCTTCGTCCCCCTCGCCCTCCTGGGCACATCTTTCGTCTTCGCCGTCATCGAGCTCGGCCTCGGCGGCCACGTCGCCTCCTTCTATACCGGCTCCCACAAAACCCTCGTCTACGACCCCAACAGTGCCTGGGGTTACTCCTACCAGACCGTCAACCTCACCGTCCCCGCCATCCTCGCTTTCCTGATCTTCACCGCCGTCTGGACCATGCTCGTCTCTCTCGCCGCGTTCCTTCTTCCCTTCTTCTTGCGCGCCAAGGCCGCCCCCGGAACACGACTCAACACGATCATCACGGGCGCGCTGTGCGGCGTCTACTTTGCGACGATGGTGTTCTGGCTGGCATGCTTTGCGGACATCGCAGCCGAGCTGGACGGGTTGGGCGCTTCCTCCAATTACTATAATGCGGTGATGGCGTTTGCGGTGCTCTTGTGGTATGTTTATTTCCCACATCCGTTTAATCCCCCCCTAAGTTGACGTGACTAATGCGAGTGCGCAGGCTGCTCTTCGTCGCGCTCTTCGTCATCGTTGTTCTTGCCATGTGTGGGGTTCTGGAGAGTGACGGCCCCGGGTACGCAGGCATGAGGAAGAGGGAGATGGCTGCGACCGAGGGAACCCAGATGCAGACAGTCGAGGTTGCATAGGTATGATGTCGATGCCCCTGGAGAGCAGCAGTGGATTGCATCATGATAATCCAGCTTGCTTGTCACTGGGAGATGAGAGAAAAGTGGATGGGACGGGGATGATGTCGACGGATGATACCACCATATACCCATCCTTAATTTAATACTTCTGATATCCAATCAATCTATTTCTTGCACTCATTTGCATATGCATCCTCGTTGTCAATGATTATGCTTCTGCTCAAGCTACAGCTTCGGACTGTGCCACGCATTGCGTTTATCCGGCCGTGCAAGAACATATCTTCCAATCGACTAACGAGGATGTTATCGGGCAGATTCAGATTTAGGAGATCGCCCGCCAAACGGGTGCAGTCTGCCATGGAATCCACGGGGTTTCCGCCCGTGATCCAAATGCTGGCGGCTCCTCGAAACTTGGAGGAAGGCTGCTGCTGTGGGAACTCCGCCTCCAGGAACGAGATGTGAAATCGAGATTCTTCACTCAGAAACCCAAGGACAGAAGTACGTGTGCCGTGCCATGGGGGATACGATTCAGCACAGATTTGTTCTTTGCTTCTGCCAGACGTTTTCCAGCAAGATGTTCCTTTTCGTGATCGAGCAGCCTCCCGGTTTCGGTGTGGCGTACTGATGTGGTACCTTCCTCCATCTTATTGCAGATGAGGACGAGGAGAGCGGTCCTTGATATCAACGTATCGAGTCGTTGTGTTGAGCCAGGATGTAGTCTATCAGACCAGTGAAATCAACAATGCGACAAACATAGCCCTCATCCGTTATTGTTATTCGATATCCCGACCACAATAACGATCGATAGTATGAAGATCACCAGATTGACCTGTTCCATTAGCCGACTTTCACCCAGGCAGAAGGAAGCATACCTACCAGACCAATAAAAATCCCTATCCAGTTTAGCTCCCAACCCCCTGCATTGACCTTCCCATGAGCTACAGCGCTCTGCTGTCTCCAAAACCGATGCGCTCCTATCAGAGCGATCAGAATGGCAATCACATGACAGGTAACCGCAAGAGGCATCCCAGCTGTATAGTAACTCAGACGAGCAACGTCAGCGGTCGTGCTCTGCAGACGGAACAGCTGAGCGATCAACACACCCTGCATGGCAACGGTGATCGAGGTACGGATATACGCCAAGAATGTCCGTTCCAACGCTAGATGCTGTTAGTCTTCGAATTGCTTTTTGCGGTTTGCGGTCGCTTAATGCCATTTCTCTGATCCGACTCAATAGACGGAAAATAAATGGTCCTTGAAAATAAACTCCATCCAATACCATAAATCAGAAATAAGCATACGTACCAAAATGGTCACGGTTGCTCTTTTGTGGCACCGTCAAAGAAATGTGATTTGCCCAGAACCGTTGAATGCAGCCCAAGACCCCCTTGCGTGGCTGCCGACTGGAGCTGCTCCGGGATACCGTGCGACGAGTCGTGACTCGGTATTCCCCCGAGGATAACGATCCCGAGGAGAGATCTTCCAGCTGGTCATCCTGAGTCGGAATTTGTTGGAGTTCGACCCAGTCTCTCTCGTCTATGCCACGGCCGGACAGTCGCGAGGCCTCACTCTCGGCCGGCGACTGCGATCTGGACTGGTGCGTGGGGGACACGGAGGAGATTGGGGAGGAGGGTCCAGCTGAGGGCTCAGCGACAGGCGCATGCTGGGCAGAAGGGTCTGCCATGATTGTCAGGAAAGATGAAGAGGCTTATGCGATGTTGTCATTGCGGGCTTGGATGATGCGATGGGGGAGGAGAATGAGTGGTGGGTTGTGTTTGGGGTAAAGAGCGAGCTAAGTACTAGGCCCCGTCTCTGTTTGGGTCGGCGAATCTGGCCGGTTCCAGGCAATAAGGCACGTTCCTTAATCGCCGATCTATTTTACCCCAGTTCCCACAATTAACTTGGCAGTCGATATCAAGTGTTTCTCTGGTCATATCGGCGTTTGTACAAAATGCGGTGTAGATACTCTACGATCATGTCCACAAGTTAACTGCAGGAATGCTGCCAATGGATACCCGAGTGTTGCGTCTACATTTGACAGGTCAAGCCACGGCTGTCCTCCTTGCAGAGACACATGGAATTGCCCTGACACATGGAACTGGCCTGAATGAAGTCACAAACGAAATGCTGAGCCTGCCCTGATCCATATCTCTTTTAACTACTGCAGGAAATGCCATGCTTACGGTCACGTCACGGTGGCGGAAAACGTTCCGTCTCCGGAAACGGAAAATTCTTGACGCTGCTGGTTGCATGTGGAAATAGGAGACAGTAGAAGATCTGCAAAAATAAATAAGGCGAGGATAGAAATGACTCCATGCAAATATAGACGAGATCAAATATACAGAGTAGATGGGTAAAAAGATGGAGAGAAAAAGAAATCTCCCCGACAGGGAGTCGAACCCTGGTCTCCCGCGCTCGTTCTCTATGAGTGACAAGCGGAAATCATGACCGTTAGACCATCGAGGATTTCTTGGTAGGCTCTGCAGTTTTGGAACTTATAAAGCAGAATCATCCAGGCAGAGGGATCCAGAGACAATGACCATTGTTTTGGTACTCCCTGCTCGCAGAAAGCCAAAGCCCTTGTTTGTTCCATCTCATAGAACATCCCTAGATCTATGTCTACCCATTTACGCACGGAAAAGCGCCAAAGTATTCGCTGGCGTCGCTTACTGGTTACCAACCACCACATGGCCAGGCCACCGCATTCCCATTATATATTCCCGCCTAGGCTTTCCATCCCGATCATGGAATTTCAACCACCCCGACTGCTGCTCGTCAAACACACCTCCCTTTAGGTGAAAACTCTTCAAACAGCGCTGCCTGAGAAACGCCTTCCGGGGGAAATTAGGCTGTTTTGGTCTTAATTGGACTGATCGGCCAGTACATTCGTCAACTGGTTTGCGGCGGTATATGCCTTCCACAAAGAGCAAAGTGCCTGATTACAAGAGTAGTCTGAATTCGGACTATCAGAGTTGGCTATCGATACAAAATTCAAGCGTCGATTTCTCCCCGGATAGGTGCAGGTCATCATATTATTATTGCTCTATCACAGTCACAGTGGAGGCAACCACCTGGGTCTCTCTGATCCCCACCAGGAGCATCGATAAATCGTTCCATGCAGGGAGTCCTTTGTTTCTAGCTTAAACGGTACGACTCCCAGCCCGCCGACAATCCCCTCTGGATCATCATGCGGGGGCACCTGCACTACAAACTTCGAGGCCCTGATCTTTGTCAAAGGCCTCAGGAGAGTTAGCAGAGGAAGCGGCTTGTACAATGTTCCCATGTCAAGTGAGCGTAAGGTGACGATAAGTTCCTCCAACGCCTCAATACCGGCAAGGACAGCGCATACCTCCTCCCAGGAGGAGAGAACATTAGCGACGATGGCCCGATCCTCAAAAGCTTGGATATCAAGCCGTATATACCGTATTGATGCGAGTCGACGAGGAACCATACACAGTGGCAATGCTTGAATCGTAAGCGGGCTATCAAAGTGGAATCTATTCTCTTCGTAGAGGAGACCAATCGCCTCGGTGTACCTGTACAGTCAATGAGACCGCTGCCTACTAGCCTAAGTCAATGCTTACACTCTGCGACAGCTGCAAAGCAGCGGTAATATCTGGTCCTGATGGGGGTTTTCGCCGGGCAATCGCCTTGCCACCGTGCCGTCGTCGGCCCAAGGAGGGTAACAGGAGCTGTGAATATCACTTTGCATATCCGCCTGCGGATTTAGATCCCTGCACGGCATGCTGCAGAGTCTCCGATGGGTTCGCCGGACATGAAGCGCACTTGAAGGCACAAGGATCTCGCGATATATCATGCAGCGGATCTCAGGCGCCAGTTTTGTAAAAAATAGGGACTGGAGCTGGTCGTGAGATCGTTGCTGGACATTCTCCTGCTGCGGCGGCAGAGTAAGGGTCAGAGAGCGGCGAGAGCGTGACAGAGCGACTGGTGGACGGCCACCCTTCTTAAGGATTTTCTTCAGAATCTCCGTCGGCTGAAGCACATACCAGAGGCCAGTGAAGATTAAGGACACTGCCCAGACGAACCACAAGCCGATTATAAAGAGGGCGATGAGGAGAGTCTCCGCTATTTTTTCTGCGACGGACCTGATGCTCATCCTTAGTTACAACTTATCGCTATTATTGCCAGGGCCAGTTCTTGTCGATATGATAGATTCTCAGCGACATAGGTTTGTGATTATAATAAGAACTGACCAGGCTACTGGAAATCAGCCTGGGATTAGCCTCGTATCCTTGCCTCGTGTTGGCCTTGGCGGTAGCCTTAGCCGTCTGCGTCCCAGTCGGTGCAGAATATCGGAAGCGCGATCACGTTTTGGTTAAAGCATCTATTCCTATAAGCAGAAGATGAGACATTCCTCCACGTGTTGTTAGAACGAAGAGCCAAGCTCTCCCACAAGCCGAGTCACCAATCTGACTCAAGACCGTAGAGAAGAGGCCAGATAACAACATCAACATGGAGAAAAATGAAATCCCGCCCCTCTAAATCCAATCTATCGACATAATGTTCCCAAAACACCTGATAGCATTTCTACTATTCAGCATCAGTATCATCGCGCATGCATCTCCATGCGCCAGCGCAGTCCAAAAACCTCCCAGCGTCATCATCTCCCGGCCCTCCTTCCTCAACATAACCCACCTGCTCGCCCACAAACACATTGACACCCCCAAATATCAATATCAATATCAATATCAGCCCATCAACTACAACACCTACAAACGCGGCGACACAACCTTCCACAGCTTCGCCTTCTCCCTCCAGGAAGAATGGCAGTTTGCTCTACGGGGGTATTACAATCTCGCGCGATTCACTGCAGAGTCCAGCGGCGTTAGCCTCACACCAGGCTTGATCTGGGTCCAGGAGGATCAGCTCTGCGTTCGTCTTGTTACTGGGACGCCTCGTGAGCCCCAGATGAGCACTTTTAGTCTGGGGACTGTGAAGTTGGGGAAGTGGCATGTGGTGTCTGTTCTGGCGAAGTGGGGGGTTGAGGGGAACGGGGATCTCCAGTTGTGGGTTGATGGGGAGAAGGTACTGGAGAAGACGGGGGTAGATACGATTATGGAAGATGGGAAGGTGTATCGGTTTGAGAGTTGTGGGTTGGGGACGTGTTTGGGGGTGTAGATTGTCTTCTGATTCTGTAGAAGGGTCTGATTGTTACTGGATATGTACTAATATCGGTGGAGATGCATTTCGGTATCATAAAGGAGCCATTCGTTTAGGGAATCAATGATAGGGGTAAGTACTTTTGTCCTCAGAGAAGCACTCATTGTGCAGAAACCAGAAAGACTGGTATTCAGGCAGACGAAATAATGACAGCCAAGCCATATGTTAAAGATTGGAGATGATGAGATGATCATCACCGAGTCACCTAAACCTTACTATCTTCATACCGCGCCAGGCTATTCCGTGCCGTCGCATTGAGAACATAAAACGGCAGCATGGGCTGTGCTGTTTCAGGCGACAGCTGCGGATCGATGATTTCCCGCTGGCGAGGTAAGGACACGCTCATCTGGTCATGTCTTTCCAACGGAGCAATAATCGAAGTGGACATATTCGGCATTGGAGAAAGATGCGGCGTGCTAGGTCTGAAGAGCGGGTGGATGTTCTTTTCAATAGCCTCGAGGAGCGACCCGCGATGGGCTGGGGCGGAAGTCGGCGTGATGAAGTCCGCACTATCCTCGTTGCTGGATTCAGGGCACCGAATGACGGTGTCGATGGATGGGGTCGATTGGAGCGACTTTTCCCTGCTGCGAGTCTGCAGAAAGAGCGGCTCGGGTTCTTTGCAGGTGTAGTAGTTTGGGAGTGGGGAGCGGAGGATGCTTGTTCTGACGCTCATCTCGCTCTGAGGGGATGGTAAGGGCTCGAGGAATGAGGGGACTGGTGATAGGAGGGGGTTTCTCCACTGTGGACTTTGTGGTGAGATGAGGTTGGTCGTTGAAAAGACTGATTCGGCTGTGCGGCCGATATCTATGGGTGGATTGGACACTCGACAGGAATGGTTGTCGAGGATGTTGGAGAGGACGAACGAGAGGGCGCAGAGAAATCCTTGACAGTATGCTGAGATCGTCCATACGACGGCGTGGGCTATGTTCATAGAGAGCCACACGCTGCTGGATGAACTCTTTGGACTGTTGAAGTAGAGATGTCTTACCCTCTCACCACTGATGATGCCGAGATTGATGAAGATAATTAGACTGAAGAGAGCTCGAGCTCGGATTTTCCACAGGGTCCATTCTGTCGCTTGAGATTCGCTCTCAAGGAATAATCGGTAGGATAGAAGACCAACAAGTATGAAATTGACCGCTGTAAGAGAAACGTTACTCCAGTTGGTAGGGTTGGGTTCATTTGATGGGCTCTCTTGAAGCATGTTGGATGTAACGGAGATAACAAGGTCAACGAGAACGGAAAAGGCCGTGATACTGCCTATGAGGCAGACAAGCATGGTTCTTCCCATGCTCAATGCGAGGTTTGTATAATAGGATACCGAGAGTAAGCAATGTGAGCAATGGACGATGGATAGAAATCTATGATGAACTCCAGATTGAGAAAGACTGGGATGAGATGCTGGGAATCAATGGGCTGGCATCGGCATGATCATAGGCTTTTCAATAACTCGCGATATTAAGAAATCAAAATAAGTTTGCAAGTCGGAGAAAGGGGATCAATGACGACTAGACTACATCGCATCAAAATCTAATCAGACTCGAATTGGGGGAGAGCGAAGGCAGCTTTGAATTCCAATTAAAGGTAGTCGGTCTATATAGACTAAGATGGACGAAACTTTCTGTTCGTCTCCCCAGTCGTCCACCTTCATTGGAGTGTTATGTTATGCTGGTCCAGACTCCAGTTCCACCTGAAATCGGAGTTCCTGAATTTGATAGAGACCACACGGTTGGGGTTGCATATTCCCTGATTGACCTTCAACGGCCTGGTGGGCAGCAGCCAGTGAGAAGAGCCAACGGGCAGCCCGGATCATGAATCAGGGCAGAAATTGGATCCTTCAAGACCGAGTCCAATCGGGTCTGCTGCCTATTCCTTAGTGTCTTCCTTAGTCTCTCGTTAGCTTTGCTTTGTGGGGTCAATGGGAAGAAAACTCGCCAAATGCCTGGTTTTGCTGTTGGGCATGCATTTCATTGCTACTATTAAGACTGTCGCTGGAGACGATGAACTCCGAAGTCTTTCAGGAACACTGCATGTTCTCTTTTCTCCGGGAATCTACGTCTCTAGGCCTCTGCTGATCTCCGAGATCAGTCGTCTTCTCCCAGAGCAGTAAGTGCGTGATCCAGCTGCTTCTAATCATTATCCACTGGCTTTTAGTGCGCACAAACATGACGGAAAATGATGTAATGATTATGGGGAAATGGAGCCATAATAAGGTTAACACTCCCATCTCAGGTCAAATGTATCCAAAGAACCAGTCATTCATTGTGATGATACACCAATAGCTAACTAACAGATGCTATAGTTTACTCAACTCGACAGCATGGAAGTGGCAATCGTACTTTATGAACGCAGGGTAATACAAGCTTCTCAATTTACTATTGCTCTCCGTGTACCTCGTCCCGGCGGATACACCGAATATTGACAACTCGTTGACGAGATACAATCCCCGAATTTTACCTCCTTGGAGGTTCGATAGTATATTTTACACGAATTAGATAATACGCCTTCTAATATACTAATCTACTTCCGCTAAACAGCAATATCCGTGAAACATGCAAGCAAAAATGGAACAGAAGCACATCACTACATACAAGAAAGAAATAACTGTACAGACAGCGAAAGAGAGGAGATTCATCCATTCCAATTAGTCCTACCGATCAATTCTTCGAATCCATCAAATACTTGACCCCCGAATCAATCATCCACCACGCCGTCAACTCATGCAACCACTTGCCCACCGCAGTCTCCAACGGCATCACTCCCTTCTCCCCCTTCGGCTTCCACATCACCGTTTCATTCATAAAGACCATCTGATCGTCTTTCTCCGTAATCGAAATCACCAATCGACCCCGAACAGGTCCCATCGGCTTAAATTCAAACTCCACTTTCCCCGGCGTCCGCAGAATGGCCCGGTAACCGCCGCAGACGAGATCCCCCTCCTTGAAATCCAGGCGCTCGATATTTGAAGCCTGAAAACTGGGCTTTTCTTCCTCTGTGCTCATCGATCGCAGGATATATGCTTGCGGCAAACTCGCGAACCGGCTCATATTCCGCCGCAGGAGGCGCGTGAGCAGTTCTTCAGTCGGCAGAGCGGGGAGTTTTTCGCGTGGCACAGATATCGAGGCCGCGTCGTAGACTGCCACTGTCTGCTCCGTGAAGACCTCTTCGGGTGCGGTGGTGATATTGGGGGATATTGAGCGCGGAAGATGCCCGTGTTGCGCTTTCGTTGTGATGCGGGATTTGAGGTTCCGGCGGAAGAGGTAGACTCCCACGGCGGTGGTGCCGAGGATGGCGGAGGTGATGGGAATGAGAGCTTTCATGTTGGGATGCGACTCTGGCTGGTGAAGAGAATAGAATATTTGCGACAGTGGGCGAGCTCGTTTGATTTAAATAGGACGGAAATGCCATCGTCACGAGTCCGAATACGAGATCTGGATGGCGGCATGACCCACTCACATTCTTGACTCTATTGTTACGCTGCGAATGATTGGCCCATTTTTAAGGCCAAGACGAAGCCAGGGACTGATTTATGTCCATAAGCAGGCACAAGTAATGCATAACACTATGAAGATGCATATGACAACCCAGATTCATTTCAATAAGAAAGCGGATGTGCAGATGATGAAGCTTAAATAATCTCAAAGTAGTACGGGGGATGATCAGAACTGTTAAAGAAATGATCACAGGATATACATAACCGACCTCATGACAAGGATAAAGAAAAAAGAAGATAAGAAAATCCTTAACAATATTACTAGTGGCTCTGAAAAATTTAAAAACCAGAGAATGATAGGAACATGTCTGAAACCTGATTCCTTTGCTGAGGATCTTAAGCATACAAGATGACTCTGTGTTTCATAATCTTATCTTCTTACCATTACCCTGCACCGCATAGAAGTTACTTTAGCCCTATTTGCTGCCTTACCTAGAGGGGTGCAGTATAGGTGCATTAAATTAAACTCACTTAGCATTCACATTGCAGATAGTCCCTCTACTCTTCCTGTAATCTCTAGCTACAATAGAAAACATAGAAGAGCTTATTTTAAGGGGCACTTAGTGAATATCTCTCATCATTTTTGCCCATTATTTTGAGAGGAGAAGCAAGCTTACTGTAACTTAAAGCCTATATGTAAGACTTAGTGAATGTAATATGGCTTATAGCCTTGTTCCAAGGTAAAACTGTGAAAGTGAGAAGGAAATCAAAGCATAAACATGCAACTCCTCAGTGAATTTATCTTCTCTCTGAGAATCATTATTCTTCTCACCTTCCATCACATACATGTCTTAGTTCTCCTGCTCTATAAAACAGCAACAGATTGCAACGTACCTATACAAGCAATATGCCCAGCCCCACAATTAACTCCTCCAAGTTGCTCCTTCTGCCAGCTGAGATCATCCAGATCATAGTGGATTACCTGTGGCCCATCGAAACCATAGCGCTTCTCATGGCAGCCCCAAAGCTGGCCCATCTTGTGACCGATAAGGAACTAGGTTATCAAGACAGATGGGGCTACACCATATTGCACCAGGCCGTTGATAAGAATGCTGAAGCAATCGTGAACCTCATTGCCAGACGTTGTGCTCAGGGTCAGGTGGCCAATTACCAGGGCTATACACCCTTGCATCTTGCTATTTCTGGAGGTCGCATCGAAATTACTAGAATGCTCGTCAATGCTGGTTTTGACTTGTCGGCCAAGGATCTAGGTGGAAGAACTCCGCTTCATTGGGCCTGCTCTGAAAGCTCCAGGGACAGCAACATTGCTGAAATGGTCGAGCACATGCTTGCTAAGGGGGCCGAACCTTCGGTTGTCGGAAAATTCAAGGAAACCCTTCTACACGTGATTCTTGAGGATAACTTGAAACCCAATCTCACCGTCGTCCAGCTGGTAATCGATGCTGGAGTCGATGTCAACGCCTTGGACATTGATGAGTTTTCGCCTCTCTGGTGGTCTGTCACCAATGGTCATGAAAGTGCCTTCGAACTTCTTCTTGCTCATGGAGCGGACCCTCACATATGCTACTTCGATGGAACAATTCTACATGCGGCGGTTGAGTACGAACGAGAGACCTTGCTGAAACGCGCCGTGGAGCTCGGTGTTGATCTATCAGTGCGGGAAAACGAAGCTGGCGAGACCGCATTGATGATAGCTACTCGTTGTGGGTTTGACAACTTTGCTCAGATACTCAGGGATGCAGGCGCTGAGAAATGAATACTGCAATTTATTCCTTTTCATACGCTCTCTTCCTGGGAAATTGCAACAAGAGTCGACATGTCGACGTTCTGAGAACGTTTTTGCTATCTTTGCGATGACCTTCAGGTGACTGCACAAAGTATGCGACGGCCACTCATTAGACTTGACTCCTACTACAGTATTGGCTCATCTGGCAGTCTTTGATAAACGGTGACAGAAGGACCAAATAGGAATCAATCCATTCAAAATATGATCTATTCCAAGGCTCATCCCCGAGAACACGAGCCACGATACATTTGTAGATATATTGAAACGACTTTTCAACCAAAGACTATGTCCTTAAAGCTAAAATGCATCTTCAGTTCAAGCATGAGCAGAAAATGTGTGTTTCTATCGCAGCCTTAGTTTGCAACACCCCTCTCTTCGCATTGGTGGCAAAGGAGTAGTGATCGTCTCGTTGTTCGACCACTTGAGCCACCCTCGAATCCATGGCCTCCTTTGCAGAAATAGTGGTGACAAGATTGCAGAGTGATTGATGGAACATTGCAGGATTGTTTTGCCCCGTGACCCTCCTCTTTCCCTTTCAGGGGAGGGAAGACCATCTAAATGGTCCCCATGTTCTTACAACGCCAGCGAGTGCCAAGTGGATAGCCAGACAGGAGCCATTTCTGCTGACGCTGGTCATGGTTAGGGCTTATATGGTCACCAGTCTTCGATCCATGGGAAGTTGAATATCCAGACTCGTGGGCTCCTGCATATTTCCTGCGCTTCGCTCTGTCGGCATTGATTTTCTTGAGGGCCCACACTCCTTATTCCTCAAGGAAATCGTCTTTGTTACTCAGTACCATAGACGTTAGTTACATTTAGCTTCCATCAGAATGCCTTGGCCAAGTCTACAACACCACGCGATATTTCCGATACGGAAGTTACTGCAACAGAATAGTCAACGTTGAAGAAACAGGATAATGCAAAAGCAGAAAAGTATACGATTTCATCATGGTCCCAGACCTTCAGGAAGTGCAAAGCATTAACTCGTTATACTTTCTGGCATTATTGGGAAACAAGGACGCAGATTCCAATGGTCTTCATGAGCAATATGGAGGAGACGGGCAAACTGCACACCAGCCCTAGTCCTATGCCGATAACATCTTCTCGAGGCAATATCTTCTGCACGGGATAATGTTGTCACGAGACATGTCCGAGCACTGCAGCAATGAGAGTATACAATCAACTCGGGCCGCGTGAGACACGGTGCAGGTGGTTATATTAGGGCGGCAATCGGATACTATCCCGAGCTCAATTGAGAAACGTCCACCATACCACAGAGCTGTCATCTCATGATGCTGTCTAGATCCACCATGAATTAATAGCTCCAGGACACAATGTGAGCAAGACATCTTGCATGAAAATCACTAGATCGAAAGCTCCATGCCTTCTAAAAGTCGATGTACTCGGTTCTGGGGTGACTACACATATTAAACGAAAGTACAAGAATAGATGAATATAAGGGTATCCGTAGTATTCGGAGTGCTCTGAGTAGCTATAAGTGTGCCAAATATAAACCCACTTGACTAAGGTGTCCAGGACCACCGTTTCTATCTGGCAGGAATGGTAATGCAGTGAATGTCCACCAAAGTGGCAGAGAATATGACCCCAATAACCAATAGGAAACAGCTGCCTCTTTTTCTCCCTTTATGATCTCGGGTAAAACAGTACCGAGTAAGTGAACCTTTGTATTCGGCAAATTGACATCGGGCTAAGTCCGCCGGGATGTCTCATCTGGGGCAGATGAAACACAAGACTCCCTTGGCAGTCGTCCGGGGGCTTGGCACGGAGACATTCCTTCGTCTTTCATGACTCTATGAATGGATCATCTAAGTAATGCCAAGGACCTGCTTGATTGTTCTTGTCCTGATGTGTCAACTGATTTAGTTGACCTCTAATAAAACGATCTCTTTGGGTGACCGGACTGTGTTCGGCTGGTGTTCCGGAACTGAAGTATCTACTTGAATAGTTGTACTCCATATGGTGCTATGTGTATCCTCCACGAGAAACCAAGCTACATAAATCTTGGGTATCCCATCCCAGACAGGAAGGGTCTGCTGCTGCACAGCCTCTGCGCTAGAACAGTCCAGAGTATGGGCCAGTGAAACATCGTCCCACCGCCAAGAGATTATAAGTGCGCCAAGCTAATCATGCTTAATATTGGTTTACTGGGTTTGACGGAGCGAAATCCAGTTGTTATTCGAAGCTGTCGACTAGGAAGTGCCAGTGTACATTCTGCCCTGCATACTCCACGTCTCTTGCATATTTCCCCGAGTTCCCAAGAGTTGGGGAGTGTGCAGAAGTGCTCCTGGAAAAAGGTTGCATAACCGTCTCCAGTGATCGTCTTCAAACCATGCACAATACGAGTCAGAATCAACATGCTCCACCAATGAGGGACTTTTGGGTGATTAAGTCCTCCAACGAGTGAGACTAATATGCTTTAATGCTGGCTATATGGATCCCTGATTCATTAATCACAGACAATACGGGTCCCCGACTCCCCTGACTCAGGTGACAGTTCCCAACTGCTTTTCCGCCGGTGGACGCCATGAGTGCTTGGCGTCATGGACCAGGTCACTGGAAGCATTGCTGTCAATGGCGGAAATGGGTTTACCGCCGTTTCATTTGATATTTGCTTCATTAAATGTAGAGGACCCGGCGCGGTGAGACATACCAAGAATGTCATATTATCTCACTCTCGGGATACCCGGAGGCCTGACAGTATAAATTCAGCTCCTCTACCACCGTTGTCCTCATAAGTACGCAACACTCATCAACACTTCAGACAAGCAAATCCTCAGACTCAATCATTCACAATGTATCAGCCTCTTCTTCTCCTCCCTCTTCTCCTCACCTCGGCCTTTGCCACCCCCCATGATCCTACCACCCATCAGGCTCTCGACAAGCGCGCCTCTTTCCCCATCCCATCCTCCAAGGGCAGCGTGACCTACTCCTCCGCCAAGTCCATCAGCGGCACCTTTGACGGCGGTCTGAAGACCTATGGCCGTGGCGTCAAGTGCACCGGCCAGAAGGAAGGCGGCGACAAGGACGCCGTCTTCATCCTTGAGGATGGCGCCACGCTCAAGAACGCCATTATCGGCGCCGACCAGATCGAGGGTGTCCACTGCATGGGCTCCTGCACCATCCAGAACGTCTGGTGGACTGATGTCTGCGAGGGTACGCCATTTCCCCTTTTCCACTCTCCCTCACAAAACCCCACTGACTTGATTTAGATGCTCTCACCCTCAAGGGCAGTGGCAGCGGCACCCACCGCATCATCGGCGGCGGCGCCCGCAGCGCCGATGACAAGGTTATCCAGCACAACTCCGGCGGCAAGGTGATCATCCAGGACTTCACCGTGCAGGACTTCGGCAAGCTGTACCGCTCCTGCGGCAACTGCAAGAAGCAGTTCAAGCGCTCCGTCGAGATCAGCGGCGTCAAGGCCTCCAGCGGCAAGTCCCTCCTCGGCATCAACTCCAACTATGGCGATACCGCTTCCATCAGTGGCTGCGCCGGCAGCGTCAAGGAGATCTGTGTTGAGTATGAGGGTACCGATAACAATAGCAAGGAGCCTACGAAGAAGGGTTCGGGTCCTAGCAATGCTTGCAAGTATAGCGAGCCTTTCCCTAAGTGCTAGGGATGAGTTTGGATGAGAGTTTAGTGGCGTTTGTTGATGTATATACGCAGTAATCCGCTAGATAATATATAACTTCTAGCTTGAATTTGTACCACTACTTCAGAGATCTCAATAGAAGAGCTCCCACAGTTCTTGACATACTAAAGTCACATCCGAGGATTCACTGTACGAAATCAGCAGATGTAAATACAGAATGCAGTCTTTATTTCAGATAACTCATTGCTGATACAGAATCCTAAATACTAGCCTGCGGAACCCATCCACAAGCCATGATTCAACATCATGCTTCGATGCCAGCTCCTATATCTTGTCATGACTTCTGATATAATTTGCTAACCGCCAAGATCAAGCACATACGACCATAGGGTGTGGAAAACAGGGCTTCCCGTCCGCTCAGCCGTACTTAAGCCACACGCCGGCCGGTTAGTAGTTGGGTGGGTGACCACCAGCGAATCCCAGCTGTTGTATGTTTTTTGTTCACCCAGTCTCTCATACTGAACTGGTTGTGTCAAAAAATGAAGAAATTTTTTAGTAAACAGTGTTGTGGTGGTATAGTAAGTTAAAAAACAATGAGCTTGGTGCATGCGGTGACTGGAATGTCAGTAGTATATAGAAAATCTGTGAGTATAATATTTCCTCATAAAAGCAGCAGATACCTAAAATATATATTTGACCAATACAGCCAGCTTCTTCCACACTTCATATGCCCTGTAACACTGCGTATAAAGACAACCACACACAGGGAAACACATGGACTATGAAAAATGGTATCTCTATATTAAGCAAAAAACTACAGATGCCAAGACCGTTGCCCTTCCTATTCTAGTAGGTACGCAGTACTGCTTAATGTCACCCGACCAAGGTGAGCAAGGTGAGCTAAGAGCTTATGGGTGACTAGATGAGTACTTGAGTAGTAAGGGTGAGCATTTTATAATAACACTCGTCCTGCACGTGCGCAACTAGGTGATTAGGATGATTAGCTAAAACACTATTCATCCTTCATGCTAGAACCATGTGTATTACTCTTAAGAACCAGTTGAATGAGGCTTACAGCAGTTAGTGCTATGAAAGGCTCACTTTCACTAATCTTTAGAAAACTGGATAAAATTAGAATGAGGGTGGCGCATTGCAGCATTCAGTAATGAGGTGTGTGAGACTGGCTGCAGTGGGAATAGGACTATAGGTGTCATTATCAGGAACAGGCTTCCCAACAGTCCAATGACTCTTGCAGAGTCTTCATAGAGATGGCGATTTGTATGGCTCCCATACGAAAAGAAAGACTGGACTGGTATTATAGATAATAGAACATTAAATATACAGGAACCAATAATATTTGCCCTACTTAGCTTTATAAGGGAAGGGTAAGTATCAGACACCAAGTATATACAGAGAGAAGAATCAAGGACAATTATAGGTACTAGCATAAAGATAAAAATCTTCTCTAAAGGTGCTACTAACATTACTAAATTGTAGGTATGAGACTCTACGGTGAGGCGGTAGTTTTAGCGATATGCCACGAAGCTGCGTGCGACTTGGATACCCATACTGTGGCTATTGCAATTCGGTACCTAAGCGCTCTTAGGATGCGGCAAAACCGCATTTGCGGTTACCACTTTGCTAACCACAGCCAAACCCTTGCAGCCATGGCTAGCCGCAAGATAATCGCAATAGTATAACTCTCGCTAATTTGCCCTATTCCAGCCTGGTCAGTGATACACATGTTCCAGTTTTTCCAATACTATTTAGCAATTTCTTCTACTTAATATGTGAAATAATAAGACATTTTCATGTAACTATAAATAAACAGTTTAGTAATAACATTATATGTAGAGTTTATAAAGGTACTAGGTCGTAGCTTTCAGTAATTTTAAGATTGCTGGAGAGCATAGGGTGTTGTTTGAAAATATATATTTCTCACTAGCGGAACTCGAGACATTTTCATAGCAAGCTTTGTATTACCTTGTAGATTTACCGAATATTGATGAGATTTATTTTAAAAAGCTGCCAAAGGATGCTGAAGACAACATTAAATAATGATTCTTTTAAATTTATATATTCCTTATATACTTAGTTGAGTAATTTGGATATCGCTAAGAGATCACATGTCTGCAGTATTTGCAGCCCCACAAACTAACCATGGCTTTCTTGCGGTTAACACCTTGCTAACCACAGTCGCTAGCCATGACTCTACCGCAGTCTAAGCGCTATTAGGTCGGCATACACAGTGCCTTAGTAAAAGTTGGCACCGAGTAGCAATGTTTGCTATTACTGATAGAGTTAGTGCCACTCCTTCAGCTAAAGGCGGGCCGAAGCAAAAGTGAGACGACGCCACAGACAGAGATGTAGATGTGCGGAAAGATCACGATTGTAGCTTGTGAGTTTGGACCCCAAGGTCGTTAGCCCTGGAGCGCAGCCGTCACCCACAAGATGTCACTGTAACCAGCTAGCGACTTGGCACTATTAGAGCGGCTGAAACCAAGTACCCAGTTCCAGTCCCCCAGTAGTTTGGTAAAATTCTGCACTAATGTAGCACCGTAGTCACTCCATACGCTACAAATCAGGCTACCGTTTTGGCCCCTGTAGGCCGCTGTCCGATTCTCGTCGCCAGCCTGGAGAATAATGAATGTTTTGCTCGCTGCTCCTACTTTGACATTCATTTTCTCTTGTTCCCTTCTTTCTCCTTGACCAAGCGCCAATACTAATTGGTTCCTCGAGTCAGACCAGGCAAGGCAGTTTGTTCCATTTCATATTCTCCTTGTACCTACTACCTGCACAGCCTTGCGTCGCAACCAGAGGGGCGGCAAATTCGCAACCGGAAGACGCCCGCTTTTCATGGTCGACTAGCTTTTCTACCAGTGTTGAAGCGATCCCACGCTAGCATGAGCCTTATTCGATCCACCTGCGATCGGTGCTACGCCGCCAAAACGCGGTGCACCAAGGATGCGTCGTCCAACCAGTGCCACAAGTGCTTACGGTCAGGCGCAGTCTGCAACTACAGTCCGCGCGGCCACGCTGGCCGTCCGCTCGGTCGCGGGACAGGCCAGTCCAGCTCGTCCAGCCAACGCCCAACCCCAGCCATGAGCAGTATGTCGCGAACCTTGCTCTTCTTCCTTGCCCTTGCATCACATGTACTTGGCATGGAAAGCTGACAGACATGACACAGTTGACGAACCATTCCTCACCCTGCCTCCGTCTGCGGCTTGCAGCAGCCTGGACCTCTTCAGCGACCTCCACTCCGACCAGAACACTGCCGCCTACTTGTGGGACCACCAGCCCTTACTAGACGACTACGGGCAGCCTCATCTGCCCATCGATGAGGCGATACACAGTGGTACGCTTACAGCATCAACCGCAAGCTCAAATGCTGCCGCCGACTTGTTCTCGCCCTTGGGGGGCGGCAGCGCCTACCGCTCTAGCAGCGGCACACATCATGACGCCCGTTCCAGCAGCGAGGCGCCTTCGGCCGCCGCTTCGCTCAAGAACGAGAGCCTGCACAGCCGGCTCGTAGTCACACACGCCGAGCTCATCGCCTTCTCCGAGTCGCTCGCCGTGTCCTTCAGCATGACCGACGACATGGATGTCATCTACAAGCTTAGCGCCGAGATGACCGAGATACTTCAGCGCCTCAAGGACAATGGGCTGTGCTACCCGCCGACGCCGGTTGCCAAGTGCCAGGGCATGACGTCTCTGCTCATACTGGGCTGCTACAGCTATCTTCTCGAGGCCTATGAATTTGCCATGGAGAAGCTGCAACACGAGCTGCAAGACACAGGCTCTCCGACCGCGATGCTGCAGCAGCGACAGCAGCGGGCCGCGTCACCCGAAGAAGCCCCGCAAATCAACATTGGAGGCATCCGGCTGCAGGTATCGAGAAAGTCGGCCGCCGAAATCCACCTGCAGCTCGTCTCCCAGACGGCCCAGAATCTCCGCGAGTCGCTCCGGCAGTTCGTAAAGCACACGGCAACCCGACACTGCTCCATGGACCTGGACAACGTCGACGAGAGTCCGGCATCGAACCATACCGGGAGCCGTGCTGGGGAGACGGGTCGCGGCGACACCATTGAGGTTTTAACAAAAATGGCCCAGCGGGAGTTGCGGCGACGAGAAGATGGCATTTTCCAGTACATAAATGAGAGCGCCGCCAAGAAAACAAGGTGAGTGTGCAGTACGATTCTACGAACGCGATATCTTCGAATTGTCCATAACTTTAGGTATACTTGTTTCGGTAAGCAATATTTTATTTTTTTATTTTTTTATTTTTTTATTTTTTTATTTATTTATTTATTTATTTATTTTTTTTTTCACTTTGCGAGCCATCCTTTGATGCAAGATGGACCTCGGCCTCGCTCCTGTTTCTGTCTTACTGAGAGCACGCATAATTGCTTTTGAGCATGGGCGATCCCGTTTCAAGCCGGCTGGGCACTAGGCATGCTGCCGGAGGGTTTGGTGGAGCCTAAATTGGTCTAGAATCTGAATTGGTCTAGAATCGAAAAATTGGGGAATCCTCCGGACTGGGGCTGTTCGGACCTGGATCCTGCTTACGGTCTTGAGTTAATTGCAACGGCAGATACTCATGGGAATAATTCAATCTGCCACGCCAGTTAGGAGAGGGTTCCAGATGCCGATCATCGCGAAATCCGCTCCAGGTCTAGTCGGCCAGCTAGCCAGCCCGATTCCAGACCTTTGTCAACCCTCCGAATGCATGAAACCAGGGTCGCGTCGGCTCATCTCGCTCAATTTCTTCTGCTAAGTAATGCAAAAAGAAAGACCACACTAATGGGGCCTTGTTTAGGTCAAAAATAATTTAAAATGATTCATCCGGCGCTGCACGGTTCTCGTCGTGGCATCTTCCCAGCGCTGTGGTGGCTACTTCCAGACGAGCCAAAATCGATCGAGCAAACTGGTCTCGCGAAATCCTGGAAGAGCAAAGCAAAGACAGCGAAATGCAGTTGCTGGACGACCACAGCAAGACCGCGACTCCGGTTATCGCACCAGCAGACCAAAAAGCCCAGAGCCCACCGAGCACGGAAAAGGACAGTTACGAGGTCGGCTGGGAGGGTGGTGATGCGGATCCTCTATGCCCTCGTAGCTACAGCACCTTGAAAAAATGGCGTATCGTTCTGGTTATTTGTTTTGTCAGTCTGTGCATGTAAGTTACGCACGATCAAAGCAACTGGCCCAAGCTAAACGCAACATATTCAGGACATGCGCTAGTTCCATCTACACCGCGACATACCAACAGATGGAAGCAGAGCTGGGCAACTCAAGAATACTGTCTATTCTTGGTCTTTCCCTGTTCGTTCTCGGTATCAGTTTCGGTCCTATGGCTCTTGGCCCCCTCAGCGAGTTTTACGGTCGGCGACCCATTTACGTCATTTCCTGGACGATCTATGTTATTTTCATTATCCCACAGGCCGTCGCCAAGAACATTGGGGTGATTCTCGTTTTCCGTTTCCTCGACGGCTTCGCTGGCAGCGCTTTCCTCGCCGTGGCTGTAGGCACCATTCACGATCTCTTCGACAGGGCGCAACTACAACACCCGATTTCTGTCTTCTCAGTGTCGCCATTTATCGGACCCAGTCTGGGTCCCCTGATTGGCGGTTTGATCTGTTCTTATCTCGATTGGCGATGGACGTACTACATTTTAATCATTTGGTCGTTTGTTTTGTGGCTGGCAATCATCTTCCTTGTTCCTGAGACATTTCGTAAGTTTATGGCCGTAATTTCTTCAAGTCCTGTTCCAAAACTAACATGAGCTAGATCCGGTTCTATTACGAAACAAGGCGAGAAAGCTTCGAAAAGAGACAAACAACGAATGGTTTGCTCCTATGGAAAGAGCGCACCGGTCTGTTGCCCACGCAATTGGCAACTCCTTACTCCGACCATTCCAGCTTCTCATCCTTGAACCCGTGTGTTTCTGCCTCTGCATTTTTGCAGCACTCTTACATGGTATTCTTTACTTATTTTTCGACGCTTTCCCGCTGGTCTTTGTCAACAATCATGGTTTCAACTTGTGGCAAGTCGGTCTCTCCTTCCTAGGAATTGGTCTTGGCATGATCCTAGCTGTTTTCATGAATCCAGTTTGGAACAATGCGCGAAGCCGTCTTGTGCACAAGAAAGAACGAGAGACTGGTATCCAAGGTGCTAGCGAGCCCGAGTTCCGGCTTCCTGCTGCTATGGTAGGCTCTCTGATTGTGCCTGTTGGCATGTTCATGTTTGGATGGACAACATTCCCCTGGGTGCACTGGATTGCTCCTATCATAGGCTCTACCATCTTTGGATTTGGGTAAGTACAAGCTATCGGAGTGCAAGAGGAAAAGGTTCAAAAGCTGACGTGGTGACACCAAAACTAGGGCATTGCTGCTGTTTACCTCTATTTTCGGTTTTCTTGTAAGTTATGGACCACTACATATATATACATATTTTTAGATTTGTCCTTTGAAAGGTACAACTGACAGGACTTGCATCAGGTTGACGCTTATCCAACGTACGCAGCGAGCGCCATGGCCGCAAATGGCTTCATCCGATGCATTTTTGCCGGTACGTATATGAAGGCAGTAAAATGCCATGACTTTGGTTTTCAGCATAAAGCTAATCTGAACCCGTAGCTGTATTCCCGCTTTTTGGCGAGCACATGTTTGAAGGATTAGGATACCCATGGGCGTCATCATTGTTGGCGTTTCTCACTGTTGCCATGATACCCTTTCCGTTCCTCTTTTTCCGCTATGGCAAAATTCTTAGAGGCAAAAGCCGCTTCGCTAAGAAATAGTTGCGTCTGGCTGAGCAAGTATATGCATGATTGCTGGATACCGTAATCTTGCAGGACTGGAAGAAGAGTAGCAAACTGCTCATTTGCACTGTGGTTTCCCACAGTCCGAAGAGCAAGGAGGCCCAAGTCATCGAGGCCGTTGGAGTTTTCCCCCTATTTGAGTCCGATCTAGACTCGGTTGAGTGTGGATACATAGGATAGACTGGATGAATCTACATCAGAATCCATATTTTGAATAGGATGATTACAATTCATTAGAATTGGAAAAGAGCGGTATGAACATGAAGCTTCTCAAGATAGAGGCAGTAAGTGGGCGATGAGGATCCTGTTGATCATCAATGATCAATCGATCAATAATTATCGATAGGCAACTTATCGATGACAAGCCTGACTGTACGGGGATGAGTTCGCTGTACCCCCTCCGGGTAGGTCAGGAAGAATAAGTGAGGGGGTAATCAACCCTAGCAAGAGGTCGTGTTAATTTGAACCCTAGTTCGGAAGAGCCATATAGAGGAGATAGATGAATACCATTCGTAATAAGTACTCCGTAACAAGATGATGATAGGAAAGATGATATTTTGGGATTTGGATACGCCACCAGACTATACTGACTAAAGAGCAGAGAACAAGGACGCCTGACTCAACCGATGTCAACGGCTGTCAGAATAAGCTAGTCCTAAGTTAGACATGATTTGGAATAGCTGGAGGCGAATAGTGCCTCCCACGAATAACCTAAGTAGTTTAGTGCTGATTCTGCTTGGGAGTGTCATCATTCGTGGGGCTGATGCACTTTCAGCCTCAAAAAAGACTCCACAGAATGGGACCCCGAGTCTAATTTCGGTAGTTGCGCCCAAGGGTTTCTCGACAAACATGGAACACGAGCTCTGAGACACCTTGGTTAATACGCCCCAATTCCCCCTTTGTGCCGATATCTTGATTCGCGAAATCTAGTGGCATCGACAATATGGCTGGCGATACGACGCTCCTGGAACTGCAGGCGACCGGATTCAGACTCCGGAAAACACACAAGAAATCTAGGGGCGGTTGCCTCAGATGTAAACGACAGCGGAAGAAGGTAGGTCGTTTCTCAATCTCGATGACTCTACACGCAGTGTTTTGATGATATCGCCCAGTGCGATGAGTTGAGACCGAGCTGCTCCAGATGTACCAAGCGCATGTATACATGTCGGTACCAGAACCCTTCCAGTGATGGCAACTTGTCAATGGAGCAGGGATCGACTCAACTCTCTGTTCCCAGTTTGCCTGTCTCCCCCACAATTCCCAGTACTGCAGTCCCCAACTCTGTGTCGCCCTTAGCACTTTTGAGTGATCAGTCCTCAGTTCCCAGTCCTTTGTCTGGTGGGCAACCTGCTTCCTTTTCAAGTCTGAGTACGGATGAAGAAAGACCACCCTTCGATAGGCACACTCCTGGTACCCTTGATACAATAGAACTCGGTCTCTTGAGCCACTACCTCACGCATACCAGCCGAACTATACCTGTCGACGATCTCGATCTCTACGCTCTTTCGGTAGGGGTGCCAAATCTCGCTTTCAGTTCCAATGTGGTCATGTCATCATTGTTAGCCCTGGCAGCAGCATGCAAGTCGCACGATATAGCTAAACGAGCCCCAGCGCTTCTGGACCCCCAGAGCCTAATGGATATTCGAAAGCTACTTGCGCTTGCGGAGCGCCATCACCAGGCTTCCCTACGGCACATACAAGCGACCATGCAGAACTCGGATTCGTACGATCACGTTCTTGCAAACGCAGCATTGATGGTCTTGTACGCCTCTGCTAGCCACTCCATCCGAGTGCATCTTGCGGCCGCTGCAAAAAAGTGTAGGCAGCGGCTGCCAAATGAGGTGCTTCCGCAACACTCACAATGGATCTCGTTCACGCGCGCTGCCCATACAGCATCGACTGCAATTCTCAACGGTCTTGTGGCCGGCGCAGATGAAATTTGTACCGCCACCTCCAGCCCGATTCTAGATGCACGATCAGAATTACCGAATCCGGGTTTTTGTAGCACAGATGGCTTATCACCAGAGGATGGTCCATCCGAGAACACGAGGCGCATATTTCTGCCTCTAGTTGCATCTACATTCAACCGAGCTCTTGAGAGTCTATGCAGGAGGGCTGAATTGACAACCGCTCTTTTGAAAAGGTCAGAGCTTTGTGCAGCCGACTCCCTACAGCTACAGGCATGCTTGGAAACTGTATCTGTACTTGAGAGATGTGCATGCGCAGCTCTATCCACAAGAGAAGGCAGCACAAGCGTTGAGCCACCAAGATATCAGCCAATATCATGTGGTGGATTATCTAGAGTCTCACCATGGGTGGCCAGATACATGATGAGTGTCACTTCGATGGAGTCGCCGCAGATACTCCGACGGATAATCATGTCTTTTCTGAACAAAGCACCGGCTGAGTATCTTAATCTCGTCCAGTCAGTGCTTGATTCACCCTCGCGGAGGCGAGGGCTGAGAATTGGATGACACGAGAGTCACCTGGGACGGAGGTACCGCTGCTCGACGCGACGCATTTACTAGCAATGGACATCTTTGCCCATTGGCTGGTCCTTGTTATGTTATTGGATGGCGTCTGGTGGATTGGTGATATTGGAGAGTGGGAGCTTGGCCAGGTTGTATCCTTAATAAAGACTCAGGATCTGCCGAGTCAGTCAGCAGATATTGGACAAACGTGGTGGCCCGAGACAATGTACTTAGTTAAGCGGGAGCTCACTCCCAGTGCCTAGCACTGGTAGATCTTGGGATAATCATTTTATGCCAGACTGTTAAGCCATCTCATTACTACTCATGCGCAGCGTGCTTGAAGGTTTGATTATCAACAAAGCCGACATGGACGGGTTTAAAGTTGTGGTATGGCGTATTATAAGAGTATTATATGACTCTAAGCTAACAGCCGCCTTGGAGCATCCTAATAGGTGAGTGTGTGATATAGAACTGGCTTCAGTATACTTTATCTATCCCACGGAATGATAATTCGCAGGAATGAGTGAACATATTAACAATACGAGCATCAAATGGGCCCAGCTAAGGGACCTCCTCTGGCTGACAAACTCAATTCATGCTTCATTTCCCTCTCTTGCCCAGTTCAAAATCACAATGCAGTCGGTAGTTCATAAGACCAATGTGACTCCCCAGCCCATAGCGGAAAAGAATTTGAAAGCACCTGATAGTACTCAAGAGGCAAGAGGCTATCCAACTGGGACTCGATGCAACCACGCTTGTCCACTGGTCGGAGCTCGAATCGATCCTCAATCCACCGCAACCAGGTCTGCTTCGCCGCGTTGATGGCGGCGAAATGACTTCCCTGGGGTACTGCCAAAAGCTCCAGATCCCCAGGATAGCTCTTACATGTCTCTTGCGCTGTAGCCTTTGTCGTGTTGTATGGCACTATTGGGTCTTCTGTTCCCTGAACGAGAAGAATTGGTCCTGTGAAGGGCCGCTTTCCAGGGTTCGCGAGTTGCTCAAAAGCTTTGGCATACCAAGTCTTGTGCCAATCAGGCTGCAAGATCGCCTCGTCAGGACTGAACATAGCAAATGTAACCATTTGGGATCCTTCAATCTGACTCAGAAGTTCTATTCTACTCACGCCCAGAGGAGTGAACCAGTCGCTCAGGTTGAAGGACGGGTAAATCTGGTTCAGATCCTTCGCAATCCACGCTAGAAAACCGGCAGAGGTAAACGATAGCGCGTCAGTTGGCGGAGCAGCGAGAACCGCGCCGCGATAACCCTTCCCAATATTCTCAAACTTGCTATCGTTCCGCCCGAGAATTTCAGACAGGCCCCAGGCAACCGAGCCGCCCTGGCTGTGGCCCATGACAACATAATCGCTGGAAAGGTGCTTGGAAAAGGACTCCTGAGCTGCTCTCATAGCGTTCAGAGCATCGTGAGCACCAGCTTCGCGAACAAAGTACTGGTGCGGAACGTGACTTCCATCCCAAGAGACGTCCACGCCGAGGCCGGCATAGTCTGGGGCGACAACAGCGTATCCAGCCTCGGCCAGCGCAAAAGGCACAATGTCCGCGTAGAAAAGGCCACGGTGTGTCGAGGGGGCTCCATTGGCATAGAAGCCCGAGGTTCCATGTGTCCATAGCACAACGGGCGCGGATAACCCAGAGTTGTGGTTTTTGCGTCGGAGAACTTTTGGCTGGAACGGCCAAAGGATATAGGCGGAAGCAGGGATCAGAGTACCATTTGCATTTGTCGTGCTATAGATGATGCGGGACATGGCCGTCTTTGCGGGGATGGAGAATGGTGACGGGTCCGTGAACTCCTGGAGCTTGATTGTCTTCCCAGGCTCTGTGGGCCATTGGTCCCTGGGCAGGCCCCGGACATTGTAGAAGTCATCCTCATGGGCTCCACCATTGGCAAGCTGAGACCGGTCAAAATTGGTGATAGTGTTGATGATGGCGCCCTGGTCGCTTGTCAGGTTGGCCAACTTGAGTTGGTTCGGGCTGAGCTCGAAACTCGCATTCCATCCGGTCGACTGTGTCGCTGCAGCTGAAATAGCTTGACTCGTGACCAATCTAACTCCGAGGACCAGGATAGCGAAGTGTTGGAGGTATGTAAACATCGTAACCATGGTGGTTGCCGTCAAGGGGTGCGTTCAAATCTTTGATACTTTTCAAGAGTATTTGTTGATTTTGAAAATGGACAGCCCCATCGCTGTCTGTACCTTTTTATATTCGAACCCGTCATCACCAGATTGAGGTTGTTCTCGCAGAGATCGAAGAAGCTCACGTCAGGTCTTGCTGCAGCAATGTCAAGCAAGGTAGTAAAATCACAAAGCACCGCCGTATGGCCCAGATACGCCATGTCTTCTAGAAGGAATTACGCTGTCGTAAACGAAGTCAGTGCTAGTGCATACAACTACAAGCATGACACGCTCCATTGTGGGGGTGCGCGCCGGGAAGGGTCAGATCACAGGGCTGAGCGCCACGGCGTATTACTAATACGCCCAAGCCGCATCTAATCAAGCCCTGATACGACAACGGTACGATTCCAGCCAATATCCACGTGCTGACAGACATTCCTGGCGATGGCCATCCGATTGAGGGCTAAGGAAGGGGGCTGAGCTGTGCGTATAGGAAATTTGCTTGGCACTCTGATGCGCATACGCAGTAAACGAGCAAGGCTGAAGGATACCATTTGGAACACATCCTGGTAGTTAGTTCGGATATGATGTGCTGGAATGAAAAGAGCCATATGTCGGTACATATATAAGGACCCTCATTGCCTCCTAAACAACAAACCATCATCACCTGTTAGTCACAACAACAAGACATCCTCTCGATATCCAACTCCAACAACCATCATGCTTCCTGACTTTCCCCTACACTCCATCGTCGCGGTGATACTCGCCTTTGTCCCTTTGGCGAGGACAGCACCTCAACCGATCACGAAGCGCTCGACATCGGAACTTAGCTTGACAGCTCAGCTGCGACTTGCAGACACGTAAGTACCTCAACATGGACTCAATGGTGCAGAACGAATGATCTGATTGTTTAGCGCCATCGAACGTTACAAGCTCCTCCCAAAGGATGAAGACTTTGTCTTCAATTTCGCCGGAACCTCGTTTCCGGTTGCCACCAGCCAGAATTTTCCCGCCCTTGTAGGCACTGGTGCATCCTTTAGTATCTCTCAATTGCCAGGTATTCTTGACCAGAATGGCTCTACTCCTTGAGCTACGCTAATCCATCCCAATAGCATGCAGCATGAGCTTCCTGCACCTCCATCCTCGTGCAACTGAGCTCTTCGCCATTACGTCGGGGCGCGTGTTGTCTGAAATGGTACCTGAGACGGGAGTCCTTGACTCTGAAGGCCACCAACGAGTTATCCGTGCAGAGCTCGGCCCTGGCATGGTGACCATCTTTCCGGCTGGGTCGTTTCACACGCAAGTGAACCCAGACTGTGAGCCTGCCAATTTTACCGCAGCCTTTACCTCGGACGAGTTTGCCGTGGGACTTGTCGCTGCACAGACATTTTCACTCAGTGACGATGTAATTGCTGCCACATTTGGGGAGACCATCGCTGGTGAGGATATTGAGAAGGTCCGGCATGCTATTCCTGCGACCATGGCCATCGAGGTTGAGGAATGTTTGACCAAGTGTGGTAAGCAGAAGCGCCAGGCTTGACCAGTTCGGTGCTGTATATCCTGAGGTGACATTCAGTGCTGGAGACCCCATAGTCAGCAATTGCTTCCTACATGGACGCAGCCAGGCTACCAGACAGTTTTGACTTAGCATTATAAGGTGCTGCCTCATTGCGGGATCGTATTTCATATTACAAAGTCTTTCTATGGGCAATTCTGCGTTTTAGTCTGCACTAGAATCGTAATATTTCTATAAGCAAATTATACTGATAGAGAGAGTGGAGGAAGAGCAGCATAATAGTGTATTACAGCCAAATTACCTAACAAGTCCCAGCGGAGAACCAATCCTCACCCGTCAAGTATGCAAACAAGTATGTAGTCATGATCATTCCTTAACAAATGCGCCATGCTCAGATCCTCCCAGGCGTCGCCTCCATGTTGCAGGGTGGCTATAGTCATACAAAAAGTCACCATCCCCCCACCGGCTCAAGGACTAAGTCTATTCGATGGTTATTCGGAGATGCCCTGCAATCTCTGCAAATACCTGGCCCTTAATATCTCAACAACCAGCATATATTAGGAAGAGTCAGTGAAATCTTTGGAATATATATATTATAAAACATATTATACTTATTTTCTAAGTCTCTGAAATGTTCTTCTCTCTAGAAATCTAGAAAATATAAAATACCAAAAAGTACAGGCGTCATCACTGATACCTGAAGAAATACCTATACCAAGAGGCTATGTGGCCAATATATATGAGTATATCACTATACCATGCTCTATGTCTAGATCTAGTCCCCTGTAAACGCTTCGTGGTTGAGATATTAAGGTCTCAAAATCGGCCATTTTATATGGATACAATGGATCGACTCGGTAGGGAAATACGTTAGTGAATAAAGGCAATGCTGATGTCAATGGTTGGTTATTACAACCGGCTCGATCAGGAAGGCTAATAGGCAGTAGCAAATAGGAGGTAAAATTATTCTGCATTATCCAGCTCAGGATAATGTCTCCAGATATCCATCGAGTACACCTGTCTTCGATCACTGGATAAGTATTGCTTAATGCGGGGCCGATTTTTGACGGCTTCGTAGTGGGTAAACACATTCATATACTGGGCCGACTTTTCCAACTTTCCCACAGCCTGAGGGAAAGCAAATTTGACACCATCAATACACTGCCCGTTCACGGTCAGTCAAGAGGCTCAGCACGAGTAAGAGGGTGGGAGAGAGCTCTTGAGCAAAAGCTGGAGGCCCCCCGTGTAAATCCACGTACCTGGAACAGAACTAGGTCGGCATACGTGAATGCCATCCCATACAACCACGGTTGGTCCAGAGCCTTCTGGGACTCGAGCACCCTCTCAAAGTAGGAGAGAAATTTAGGCAGTCGGTTCTGCAGGTAACATTTGGATCTCCTCTTACTCTCCTCCATTTGATCTTCGTAGTATAGCTCCATTGCAATTGGGTGATGACACTCGTGAACCTCATCACTCAATCCATCGAGAGCCGTCAATGTCAACGCATTCACATGGTAGACAGCATCACCGGTAGGCACCAGACCCAAACGCGGACCCAGATAAAGAAGGATGTTTGCTGTCTGGCTGATAACGAGATCCCCATGCTTCAGGATCGGCGGCGCATACGGCGGGGGGCCAGACCGGTCGCCCATGAGGGTTTTGTCAACGTGTGACCGTACAACCTGTAGGCCACCTTCTTCATGTGCAGTATCTGTGTATCGGGCACCGGCTTCTTCGAGAGCAAGCCGTATAAATTCTCCTCGTCCAGGAGTTCCGGGCCAGTAGATGAGATGGTAATTGTTGTCTTCTGTAGGAGTTTGCATTGTTTTCCAGCTGACTGTCGGGGGGTTTGGGGGTTTGGGAAACGTAACGCAATGGAACAGATAATTCAAATTGGATTAAATCTCTGGAAAGTGATAAAAGTCTTTGGGGGAGGAGGGGGGAAAAGGAGGGCGTGGGTAATATATGGTGTTGGACGGATGCCTGCGAACTCTAATCTCGGAGCACGTAATCTCAATTCGGGACCAAATCGCCACCACAAAGTTGCATTTTATTAAAATTGGTCATCTTAAAAGTTATAAATATGCTATTTAGACTAGATTGGCTGAATTCAGGCCTTCATTTGTTACTTATTATGCACCTAGGCGATACGCGCGAAAGCGCTGTTCGATACTTGGCTATAGGGGTGATAATGTAGGAAAGAAAACACTCCGACGGAAGTACCGATCGGTTAATGGGACTGTGACAGAGACCCCAAAAGCCACTTTTGGGTTATGTACTCTACATCCATAGCCAGAAACCTGCCATCTATGTACCTCCTAGAAGGATACAGGCACCGACAGTTAACTATAGCCAGCTTTCCTGATCAGTTCCTGTGCGGCAGGGGTTGTTCTCGAAACAGCGAAAACAGCGAAGAACCCAGTCAGCTTTGCCATCTGAATCAACATTTCTCAGTGTTCCATTAGAGGCTATAATTACGTCTTGGAGTGGATGTGGTCCAGGAGAGACCTCGCGATTTGCCCAGAAGAGGAAAGTGGAGGCAATTCCTTTGGTCCCACAATCTCAACAACATGTGCTGCAAAGGACATGCCCTCTAGCTCCCATAAGTCGAAAGTTAAATGAACTGTGAACTTTATAACGGAATAATACCACGCATCCCTGACTTGCAGACTCCACACTTAGGGCTTTGTGTTTATCAATAGCATTGTTGCCATGGCAAGACTCCGTACTACTCTCTTGCCCAGGTGAATCCCTGAGCATGACTGCTCTATTGCTGCCGAGTGCTACAATATCCTAAATTCATTATCAACTTCGAAACTTAACGCAATGCCTACCTATAAGCGTTTGGGGTCACCGTCGCTTCAGAGCTTACGCAGATCACGGCGAATTGCTAACATACCTGGTAACAAAGATGTTGCAGTTCAGGCCGGTGACGAAATCAGTTCTGAGAATGATTTTGATGAAGATCGAACTCGCGATACCGATGGCGAGTATGAATTAGGAGAAGATGATGAGGAGGCTGAGCATGACGACGACGACAACGAAGAAGAAGGAGAAGAAGAAGATAAAATCCGCACTTTGAAGGAAGATGTCAAAGACAAAGCTAGCGAGAGGGTAGTTACGATCATTCCTTACGAAAAATTACGTCCGCTCGACGGAGTTGAATATGCAGATTACAAAGTACACAGAAATACCTTGCTATATCTGAAGGATCTCAAGGCGAACAACAGACGCGCGTGGTTCAAGGGTAAGAACGGACCAGGGGTTAACAGGCATATACTGACGCCAACAGATCACCAGAAGGAGTTCAGACGTGCCTCAAAAGATTGGGAATCGTTTATAGAGATGCTGACACCCAAGATCATTGCTTTCGACTCTACTATCCCTGAACTTCCACCCAATGATGTAATATTTCGCGTATATCGAGACCTCCGCTTCAGCAAGGACCAGAGGCCCTACAAGGTTGGTAATGTTTCCCTTGCCTGCACGAGTGACTTCGTACTAACTCACGTTCGCTATGCTCAAGTCGCATTTTTCTGCAGCATTTTCACGCACAGGTAGAAGGAGACCATATGCATGCTACTATATCCATCTAGAGCCCGGGTCGTCCTACGTCGGCGGTGGGCTATGGGCCCCTGAGCCGCCGACCATCCAGCTACTGCGGGAAAGCATTGACGAGAGGCCTCACGTTTGGCGCCAACTGTTGAGCTCTGAGGCTTTCCGGGGCATGTTCTTGCCGAACGCGAAAGGAGGAGTGGAAGGTGCATTGACGGCATTTGCTGATGTCAACAAAGAAGGGGCTTTGAAGACAAAGCCGAAGGTAAGGGTTCCCCTCCCGAAAAAGTCTGCGCCAGGATTTACAAGATCAGGGCTATGCTATAGACCATCGGGATATCCAGCTATTGAATTTACGAAATTATCACGTTGTGAAAAAAGTCGACGACGCAATCTTTACCGCCGAAGATGGTCAGGAGACGATAATTAATATCATCAGCGTTCTGCAACCATTTGTGAGTGGCGTTTGGCTATGTATGGGCTCGGCTTACTATTAATAGGTCACGTTTCTCAATACTATTATTATGCCTGATTGAGACGAATCCTGAAAAGGTCTTCTGGCTGCTCTGCCCGACTCAACTCTATCACGCCGCGGCTGTGGACGAGGTTTATTTTGTATCTTAATGACCTGGTCGGCTTTACCCGACTATGTCGCAAGTAATATAGAATTGATTGGCGGCTCAAGTTTAAAATCTTTCTCCACTCTACTGTGTAACATCCGGGCATTCAGCTCGCTATCAGTCTGAGATTTCAATACGTGGTACCTGCCGAGCTTCTCGCCACAGAATCTGTAGCATTATTCTCTCCTGTTGCCCTCATAAGTATAGATTAGACTTTAAGTAGACTCTAGTACATGCTATGTCCCACGGGCTTGTGCACACACTCCTACAACTGAGCAAAAGAGCGGCCGCAGATTCCTGCCCTAAGGCAAGCAAAACAGCTACCTTGAAGGGCAAAGTATTAATTTAATACCTTTAGTCTTTTGAGACTTTCAAGTGCTACCCAGGAGCTCGACAAAACCTACTAAGATTTCTCACTCCAGCCACGCCTTAACCGTATCTTGAATTGTGTCCCGCAGCCACCCATCGCGTAGGTTGGCCGAGTGATCAAAACCATGCTCTCCGTCACGGACAACGAGAAGGAAATTTAGGCTGGGGTCGACCTCTGTGATTTTGCTCTTCAACAGATAGCTCTCCTCCACAGCCACAGTTTCATCCCGTCCCTGTAGCACCAACACGCCGCCTCGCGGAAACGGAGCCCCCTGCCTCTAACCTGGCTAATGGATACGGGAGAATCGTGTCGGCAGGGAAAAGGTGGCCCAACTGCACATATTGACAAAGCGCAAACATCAGTTGGAGTCAGTCAAGGCCAGTTACCGCCGACTGTACAATGGGCTCTTGGGTAAGTGCTTCACGTTCTCTACTGCCCGCTAAATGCCGCTCCAGGGTGTCCCTGGGGGCAGGTGGTAGATTGAACACAGGCTGCTCCCGTTCACTGTTGAAGTACGGCAAGCACATCTACTGTAATTTGTGGTTGTGCACGTTCTTGTATATGGTGGTGAGGATCACAAAGTTATCGAAATGTGACAGGTTGGTCGCAGCATCAAGTGTGAGGGCATTCATGGCCAGGGTCCGTTACTGATTGTCCGGTGTGGGTAATCAACCAAATTCTACCTCTACGAGGGGCCACGTCCATGATATGTATATAATAGGCACACTGGTCATATGAGCATGTACAATTAATTGTGTTATCGCTTTAGCCTTGCGATTCGAACTGGAAAGGAAGGCTAAGTTTGTTGGGGGGGTGCGGCTGGACCAGATATTCATGCAAATGCATACCCCTCCTCTAAACGATTAACCCTAAGGATAATTCCAGTTACTATCAATGCAGGAGCTGACTCCAACAACCACGTCATTTTCAACAATTTGGTCTTCACCGTTCCGCGAGCAAACAAAGATGGATCACCATTGTGCAGGAATTGAGGGATCACATCCATGGCCTTCTGCTATATGCGCCGTCGAGCCTAGAATACTAACATTGCGGAGAGTTCTACAATCGAGCCCTTCCGCATCAGCCTCTAGCCACCATCAGGCCGCACACAGAAGATGGAGGTATTGCGAGCGGCTCAACTCTGCGAGACAAGAGGGATCCCACTTGCTGTTGGTTCGGGCGGCCATGACTTCTTCGGTCGCTCTCTAGTCACTGAGGGTATCCTCATCAACATGCGAGCAATGTGTGCAGTTGGCTACCTACGCGTGTCAGACCCATTCAACTTGCCTTTCTGGGCCGGAATGCGGGTTCTGAGTTCTGAGTCTGAGGCGCCACGAACACCCTACTGTATATCCACACTCTCATCCCAAACTGCCTGTACTCGCTATTTTCTCTTCACCTGATTGGATTGTTTCTGTCGGCTATTGGGTGGCCGTCAGCTGAGTGTAGGAATTGCGAATACTGATAGACATGAAAAAGACACGTAAGATTCTTCTAATTCGTATGCTTCGTAACTCCATCAATTTAGTCCTTTAATCCCGTCAATCTTGCTTCAGTAAACGCTTGCAATTTCATCATTCTTCCGACTTTGTCTTTGGATTCTTCGATAGCTGGATATCATTGGGTTCGATCGATTACTAGGGGCTTGGCATGGCTGACAGTTTCAGTCAAGGAGCAAATGTGGGCCACCGACCAAAAATGTTTTCGAGGCATGCTTCCATGTCTCTCAAGTCTATCTAGCTTTCACAGAAAGACCAACAGAACTCGGTATCTTAATACTCAGGCAAATAGAACTCTCAGGGATGAAAAATGTCCTTCTTTCGCGTGCGTTTCGAACCAATTACTAGTTTGCCAGGATACACACCACCACCTGAGCCGACTGAATCGAAGGGGAGATCGAAAAGTAAACTTGGCTGTCAACAATGCAAAGCAAAGCGAGTGAAATGTGACGAGACCTTTCCAGTGTGCTTGCGTTGCTTGCGCAAGGGCCTGATTTGCTCGTCAGCCCCACGCCTGACCCTGTGGCAGTACGAGACGCCTTGGTTCTCGTGGCAGGTGGAAGCGACCATCAACCGACGGCTCCTCCAGTATTGGCTGGAAAGAGTAAGTCAGATGATGGTGATTGACCCCGACGACAATCCTTATTCTTTCCCCGCATTGGAATACATTACCAAATCCTCGGCACTGGTACATATCATCCAGTCAATTAGCGCCCAGCATGAACAATACTTCCCTACGCAAGCCCCAATTATTGCCCTTGAAGAGAGAGGTAAAGCCTTAGCGTCCTTCCGGAAGGAGTTGGAACATGTGGAGACCACGCCGCGAGCATCTCTTCTCACTGCCATGCTGCTGACATTGTCCCATGCAGCCGGCCCCGACATGACAGATTTCGGGAAGGAACATTTGTTTGCAGCACGGATTTTGGTCAATAGAATGCTCCAAGACACCTTCGCTCTTTCTGAGCCTGATTGCCTTCCGCGGCTGTGCTTCGGGATGTATCTCTACGCGGATATGTGTTCTGCGTTTCTTGTGGATCCGGACGAGCAACAGCAGTCGAACTCGCTAGAGTTTGCCATCGCCGTGCAGAGAATGGGTCGCTGGCATCATCCAATGTACGGATCCTGCACGGAGCTTCTCTTCATATTGGCAAACGTGGGTCGTTACTGTCGGCAGGTCATCCACTCGCCGCGACGCAATCCCTCTCGAGAGGCCATCCTAGAGCAGCAGCTCTATAAGTGGAGCGCGTGCTCTGCAAGGCCTGCCTTGGACCTCATATACGAGGCTTTACGCAAGCATGGACTCATCTTTCTTTATCGAATCACTGGATGGAATGATACCTTTACAAACCCGGCTTTGAAGGAGTCTAGTTTGGAGGCCGTAATCCATCATTACGCTATAGAAACCGTCCAAGGTCTCCTTGAAATCCCCATAACCTCTAATTATTTGAATTTCCAGTCTCTTCCACTCCTTACCGCTGGGTCCGAACTGGGCGAATCAGAGTCCGGTTTGCGGGATCAGGTTCGGCAGAGATTTCGAGCGATTTACTCCCTTAACCGGCTACCTGCAAATCTCCATGCTCTCCAGCTCCTTGAGGAACTCTGGGCTGCTCACGATAGCGGCAAGTCATGTTTCTGGGTGCGTTACATGCTGCAGAAAGGATGGCGGTTGCTTCTAGGATGACGGGTCTAACAACTCAGTCCTATGTAATCAAACCAACGCCGCAGTTTTGGGCACCACATATACCCTAAATAATAAAAGCCTATCAGTCACAATGAAGCCGAGACAATAGATATTTGGTCTAGCCGGTGCAGCCCTACTGTTAAAGATAGGGAGTCAGGGACCAACCAGTTGCGAAGTTATATCAGGATACTTCAATATGCACTAAAGACTGTTTTCAACTACAGCATGTGAAAGACTAATCCACTTAGGTCGTATAATAATGAACAACAAGCTAGAAAATGATTCTAACAAGATCCTAAGTAACTTGGCTATAGTCTACTCAATAAACACCATTTGAAGGCAGAAGAGGAGGTGTTATTATCAAACTTAAGGAAAAGGCAAGCACCAAGGCAAGCGCAATGTCATGTTTTACATAAATCAGGACGGTCTGCACATCCTACAGCTGGCTGGGATTCGATTTCAACGGCATAGAGAGGGAATCGGATATTCACCAAATCAACGCATTAAGGCACATATCTGCTCTTTTCCGCTGCTGGGTAATATCCGATTTGGTATGCACGCACCAATTTCGGTATTTGATCCTGAATACTAGTTCGCAGCGCTTTCTCCTCCACCGGATATTCTTGATTGGATGAGTAGCTCGTCCGAAAATATTGGACTAATAACTCGGACCGTCGGTAACGACGCCTTCGGACCCACTGAAGTTTCCTGCTTCGGCGGACATGCGAGCGTTAGCCTTGACTAGATAGCTCTCGGTTAATGCAGGGCTTAGTTACTACGTAGAAGCCGTCATCCTCCTATTTTGAGTCCTCGGTGACGACTCCACACCGGTATGTCATCAATTTTCTTGTGAAGATCATACTACGGAGTGCCGCCAAACAGCTCCAATGCGGCGACTCGAGCTTGATTCCGGTGGTGAGGGGTGGCGAAAGTAGCGACGATCAATATGATCGCCGTACATTTACTGCGACCACACTTGTTACTAGATTTTTGAAAGGGCGTATCCATTGTGCTCCTGCGTATATTCAGACGTCTTGTGACTTCCTTTCCCAAGTCTCCTCTGTCGCCCTAAACAAAGCTCTCTAAATCACTTGAACCGCTCCTGTTCCCCCCCTGAGATCGGAAGATTATTGGAACGTACGATGCCTAATCCGGCCTCAGTCAGGCTCAAGTTGTTCAGTCATGGTTCGGTGTCCTCTGTGTCAGAAGGACGTCTCTACCTTCATGATAGACCCTCACATCGAGTCAAACTGTACAAAGTTCTTCAAAAATGGCAAGGAGAAGCCAGCATCGGGTTCAAAAACCAACAGACCTGCCTATCCGTCCAGAATCTGCTCGGCCTCAAAGATTAAAGATTCCAACAATGCGCCTGGAGTACCTTATCCACAACTAAAAATACCCGTCAAAAGAGCCCTCCCCGAAGACGAGCGGGACTCCAAGCGACTTCACACAGTTAGCACAGCCAACTTGGGCCCGGGGTTGAAGAAGACGCTGAATGGACGTGGCTGGACAAACCACAATGCAACACTGGCGGAGCGCCTTCGGCCAGCGAGCCTCGGTGACGTTGTTGGACAGAGCCTGGTCAAACCCGGCGGTGTGCTCTACGAAATGGTCCAGCAGCACAATATCTCGCATTTTATTATGTGGGGTGGGTCAGGCACAGGGAAGACTACAATTGCCAGGGCGCTCTCCCGGATGACAGATATGGATTTCGTCGAGATTGGAAGTGTTACAACGAGCATGAAGGAATACGAAAATATATTATCCAAAGCTAGGAGAGGCTTTAAGGCCACGAAGAGGAAGTCGATAATTTTCTGTGACGAAATTCATCGGTTGTCGCGACCACAGCAACAACTCTTCGTGGACGCTATCAAAGAAGACTCAATAGTCTTAGTTGGAGCAACAACAGAGAACCCGTCGTCGAACCTCCATCACACTCTGATTTACAAGTGCAGGGTTTTTACATTGTCGAAATTGGAAGACGCTGATATCTACAGACTTCTTGAGCGGGCCCTGAAGCTGGAATTGACTACGAAGGGGACCGAGGTTCCACCGTCTCTCGATCAGGAGCTACTGCAGTTCCTAGCGAGCCTTGCTGATGGGGACGCCAGAGCAGCTATTGAGTTACTGGATCTCGCGTACCATCTAAGCGAACGACCGAATATGACTAAAGAGAGATTAAAGCAGTCCTTAACGAAACCTCTTATTTATGACCGCGCCGGGGACCAGCACTACGACACCATTTCCGCATTTCATAAGTCTGTCAGAGGCAGCGATCCAGACGCGGCCTTATATTACCTTGCGCGCATGCTTGAATCAGGAGAAAATCCTCTTTTCATAGCTAGGCGCCTAGTTGTCGCGTCGTCTGAGGATATTGGTCTTGCGAACAATGCAGTACTGCCTCAGGCAACGGCAACGTTCAAGGCCATTGAAACTTTGGGCCTCCCAGAGGCGCGGGCGACCCTCGCTCAGCTTACTGTGACGATGTGTTTATCGAAGAAGAGTACGCGCTCCTATCGGGGCCTAAATAATGCTTTCGCCGTGTTGCAAGAGCCTGGGATGCAGGACTTGCCGATTCCTGTCCATCTAACCGAGCAAAGCAACGCACGGCTTCGAGCGGCCGGCGTCGAATGCTATAAGTATAATTCGGACTATCTCGATGGTGTCGTGAAGCAGGAATATCTTCCTTGCGGCCTGGAAGGACGGAAATTCCTTGAAGATACAGACTTTCTCTTCCAAAAAGATCCAGATCTCGAATACTAGTTGAGTGCTGCAACGGACAATTGTGGGTCATAACGTAGCAATTTCCGTTAGTGATACTAACTAGACGTGTTACGAACCAGTCGCTTTATGTGGGAAAGTAATACGAGAAATGATAGTACGTCGCGAATGAGCCCCGAATATGTCAGAATGTGCAAATCCAAACCCTCACCTCGATAGATGATGCGCCGCCATTTTTTAGGGTACAGGAGTATTCATTTTGAATGACCACCATGTGAGTGTAATACCTTTTACAAGTCACAAACTTACGACTATTGAAATGCGGCCGCTTACTACTTTTGACCAGCGGCTATATTGGGCCTCTTTTGACCTGGGGAAGTTTAAACCATGGAAAGACCTGCACCGGGTCCAATGTGCCTCCTTGGAGACTTGGTCGGTCCACCTCAGGGACATTGTGACTATCTGCCAGGGGGAAGGGCCTGATGAGTATGCAAAAATATCGAATCTAAGAAGTTTAGAGGGTGGGCGCTATACGGTAGCATACACATAGCTGTACACAAGAGAGGAAATCATGGCAGAGTTCCAATCGGAGGATACCTTTCCGGAGCATATCCGTAAAGACCTGCAACAAAGGTGGCCGGAAGACGCCCATTATCATACATGATTAGCCAACCTGATAGTAGGAACGGCCATTGCTTATGCAAAGACTGTTGTTAGCTATTCCTGGCTACCAGGTTACGGATACAAATGCGGTGGCGGACATTTTCACTGATCTCCGTGAGTCTGGCCCTTACAACTGTCACTCTGGCCGATTGAGATAATGTGTTAGATGTAAAAACCTTACTGTCTCGTCCTTGCCGAAGGGGTATTCAGCGAAATTCATCTTTCACATTCTACAAGCAATTAGTTACCAGGTGCTTGCTCCCAAACAGCAGAAGTCAATCTTCAATTCGCCCAATATAATACTCCTCCATCTCCTTTCATCCATCCCCAATGACTCCATCTCAACATCAAATGGCCAAGATCCATTCCAGATGGGTCTCTCCCCTGTTTTTTGCCTTTTCGGTGGCAGGAACTGATCCAATCCGCTACTGTTGACGGCGCGTCCATACATCATCCAAAGATAACCCAATTCCACCTTGAACCAGCCATTGTAGTCAGGACTCAGCGCAGGTCGCCGCTCAACAGCCTTGACGTACGGGCCCTCACCAAACTCATTCTTGATGTCGCCATCCACAACCCTGAGAACCTCCTCGTCGATCCAGAGACAGACATCAGTTGAAACAGGGGCCGGTCCTAGCTCAGTCAAGGGGTCGTCCAATATCACTCCCCGTTCTCTGGCGAGCTGCTGCGTGTGCTGCATGCACCACTCATTGAATTTCTCTCGAACCTGAGGGGCGGAGAGATCGCGGTACTGAGCTGAATCCTCTAGTAGGCTGAGTCTGAGCCTATTCTTAAGGTCATCCACCGGGGCAGGGTCTGGCGGGGGGAGTCCCAAAGAGGAGAACCCCTCGTTTTGGATGCGGATGCGGTCTTGACGGGAGAGCTTCATCCATGATTGGGGATATCGGAGTTCATACTCGATGGCAGAGTAGACGGTATCTTTAATCTTTTGCAAAGTGCGCTGCCATGCCAGTCCAAGGGCGGGGTCGTAGCTGGTGCGAATGACTAGGTAGCCCCAGGTGGTTCCGGAATCGAGATAGTTGCAGCGGAACTTGACAGAAGGGCGGTTCCAATCATCCATGCTGACCAGCGTACGGATTATTTATTTCTATAGAATGAATCTGATGACTGTAGATGCTTTTCTCTTATTTCTGTCATGACCCTCGTCTCTGGGAGGGTGGGGGTAATGGTTGATGAAATGTGTTAAATAAGGTCTTACCTTTACCCTATATATCCCGAGAGCTTGTCAGACTTTTCCGAGAACTTGCTGAACTGCACCCCTGTTTGTGCCCCTTGAATCGGTGAAAAGTGCCAAGCCTCTATAGGCTTGGGCCGCTTGGCGAAGCTACTGAAGTTCCTAGATACCTCATACGGTCTCTTACCTAGACAGCTACCTAAGAAAGTCAACAAACACAGACATAAAGCATATTATGATAAGTAACCAGCCAACTTTCACTGCAGTACTCTGCTCCATATGTTGATGGTTTAAGGTAGAGGCTGGTGGTCCATGTAAACTTTGAAGAATGCTAGAATGTCCAGCTGGGTATTCGAGCGATGGACCCATACATATCATTTGTATCTAATCTCCCGACCCTAGCGGGCGCCATCTGTCTGGACTACTGTGAATACATCTTTCCACTTTCGCCCATCATCCAGAAGGACCTCATCCTCTCCGTCCATCCGAACCCCAATCTGCTGGAGATATGATCGTACCTCTTGCAGGATCTCCCGAGCGTTTTCATATTCCCCCTTCCAGGCCTTAACCAGCATCGGACCCAATCGTTCCGCTTCTAAAAGCTGTAGCTTGCCCTCCTTCAGCCGTTGCTTATGGTACTCCCATGCATCCACCTCCGCGGGCATCTGCGTCGGATCCAATGGATCGGTAGGCATCACCCACCGCTTCGCTCCATGACTGGACGCATCCTTTCGCATCAATTGCCAGACAAAGGTCGCCCAATCCGAGAGATCGATCTTCGGACTGAGCTCTGGGTGCCCACTGTCGGGATTGGTTGGGTAGTAGATCTCTGTTTCGTATCTCGTCCCGTCGGGAGAGTAGGGCCATTCATCTGTCGGGATGGTTGCGTTCACAAACCCTGATAGTGCAATCGAGAGATCATCGCGTATCCATATCGTGCTCGAGCTGAAATCCATCAGGTAGACCCCGTGTTCATGCACGAAGGCTAGCATGGCGAGCGATTGCAGTGCCCAGCGGTAGTAGAGCAGGAGGAGGGGCTCTCTGCCTCCACTATCGGGGAAGTACTTGTCATCGGAAGACGTGCGCGACGCAGGAAAGCTGGTCAGAAGTGGCAGAGTCGTAGCGGCCAGTGGGCCGGGGTCCAGCTTCTCCAGCAGATATCCCACAGGCAGACGGCCAAGATATCTACTCCCACCACGGCAGAATTGCGGTGTTCTAGCGGCAATTCCAAGAGACGAGCAGGCAGGGAGGGTTTACTCACTTGACGATGTGGGGGTGAAGATCAATCGGGTGGTCTACATCCACATTCGGGGTATTGGTGCTATGTGCCAGATATTCATATACCCGGGGGATTCGCTCAGCAATGATAAACCACTCCTCGGGGTCGACCCGGGGATTTTCTTTCTCGCATCTTTGAAAGGCCACGATGCAGTCTTGGTTGGCATGCTGCACAAAGTACATCTGTTCATACAGTTCGTCGTAAAAGTCCTCTTTGCGGTCGCTACAGACCGAAGGGACCACATCCCCGTAACAGCGAGGATATTTGGACTGGCTGGGTGGATCGGGGGGCTGTTCTAGATCAGCAGCTGAGGATGAGGGCTCCTCAGGGCGGTCTGATGACCAGCTGGCGCCCATGACGGCGACTAAATCTATAAAAGAGACCAAAGAAAGAAAGAGAGGCGGCGGCCCCTCCTTTGCGTTTTGTTCCCATTATGCGCAAAATGTGGAGCTGGGGGTTGCAGGGAGAATCAGTGGGGTCCCAGGTGGATGGGTGGCTACCAAAGCTGAATTTTGGAGCCACTCGGATGGTTCCTGATTTGACAGGCCAACCAAGCCACAGCCGAACTGACACCATAGCATGTTCAAGAAAGAGCATATCCTTTTGGGTTTTTGCTTGTTATATTTTCTGGTGTATCAAATATCGCTTTCAGCCTTTCCACAGTCGGGATGCCGCCGTGTCCTGTTCATGTCCACCATGTTTATGTTACAGAGGCCAAGTCACAAGACTCTACACAAGAGGGAATGATTGTCGTCCTCACTAATGCCTTTGGGTGGAACACGACGAACCTGCATCAGTTTGCCGATTCATATGCGTGCCTAGTACATCAGGGCAAATGGTGACGAGTCTGATCCCCACGGGCCGGTTGTTGGTTTTGAAAGCCGCATTTGTCCTCGTACCGTTTAGTATTCGAAACCATGTCGAGAAACGCCATCCGGGTATTCAAAACTTTATGGATGACTTCCGCTGCAATGAAGGAGTGGACTACTCCAAAGCCGGCGTGGTGGGATTCTGCTGGGGCGCATATGGTGCCACCCAGCTTGCTGACGGCGGCTTGCGAGAAATGGCAAAACCCTCATCGATGCAGCTTACACCGCACATCCCCAGCGAGATAAAGGTTCCCCAAGATATCAAAAACATCACGCTTCCTTACAGTATGGTCGTGGCGATGTCGATTTTGCCTTACCCTGGAAGCAAGTGGATTAGAATTACAAGAAGTTGCATGTTCACCAAACGGAAGCCATTGAGGATGAGAGGGAGGTCGGAGCATCAACAGCCAACTAGCGAAGCAACCGGTACAAGATCTCAGTCACAACGTACCAGCATCAATGAGCATTACCAGTGCTGCTCAGATGACAGGGTTCGGACCGGGCTGGAACACATACCGTTTTTCAATACAGTCTGCGGCCCCTCTTTTTTTTTTTTTGGAATATGTGATTCATTTGCGTAGGAAAAGGATATATACCAAATATTGAATCAAACGAAAAATTGACGGTTGAATACAGAGGCACAGAAATTGGCGTTTACTATGTGCTTTTTGGGTGGCCCGTTCAACGGTGTATTTACATGGCTACTGTAGGGCTAAAAGGTGGCCAAACTGTAGTCTGGCTATCCTTTTCGGGTTGCCAGTGAATGATGCCCGTCCATCACCGTGGTATTTTTGTGCTTCCTGGTCCATCAGGTTGTATCCCGGACGCCATCGATGCTCAGGAAAACCACCCATCTCCGTGGCCCTCGACGGGATAACGGTATGACCCCACCGAAGGGGATCAGGGAAGATCATGGTTGTAGGCCATAATCCCACTCTATCCACAAACCCACCTCCTCAGCAATGAGAAAGTTCATGACGATATTGTTCTGACGGCCATTGTACCACCCTTGGTCTACTTGTGTCAGTGGGGTGTCAGTGGGTTGTCAGTGGGGATACACGAAATGATGCAGATACCCGCACGAGTATACGCGCCGGCCGGCGGGGAGGTGGTACTGGGCAACAAAGGGATAGGCTGGATACTCAGAATGGAAAATGGGAATTGTGCGCCATGGATAAGGATTGATGGAGTCAGCTTCGCCTTGTCTTCAACTTGGCCCGGTCGACCGCAATGGTTGCAAGTATAGCGAAAGTGTATATGTCCGTGATCAACCCCAACTGCGTGACTGGTCGATGGGGTCAACAAGGATCCTGATCGGTCCTATTAATGTCCGGTCATGCGACGTGGGGCTGGGATTTATCATCCCGGGGAAAGTATTGGATTTAAAAGGACGATGACAGCTCACCATCCGACAAGTGTCTCTACACTCTTCTACTATTATTCCTGCAACCTGCCAGGCGAACCATGGAACTTCTACGAGAGACAAAGAATTCTCTTTCGTCTGGTCTCATCTCGCAATATATCGAGTCCAAGTTGCGAGATGGCAGCCCCCAAGAACTGACAGTGACGTTTCTGCTGACGGTTGCCGTTGGGGTTGTTTCTTACTACCTAGGTCCGCTTCTTCATGGTCTTTTGTTCTCACCTTTGAGAAAGGTCCCAGGCCCATTCCTGGCCCGGGTAACCCGCTGGTGGGAATACAGGCTGGTGGCAAGAGGTGATTCGAACCAAGAATACATCCGCCTCCATGAAAAATATGGTTCGCAGCGTCTTCGGTTGTAATCCGCATCATCCAGAGACTAATCATAAAACTACTCTATCAGGCCCCGTTGTTCGAGTTGGGCCGAACCGCTACAGTGTCAGCCAACCATCCGACGTCAAGATCATCTACGAGCTGGGAGGAAAGTTTACCAAGAGCGACTTTTACAAGCCGCTGCGCAGCCCTAACGTTGACGAGCAAAACCTGTTTCTAATTCAGGACAGTGAACTACACAAGGACAGGCGCAGGAAGATCGCACCTCTATACACCATGTCATCCATGGTCTCTTACGAAAAAGCCGTCGATGAGATGACCCGAATATGCATCCAAAAGATGGACCTGTTTGCTAAAGACGGGCGTCTGGTCCACATTCCGCACTGGATGCAATTCTACGCCTTCGATGTCATTGGTGAAATTACCGTAAGTCTCCTAACATTCGTTGTGGTGTCTCACTCGTCGACTCACCAACTGGGCCCTCTCAAAGTTTGGCAAGAGTTTTGGCATGATGGAAAACGAACGTGACGTAACCGGCATGATCCCAGGCATCCGAAAGGCGAACGACTCTTTGGCTTTCCTCGGCCTCGTCCCTAACCTTGCCCCGTGGCTGGTTGCACTGACTACTGCGCTCGGAAAGAAGTCGAATATCGCGGTGTTGATCAGCTACACCTTGGATGCGATATCGAAGAATCGCGAGATGAACCAGGAGTCGACAGTCAAGGAGACCAGTAAATACGACACATTCCTGAAGAAAGTGCTTGATATGGAATCTCAAGGACGCCTTGAGATGGCCAACATCATGGATGCCTGTGGAAGCAATGTTGCAGCCGGAGCGGATACCACTGCCATCACTTTGAGCTCAGCGCTCTATCACTTGTACACAAATCCCGACAAACTGAAAATTTTACGCCACGAAATCGATACGCAGGCTGCCGAGGGCCGTGTCTCCGATCCCATTACCTTTCAGGAAGCCCAGGATCTGCCTTATCTGCAAGCTGTCATGAAGGAAACCCTACGTATTCATCCAGCTGTCGGAACCATCTTGCCTCGCGTGGTGCCCGCCGGGGGCCTGAAACTATCCGGCCATTATTTCCCCGCCGGAGTATGCACTATCTACGGGGTTTTATGACTTGATTTGCTGACCAAGGACGTATAGACTGAGGTTGGGGCGAACTCATGGGTCTTACATTACAGAAAGGATATTTACGGTCCAGATCCGGCACGCTTCAGGCCAGAACGCTGGATTGGGGACGAGAAGACTAGTATCATGGATTCCATGATGTTCGCGGTATGTGATTTATCCTGGCCATGCAGCTACAGACGTATGGGCTAACGTTTTCTCTTTAGTTCGGCGCTGGCTCTCGAACCTGTATCGGCAGAAACATCAGCCTACTGGAAATGACGAAAGTGGTACCTCAGATCGTCCGCAAATTTGATATCGTGCTAGAGCATCCAACCAAGCCAATGGATACTAGGTGTGCCTGGTTCGTCTATCCTTTATACCAGGGCCGGTTCAAAGCACGAGGTTCCGAATAGGGCGTCTACCTGATGTATCGTGCTATATGAATCCGCTGGAAAAACGTTGACTGCCGAGATGGTATATGTTCCTCGAAGTAGCGAATTTTTATTATTGAATCAGGGTGATAGCAATTTCTTCATAGTTGCTAATGGAATGCTTCCATAGAGATGATAGAAGACCGAGTTCAGCAAAGACTTGGCGCATTGTGTGACCGGTTCTGCCTCTAGATCTAGGGTCTTTTCACTTAAACGGCGCTTTAGTATCTCGTCAAGTATCCGGACGGCTCCTCCCATTTGCGCGCCAAAGCTCGTGTACAGCTCCAAGTGATGGGGTTCAATAAGGGTCTCGAATGCACACACACGGTAGAGGATTGCAGAGACAATGGTGACGAGACCAAATTCGCTAACTGGCAGGGCAGGCGCTTGGCCAGCCAAAATGCTTTTCAATGCGTCGTCGCCGTATAGGACCTGGGCGGGGGCTTCCCAGCTGGCCTCATCCTTTAACCAGTCTGCGGTAGTTGAGGGGAGAGCAAATCCGATTTCGAGGACCGGCAACGGCACAAGTACTTTTCGTTCGTTTGAAGCAATCGATGCCCCAAGAAGGATTGTGCTTGCGATGCACCTTGGAACATCTTAGTGTTGAAGTCGTTTAGAGCAAAGGGGAGCACAGATACCTATTGGTACTTTCTTGACGTACCCAATCTCTGTACGTTGTAATCGGACGCGTCTTGAGATCGCCAAGCGCCTCCTGTACCAGCTGCAAACGCACTCCGTCAGCGTTCAACAGCCATGCAAGACTCCTGTCATCAATGACACATACCTTTACAGAATGTGGAAATGTTTGGGTAACATGCCCCTCAACTCCACAATATACTGCAAAATAGCTCAATAGCAGATATGTCTGCAGCGTCGAGGTTTGGGGCTCGTTGTCAGTCATCCAAGGCACAGCCATTCGTTCGTGCTAGTTGATTTGTGAGCTAAACACGGCGTCTTTTCGGGGTTTTCCGGCGCCTTGGCCTACCTCGAGGATCAGTTGCATAGCAACAGCGTGCATGGAGACAGCAACGGAGTGCTCACTGAGATAAACTGCGCCGCACGCCATCATAGCGAGCAAAAGGGGGGCTAGATAGACAAACGTCAAGAATGGCCTTCGCCACTATCGGTCATGAGACTCACATGGTACCGTAGCGATGTCAAAGCTCGGCTCGTGCACAATCGGTATATGGGTAGCAATGTGCTCGAAGAAAGCTTTCACGAACCGCCTCACGGCATATTCGGAGGGGAACCGAAGAGAAGCAAGTAGATTGGCAGGGTACTTGGCAATGTTTGCCAAAGCACTTGCACAAGCCTCGTCGTCTGCAAGCCAGGTGCGTTGGGCAGCACTCACGTTGTGGCCCAGATCCGGTAAATTCGTTCTTGGTTGCTCTGGGACCGACGCCGGAAGCTCGCTGGCGTTGTGGTTGGGTATTCCACCCAAGAGTTCGTGAGCATTTGATAGCAGGGTGTCAATGTCGATAATTTCGGAAACACTGGGGTTGAGGAGATCTGGTTCCACGAAGGAAGTAGAAACGCCCATAGGGTTCTCTTGAAGACAGGAAGGGAATATTTCTGTATACGAGAAGAGGACGTCAAGCGGACTCTCCTGACTCGTTTGGGAACCATTCACCTCTCAGCTTGCGGGAGATTCTTGTGGCTCCCATGTTGAATCGCCGAGCCCATCTGAGTTTCGTTTGTTCCCTCCGGTCACACTCGTGGATGATGCCCGCAAGGAGCGATTGCCAGTGACAGGAGCTACGGAATCAGAATTGACTCGACGCTTGCCGCGATAGCCAGCCGCATTTGTGTTGGCGGCCCCAGGATGCAAATTTCTGGTATGACGAGTGATGACATCCTTCCGCGACGAGGCTACGGGACAGTACAGACAGTTATACGCCTTCTCGCCGCCGTCTGAAGTTATGGCCATTAGCTAGCCGACCGGCGGCAATCGGAAGCAGAAACAACGTACGTGTCATCTCATGACGTCGTAGGTGAGCCAAGCGATTGAATCTAGCATTGCATTGCGGGCAAATGAAGCCGCGCCTGTTTGGCTTAGAGGACTTGTCCCCATACGCACGCGTGTTGTCCTGGCCGGACATATCAGAGGCTCAACACACGCGGCTAATCAGAAACAGACTGGGGGTACAGAAGGTAATTTCACTCTGGAGGTGGAATTGCGAGACAAGGACCCGAGTTCGAAAAGTTGACCAGATGCAATTTGCGGGGCAGTTTCCGTAGGGGCCGGCCCGGCTTTTCCGTCCGTAGACAGCAGAAAGAAGAAGTGTGGACTCTCCCCGGACTTCCTGAGATATGAGCACTGTAATTGGACGCCCTGCAGATCCCGGACGAAGTCCGAGCATGTACGGCGCTATGGAGGACCAGGTCTGTGTTTTGTGAGTGTTGTGGATTTCACAGGGGAATTGGGGGGAAGGACAGAACCAGGCTGTATCGACTACACGCGCTGTTGTTCCCATCTATCTTGTGTATATGAAGATATCTCAGGGTTGTTTATGAGTAACCCAAAACGGAATAGGGTCGTTTCGAGTACAGGCCAGGAAACAACCTCTAGAAACACCTATCGCCTTATACCCAACATTTAAATAAGGGGTATTCAGGTGTCTATTCTATCATTTCATAGACAGTCATATACTGTAGGTTGGTGCATTAGCATGAAGTTTGAGACTTTATTTCGCAGATCATGAGAAGTCATGTAACTTCAAAATCTCTGTCATCAAACTACATCTTCAAGATCCTGAAACAGTGGCTGATTGCATCTTTGGCCTGGCGATTACCCGGGTTATCATCTGCATCTAGACTATACTCACGTATCTTCCAGTGAACAGCATTTCGATTGACTATCCGCCAGGCTTGTTTTGCAACCGACATCCACAGACGAGAGATCGCCCTAGAACAACCGCAATGCAAAGCCAGATATATGCCTCAGCTGTTATCTGTTTGTATCTTCGATGTCGGGAACTGGCGCCACTTGCTGCTCAATGATTTCGAGCAGTTCCCTTGCAGATGGGATGGCGATCCGTGCTGGAAACGGGAACTCATTGCTGAGTTGGAGACTTTGTTACAAAGCTTCTCAGCTCTTATGGGGTTTCATTGTCAGATTTCCGGCTTGGAAGTATTGCGGGAAACGAGGCACCGTAGCCTAAGAAACCGAAAGAATCAGGGGGCTTGAGCGATTCCACTACCCTAAATGTCGGGACCTAATGCTGAACGGCGACATAGTCTTCTCAGGATAGTCGGGATCATCTCCTCACTGCTAGACCTGGGACTGAGACGTTCGCGTAGCACTCGGTTATTGACACCCAGGCAGCGCGGAGACAATGATTTCGCTGATGCGATGCAGACTGTAAAAATCAGTTAAGGTGCACAATGCATTCCTGGGCTTTGGGGCACACGTACGAGAAATTTGAAGCCACATTGGCTCATTCCCCCGTGTATTACATGGTTGTAGCCAGAGCTTTGCAGGCTTGCGCCTGCAGCCTGGATCTCTTGACCGCTACACAACTCCCAGCATTAGGCAGTAGATTAGGTTTGAACGAAGGTTATTCGTACTTTGCCATCCCTGAGCGAGCCCTACCGCGAGATGTGCACTGACTCATGAGACGAGGCTGGTTACAATGCGAAGCTATGCATCCACGCGGCTCGGTTACAATGAGATACTGCGAAGATGACTGCAGGAGAGCATAAATGCTATACGAATATAGAATCTGTCGTACCTGAATAGCATGTTGGAGAAGGATGAGCTGTGCGAGGGCTGAGGTCACAATTATGGTCGGCTTGCCCCTTGCTGACCCATTCCCGGTACAATATATCCAATTAGTCGGGTCAGAAAGCCAGCGACCATCCCCTTGCTGTATCACATGTCCTCAGGTGGTCTTTAAAAGCTTGTTGGTGCTTTTCTTAGGGTCGGTTGGTGCTACACCGCATTCTTCAACAGACGAAGAATGCGCTACTGGCCCAAGTCTCCGATGACTACCGCACGGGGTGCGTCTTTATAACTTCACGGCATTTCGCATTGGAGAATGACGCCCTTCTTACCCCCTAGGACAGATCCAAGGCGAGGCTTGCATCAGGAATGACGAGAGTCTCATTCCAAGTCCATCTCCGGGGATGGCTGGTGTCAATGACATAATGCCTTGAGCATGGTATAAAGAGAAGACGCACCCACGGCGAGAACATCTTCCACAATCACTATCACAAGCACAAACCAATCACAGTCACAGACTCGAACAAACCAGCTACCTGCAAAATGCTCGCCCGCACTATCCTCGCCGCCCTCGTCAGCGCCGCCTGCTTCGCGACCGTCAACGCAGACTCCTGCAGCCCTGAAAATGAGAAATGCTGCAGACAAGTTGAGGACAAGGATCACCTTGATGATCGTGCCAAGGGCTTGCTCGGGTTATTGGACGTGGACATTGATGCCCTGACCGGCGCTATCGGTCTGGATTGTATGGCCTGACTTGTAATCTATTTTGCTCTGCTTTGCTAACGAACCCAGGCACCAATATTCTTGACGGTAGCTGCTCTAACAATGCTGCTTGCTGCAGTGGCAATGACTTCGTAAGTAGGCACCGCAGAGTTTAGTCGGACGGGATACTTACTTGATCTTTAGAACGGACTCATTGTTCTTGGCTGCACCCAGATCCAGCTGTAGGAGGGCCCCTGTTCGCAACTGCGCTCTGGAAGACCTCATATCTGGAGAAGCAAGATGCATGAAAAGGTGGATTGATCAGGTTCTACTGCGTAGTCTGAGGAGCAGTTATGGCTAGCAGTTAGCAGATGAGTAGTAGATTAATGGAAACTGTGCTCACCTTATTTGGGCAATGAGAAGATCTTCCGTAGGGGTTCGGGAGGGTTTATCCAGTAACGTACCTGACTCAATCAAGATCACCACGACGAGAGACAACCCTCGGCCGAAGCTTAAACACAATCAAATCCATTGACCAACCGGACGTGGCCAGAACCACCGAGCGGAGACATACTGACAGCTCATCTGATTGGGTTCGGGGGAGACGGGAACGTCATAACGAGATATGCTACCCGGAGGGGATAAAATCAGATGATGCCATGCGCTGATACCACCTGCTAGCTACTGCTAGACTTAAATTCGACCTGTATAATCATGCTGGCGAGACCAATAACTGATCCTATCATCTTGTACCTCTTCTTTATCGTGTAGATACTGGCAACATGGAACACGCGGACGCAGTTCACTCGGTATGTAGCAAAGGACCTTAGAGTTTACGGATTCGCCACACCCTCACCCACCGCCAGTATGACGGATTGACAATTAACAAAGGCCTGTTAGTACCTCTGTCCGAAGGAAAACACCGTGATCGTCCTGCCTGAAGATGAGATCACGCATGTTGGGACGCCAAGTATGGGGACGAAATCCATGAAGCCTGCCCGGGGGGTTGTGCTGGCGGTTGGCACGACGAAGGCGCCGGGGAATGGGAAACAGCATGCGATGGACGTGAGACTGGGGGATTTGGTGATTTATACCAAGGTGAGTTTCTAACTCTGGACAGCCTTACGGAGAAGATTCTGGAGACGGTGTTGATGCATGCGTAGGGGAAGGGTAAGGAGGTGAAGGTTGATAGGGATGAGTATTTGCTTCTTGATCGGGATGAGTGAGTCGTGCCTTGGTGATGTCTGATCTGATCTAATGTGAGCAGGATTATCGCTGTCGCAGATTGATTGATATGAATATATGATTGATGCCTCTTGATTGGTTTATGATTACCTGTACATTGAATGATACCTATACTTCTATCTGCAACATTCATACGCAGAGCATCGGCTATAAGATAGCTGTAGAGGAAATGCTAACCCGACAACTTAATAACTCCCTCCGCCATCTCAACCAACCCCTCAGCGACAACCTCCAACCTCTCCCTCTCAAACACCTCCCAACAGCCCTCTCCCTCAAGCACACCACAATACGCCCCCCGAAACCCCGCCCTCACCGCAGCAGACACATCCCACAAATGCGCCGCCGCAAACCACTTCTCCTCTTGGCCCCCAATCCTCTCCAGCGCAGCCCGATAAGCTCCCAGCGCCGGCTTCGCAACCCTCAACCCATCACAACTCAACACCCTCTCCACCGGCATCTCAACCCCCGCCCGCGTAAAATACCCTCGGACACGCTCCACATCCCCAGTAGTTAGACACCACACCTCAAACCCCGCATTCCGCAGTTTCTCAAACGCAGTTACAAGCTCAGAACGCAGCTGCAAAGACGCATAGCCACGTATACACGCGTCTCGCTCATCATCTGTGAAGACTGAGCGTGGGTCGGCCACGCCCGCCATGAAGAGGCTGCGGTAGAAGAGCGCGCGCATGACATCTTTGTAGGGGCGGTAGGACTCCGAGATGGACAGGAAGGTGAATTCGAGCTCCGCGGCGGTCATCCACGTGTACCCGAAGTGCTTGGGGGTGATCCCGTAGGATGTGAGTTTTGGGCCGATTGTGTCGGCGATGGAGGCAAAGTAGGCGTCGAAGGAGACGCAGGTGCCGACCACGTCGAAGATGATGTGTTTTGGCATTTTTCTTGATTGTTCTGTTGTCTGTAGTTGGGGTTCAATTCATTTGTTTCAATATATTCGGGAGAAGTGATGAGTGAGGGGTGGGTTGTTTATGTGGTTTCCACGATTGGGATGTGGAGATGCGGAGAAGTGATGCATGGAGGACCGGATCACATCCGGCGGATGAGACATTAACATGTATCTGGCAGTCTTGCTTATCTTGTCGATCTGGATATACTACTGCTCATCCAGATGCGTTCCGGTCCACATCGGAGCATTATCGGAGATTACTTTGATATCTCTACTCCGTAGCCTTATCATGGAATGCAATCTCGCAGGATCAGTTATGTTTGTAATCAACAGATGCAATTGAGATAGAAATGAAGCTATGACCATAAAATATTCAACCGCCTCCACCAGGTCCTCCTCTTTGGCTCGGGCTCGGGCTCCTCCCGGTACGCCTGGATAAACGGCCGGATGGGGATCTCCTCCAGCGGAATGATCGCCGTCCTCCCCCAGAGCTTATACCCGAAATACAACCCCAGAATGATCGGAATGTTCAAATACGACGAGACAAACGTCTCTGTATCCCAATGCCCCCGCATAAACGTGCTGTACCCCCCAGTAAACAATAAAAGTGAAAACAACACGAGCGCAAACCACGTCAGGTACGGCTGCAGCGGGGCCGCCCACGGTAGTTCCCTCTGCCGGTCGATTCCCTGCTTTCGGCACCCGTACAGAAACCGCAGGTAGATGATGCAGATACACATCCAGTTCACGAGAGTTGCAATGGAGACGATGTCCTGCAGCCAGTTAAAAACGGTGCTGGCTGAGGCGGACAGCGTCATGTAGCCGAGCCCCATGAAGACGCCGATCAGCGCGACAGCGACATACGGCGCCCCGAACCGGTTGACCCTAGTAAAGCATTTCGGCGCGTGCCCTTGCATGGCAAGCCCGAAAAGGATGCGAGAGCCTCCGAGGATGTTGCCATTCCCCGCGGACCAGGCAGAGGTCAGAACCGCGGCGTTGATAATAGATGGGACGGCCTGGATGCCTGCGCGGCGGGCGGCAATCACAAATGGCGACTGGGACGCATTGCCGGTCGAGCGGAGCAGGGTGGGATCATTGGATGGGACCAGCATGCCGACCATGAAGATGGACAGAATATAAAACAGAAACACACGCGCGAAAATCCGTCGCGCCGCTTTGGGGATCGCCTGCCGCGGACACCGCGTCTCCGCCGCCGCGACGGTGATGTTCTCCATCCCCGAGTACGCGTACAGTGCGTTATTGAGCGTCGTCCAGAACCCCAGGAACTGGCCCCACGAGCCCGGGACGTCCAGGTACTGCACGAACGGGCCGGGATTCCGCCAGTATCTGAATCCAATGCTTTGCCTGTCCGGCCCGCCTCCACAGGTGATCACCAGCGCCATGATATTGATGCCGATGACGAGCATGATCTTGATCATCGAGAACCCGAACTCGAGCTCACCGTACACGCGCACAAACAGCAGCGCGGTCACCAGCATCAGTACCCCAAACACCGTGATCCAGATTGCATTGTTGACCGTCACCCAGAACTCGACGATGACGGCCGCCGCGGTCAGCTCCGCGGGGATCGAGACCAGGTACGAATAGACCTGGTTCCAGCCGTTGGCAAAGCCGAGCGCCGGGTCGAAGAAGAGCATGGCGTAGCGGACCACGCCTCCATTCAGCGGAACCAGAGCCCCCATCTCGCCGACGGCAAAGACAACGGTTGAACCGGCCACGCCGATGATGGTGTACCCTAGTAGGGCTCCAAGAGGCCCCGAGCGGGCGATGGCACGTCCAGAGCTGAGGAAGAGGCCGGTACCAATGGTCCCAGCCAGCGCGATCATCTGGATGTGTCGCTGGTGGAGGCCTTGTTTGACCAGGCGGATCTCGCCGAGATGGTCGGCGGCGGAGTCGACATTGTCGGGGAGTTGCTTTTCGGTGTCCTGAAGGATGTCTTTTTCTGGATCTGACATTATTCCTGGTATCTCTGTTTCAGGTGGCATGTTCAATTTGAAAGTAGGTTGGGGACCTTGGGGTTAAGGTGATATTGTGTGCCAGTTGGCGATATTTAACCCATGTCTTATCTCTCTGCTCAAGCTCATCCGGTGACGGTTTAGCTTTGAGATTAGAGTGCGGTCGATAGCTTGACATGTTCTTCCAATGATGACGATGCATTTGCAATTCCTATCTCAAGGTTTCGATTTCCCCTCTTTTTGTGTAGCCACTGCAACCTAAAGCCCGTGCTTCTGGGATAGTTACACTTACACCAACCGGATCTGGACCGGATGATGCAGGGTCACATGATGATAAACCGGACTTGACCGGACAATTACAAATCAACATAGTGAAGATAACAAAAGATAAGAATGATCAGTGGAGAAAAGAGAGGAAAAATGGGGAAGATAAAACCGGAATATCTCCACCAGATAGACAACTCCTGGTCAGACCACAACGTCGCCAGAATAAGTATATAGGAGACCTCTACAGCGGTCAAATTTGACCGTTGTGATTAAGGGCATAAACAATGTCTACCCTCCCCTCAAACCCCATTGCCTGCTTCTGGCAGAACAACCCCCACGAACTACACGACCATCGCTCCACCGAAGATCTCCCGACGCACAGCGATGTTGTGATCATCGGCGCCGGGTATGCGGGCGTGAGCACCGCCTGGCATTTACTACACAACCACAACAACATCAAGTCAATCACTATCCTCGAGGCAAGAGGGGCCTGTTCAGGCGCCACCGGTCGCAACGGAGGCCATCTGCGCCCGGATCTGTACGGACATATCCCCACGTACATTGACCGCGCTGGACCTGAAGCAGCGGCGGAGATTGCCGAGTTTGAGATTGCGCATGTCCCAGCGATCAAGAAACTTGTCGAGAGCGAGCAGATTGACTGCGATTTCAGACTTACAAGGACCATCGATGTGTGGTGTAATGAGCAAGCGGCAGAGGGGGCGAGGAAGGTCTACGAGCGCATGAAGGGGTACGGCTTCGCGTACATGGACGATGTTGACTTTCACACAGGAAAGAATGTAGAGGGGGTACGTTACCTCGAAATCATGCCACTACTGTCCATACTAATGTGAATCAGATCTGCGGCGTCAAAGGCGCCGTGGCCTGTGCCTCCTACACGGCGGCCACCATCTGGCCGTACAAGTTCATCATGCACCTTCTCGCCAAACTCCTGGCTTCAGGAAAGGTCAATCTGCAGACATACACCCCCGCGACAGCAGTCACTCCATCTGCAGACGGTAAATTCACAATCGACACCCCCCGCGGCACCATCCACGCCGACAAGGTCATCCACGCCTCTAACGCCTACGTTTCCTCCCTCCTGCCCCAGTACAAACACAATATTATTCCCTGCAAAGGCATCTGCTGCCGCATCGCCGTGCCAGAAGGAAAGCCCGCCCCATTACTCACAAACTCCTACATCGATCGCACCAAGGACAACGTCCTGTCATATCTCATCCCCCGCGCAGACGGGAGCATCATCGTCGGCGGCGCGTCGGCGCTCTTCAAACCCCATCGCGACCAGTGGTACAACAATACCGACGACAGCATACTCGTCGACGCCGCCAAGGACTACTACGACGGATACATGCAGCGGACGTTCCGCGGGTGGGAGGAGTCGGGGGCGAGGGTAGACCAGATCTGGGCGGGGGTGATGGGCTACTCGTATGACTCGAATCCGCATGTCGGGGCGGTGCCGGACAGCGAGGGGCAGTTTATCCTAGCTGGGTTGAATGGGCATGGGATGCCGATTGTTTGGCTGGCGGCGGAGGGATTGGCGAGGATGGTGGGCGAGGGGGTTGGGTTTGAGGAGACGGGGATGCCGAGGCTGTTCAAGACGACCAAGGAGAGGATTGAGAGGGCGCAGGGGGGAAAAGAAGAGGACGGCGATATTCTTGGGACGGGGTCATTTTTTGCTACCAAGCAGTAGATAGATATAGCCAGTTGTCAGCGTGGTGCCATCAGTAGGTATAATTCCTACTTTAGATTAGCGTTATCAGTGGATCTTACCCCGTGTTTATACCACTTCTGTTATCAGTCCCAAAACCTAAGCTTCCCCACCCAGAGATAAGCCCGATTCAAGCTGCAGCCACATGGTCCACACCAATGTAGCATCTTCATTGCATTTATTCACACATAACACATGACACATAATCTACTCTCTTCACTGCACTTCAAACATTCTAAAATGAGCGCATACCAGCCCCCTCTATCTTCCACCCCCAGAGCGCAATCAAGCACCGAAGCACCCGCACCCCGAGTTAAACGGCGCAAAGTAACAGACGAGAGAAAGCGCACAGCCAGAGCGTAGGCCTACCTCCAGAATCAAGTTTGATCAAGTACCAAACTGACAATACAGCTGCGATCAATGCCGCCGATGGAAAGAAAAATGCGAGGGAGGAATCCCCTGCAGGAAATGTTCGCACCTTGGCCGGCCCTGTCGCGTGCGGGGTATGCCCGCATCGCAGGATATCAGGTACGGCCGTCCGCAGCCACTAGTTAGTACTCTGTGCAGGCTGACATTGTTAGCGCTCGGGATGCGTTGGTGGAACTGCAGGAGCGGGCCATGTACATGGAGCGGATCCTGAAACACGCCTTCAAGGGGATCGCGCTAGATACGAAGAGTCTCAGGCAGATGGCGCTGTCGGTTGATGCGGCGGACAAGGAGACGCAGCCGGAGACTGACGAGGCTGAGTTGACTATGGAAGAAGAGGAGTGCACGATCGACCCGGTCGAGGATACCATCACTCGTGCGTTTTTTATTACATTGTAGAATGGCTGGCGCTGGCGCTGACTATAGACAGACTTCTCCGGGGAATTCTCCTACTGGAACTTCTCCATGCGCGTCAAGCGCCAGATTGAGGATAGGATGGCTGCTTCTGCTTCCCTGAGCCAGGTATTTCACTCCCATAATCCTCCATACATACTAACTGGTCCAGACTCAACCCCCAAACCAAATATCAAACTACCCCCGAGCGAAACAGCTGCGATCCAGCTCGCGAACACTCGCAGCCGCCATCTCCTGCATCCCCCCACGCCATATCGCCGAGTTCCTCGTCGGCATCTTCTTCAAACACGCCGTAACACACTACTTCTACGTCGATAGACCATGGCTCCTCGCCAGACTAACCGCCCTCTACACCCACCCGGAAACCCTCACCAGCAAAGACGCCCCAGTCCTCAGCATCATCCTGACTGTGTTCGCCATCGGCACGCAATACGCCTACCTCGAAGCAAAGTCTGACCCTGCCTCGTCCAGCCAAAACTTCTCCGAGGACGAGCTAGGCACAATGTTCTACCAGGAAGCGATCCGCCTGCTGCCGGAGATCATCGAGGTGTCCTCGCTGGAGAGCGTGCAGGCCTGCCTGCTCTTTGCGGCGTATGCGTTGCCTATTGATGCGGCGGGGTTGGGATACGTGTATATCAACCTGACGATTCGGCTGGCGATGCAGAACGGAATGCATCGACGATGCGTGGGCGAGGCGTTTAGTGCGGCGATGATGGAGACGAGAAATAGGGTGTGGTGGACGGCGTATGCGATGGAGAGGTATTACTTCTCTGTTGCTTTGTTTGCTATAATGCTGACGGAGTAGGAAAATATCTATATTCCACGGCCGGCCTCTAGGAATGCTGCGATCGGATGTCGACACGCATCTGCCGGTTGATTTGGGTGAACAAGACTCGACAACCCCATATATGCTTGCTTCAATTCATCTCACGCATCACCTGGAGGATTTCTATAAAGAAATGTACGTCCACTCTACCAGTAAAGCGCAGACGTACTGACAACCACAGATCCCTCCTCCGCACCACCCCAAAACAGGACCTCCCGCTCCTGCTCTCGCGACTCGCTGACAGGAAAAACGACCTAGAGAGATGGTGGTCCACGCTCCCACTCATAATCCAAAAGAACGACGCCCAGACCCCAGTCGATCGATCAACAGCACACCTCAAACTCGAACACTGCCTCCTCCGCATGTTCATCGGCCGCCCGTTTCTCTTCTCGCGAGGCTCGCCCTCAAACCCAACTTCCCCAGCTACTCCCCCCTCAAGCACCGCGCAGAAGCCCACGCCCCGCCAGGAACTGGTGACCTGCTGCATAACAGCCGCCGCCGACGCAATCTCCATCTGCAGCACCCTCCGCGACAGTGATAGTGGGCCTGGTCTGGCGCGCGCCTCGTATATAGAGTACAGCTCATGCCGAGCAGCGCTGCTCGTGCTAATTGCGTACTCAATCCAGGATCGCTCTGATCATTTTCGCAAGGCGTTACGGGTTGGATTAGATATGATTCGGGAGATGGCGGCGAGTGGGGAGTCGGCGAGGTCGGAGGTGGAGTTGATTGAAGCGTTGGAGAGGGCGCTTGTGAGGCTAAGGTCGTTTGATGAGGTGGGCAAAGTAGCCTCGGACTACGAGGAGTTTAAGCAATGGGAGTCCATGTGGAAGCGGCACAATGAGGGGGATTGCAATTCTGAAGAAGCGGTTGCGGGATCGATTCAAGAGCAAGGTTGGCCCACAAGCGAGATGGGTCCCTCGGGTATGGCAGAGAGCAATGCGAGTCTGGGCCCTTTGAGATTGTTCGATGGCGCGGCTGAATGGGCTCTGTTCGGTGGAGGAAGTGCATTGCCAAGGGAGCTGCAGCATCCGGAAACGCAGATGTTGGGGGATTTTCTGTCTCTCCATGATCCGAGGTTTGACCCTGATTTGAATCAAGCATTGTGAATTAACACCCTATCATACAACACATGCTGACCACCTGGTTACTGTTGTTGGCGTCTTTGCATCAAAATGCCTAGAGGAATGTCTTCCTCGTCGTAAAACTCGACTTCCTCGTCAACTCCAAAATCGCGGAGGCGGTCTCCTTCAGAGTTCTTCCAGCCTTCCTCACCATCCCGCGCTTCCTCATCGGAAGAGTCACTCTCACTTTCATAATCCCTTTCTTCCGCCGTATTTTCATTAAACCGGTCATGGAAGCGTTTCCGACGCTGTACGTTATGTGCTCCCTCCGAATAGCTAGCATCATTAGACCGCTGGTTATTTCGCTCTTGTACGGCCCTATGATACGAAGCATCGGCAGCCGCAATCGCGGCGCTCAGATCCTCCCGCTTTGCAGGAAGTGGAATGCGATCAGGGTCTGGCGGCGGCCATGACAGGTTTGGGTCTGGCCAGCATTAACTGATAAGTTCTATATACCTGTACATCGCACAGTGCACTCACCCTCGAAGCCATTGACCTCAAATTCTAGACCAGTCCACCGGTCAGGAGTGGCTGCAAATGGCCAGAACCAACTCAATACCTGGACGTTGTCAGCGTTGCACCTGTCAAGAATCTTGAGGCTGAACCAACGTTCGCACTCCCGCCCATTCCGGCTTTGATATTTGACCATATGCCAATATCATATGGAAATTCCTGCTTCTTGATCCGAACCTGGATACCGCCTGGTCCGGACAGATACCCCCCAAAATGTCGAGCTCGTCTTAGCAGAGTCTCATGTCGTTCAATCTCCCACGATTCGATAGTGGTGGTATTAAGAGCTAGGGACCAGAGACTTCGAAGCAGAAGAATAAATAGTGCAAGCCAGGTCAAACTGTTCACCACCAATAAAATGAAGAGATGGGCCAGCTGTCCCAAACTAGGGCCGAGGTACTAAGATGGAATTAGCTTGCACAACAAGGCAACGGACAATCTGCTCATACGCTAGGAAGATTGCGCGATGCCCAGACTATCGAAGCTCTCTCGAAGAGAAGAGTCTCAAGGTAGCCCATGCCTACTACAGCATAGAACAGAAACCTCATAAAATGAGGATAAGTAAAGTGTGAAATGCAATTCGATGTCCACGGACAGTGGTGGTCCATCTTCGGAATGCACCTGCAAATTGTGAGTCGGGGACAAGTCTCGAGCCACAAAAACTCACCTCTGACATGTCTTGCAATGGTGCGCTCGCGGTGGCTTGAAAGCCTCGCATCGACGACACCAGCGCTGCCTGCCCCCTGCGCAATCCTTTTCCAATTGCTTAAGGTTGGAGGGCACCCAATCCTTGGGTATGCGGCCAGGATCTACAGTGCATGAGCGATAATAGCATACCCAGATGCACAGAGCGAAGATGTTCAGGCGCCAGAACTCTTGCGATCTTAGGGGTGCCTCCTCAAAGTAATAGAAAAATAGCTGGGACGTGTACGCAAGAAAACTGATCAACGCGGAGACGAACGGAATGGCCAACTGCGAAATGTTGAACGAGCGACACAGCATTTTGATAGGGGCATATTCATCTATACAATCTTATGCATCTCAGGAAACTTGATTGATGCCAAAGTCATCTAGCTTCAAAATAATTCTTCCAGAAGTGAGTGTTGATGCTGACCACGTGGTGCAGGCGGTCTTGACTCTTGACTAAGCGGGGGCACGTGACATAGATGCAAGTGTGCGTGGAAATATCGACGGCCATTCATCCCTGCCATCTTCATGCATACTTCGCGGAGATAGATTCATCGAGTTCATCGGTATTTAAGTGGCTCTCATCAATAAAACATGGAAAGGCTCAATATATCTAGAGAATGATCCGAGTATCGCGTCATCACCGCTGAGGATGCCGATCGCGGCCCTTCCCCAGACCACTGTTCGAGCAATTGGCTCGACTTCTGTCATTTCGGACCCCTGCTCCATTGTCAAGGAGTTGCTGGAGAATTCTCTTGACGCACACGCCACTGCAATATTTATAGAGATCTCCCAGAACACAGTCGACGTGATCCAGGTAAAGGACAATGGACATGGAGTTCCGTCCGAAGATCATCCTTTCGTCTGTAAACGCGCCTTCACTAGCAAGATCGAGACTGTCGATGATCTGAGGAAACTCGGCGGAAAGTCGCTAGGCTTCAGGGGTGAAGCGTTAGCTAGTGCTGCTGAAGTTTGCGGGGGAGTGACGGTTACGACCAGAGTGGAAGCGGACCCAGTTGGCTTCTGCATGAAATATGGGAGAAATGGCGAACTCATCAGGTACGTTGCCCGGAAGAAGACTTCGGACCTGCTGACATATTGAAGTACTCAACGTGCTTCGCACCCAGTCGGTACAACGGTCCGAGTAACGGATCTCTTCAAGAACATACCAGTTCGGAGGCAAAGGGTACTGAAAAGTACTGCAAAGACAATAGCCAAGATCAAGAAAATTATACAGTCGTATGCTATTTCTCAACCCGTTATAAGGCTCTCATTGAAGGTTCTTAAAGCTCCTAGCGAAAAGGCGAACTGGGTCTACGCCCCTGGAAAAAATGCCTCGCTTATGGACGCAGCACTCAAAGTTGCCGGCACTGAGGTCGCTTCTGCTTGCGTAACCAAGGAGTGGCCCTGTGAAAACGGGTCAGATGAGGAGTCTAGGAGTGGTAATGACTCTTCTTTTCAGCTGATGGCCCTACTTGCGGATCCTGGATCAGGTATTTACTCCACTCATTAAACGAGAACTTGGCTGATGATCGCAGATTTCTCAAAAGTGAACAATGCGGGACAATTCTTCAGTGTGGACGGTAGACCTCTTTCAGCTTCTCGGGGCGTTGGACAGGAGATCTCAAAACTGTACAAGTCCTATCTACGAGCAGCTGCTTCGCGTAGCGGCGGTTTCTCGAACATATCAGATCCGTTCCTTTGCTTGCAAATCCGCTGCCCGGAAGCCTGTTACGACGTGAATGTTGAACCGGACAAGGACGATGTTTTATTTGAGAATCAGCAAGATGTTCTCTCACTTGCAGAAGATCTATTCAAGGACATCTACGGTGAAACGCCCGATGGGACTGAGACACGCAAAAGTTCCTCCAAAGGGAAAGAGAGGATGTCAAATAATGACGCCTTTGACCTACTTTTAGCTCGTAAAGACACCTCTGAATGTTCTGTCGAAAACGTGAATGAGGGTAACAAGCCACCAAGCTTCGTCACGGCTAGCTCACTTTTTCACACGAGGAGCAGCCCTAAGAATGGCCGACATGAACAGCAATTATTCTCCGATGGAAATCCAGGTGCGTCCAGTCATACGAGAACCAGAGATTTAGAGGGCCTCAATCCGTGGTCAGTGACACGACTGTATGCCCCTTCTGGAGCCCCATCCCATAAAACTCCGTCGAGGGTTCCAACGGGACGGCTGCCTCGTGCAGCGCATGAACAGGGATCCAGGTCTACGATCGATACATCTCCGTTGCGCTCAGCAAGTTCCGCTTCGCCGAGTGCGTCCACACCTGGTTCAAATCGACTGTCACACTCCCCAGCCGAGTCTCACTCTTCTGCTTCTGCTTCGGTCTCCGACCTAACGCAAACCTCTCCAATCACGCCACTACACGGTCCATCCGTACGGTTAAGAGCTTCAAGGCAGCGCGACAAAGAGCGTTATGGTAACGGTGCTCTTGATACATGGTTTGTGAGGACCACGCAAGCATCAGCTCGCCAAGAGCCGGTAGAGCAGCGTCCGGAAAACGAACATGGTGAGCCTCCGTTTTCGCAGCTAGCGCAGGACCGATTTGCACAACATGAACGTCCGCCAGTCACTTCAGCCACAGCGGCCCATCAGAGTTCCACTGTGACTTCAGGAAGTCCAGGACCGTCTGAGGAGGCGACGAGTCCGGTCAGATCATCAGTTATCAGCCGGAGTCGCGCGTCGGAGCCTGCATCGAGAAGGCTGGACCAATGGTCTGCAAATCTGCATAGACTGGCGAATGCTGAACATAACCCCGACCTCGAAAGGGCCCTTGACTTTGAGAAACGCAAGAGAGAAGCGATCACAAAGTTGCGGGAGCAGAGGAAGAATGCGTCCGCCGCGAATTCACCTCATGTGAGCAGATACCTTGCTGCCAAAGCCGCGTTGCAGCCTGAAGTCAATGACGGCAATGCCGAGTCGGAGCCATCGATCTCTGAAACTGACAACTCAAGCCCTCGTCTGCATCCACATGACCCGAGGTCTTATCTCATGCGCAATAAAAGCGCGCATGATCAAAGGAGGCTTGCTTCAGACCCCGGCAAAATCCGACGAATTCAAACAAACAAGTTGCCATTCGAGAAGATAGCCGAGGGGTGCGAACTGCATGATTTATGCCTGGTGCAGTCTGCAGCCAGCTCTCTTATCTCCAAGCGATTTCGCGACTTATATGAACATGATCTATATATACGAGAAGAAGATACTTTCGCAGGATTTACTGGCGCTGATCTGCGATTCCTAAGCTTATGGGAGAGCCAATTGACCTCGTTAATCAAGCAAAAATTTCGAACTACACAAGGTTCGGACAACCCTACTATTCAGATAAACTTCTCCGATCTACATCAGCGTCTGGGTGATCTCGACATGGGTAGCTCATCTGCATCTGCATGAAATCTGCTCTTTGTACTTGATAGCAACGTCGGTATACTTATGACATGTATAGATATAGATTCAACTCAATTGCTCCAAATCAACCCCACAAGTCCTGTTTCTAAAGAAAGAAGCAACGCATTTGCTATCGAATAATATATTTACTCCGAAATGTTATGTATAGTGATGATATCATCAAGTAGGACCAATAACTTGGTTGGCAGATGGCCGCAGCGAACCGTTACATAATCCTGACATCAACACCGAATCGATGTACAAAACCCAGCACACCACCATCAACGACAAGATGAAATCTACTCAATCAACTTAGCGATTTAATAGAACCGATATTCAAAATGGAGGCCGGCGCAAAGCCGTTGGTCGACGTCGACCGATGGCCATACGAACGCGCCCATCTCGGACTCAACACCAGCGATGTCGGCATCTTCAAATCAACCATCCTCCCCTCATTCACGCTCCACTCCAGCTTCTCTGTAGCAGCCTACGCCCTCTCCAGAGCGACCGACCGCGGCGAAATCAAAGACTACTTCTGGCCTCTGAGCCAAGTCGCCAACGCCTGGTGGAGCGCCGTCGGCGAACCAATGTACCACAACAACATCACCTTCACTAGCGCCATGAACGCCATCCCCTGGACCGAAAAGGTCCTACTAACCTGCGTTACAGCCTGGGGCGCAAGACTCTTCTACCGCATCGTGTCGCGCTCTCTCGCCCGCGGCAGAGACGACCCGCGCTACGAGGAACTCAAGGCCAAGGACCCCGGCTTCTGGAACTCGGCCCTCTTCAAGTTGTATCTCCCCGAAGCGGCGTTCCTGACTCTCATCTCGCTGCCCTTCACCCTGCCCTTCCGGATGAGCTGGTCGAGCGTAGCGTTTGACGGGGAAACGTCCGGCGTGCTTCGCGCCGTGGGCGTCGGGCTCTTCAGCGCGGGCTTCGCGATGGAAGCGCTGGCCGATACGCAGGTGGAACTGCATCGCAAGGAGCGCGATGATCTCTGCCGCCATGGTGTGTGGAGCATCGTCCGTCATCCGAAGTACGTATCCGTATTCCCCTGTTTATAAGGACCAAAACTGACTATGGGCACAGCTACCTGGGCGACACCCTCGTGCACCTATCGTTCGTTGTCCTCAACGCGGCAAACACATTTAACCCGCTTGTTCTGCTTGGTCCGATTGCAAACTACGTTTTCCTGCGTGTAGTTGGCGGCGATGCGCAGAATGAGGCGAGCCAGGAGGAGAGGTACAGGACGCAGGATCCCCACAAGTATGCGCAGCTGCAGGCGTGGCGGCGCGAGAAGAACAGCTTCTGGCCTGCGTTGTCGGAGCTGGCGAATCCGTGGACGTGGGCTGTTGTTGCTAGTGGGCTTGTGGGTGTTGTTGTTGAGGAGGTGGTGCGTTCTTCGCTTGGTCAGTAGATTCTTAATGTATATAGTTATCAAGGCCTTAATTATGTTTCTTTTTCTATGTCGCTGTGGATGCGTTGAGTATTTATGGGTTTCGAACATAATTTGTAATTGTATAACCATCTGATGGTCAAGACCCGCCTCATCCTTGGAAGATCACTGTGAGAATTAGAGATTCCTCTCTTGGCGTGACTGACAGCTGAGTCGGTGGAAGGTGTTGGAAATCTACGCTCAGTCGAACTGGTGGTGCACCAATGTGCAGGTAGAAACTTTGAACAGCAGTCTGGGGAGAATCGATGAATTCATCGCATCATATATTGTTGACTACATATATAGCCATGATTGCCTATGTGCTCTGTGGACTGATGTTACATAAAGAATCACAGAGAGATTCCAGCATTAACTCATCTTGATTCCCTAAATCGTAGACCTCCATATACTGCTGGCTAAAGGCTCAAACAAAAACCATCGAGACAAATATACGTAGAGCCATAGCTCACACCTCATCTATCACTGACACCATTCCTTTCCTGCAAACCAGTTTCCTCACTGGAACCGTTCGACGACACCTCCTTCTGCGGCGCAGCACTCCTCTTCGGCCTGAACGGAAGCACAATCACAAAAGTAATATACGCCAGGCCGACCACACCAGCAACAACCGAGTAGGCGATGATCGCCCCCTTCGACGCACCCTTGCCGGAGTTCTTGGTCAGCAGGAACCCTAACCCGCCATTGATGATGCCAAGGGCAATCAGCACGCGGCCCAGCCAGCGGTGGATGTATGCGAAGACGCTCTTTCCGTCTGTGCGTCGGAAATGCATATGCTGGAGTAAGCCCATGAGCGGCTGGAAGAGCACGAGCATGCCGACAACGACCAGGCCGATGATCGGGTGGTACTTGTCCATTTGGTTTGTATCGACGCCGAGGTAGACTCCCAGCCCGAGTCCGGCGATGGCCATAGCCACGCTGAACAGTTGCAGTGGCGCGTGGATGCGTGTGACGGTCTTGGAGTAGGGGATAATGTGGATTGAAAGAGCGAAGGACGGGAATAACACGACAAAGGCGACGCTCATGAGGGCGGCGTGGGCTATTAATGCTGAGTTCGTGTTGGAGGTTGTGGTTCCTGCTGTTGCTGTTTGTGGGGTTGAGGCCGCGTTGACCCCAGCGAACGGGTCTGATGCATTCACGGTGGCCATCCTGGCCTGTGCCATGTTGACGGTCTGCACGCCGTGGGAATCATGCAGTGTGATACCGTACGATACATCGCTGGAGTCGATCGCGGGACCCTTCTTCTCTGCCCAGATCCAGCTACTTGAGGTGCTGGACGGATCCAGAGAGCCACCAGTCCATTGAAGGCAGTTATTGCAGCGCACATTGGCGGTCATGTACCCGTTGCTGATACCAGTACCGTCTAGGAGATCGATTTGCGCATCAGGGTTGTAGCCCGGCGGACCGTGACCTCTGCCAGACCGGGGAGAGAGGGTGACATTGTTGGCAGAGGCGGCGTACATGAGGAACATGTTAGAGCCTGCCATCTGCGAGCCTTGACCAAGAGCCACCCATTGATACGTGGTGGGTGCGCGGATTTGGAAGTAGATCGGCCCGGAGTTGGAGGAAACTGTGCTTTCAGGTACTATCACGCTATAGACGACATCGCTTGCGGGAGAAAAAGAGTAGATTTGGGCGACGGCAAGGGGAGCTATCACATTAGCACTTGTTCGGAGGTACAGGTAGGAGATACCTACCAAATGCCAGATATAGAAGTCTGCTCCAACGCATTGTGAAGGTGGATCTTTAATTGTTACTGTGGTGGGCAAGCAGAACTCTTGAGGAAGAGGGACTATATAAGTCCTCGGTTTTCAACCAAAGTGTTTCCCCTAGGTATACCAGCTCGACTGACGACTCAAAGAGGCAATATAACTGGCCAAGACCGATCCCACGGTCATCAAGACTCTGATTCAGTAATTGATCACCGTTAGCATAGCCGCGTTGAAGAGCGCCACGATCCTTCGCCAAGATGCTGGATATTGAGAATAAACCTTGCTCACCGTTGTAGTTAACACGGTCAGACAGGACAGGTCCACCTAATATCGCTTGTTCATCTCGAATTATCCGACTGGCCGTCATCGCAGTCTGTACCATGTAGATAGACTGATAGTAGCATCGGCGACGTGACCCCAGGTCCCCCAAAGTTTCCCCCGCGCAGCAAGGTCAATCATAGTGGAGATCAAGCCCTCCTCAGAAGTCGAAATTAAACCCGACGAAGAACCGAAGAACACCCGAAACAGATCCAGCTGTTCGGAGTCAGGTCGAGACTCCAAGGAATGAATATGAATCCTCCGAGCATTCTCCACGCGAGCGATGGAACAGTGTCTAGAAGCGAGCTTAGCATGCCAAAGATGCATGCTCGGCCAAGACCCTGGTTTTAGTCGCGACCAGAAGATCGTCAAATAGAGCCGGGTTGATTGGTCTGGCTTGAAAACAGTCTCCGTGTCAAAACATTATTGTCTCAGCTTCGCCACATCAGGAGTAATGCTGGAGCCTGAAGGATCGAGGATAGCTTGAAGAGCGACTTTAGCCGACTGCCAAGGGAACTTTATTCAACTGGCACAGCCTCAACCATGTTAATCCTTATCCTGACTCCCAGGCTTCCACAGCCTCCGCAAGGCTTTCGCGAGGAAAACCAAGATCGTTAGAATGAATAGAAGAGAAATTAGAGATCATCTCGACTTACTTGGCCAATCATTGAACAACCGTCCTCAACCTCATTCCCAAGTCTACAGGAGACTAAATCTTATTCTATCTGCCTACATCACATCGCCTAAGCGAATAGACATGCGACGAGATCAAGATGAGTACTGTTCATAATGATGATCCGATCCCTCGATGGGCCGAACAATTCGATTATACCGGACAATCTCACAGCCTACACAACAAAACAGTATGGTCGCTCAAAACATGCATTCCAGGTTCTGCTCTTACTCTACCAGAGTTTCTGGACACGACTGTCGCCAGCAGAGGTAAAGGAGTCCCGATGTCTGTTTCCAAAGCCGAGAGTTGTCGGTCGACATACTGTTGCATGCCCAAGTCTCCCTCAAGACATGGCCCACTGCTCCGGCGGGAAGGCCGTGATCCGGCCTAGCAACGCCAGAGCTTTACCTTCCGACTCGGTTGACGGGTGCAAGAAGGCCTGCAGTCGGAGATGATTGATACGGAGATTTGCTAAAAGTGCAGGTGGACAGAGGTAAACAGGGAAGTAGCTGTCCCCGTACATCTGGGAAATCGCGTTGATCGACCGTATATCCGAGGCCAAGGGTATGTGGTCGAAAAGTGGACTGGTCGTTACTGATGACTCCGATACTAGACCTGGTCAGCGTATGGTCACGGCCCACGGAGAGATCATACATCATGAAATACAGCAACAAAGCTTTGAGGAGGGATAGCTTGAAGACTTTCCATGGGAAAGGCAATAATAGCCGGGTTTTCGGCTAGCTGGAGCAGGCAAGTATACTACGGTAGAACGCAGGTATTGTCTATTTATTAGAACATTGCTGGTTCAAATCAACGAGCGGACTCACAATATTATGCAGCCTCCACGCTCGCTCCAGATTCAGTGACCAGTCGATCGCGAGGGACGCTCAAACTCCAAGCCTCCACTTGACTATCATTTCTGTGTTCGGACACATGCTGCTTGGTAGTAGTCGGCTCAACAGTCTTGCTCCGCTGCTGAGATGTCACCGCACGCGTTTTGACCCACTTGAACGGCTTCTTGTCGTCGTAGCCAGGACACTCGACCCCAGCTATGTAGCAATTGCGGCACCCGGGGAGTGAGAAGTCGCAGACTAGTCGGCGCCGATGACGTCGCCAGCATTGACGGCGTCTGCTTGGGGACGAAGGAATTGGCTTTTTATCTCGGCTAGTCAAGTAGCTTTTGGAGAATGACAAAACAGGAGAAGAAAGAACAAGTCTTGCGTAAATCGTGCCTTTTGCAATTTATTGTCTTGAAACAGACAAGGCTATGATGACGCAGACGCCTAGGCACAGTCGGCTGTCGGGCTGAGTTGCTTGGTCGTGCTCTTCCCTATTTGGGACGATCCCCAGATACCAGTCATCAGCAGACAACTCCCTAATTACATTATTATCATGATTGCATGGCCGTAAATACATACATGAACGTCAAGCCAAGTCATCCTCAACCGATACCATCTCCTCCCTCATATTCTCCAGAAACCGGTGCATGACCGTCCTTAACTCCTCATACGCGGCCAGAAACTCCCGACTCTGGATCCCATAGCTCTGCTCTTTAACCTCCCACTTAACAACCTCCACCCCTCTCACGTTCTGCCTGACCGGATCCAAGTTCCATCGGAGCAATTCCAGCAGCTCCGCCGGCGTCTTGCTCAAGCTCAACAGCAGCGGCACATCTACCTCAATCTCTATCAACAGCGTCCTTAGCCTGCGCCCAGCCGGATCCCCGATCTCCTTGGCCAGCGTCACAAGTCTATCCTGGAATCCAAGGAGGTGTTCCAGTGGTGCCATGGCCTCGGGCCGGAGGAGATGTAAGGGAGTGCGCTGCAGCGCGATGCAGAGGTGCATGGTTGTGACGTAACGGATCGTAGACGGGAGCGGGACATAGGGGGCTAGGATTTTGCCGCAGAAGAGGATGTATTTTGCGTCAACGATGACTTCGTAGGCCGCTGTGCCGTACCATTCGCGGATGGCTTCGGTGTGGATTGCATGGTTGGTGCGGAGGAGGGCGGGGCAGCATGGTTGCCCGTCTCGTCGGAGGGGCGGCTTTTTGTTGCGGATCAGGGAGAAGTTGCGAAGGGGGATGTTGGGGATCAAGTAGCGGTAGACTTGGAGGCGGACTTCGGGAGGGAGGGAGAGAAAGGGGAACGGAGACATTGACTGTCACATACAGGACTAAGTGGAAGAATTATCCCAGTTGTGAGTGTTGGAACCCGGAATTCGACAGATCGAAGGAATGATGAGCCGATCTTGGATTCCTGAGGTTCCAGGCTTTCAGCCAAATGATAAGCGCCGGCGATAAGGTTGTCTCCGCGGCATGTGGGGTAACCGCCTTTGATTGGTCTATGCGGGGGTATGTCCGCCTGTCAAACTGTGTACTGTATCCCAAGTAGGAAGTATCTAAATAGGGCCGGAGCTGAGATCATTTCTAATTCTTGAAATGCGCGCTTCCATGGAAAAGAAAAAAAAATTAAAGGTTCTTCCAGTAAAAATATCCCAATTAATATCCCCTCGTCCGTTTGTACTCATTGACCAGCGGTTCTCCCCTCTCCAGTCGCCATATATTCTCCTTGGCAATATCGAAGGACCGGGGGAAATATTCCTTGCCCAGGGCACTAATATGAGGACTGATCCGCACATTTGGCACATCCCATAGCGGATGATCTGCAGGGAGTGGTTCCGGATCGGTGACGTCCAGTGCTGCCCCACTCAACTCACCCGACTGGAGAGACGCGATCAATGCCTCCTGGTCGATGACCTTGCCGCGTGCAATGTTGGTCAGATATGGCTTAGGGTGTCCGGCGGGTATGTGTGAGGATAAGACGGCGAATTCGTCGGCTCCGAGGAGATGATGTGTCTGCGCTGTTAATGGCACGCAGACTACCAGATGGTCCAATCCGAGCTTCAGGAATGAATGAATTGACGCTTTGTCTGTGCCATGGTGCCACGATGCCGGTATTGAGCCGTCCTTGTCGCCGGTGCCGGGGATAATGTATCCGGTATCACGACGGGATTCGGAAGTTAGGCGAGGAGAAGCCGTATACGCGTGGACGGTCATTCCTAAAGCGACGGCGACACGGCCGACTCGATCACTGTCAGCAGAGGTTTTATTGAAGGGGTTAATAACATACTCTGTCGTCCAATACTCCCGTATCCCAGAATGCCCACCTTTTTCCCAACCTGGTCATGCAGCCCTTGCATGTATTCATCCACATCTCCCCAGACATGCTGCTTTTGATTCTCATACGTCCGAACAAACTGTTTCGACGCGGCGAGCCAGTTCAGCACAGTCCATTCGGCAATAGGAGGTCCATGAATTCCCGAGCTGGTGCTGATTGGTATCTTGCTGTCTTTGAGAATAGGATGGGTCAAGAGATGGTCGACTCCGGCCGAGAGGGTATGAATCAGCTTGATACTGACACGATTAGTTCGCATTGGTAAGACTACTCAGGTAGGAATGCTGTCATGAATACTTACTTGGCAGAGTCCTCAATATTCGGCAGATTGGTAAAAGTCACAATAATGGTAGCCTTGCGCGCATATTCTAAGCGATGAGTCAGAGTCTCCATTGTCAATCTAGTGAAGGTGTATGACGAACCACTTGGGATCGGAGCCAATCTCTCCAGGTGAATGATGGTAATCTCGGCGTTGGGAAATTTGGCACGGATATCTTCGACCACCGATGCGGGCAGGTCATGCACGAAAGCTATGAGCAACTGCTCCTTGACCAAAGCCGCATCACCCATCTCGCTGTGTTGTCAGGACTCAAGACCCGAGGACGCTGAATGAGATTAGGAAGAGCGGACAGTCAACTGCCTAGAAATTGCCAGGTATGGAAGGAGATTCTGGACGCAGTAATTTCGACCCCCGCGTCTGGCATATATCGAATAGAATCCTAGTCCAGAATCTCCAGATGAGCAATTGTCGCCAGCAATTGCAAATGTCGCGAAGGAGGGGACGAATCCCCATCGACCACTGCAGGAGATTTCCTTATCGGGCCTTATCCAGAAATCCCCACACTTGCATTACTAATCCCGGATGTTTGGGCAATGCCCAACCGAGGTTATCCTCGTATTTCCGGGGGGCCATAGAGAATTGCTAAGTGTTCTGAATACCCTCCAGGTAGGCTTGTTATTTGCAGAATCTGTGAATATTTAGATGATGCTGAGTTCAGCGGTTGCCTCTGCCGTCTCTCCTTCATCCTCCTGAGCCTGAGGGTAATTGTGTCGAAGATCCGGCGTGCTCTGACAGGTGTCTCGCCAATCGGTTTATATAATTCAATATCTTTTCTATGGAAAGTGCGAGCATCGGCCGTAGCGAAGATTTGAGACATTCATTTTCCATCCCTGGCATTGCGCTCTGGACTTTGCAGATTGATCTCAGTACCCAAATGCTGGGAATGACGGATCGGTTGGGGTCATGTGCATGCAGCAGATGCAGATGATCGGTCCACTTTTCTTCCAACTGTGCATGTAGCAGATCAGTGGTTCATCTGGCCATTGATCAGACTCTCTCCGATCTGTCATGCCTCATAATTACTTCGTATCTTCATCAGAGTGATCAGTTTCATGTTGCGTGAAACAAGACCTTGAGCACGAAGACAAGTTGCGGTCCACCATCTGCTTCAGCCCGCCACGGTCTAGACTTTCTTTGTGGTCACTGTCATGAGAGCAGTGACAGTACGAGTCGTATCGTTCGAACGACTCGAAACTAGGTGCTCTACGGAGTACTGATAGTAATCTCAACAGAGATTGGCGGGCAGATTTTCCGATCGCACGGGTGACACTCTGCATAGAGTCTACCTGGTAGACTTGACTCATGAACCCCGTAGAAAATGCCATCTTCTGCAACAACATGTCCATCACACCTTCAGCCTTCATCTCCAGTTCGTCAATCACCTTTTAACTTCCCGTGTGCCCATCGCTAAGACCCACTAAATGGAGAGTTCGCGTTCTCGCTTCTGTGTCGACATCGGTATTCCAAATTGTTTGCGGTCCCCCACGCAGATCATACCTTATTGGTGTACAATCAAGTTCCTGTCCCGGCTAATCATTGCATAGAGCAAGGAGCACGAGTAAGGAGTCTCAGGGCCTTTCTACAGAGTACCTCAGTTCCTCTAAGATTGTCTGGTTTTGGTTCTTCAGAGGGCCGCTCCCGCACGCCTGAGCTCCCGAGCGATCGGCCGGACTCATTGCCCAAAACATGCTGATCTGCAGTCGGTCATCTGGATGAGGAATCGGCGGAAATAAATGGCTTGATTATTGGCCAAGTTTTCCAAACTCATTTCACTTCACTGGGACTATCTTCGATATGATTCGGCACTCATTTCTTTGGCTGCACGCCGCCAGACCCTAGGCTAGCTGAGTCAAGAGCTTGGACGAACAAACAAAACGCCAAAAAAGCAAAGAGAGGGAATGGAGTCCTCTTTCGGAAGGTCGCGGTGCTTGACAGATCCTTAAGTACGATGGGGTTGTCCCGCTGTCAACAATCTCAGCTTGCACGGACTTTGCACACCTTGTCTCCTCACCCGATCTAAAGCAGAGCCAAAGACAAGCTGCAAACAACTATGGCCGAACGACCCAGACCGCCACTTCTCAGGCGCGTCCTGACAGCAATCATCGACCCTGTTAATCGCGAGGAACAGGGCTACCCTCATTACCCTACAATGCACGGACTCCACGACGCAGAAAACGAGGGTCTATCCATGGGATCCGCAAATAATCCGCAACTCGCCCGCCGCCTGACAGTAACGACCACCCATGCCAGCACCCTGATCCCCCCATCAGACAAACTGCTCGTTTTCCGGGCTCTCACCGGCATCGACATCGTCCCGGCCCTAGCAATCCCGCACCATCACCCGCGTAGCGCACCCAACATTGGCATCTACACGCGCGTCGTGCGCGCCGAGCAAGCCGCCGCACAGCGGCACCAGTTTTTCAGCATCCTCATGAACACCTGTCTAGGCATCCAGATCATTGTCGCCGCCTCGCTGACCGCCCTCGGCGCCGCGCGCGGGCCCCACAATGCCGTCACGGCGTTTGGCGCCATCAACACTATCATGGCGGGAATCCTGACCTATCTCAAGGGGTCTGGGCTCCCCGATCGTTTGAAACACTACCAGAACGAATGGCGGAATATCCGAGAGTACATTGAGCAGCGCGAGCGCGAGTTCTGCCTCGCCGGCTGCCAGCTAGATGTTCAGGAGGAGATTCTTTTCATCGAGAGCATGTATGAGGGCGTCAAGCGGGAGATCGAGGCGACCAAGAGCGGGGAGAATCGCTCGATAGCTGGACCGGGGCAGGTTCGTCGGTCGTTTCTGCCGCAGGCGCGGGCACCTGAATCACAGCAGCCTGGAAGGCCTGATGCAGGCAGCCCGGTGTCTGTTCCGGAGGCGGTATTGGAGAAGAACCCGCACCATGTGCGGGCTTGACGCTTAACTCGTTTGACGTGAAACCCTACGTGTATGAACCTAGCTAATAGTCTAATCCTAATGAACCTGGCATGATCTAAATCCTTCCACTGTAGTACCACCATGTCAAACATATACTCCGGATGAGATGCAATATTGTGCTGCAATATGCTCCACTCCGTCCCACAAGGCCACACCTGCAAAGTCTTGGCACAATCATATGTCATCTCAAACTCTCACAGCATTTTCCATCTTATCAAAACCGTAGATCCGCAACCAAATTTAAATATAGAAATAGATACGCAGCAAAAGCAAAAGAAAATGTCCTTCGAACTCCTCCCCGCAAATCCCACAGACTCCCCCGCCCTAACCACCGTCTTCCTCTCCGCCTTCAGCAGCGCCTTCAACCAGCGCATGTTTCCACCCACCCCAGACGTAACCGCCTACTGGACCGCACAGTTCACCTCCTTCATCAACAATCCACGCAAGACAGTCCTCAAAATAATCGACTCAGCAGATGGCTCCATCGTCGCGTTCGCGGTGTGGCAGCTCCCAGTTCAACCCTCCCCTGAGGATAGCAACGAGGAGCATTCGCATTCAGGCGCTGAGCATGGCTACCCCGCCAGTTCCGACAGTGAGCTCTGCGCGGTATTCTTCGCCGGGATGAAGGAGATGAGGGGGAGGATTATGGGCTGTCGGCCTCATTACTGTATTTCCCCTTTGCTTTCCCTTGGGCCTAACTGTGCTTTGGAAAGGTGGATGCATGGGCTGACATGTCTAGATCTGGAGATGTTGGGGACCAGTCCAACGTACCATGGGCGGGGCCTTGGGTCGAGACTGCTCCGGTGGGGATTGGAGCGGGCTGATGAGGTGGGCTTGGAGACGTATCTGTCGGCGTCGCCGTCAGGAAGGCCGCTGTATGAGAAGTATGGGTTTCGGCTGGTGGAGGAGAGGGAGGTTGTGGGTGGGTATATGCAGGGTTATATGCTTCGGGCTGGGAGGGATGTCTGATTCATGCGTTGGGTTTACGGATACTCTTTGCATTTGCGTGTTTAGAGAGGGATTGATATAGTATAGAGCGTTGCATAGATATGAAGGTCAAGGATTCTGTTCAAAAGACTAAGTCAAAGGACACGATCACGATGATGGTAGACTCCTTAGAGACGATACAGAGCCCACCTGCTATCGCTCCTGGTAACCAGAATGTGAATCTGATATCTAGGATAGTGATACAGCGACACCCTGAGGATAAAATGACTCTGAATATCAGGCGAGGATGAAGATATGAAAAAAGTGGATCTGGTAACTTCTAACACTCTCAGTTGTCCTCCATGCCTCACTGGACACCCTCAATCAACGTCTTGATGCCCTCTCCACGCCTCGTCGTCTCCCAAGCCTCCGTCGCCCTCTCAAAAGGGAACACCCTGGTAATGAACTGCCTGACAGGAATCCTCCCCTCAACCGCAAACTGCAGCCCCATTCGAAAATCCCTAGGTCCATAACGAAAGCATCCCTTCACCACAATCTCCCTCTCTGCAACCGTGCAAATAGGAAAGCTCACATTCCGCTTCCCAAGCCCCGTCTGGATAAACGCACCCCCAACCCGAAGCACCTCGATCCCCATCTGAATGCAAGGCTCCGCACCCGTGGCCTCAATGACGACATCAAAACCGGGTATCTCGTCGCTCCGGTGCTCCGCTCGGTCATACTCCTCCAGCAAAGCGGCGGCATTCTCCACCGAAGACCTGGAAGCGTCAGGCACAAACGTCCCCAAGACCATTTCCTCGCTCGCGAGGAACGACCGCGCAAATTGCAGCTTCGCCTGGTTAACGTCAACGATAACGACCGTCCTAGCCCCAAACTCCCTCGCCACTGCTGCACAGAGCAAGCCCACAGTGCCCGCACCGAACACCACCACCCGATGACCAGGCCGCACACCCACCTGTCGCACCGAGTGCACCGCAACCGCCAGCGGCTCCATCAGCACCGCCTCGTCTAACCCTAACGCCCCAAGGGGAATCTTGTAGCAGTAGTCCGCAGGCAGACGGAAGTACTTGGTCAACGTGCCGTGGCAGCTAGGCGGGGCCGCAGCGAACTTCATCCGCGGGCAGAGGTTGTACCGGCCGCTCTTGCAGCAGGGGCAGCGGTGGCACGGATAACCCGGTTCAATGGCGACGTGGTCTCCAGGCTGGAGGGTGGAAACCGAGGATCCAACGGCGTGGACGATGCCGGACGCTTCGTGGCCCATGACGATCGGTTGTTCGGGGGATACAAGGCGTTTGACTCCGCCATGGAGCCAGAAATGGACCTTGCGCTTGTGGTTAGATTTAGGTTTGTTATGGCCAGGGAGAGGGAGGTATGTGACGCACGTCGCTTCCACAGACGCCTGTGTATGCGATGCGAATGATCACGTCGGATGGATCCTCAATCTCTGGAACGGGTCTATCTTCGAATCTCGCGTCAAAGGGGCCGTACAGGAAACATGAGGGATTCTGCATCTCAGATAAGGAAACGGAGCCCATCTTGCAAACGGTAGGTTGCACACAGATCTCAGTAAACTCAGAAGGATTCGGCAAATCGATAAATGCTAGACGTTGAATGCCATCGGCTCGAGGACAGAGGGGCTATCTAACCCCGCACGAGGGACACCTGTATTACATGACATAGTTGGACGAAGTGTAGCGAATGGAATCATCCAGAGAGGCTCCTGGAGATACTCCGAGATTTTTTCCACTAGTCTATGGCGGTGGAGGTCAAATGCGACTCCAGTGTCCAAGCGGGATCGTTCAGCTCCTGACAGCTGGGCTCAGACGAGCACTGCTTTGATGTCATACAAGCACGATAACGGCGTGCTCTTAGAACCAGACAGGAAAAGGAGTTTATCTATGAGATGAGACTACAGATAGGCGATGCAAGAGGCCACTTCCTCGATGACAGGGGTATCAGTACATTGGAGTCATTGTATCTCAAGAAAGAGCAGCAACAGATTGTGATCAGTGCTAATTGACAGAATGAAGCTATAAAACTTTATGCAAACCACTCAGTGCGATTGTTGGATATCACAAAGGAAATATCGGTGATCGCTCGTGCTCAAATTCTGAGCCAACGGAAAACACAAGCCGCAAAGTCGTGACATCGTAAGTTGTAGCTGGAAAGCTTGCCGATCTACGGCTTGGTAGCTAATGCCCGCAACCGCTCTCGTAAAGACTCCATTTCCGGACCATTCTCTCTTCCTTCTGATTCTTTCTCCTTCAGAGAAATGGATCGATACTCGCCATCCCCTCCGGGAGCCCCAACGGTCACCCAAACAAACTTGCCTCCTCCAACTTGCGCCCGCTCCTGAGTGCCCTCCCAAAGCATCTGGGGAGGGTCAGTAGAAGTCTGATCTTGCGAGGGACCACCTCCCAAGCGCCCATGCTTAACCCAGCTCTTCATGACTTCCCTGATAAAACTGATCTTCTCAAGGAAAACGTTGGCTTCTAGAACATCGCGAATGCGCTCGTCGACTGTGCTCGTCGTACTGCCATGTGCAATGCTCAGGAATGCGTTGGCCTCGTCTGAAGCGACGGCTCGGGTATCAAATCCGGACGGGTGCATCTTTCCTTTGGCGCTCAGATACCGCGCCGCGGAAGGGGAGAGATGATAGAAGTCAATCCAGGGTGATGAGGCTCTTGTACGACCAGGGGATATGACGAGCTTTGTGTGGTCGGGGAAATTGAACTATTCCAGTGCATGGTTAGATCGTGCATCAAGTTGCAAAGGTGGGCTAACAAACCTGGAAAGCACCGTCGCCAAACCCCCAGACACCGACATTGCCCAATCTCTGGTAGAACTTGATAAACTGGCCAACGCCGTCTGTTTTATCCTCTTCCGAAGCGTCATCGTCCTCATGCCTGCCCAAGGATCCAATCATATACTTGCCGAATTGATCAACCAGCTTCACGCGTTTGATCTTCTCTGCATCGGCACGCGCGCGTTCAAGACCGGAGTTTGTGCGAACCTTGATTCCAGCACCAGAGGAGCCATCGGAAGAGGGCTTCACCTCGAAAACAGAAGGGGGAATGAGCGCACGTCGGACGCCTGTCAGACCATGTGACGAGGTGTTTTCGCAGTTCTCATAGAATTCAACCGGCCTGCCGTTACGAGGCACAAGCTGATCAGCCTCGGAGTAGGTAGAGGCTCCATCCTTTTGCTTGCTTAGGCTACGGGCTTTCCGGCGGATATGCCTCTCACCATTCCGTAGCAGAACTCCACTGGCCGGCTGGCCATTCTCCGCTTTGAACACGCATCCCACACTGCCATCATCTAGAACATATCCAATGCCGTAACGATTAGTGTAGTCTACCCATTTGATGACGTATGCATGGGGTGTCCTTCTCGAGCTTACGCGCCGGCGACCAGAGGTTGGAGGCAACAGGTTAGAAAGCATCAGTCGGAGGTCGGTGTTGACGTCCTCGAGAGATGTCCTTGGCATCATCTCGCAGGGATCGTCCGGATGGAGAAGCGGATACAGTCCTAATGTCGAGCGCTTACTGCTTGACGTGGAGGCTGTCTTGCTACTAGAACGGCTTACGGCGACTTCTGTTCGCAGACGACCATCTCCGCTTGGCACTTCCTTCGCCTTGACTTCTTCATCTAGCTCCTTCCGCTTGGAAGATTGGAGAGCTTCTTCCCTTGCCACTGAGCGTGCGGAGCTTTGACGTAACCTCGTAGGTAGATTGTCCAACGCTGAGGAGACAGATCGCTCTTTGGTGACGGCGGGAGCAGGAAGTGCGTCGTTGCTTGCCGCTCCCAGTCGTCGAGACTGCGACCGTGTTTTACCCACTGTCAGCATCCCAGGGTCACTGGTGGATGACACAATTTTTCTGTCCAAGTCACGCATTGCACCTGAGTATGAGACTGCCACTCCGCGTCGCGCGCGTATGGGTCTTTCTGCGAGTCCGCCGGTCGGCACGATGGGAGCAGCAGACTCGGGCTCAACTACTGCTGGTGGATCACAAATAGCTGCAATCTTCCTGACCGAGCTTCGAGCACCCATTGCCTGTTGGCGAAGCGTTGCAGCATGACTCAGCGGTTCTTGCCGTCGTTGCTGAGCTGCAGCAAGAGCGGCTTGTGTTCTGGAAAGAGAGGCAGCATTACTGCGCATGGATACGGTACGCTTACCAGAGGACCTCGTACTGTCCAATGACGAGTCATCCTTGCCAAGTGCAAGGCCAGGATTGGGTGTGCTCCAGTCCCCATCAGGGTCACTAGGGTAGCTGTAGACCATGTCTTCGGGCAGCGGCATAATTGGCTGCAATCCCTTTTCCTCCTCAGATAGACACTCCGCAAACGCAGATTTCGAACAGTTTTTGCCAACAGACTTGCGAGCTGACCCATCTGGTTTACGTCCGACTCCACAGAGGCTGTAGAATGCCGCCCGGCAGATGAGGTATCGCTGTGTCGGGTCATCAACATGCTCTATATAGCCTGACAGCTTCTCGTCATACTCCAGGCTATGACCGAGCATCATGCGATCACCACGAGGCTCATCCGACCTGAGCCAGATCGGCGTCGAAACCGTGCAAGTTGGGTCCAGACGTCGAGGAATACATCCATCGTACATATTGAAAAATGGATGTTCCACAATGTCGTCTGGGTCAGGCCGCTCGTTCTCTGAGAGATTTAGACAAGAGCTGACCAAAGATTTGGCCTCGTCTGGGATGTGATTGGCGCACTGAGTGCCACTGGGCCAGACATAACTCAAATTCCTGACTTTCTTGTATATTTCCTCCTGTGTTTTAGACTGAAAAGGTGGATAGCCGGTAAGCATCGCAAAGCTTCGAAAATATCTGTCAGTGGGGAGCCCTATCCGTGTCATGACTTCAGCCTTGCTTACCATATTATACCCAACGACCAAATATCAACCTTCTGGGTATGTCCACCCTTACTCTTATCAAGGACCTCTGGAGCAATGTAGTTCGGTGTCCCACACAGCGTTTTCCTCCGTTTCTCGTCCTTTTCCGAGATTATCATCGCTGCCAGCCCAAAATCTCCCACTTTGATGTCCATATTTCGATCCAAAAATAAATTTCCCATTTTCAGATCACGATGCGCAACACTCCTCTTATGGAGGTACTTGACCGCACCGCAAAGCTGGATCATAAATCGCCGCACTTCGGGCAAGCTCAGACATTTCCTTTTCCTCACCATGTCCATTACTGAGCCGTTTGGACACAGCTCCAGGACCACGTAGATACACTTGTCAAATGCAAAGGCGCGGTGAAATTCGACGATGTGCGGATGCCGCATTTTCGAATGTATTTGCAGTTCGGTTCGAAACTACAGAAGCTTCTGATTAGAAAAGGATTGAAAAAAGCCTATGCCCAATGACGGCGGATGCGACTCGAGACATACCTTCTCCTGCATCTTTTTCTGCCCCATCTCAGACCTCACCACCTTCATTGCAAAGACCCTTCCATTCCGCAATAGTGTGCCTTCGTAGCAGATTGCGAAACCTCCTTTCCCAAGAAAAGCGCCAGTAGAATAGCGCTCACCCCCTTCCGCGGGCTCTACAACCAGCGACGGTGGTGGAGGCGCATGGATTTTCGACGAAGCGGCTTTTTGCGCCGCTACTGCCGCAGCGGCGTTCTTGTCCAGAACTTTTCTCTCCATGCTGACTTTAGGTCTGATCAAGTGATTCGTCGATCGCGGCGACAATGCTTCCATCTTCAATTCTAGTCCTTCGGTCAGATTCCTTGCAGTGCGTGGGCATCAATGTTCGCATTGGAGATCAATCGCGTGACCAGGCAAGTGGAACGAGGTATTTGTCGAGGTCATAAAAGTATCGCTACAATATAGACAATCAACGCAAGATGGGCCGAAAAGGGGTATAATAGATGAGCTGCTTTTGGTATCTATGGTCCAAATCTGTCAGTACGCCGACTGGACGGCATTTCTGGAACCGGGTCATCCAATGTCTCGGTGTTCCGTCGTGGAAACAAAGAAGTCGGATTCTGGAGTGAGCGCCGTCTTACCAAAAAAACAAGTGCAAGTAGAAAAATAGGATCAACAATAACTCTCTGAAACAATGATATGCATGTAACGCCACAACAAGCAAACTGACAGCGCTGATGAAAGGCGGGGGAGGGGAAGCAGGGAGTGGTGATGATGCTATTGAGGCTGCCAACTGTGATGGTGGAGGAAAAGACATTCAAAACGGATTGCTTAATCGGGTAATCGATAAACATTCATCCGACTGCCGTAACAACGTGCATTGCTGACCTAAGCATGTATATCATCCGTAATGCAGTTGCAAATGACGCAGAAAGTCAGAGTCTATTCCCGATACGGGCATAGCGCGGGCGGACATGTTGGTTCTGGCTATCAGTCATCATCATCAACAGCAGGCAGTAGCCTGGACGTCTACCTCAATAATACCACCCCTGAATTGTATTGAGAGCTGTCAAGATGTCTCTGACTTTGAAGCTCTCTTCTCTTGTGATTCGCACTCTATCAAAGCCGATTGCAGTATGCTTTACCCCTTCGATCCCTCTTCCAATTCTCTGGACGTTTGAAAGACTTACACCTCCAAGAATCAAATCAAAGCCCAGGCTCGCGAACATGAGCGCTTCAGACGGATTTGCATCTCCATGGCGCAAGGCCTGCATCGAATTGACATGCGTCTCCGCCTAGGAAATCTGCGGGATAATGCTGCGGCTCAAAGGCGCGCAGCTGCTGAAGCCGCAGTCCGGAAACACAAACCCACATCGCCAACAGTAAAGACGGAAGCAGAAGCCAAAGCCGAAGAGGAGGCCATAGCGAAGGCAAAGGCTGCGGCTTCGGAGGCAGCGAAACCGGCTCCCACTCCGCATATTCGACCGCTGTCCGAATCTAAAGCCATAGAATCGGGCGCGACTTTCATCAGCGAGACCTTCTTATTTCTCGTTGCGGGTGGACTGATCGTGTATGAATCATGGAGATCGAGGAGGAAGGAAACAACGCGGAGAGAAGATGTTGAGGCCAGATTAGTCGAACTGGAGCAGTCAGAGAAGGCCGCCCGGAAGGCCCTGGTTGCCCTGGAAAAGGAAGTCCTACATCTCAAGGCCAAGGCTGGGGAGTCAGTCAAATCGTCGGTTAGAATACTTCCGCGTGAAGTGTGGGAAGTTGAAGAGGAAGAAGAGGCTGAGGAGTTGGCGGAGGTGGACTGGTGGTCGCGGATCACTTCAATCTTCACTTTTGGACAGAACACTGAACAGAAACCGGCCGAGGTACCCACGCCTGTCGTACAGTCGAACCCAAGCTCGCCCTCAAATTCATCGGACCCTGTTCAATCCGACCAGCCAGCAGCGAAATTGCTCGCTCATGAGGCGCCCTTAGTCAAGAATCATTGAGTGATTCGACTGGGTGTGGCTTTGCATATAAGTAACCTCGCCATAATCTTCGCTCATATTCCTTGTTATGAAGTTTCCGGTTTCGGAGTTGTTGGATGTCAGCATTAGCATGTCTTGTCTTCAGGATACCCTCTGTTATGGTAATAGATGATGGGTTAATAGTTCATCTGGCTGAGGCGGAAGCAGGAAGGTTGGATGAGAGTCCAGACGTCGCATGACTTGACCCCTCTCCTCTCTGCTCTCAGAAAACGCATGTTCCTCATTCCTGTACATATACTCTCCAATCCTGGCCGTCAGTCCAAACTATAGACTTGTTCGCTTTTGCGATGCCAGATCCTGCCGTGTCATCTCTTCGAGGGACATTTTCCTCTTCTCTAGGGAATCGTCCTGTCTGGAAAGTAATGGGCCCGGTAATTACAGCGTCAGTGCCAATGCTCGAAGGTTTGCATCCCGAACCTCAGTTCAGCTTTGAGTCAGTTCTAAATACAATTGAACTAGAGTGTGACTTGCAAGAAGCGGATTTCGATTTTGATCTCGGCAATTCACAGCATTTGAGGGTCCTGCTTCTCTCTCGATCATCTGTTCAAGACAACAGGCAAGAGACAATCGATCGACTGAAAAAATTTTCGAGCACGGCTACAGGCTCTCACAGAAAAGCTATTGCTTTTCTCCTTACGGAAGAGCCCTTCAGCAGTGCAAGTGGCAGGTATAGCCTCGAAGGTCTCCTGGCTCTGCAAGTTCTGTACGCCTGCTCTTCTCCTTCTAAAGACCTTTTTAGATTTGTGTTTAAGTTGAAAAAACTCAGGACTGGAATGAACTTCAGCTGATTCGTCCTTTGTCCAACCAGCATGGCTGAGTCCCTGCCAGACCACTTGCCCACGATCCCAATTCCTGACTCATCTTGCTTCACGACCTGCGTTCAGGAATATATAGGCAGTCTCACGATCTACCGCCTTTTTCTCGGCCTTTGACGCACACAGTGTCTTTGTTACATCACATGAGAGCTCCGTGCTCTCCTTCTCTCCCAGAACAGGATGCAAATGTCCTGAGTGATCTATTCCCATCCTTGAAATCCTTGAGCCAGGCCATCCGCACGCAGGAAGGGAGGTTTGCGCTAGGTGAATATCTGGGGAGTCAACTGGCCACGGACATTGCTCAGTTCTGGAAGGAAGATCACGTTTATGAGTAAATGCTTAAACTCTGCTCTCTACTACATATCATCCGATTTAATGACCGTATGTGCCGACATGACGTAACCAATGTGTTGGCAGTTGCAGAAGCGGTATCTATAGGAATGCTTGAGTTGGAAGGAAAATATATAACTAATGACCAGCGTAGAAAAATCAACACCCTAGCCACAATAATCCGACGAACTCCAGTATTTTCTTGTCTTTCCCTGAAATAATTTTCAGACATCATGGGGACTAACATTAAAATGCCCGACGAGCCACATTATGCACCTCATCCAAAGTAAGGCAGAAGCTTTAACTAATTGCAGCAGTGACGTAGGATGGGGTTGATCACGGAGTTTCTCACTTGACAGCCTGAGGCCAAGGAATATCGCTAGGCTTCGTATTGCCCGGGTTGTGCTCCAGTTCCTAATTTGGAGACAATGGCATTTTTTAGCGCCAGGGACCGCGAATGATTTGCCCCCTAAATGCCTGAGCGGCGAAGGAATCGAACAAAGTTCGAAAAAGTTAGCCTGGGACGAGTCGGATATGCGGCCGGTTGACTAAGAGAACTCCGGAGCCTGAGCGAGATTGCGCGTTTTTGACCTGACAAAGGGAACCCAACGGTGCCACAAGTGTGTCTAGTGTGGCGCAGGCCCCCGTTATTATCCAGGAGAGCGTCCTTAGTCCTATCAAGGACCAGTAGGACTAAGACTCCAGTCCAGTCCTCCACAAGACACCATCGTCATTCTAAGTTCCTACTATCGTTCATCCCCTCCCTCTTCCCCTCCTTTCCTTACATTGACATCCACCATTCTTTCTACCGACTCTGCGCACTGCTTGGATTGAGCGTCCTGTCTTTTGCGTACATTTATCTTATCTTCTGAACGCTCACTTGCCGCTGCCGTTTGAAACTGATAGGTCAGATATCTTGACGCCTGGGCGCCATATCCGGGGAAGTCGGCAGCAACAATCATGGTACGTCTACGCCTAATCTACAAAAGCAGCTTCAGAAATGAATTGTACTTGATCCAGAAATTGTTTTCTAAAACCTTGCGATTACTTCTAGGGACACTCACGACGTCCTGCTGGCGGAGAGAAGAAGAGTCGAGGCTTCGGTCGGTCCAAGGCCGCTGCCGATGTGGGCGATGGGCGACAAGCGGGAGGCAAGCCTCAGGTGAAGAAGGCCACTTTTGAGAGCACAAAGAAGAAGGAAATCGGTGTTTCAGATCTTACGCTGTTGAGCAAAATCTCGAACGAGGCCATCAACGACAACCTGAAGCTGCGGTTTGAACATGACGAGATCTATGTAAGCATCATCCGCCGATTGGGGGACCTCGAATTTCTTGCGCTACTGAGGACGTGTGCTGATCTGAATTCTTCGGATGATAGACATATATCGGCCATGTGTTGGTGTCCGTCAACCCCTTCCGAGACCGTGAGTTTACACCGAGCCATGTGCGATGTTCAAAGTCGCGTCGCTGACATCGTTGCTCCGCAGTGGGTATATACACCGACAATGTTCTCCAGTCTTATCGAGGCAAAAATCGACTCGAAGTGCCTCCCCACGTCTTCGCGGTCGCAGAATCGGCCTACTACAACATGAAGTCCTACAAGGATAACCAGTGCGTGATTATCTCAGGAGAGTCGGGTGCAGGAAAAACGGAAGCTGCGAAGCGGATTATGCAGTACATCGCCAGTGTATCCGGAGGCACTGACTCGTCCATCCAGCACACCAAGGAAATGGTGCTAGCTACCAACCCGTTGCTCGAGTCGTTCGGTAATGCGAAGACCCTGCGCAACAACAACTCCTCACGGTTTGGGAAGTATCTCGAACTGGAGTTCAACACAAACGGTGAACCTGTGGGTGCCAATATCACCAATTACCTGCTCGAGAAATCCAGAGTAGTAGGACAAATCACAAACGAGCGAAACTTTCACATTTTCTACCAATTCACCAAGGCGGCGCCGCAGAAGTACAGAGGTGAGTTGAGATTTCAGATCTCACCAGTGTTTCTCCCACTGACAGACAGATAGATCTGTTCGGCATACAGCAACCGCAGTCATACCTCTACACCAGCCGATCGAAATGTTATGACGTCCCTGGCGTTGACGATTCTGCTGAGTTCCGCGATACTTTAAATGCAATGAGCGTGATTGGCATGACGGAGAGTGAGCAGGATGATGTCTTCCGTATGCTCTCTGCGATCTTGTGGATCGGCAACGTTCAATTTGCAGAAGACGATTCTGGAAACGCTGTTATTACGGATCAGTCAGTGGTTGACTATGTTGCATACCTTCTGGAGGTGGATGCTGCTCAGGTGAACAAGGCATTTACCATTCGGGTGATGGAAACTGCTCGTGGAGGTCGCAGAGGCTCAGTCTATGAGGTTCCACTCAATACTGTCCAAGCACTTGCCGTCCGTGACGCATTGGCCAAAGCAATCTACTTCAACCTGTTCGATTGGATTGTGCAGCGTGTCAACGCCTCCTTGACTGCCAGAGGAGAGGTTGCGAACTCGATTGGTATTCTGGATATTTATGGGTTTGAGATCTTCGAGAAGAACTCCTTCGAGCAACTCTGTATCAACTATGTCAACGAGAAGTTGCAGCAAATCTTCATCCAATTGACCCTTAAGGCTGAGCAGGATGAATATGCTCGTGAGCAGATTCAGTGGACCCCCATCAAATACTTTGACAACAAGGTCGTGTGCTCGTTGATCGAAGACAAACGTCCACCTGGTGTATTCGCTGCCCTAAACGATGCCTGTGCAACAGCGCACGCCGATTCCAGCGCTGCGGATAACACGTTCGTCGGAAGACTCAACTTCTTGTCTCAAAATCCCAACTTTGAGAACCGCCAGGGTCAGTTCATTGTCAAGCATTACGCCGGTGATGTCAGCTACGCCGTTGCTGGAATGACAGACAAGAACAAGGACCAGCTGCTGAAAGATCTTCTGAACCTTGTCGGAACAAGCGGCAATCAATTCGTCCATACCATCTTCCCCGAGCAGGTCAATCAGGATGACAAGAGACGCCCACCCACCGCCAGCGACAAGATCAAGGCCTCGGCTAACGACCTGGTGACAACCTTGATGAAGGCCCAGCCCTCGTATATTCGGACGATCAAGCCGAACGATAACAAGGCGCCTAAGGAGTACAACGTCGGAAACGTTCTGCATCAGATTAAATACCTTGGTTTGCAGGAGAACGTTCGGATCAGACGTGCTGGTTTTGCCTACCGTCAAACATTCGACAAGTTTGTGGAGCGTTTCTACCTTTTGTCGCCAAAGACGTCCTATGCAGGTGACTACACATGGACAGGGGACGCTGAATCTGGCGCTCGTCAGATTTTGAAGGATACCAGCATACCCGCCGAAGAGTACCAGATGGGAATCACAAAGGTGTTTGTCAAGACTCCAGAGACGTTGTTTGCTTTAGAAGCCATGCGTGACCGTTACTGGCACAACATGGCCATTCGAATCCAGCGTGCGTGGCGAAACTATCTTCGCTATCGTACTGAGTGTGCTATTCGCATTCAGCGCTTCTGGCGTCGCACCACTGGTGGCCTTGAGTTCATTAAACTGCGCGATCAGGGACATCAGCTTCTCAACGGGCGTAAGGAACGTCGTCGGATGAGTGTGCTCGGTTCACGCAGATTTCTTGGTGATTATATCGGGGTGGGTAACAAAGGAGGACCCGGCGAGATGGTCCGTAACGGTGCAGCCATCAGTGGTGAGTACTTAGGAATGCTGAAATACAGCTCGATGACTGGCTGACTTTCTTGCTACAGGATCAGAGGATATCCTCTTTTCATGCCGCGGCGAGCTTCTGGTTTCCAAGTTTGGTCGGTCCAGCAAGCCTGCTCCTCGTATACTAGTCTTGGTACGCTAATTTTTCGACTTCCTCTTGTGCACGGTGCTAACTTTGCTCTATCAGACCAACCGCCACGTATACATCATAGCCCAAAACCTCGTCAACAACCAGCTGGTCATCTCGTCTGAAAGGACCATTCCAATTGGCGCCATCAAGGCTATCAGCGCCTCTAACTTGAAAGATGACTGGTTTTCAATTGTGGTTGGCAGCCCACAAGAGCCCGATCCTCTTCTCAACTGCGTGTTCAAGACGGAATTTTTCACCCACCTGAACAACACTCTGCGCGGACAATTGAACTTGAAGATCGCCGACCAGTAAGTGTCACTGTTGGAGTATTGGCCTTGCCCCAGCTAACTAGGTTCAGCATCGAGTACAATAAGAAGCCGGGCAAATTGGCCACCGTCAAGGTCGTCAAGGATCCTGCTGTTGCCCGAGACGACAGCTACAAGAGTGGTGCTATTCACACTGGTCCTGGAGAGCCTGCCAACTCGGTATCCAAGCCAACACCGAGGCCCAAGCAAGTCAGTGCGCGTCCCGTCACGAAAGGGAAGTTACTTCGTCCTGGTGGCCCAGGAGGAGGGCCTTCCAAGCTGGCGGCCAGACCCACTCCTGCAGCTCAACCCCTGCCCCGTGCCACGCCGCAGCCAGCCGCACCTCAGCCAGCTGCCAGGGCCGTTCCTCAGCCTGTTGCTGCCGTCGCTGCTTCTCACTCGCGCACCGGTTCAACGGCTTCGGTGAGGGCTCCACCTCCACCGCCACCCGCGGCTGCACCCGCTCCGAAGAAGCCGACCGCAAAGGCTTTGTATGACTTCAATAGTCAGCAATCCAACGAGCTGTCGATCAAGGCTGGTGAGATTGTGCAGATTGTTTCCAAGGAAGGAAATGGTAAGCATGGAAGCCCTTTTACGTCCTACAGTCTACTAACGAGTGATAGGTTGGTGGCTGTGCATGAACATGACGACTTCGGTGCAGGGCTGGACACCAGAAGCGTATCTCGAAGAGCAAGTCGCTCCGACACCGAAACCTGCTCCCCCTCCGCCGCCACCGGCAGCTCCGAGGTCGACCCCAGCACCGGCGACCAACGGTGCGGCTGTGGCGGCCAAGGCCAAGCCAGCACCTCCCGCGCCCCCAGCGAAGCGGCCGAACATGGCGGCACGCAAGGCCGTGCCCGCGCCGCCCCCGGCTCCTCGCGACAGCGCTGTAAGCATGAATTCTCACGACTCCTCTGGTGGTAGTGGTCGTGCAACACCCAATAGCATGTCCAACGCAAGCTTAGCTGGTGGACTTGCAGAGGCACTGAGGGCGCGACAGCATGCAATGCAAGGAAAGCACGACGACGATGACGACTGGTGATTGTCTCTTTGCTTTCCTTTCCATTTTCTTTATTCCGCACATTGACTCTTGCACCCCGTATATTCTTTCCTCCTGCAGTTTTCCTTCATTCTACTTCTCCTCGCTCGGCCTTCATTAGATTGTTCCATTGTCGCATGTTGATTTCCGCAAGTTGATTCTTTTCGGGTCTGGCTTTTTGATACCAAAAGAGCGAGCCTAGATTGTTTGGCGCTTGCATACTCTGATATTGACTGATGCCGGAGGCATGGATTGAATGTAGGTATTTCCTACGAACCAACATCGAGCGTCGTATATAGCAAATGAATAAGTTGGAGTATCACAGTATCGCTCATGCGTTCGATATCCATAAACATGCCATGTTTATCACGACCATCAAGGCCCCGAGCATCATATCAACAGCTTAAACCGTGGAGTAAGTAGTCTACAGAAACTTGCTAGCCAGCTGCAACAGGCCACCACCAGGGCCACCGGTGCCAGCCATACCACCACCTCCACTCTTCAAGTACATCTTGAGCGCCATTTCCGCCGCCTTATTGATAGCAGACTGCTTATCACCATTCTACAACAGTCAGCACATACCCTCGTCTTCATCCTCAACAACAAAAAGCCCAGAAGCCAAAGCAGAACGAAAGAGCAAACTTACTACCACCTGCCCACTGGCCTCCTTCTCCTCAAACATCTTCTTCGCCTGCGCCATCGCCAACCCAATAAACGCATTCTTGTCCATCCCGCTCTTCTCCCCCTCCGACGAAGTCGTGAACATCTTGAGCGCTTGCATCGCCGCCCCCGCACCGACGGAGTTCGAGTCGTGTCGTCGATCGCTTTCGCCGCCGCCGTTGCCGCCGTAGAGCGACTGGTGCGCGTGGATCATTTCCTGCTCGTTGATGTCGTCGTCGGCGGAGAGGCGGTGCTTGTTCTCGTTTAGGAAGGAGAGGGCGGAGGTGAAGAGGGAGTTGTCGGATGTGTTGGCGTGGGATTCGGCGTAGCGGACGGCCGGGTTGAACTCGTCGTTGTCGTCGTATCTGTTATCCTGTCTGTTGTTGTTGTTGTTGCTGTGGCCGTGGCCGGAGAGGGCGTCTTGGATCATGTTTGAGAAGGACATTTTGGTTGGTTGGGTTCTTTTGCGGTTGTATGGAATGAGGGATGGTTGAATATGGTAGCTGTGGAGATGGAAGTGGATGGAGCTTTATATTCTACAAACAACGGGATCTCCCCCTTGTGCTCTGTATGAGCCAGCTGAGGGGTCGCTGTCAGTTACGTATGAGGGGTGGAACAGATCTGGCGGGGCAGTGGGACACCGACTCAGCCACAGACTAGTATCGTGGATTATTATTTCCCTCAGCTCTCCTCAGACGCAATATTCGACTATTGAACTCTATAACAAACAGAAAAAGAGATAAATGAACGATTGTGGTATCATAGTCGCTGTAAACATCAAAGCAGATAACCTCCCAAGTCCCACCAGGCTCAGCCACAGCCCAGCGCAGCAAAGCCACTAGAACAGAGTAAATGATGAAGATTCCCTAACGCCACAGCACCAGCCATATGCAAACTCCTACAGCAGCAATGCCTCGTGTTCTTCATCGCTCAGATTCCACCAGAACCTCATCTGGCGCTCCCGCTCGCTGAGCACACACCGCTCGTCCTCGTCGAGGTCCGCCTCACGTATCCACTCGTTGGGAAGCCCCCGAGGTCCGTACGGCTGGCCCCATTGTCGGCGGTCAAACTCCATGAACCCGCCAAAGTGCTCGTCTGTGTTCGCCACCCAGATCGTGCTGCCGTCCGGTGAATAGTCCGCTCCGCCAATCTCTCCAAAGAAATCATGGACCTGCCGAGTCTGGTACGTCTGCGCATTGACGATGGCGATCCGGTCCGCCGGTTCGGCCAGTAGCAGCGTTCGGGGGCCTCCGCCGACCGGGGAGAATCGGACAGAGCGATACCCTGCTACGTCCGACTCGATCGTTTGCAAGATTCGCCAGGTGCGCGCGTCCCAGATGATCACAGTCTTGTCTTGGTTGCTTGTAGCGATGTGTCGGATGTCCGGCGACCATGCGCACGCGAAGCCGAAATCGCGATGACCACGGAGCGGCTGCACCGGTCGTCCTGTGTCTGCTTCCACCACCCAAGCATCGGGGGAATCCCCAATGACCACACGCAATCGCCCATCGGGGGACGTGGCGGTGCAATTGATTGCTCGCGACAGCTCGTGATCCGCAATAAAAGTGTTGGTCTCACAATCCAGCACGCGAAGGTGCTGGTCATTCGACGCAAATATCGCCATTGGAGCGTGACTTGTCCGGCTCGGGACGATATCAATGTGGTTGGTGATGCCATTGGCATTGGTCGTCACATACCCCTCCACCTTTGCGCCCTCCTTGCCCGCCGGTCGCAGGGCATATTCCCCGGTAAACCCACCGGCGATGCAGACATTGTGCGCAGATTTCATGGTCGAAATTTTGACAGGGCCGCGGAATCCAGAATTAATTGGCGGTTTGGACAGGTCAATCAAGCAACTCAGGTCGTCATGCGCCGGAACCCACGAGTAGACCTTCGACTCGTGCGAGAAATGGAGCGTGTTGTATGCCGGGACAGACATCAGGTTCCGCAGCTGGAAGTGTTCGATAGAGGCACGATGTTTAGTGTGCATTGATTTCCCTCGAAAATAGAACTCTTCCTGCGGAAGTTTGCCGTCCATCTGATGATGCGGATAGTCCACGTTGTGATACGACGTATACCAGAGGTCTCGTAGTTCACGCGCATCCGACCGCTTTACGCGTAGTGCTTCCCACCAAGGGATCTGTTGAATATCGTAGAAATCTCTGTTGTAGTTGTTCGGCCGGATGACCTTCTCCGGCGGTGTCCATCCGAGAATCCTGGATAATGGGTACGGCGGTAGCAACCTGGATATCAGCGGGAGACTAGGTGTTGAGTGCGTGGTCGATTCCAGGAGCCACTGGTTGATAAACTGGTCGATATTGAGATTCCGTTCGTGAGCTACATCCGACAAAACGATTAGCCAAGCTGTCTACCGTGGACAGATTGATGAATACTCACTTGTGCCGTGGATCACAGATGCAGGAAGGTGGGTGTCTATTCCTGGAACCCCTCCTATCGCTTCGCCTTGTAGAAAATTGTTGTGCTCGCCGTGATTACCGGTAGGGGCTGCTTCCATCACCATTGGAAGCGGGTCATAGTCGAACGCTCGGTAGAAATCGTTAAAGTCGACATCGGCGAGTTGCGCGGTAGCTTCGCGCGTCCGCGGACGGTCGATGTGCTCTTCGTAATAGTCATCGTCATGATCCAGATAAAACTTTTGCGTATCGTCGGGATCCTCCTCATGGTCGGAGACGCTAAACCCATCTCGCGGCATGGGTGACTCGTAATCCATAATCAACTCGCCCACATCGTCGTCGTCGCTTTCTTCAGGAATGGCAAGAAAATGGTGTTCCAGGGCTGGATCGTTCGCCAGGATACTGTCCATGGCCATTCTGCCACCGGTCATGTACGGCCCGATAGGCACTCCACCTTGATGACCAAGAACATCAGTTGTTTCTGAATCAGACATATACAGATCCGCCGGCGGGGACGACGAGCGGCCGACTGATGCCGCTCGGACATGCCTTCCCTCTCCTCGAAGATACTCTTCCCGCCCGATGACGGCGTTAACGACTTCTGAGACGGCGAGAGCATTCGAGTCGTTGTCGAAAGCGTTTGGGTATTGAGATACAGCGGTGAAGGCGGAGATACCCGCATCGCTCGAGCCCATGTCATTTCCTGGAGTCAAGCCGACACCGTGAGATTCTGAGAGTGTTGCTATTATCGGAAACTCGTCAACATCCGTGCGCAGAGCAGCATGCTCATCGTCTTCCCTGGACATCTCGTCAGAGTCCTGGTCATCATAAGAGGAGGCCTGTCCGAACGACATATCCACAGGTCGCAGTCGTGATGGCCCAGGCGCATCACATGACGAGGGGTGAGATGTCCGATTACGATAATGGGAATGCGCAGGATTTTCGTGAGACGACGTGAAAAGCGACGACGACGACGGCGATGATGATGATGACGAGGTAAATGCAAAGTCACCTGAACCGGGCATCCCTTGGTTGTACAAGTCGCTTCTTGCCGAGACCCAGGCTTGCGCAAGCCACGGAGGGGATGATCGAGCCAGTCCCAGCCGATAAAGCCGAGAAATCGCGGAAAATATTATTCAAGTTGAGACTGATAGGCACCAAACTGCACCAAACTGCACCAAGCGTTGTACAGGCGGAGAGATTACCGACCACGTTGTTCCTTGTCGGGGATCAGGGATTATGGCGCCTCTGCTCTGCAATCGCCAGTCACCCCGCAGCTAGTCTCCCTCCACCCCCACAGTGCGGTAAGAAGGCTGTCCGATATTAAGCTAGGGGAGGGAATTGAAATTCCGACCGAGTCAAAGCCAAGTCCTCAACGATATGTGGTTTGCAAGTTGTGCGGAAATGTCAAGGCGCAATGATAAATCAGGTCGCATAGCACCCGTAACGAGGGAGATGATTGATCTCAAAACGGTGAGGGGCGGTGTCGCAGTATGTATGTGGGTATGTACGTAAAAGGCAATAGTCGCTCGCTCAGCCCGTAAGCATGAGTAATGTCATAAGACACAGAAGCCGAAGGCAACCGGTGGATAAATGATGAGACAACGGCCTTTTGACTACTAGGCTGTTATACCCTGTTCTGGTTAGTGGCTTTTTGATGGCTGCACAAGTTTAACGTGATGTAAGAGGACAATAATGTTGAAAGTGCTGCAGGCAAGAAATCAGCACCCAGGTTCAAATGTGGGTAAGAACCGCGCACTTCAGCATGGCCGGCGTGTTGGGCACAAGAACGTGCATGGCCCGGATGTATCTAAGAAGATAGTGGTCGATCGGAGCGTCAGAGGCGGGTGACGATCAAGACACTAGGTACAAAATGAACAGACATTTAAATTGACAGGGAGATGACAGGAAGATGAGACTGATGAACCCAAAGGATGAATAGGGGGCTTCTGGTTGAGGCAGTTCAGATCATAAACGAGGACATCAGCTGAGCGATGAGGTTAATGAGGAGGGGAGATAAGCGGATGACAAAGGAGAGTCTTAGTCAGAGTGCCAAACTCCACGCTCAACTCAAAGCAATCGCCGTACCTATGTTGTGCCTAGGTAGTTTTAAATAACTCCTTATAACTCAATAAACAGCGACCCGTCATTGATCATTTATCAGTTAATTATGGCAGCAAAGAAATAGAAGAGAGGATCAATTACAATGGGGAATATGGCAAGTCCGTTTAAGAGGTCTCTAGGTACTACAAAAGCCCATCAAGACAGACATTGGCATTGGCAATAGGTACAGCTTCGAATCAAGCTCTATAATATCACGAGAATAGTATGTCTTTGTGGGCGGGACTTTATTACATGCAGTAAGCAAGAACATCAGAGGCCATAATTAAGAGTTCCATGAACAAGTACGCTCGAAGCGCCATATGGTAATAGGTTCAAGCAAGCTGGAGAAGAAATACATACACTTCAAAAATCGATCAGAGGCTCGACAGATATTATATGACATGGTTCGAGACGCCGCTCCAAAATAGAATGCAACATATTACAAGAATCTTTTGTCATGATGATTATCCAGTATATTGTAACGAAATTCAATAGTCCGAGTACGGCTCATATTGTGCGGGATACCCTCCGCCAAAAGGAGGTTGTGCCCATCCACTCTGCATTCTCAGTCGACGATCTGGTGAAGAGGTTAGTCAGTGTCATCGTCCCTAGGAAAATCGAAAGTATCATACCTTTTTCAAAGTCTCGCCAACGTTTCATCGTGATCTTGCTGCTATCGAACTCTCCCTCCCCGTCTTCATGGCCCTTGTCCTGTTCTCCCGCCGTCTTACGAGTGTCTCCCCAGCTGAAGTCGTCAAACTTCCAGTAAGCATACGTCGGAAGGACAAAGTTCCAGATGGGTAGTGAAAGGAGATAGATCAACATCCACAACACGTAAACCAAGCGATGCGCAGTCACGACAATGAGCACACCCGGCAGACCCAGGATGAGGCCGAGTAGTACCAGGGGGATGATTTGAACCGGTTTCCTGATGATGGAAATGACGACGACATAGAATGTGAATGCGATGGCCGCTGGAAGGACAAGGGTGCCGACCAACTCGATGAAGATGACAAACTGCATACTGAAGCAGAATGTTCCGCAAAGATCCCGGACGAGCACGAGCTCCATGAGGTTGTGGACAGTACTGTTAATCCAGCGACGCCGCTGAGAGAGAAGCACCTTGAACTTGTCTGGCACCACAGTCTTACACACAGCCTGGGGCACAAAGATCTGCTTCCGCTTGGGGAAAGTTCGCAGCATCAGAGTCGACAGGTAACGATCTTCACCCAGAAGAAGCAGGTTCTTTTTGTGGAGAGTGTCCACCACGTTCTCAGAATAGTGTTCGACCACATCGGGATTGGCTAGGATGGGAACCCAATAATTCTGGCCTCCCTTGGGCGCCTTGATGCGGTACATACAGAAACAGCCAGGCAGACACGTCACACCACCAAAAACCGACTCGAAAGCCTTCGATTGATGATGCGAAATGAAGTATCTGCAAGTTTTATTAGAGTCAGAAAGGGGGGGAAAAGGACGACAAATGCAATCAGAAAAGGAGGGGAACACATACTCGAAGACCTGGATCATTGTCACCCAACTATCTGTCTTGTTGGCGATCTTGGTCTCGCCGCACAACCCCATGACATCTGGATCTTTCACCATAGCGGAAATCATGTGGGTCAAGCTGTCGGGGAAAACCTTAGTATCTGCGTCAACCATGAGGACGACTTCGTAGAAGTCTGGCGGTAACCCGGTCACATTCCAGAGCCCAGTAAACATTTCATACTCCAGTTCTGTCATTCTCTCGTCGAACATGACCTTTTGCAGGAAAGACATGAGAATAATTTGACTGTCTCTCTTGCCTCTGTTTCCAGGCTTTGCCTGCGTTGCCTCAGCCGGTGTACCGCACTTCACGATGATCATCATGGGTACACGCTGCTGCTTCTCCGGCGGAATAACGGAGGTCTCGCCATAGTCGTAGAACCCGGAATACACTTTCGCCATGTTATGACGCTTGGAACCGGTGGCAACGGCCACATAGGAGAATGCCTCAACCTCATCCGTGGGAATGACGGGATCTCGCATCATGCGAAGGACGATTTCCGGTGTGGAGTATTCTTCACCCTTACCCTTGATCATACCATCACAAATGACGATGATAGTCTTGTGGCTGTTAGGGTAATCGGTCATGGCGATAGAGTCCAGCGTAGTGCGGATACCTTCTTCGCCTTCAGAGTAGCAAGTGACCAGACACAGGGCGTGAGCAAGAGGAAACCCGTACGGCTGCCATTCAGGAGGAGGTTGCGGGACAACCGCTTCGTGGATGTATGCAGATGACCCGAGACCATCGGACTCCGCCCCGACGACGAGGCTTGAGCGACTCGCAGACGGGTTCAGACGCGATGGATCTAGATGCAATGAGCCACCACTGCTGTTGTGGCTCTGTTTGTACATGGAATTGGCGGTGCTTGGGAGTAGCCGGGAGGTGGAGTTCTGACTGGCCATCGTAACGTATTGAGGCCTTTGCTTGCCTCCATTGCTGACAGTATAGGGACTGGAGAATCGTGATGTTGTCGGTAAGAAGCTGGCTCGCTTAGTAGGACGGTCAGGCAAGTGTTGGTCGGCAAGGCGAGGACCAGGCCGATAGATGTCATTGGACCAGTCCTCAATCTCCTGCTTGCGGGTTTTCGAATCGGATCCCATGCTGGTCTTCGAAGCCGCATACCGAGTAGAGACGAACCACTGGAAGAACAAGGCAAAAACGAATTTGACGGCGACAATGGACAGGATGAATATCAAGGACACATAGAGAACGACCTTGGACGCGATACAACCAACCGTGTCCGTATCAATAGTACCGACCTTGATGATTTGTGACAGGCACTTTCCAATCCTTTTATCCTCACCAGTTTGGAGGTAGTAAGTCAAGTCAACGCCGCGCACATCCGGGTTCGTGCGAAGTTCAGTAAATTTAGCTGGAATGTTGACCTGAGATTCATCGAGCCAGTTCAGAAGATCAAAGTCCAGGACGTTTCCTGAGTAAACCGCAAGATTTCGACTCTTGTTCCTTGTATCAGCCCACGTGAAGTACACATCGCCTGAGCTCCGCAGGCTGTAGAATGCCTTCCGAGCGGCTCCCGAAGTGTGGCAGCCCCAGCCATTATAGTATGGCGAGGTGAAGTTCGGCTTCGAGGAGCCATCTTGGTTGAAAGCCGTACAGGGGAAGTACCAGGCGAGATCTCCGTCGGAATTCGTAGGTATATCTGATCCCGCTTTCAAGGTGATGAGATCTTTGCAGGCGCCGTTGACCTGCTGGAAGAAGAAACTTCCGTCCTGGCCTCCATACTTGTGAGGTAAGTCATAGAGAACGTTAGAGTTAACCGGAATACCCGCAGCCGCTGGATGCTTCGACTTAGATAGATCGTAGGCCTCCCCATGAAAGATCATGTACCCACGGTCGACGTGATTGATCTTCAACCGCGTCGGAGGCGACGAACAAACAGTTGCAGTGAAACCAAACGTGAGGAAACCGACAAATGCTGCGATAAGTAGAATGAGACTGATAAGACCGATTTTCTCACGCCAGGCTTCTCGCTGGGCCTTCTGCGGCATCCCAAAACATTTTAGGATGAAGTTGGGCGCCCAAAAAGTGATGATTGCACAGTAAGCACTCCAGGGGCTCGGCGGACGAACTTGCTCCATGGCCTTCTGCCGTCGTTTTTCCTCTGCAGCTTCCTTCCTTGAGAGTTTTCGAGACTTCTTCCTCTTCGACCGATGACGGCTCGGCGCCCGCTCCATGGGCTTGTTGATATTTCCGTGCTCTGTACTTTGCGAACTGTCTCTGTTGAGCTCATCTCCTTCGATCAGCGGTTCATTCCCGGTTGTTGACGGGTATACTGGCATATTTTGAGACTTTTGACTATAGTGGTAGTTGGGATGGTTCTCATCGATGCGACTGCGCTCGGGCCTCACTTGACTCTTCTTGTGCCCAGTCGGTTCGAGTCTCTCTTCCTCCATATCCCTAGTCCTCCTGGAGCTGTGCGAATGGCGGCGATGGTGGTGTCGATGTGGGCTGGGCAGTGTCTCGTTGTTGTCGCCCGACTCGATATCCCGACGTCGTCTGCGCGAAGTGTCTCGGAACGCCTGCGTTTCCTCTCGCCGCGGGGAGACCTTTCCCGGCCTCTGGGGCAAAGACATGACGCTTCTATGGATTCAGAAGACCTTGTCAGTGACCCTGACTTGTATCCATCGAGATCTGACAGAACAGGATTGGAAAATGCTGTGTCAGAGACACTCACCTTTACTGACTGCCGAGCATGAATGGACTTGAAATTTTCGAATATATCGCAGTAGTTGAGCGCCTTTCCAAGGGGCTAAGTTACAAAATGTGGGGGACTGCCGGAGTCGCGATATATCTGTCGCGCACTGAGTCCGCAATGTTCTCCTTTCAGTTGAATACTATAAGCGACTCTCTGAAGGTTTACAATAACGCAGAGCGAATAATCCAACAAGGAAGTCGAATGTTATCAACGATCGTGGATTGTCGTGTGTGAGCGAGGGCTGAGGATAATCGCTGCTGACAGAACGCGGGAGAATTGGCCCGATCAGAAGTCCTCCTAATATTCAAGCGAGTGACTAAACCCGGTCAAGACAGCATACTGAGGATCGCAGTCGAGAGCGGAGATGGGAGTATGCAACGAAAAGAACGAAACGGAAATTTGGGAAGAAAGCGCCCGTGTTGAAAAGAGATTACTGGGAGAGGTTTGGACGGTTGGGCCATGGAAAGACAGCGATGGCAGGCGATCGAAGATGGTGCGATGCGGAGCAGGCTGGCCAGACCAAGAAGGGGTAAAGAAAAATACGGCCAACCACTACGACGGAGAGGACTTACACCATACCTTAGGTACACTACTAAAGCGAAATTGGGAGTGTCCTCCGCAGTGCATAAGGTACCCTTGGAACTGGAGCAACCTTAAGTATTTGTACAAGGTGAAGCGCTTTCATTTGTGAGTATGCGACTCTTTTCTGTTCTGTACAATCAATACTGCAATAGATATTCTCCCTTGCCTGCTTACTCAACAGGCATCACGAAATCGTCTTGAAATTGCGACCTGTGTTATATTATCATTATCTAAGACCCCGAACAAGCGTCTTTCACCCGCAATCAATCAGAAGATTTAGCGAAATGAACAGTCATAAAATGATCATAAAAGTCACGCTGGAGTCTGCCTAGTACATACTACTGTATCTGGGACACCGGGCTAGAGGCGGTAGTGCTGCGACCCTAGCAGGCTTCTCCAATTATTGTACACAAATAAGGGCCATGTGCTTCGTCGCTAGGGGCAATCTATTATTACTAAGCCTCTTTTAGGTCTAGTTGGTCTGCTAAGGGTCGACTTACAATGGCGTTTATTGGTTATATTATTGGAAGAAATAAAATCTAGCCATATATGGGAAAGCTTAGGGATGTTAAGCGAATCATACAAAGCCGGGTCTTTTTGAGTTTCCCTGGTCCCTGCTCCAAATGATCTAAAATTGAAATTTCCAAGGGTCACCACTCAGGAGGGCACCAAAGAATGAGTCGAGTAGAGAGTCGGTCCTTGACTTTGCTGAAGATGCATTTGATCTCCGTAGTTCATTGCTGAGACATGCTCCAACAACGCGCAGGAATATTGGAAGAAGACAACATCAATACTCCATGCGTCAGACATGTTGTCTGAGACATTGATCTTATGCATGTAAAACTGTACTGGACTACGACTGGTACACCTTAGCCACCTCAACGGGGAGTATTCTATTTTCAGATACAGCACAAAGTTAAACCGTAGAACAGCCCAGCCTGAGCTTGTTGGGTCAGATATGCTAAGAAACCACTGTCACAATTTTGTCAAAGCCAGAGGACAAGATTTTCAAAGCAAATCCAAGGAGGAAGTTATTATTATACATGCCCACGCACTGAACCAGAGATAGAATAGATTCCTTTTCACAATATTCAGACTACATGTAGCCGTGTGGGTGCCCCCGTTGGCCTAAAATGTCTCGGCTGCATGTCTGAAATATCCGCCTGACCCGATAACTCGGCCTGGGTTCCGAACCATGCCAAAATGCGCAGTTGTATTCGCGAGATTACCTATCCTTCACCTCATCAAGAACTTGACTTGGTAGATTGTTACACATTACATGCTAGCCATGTATTGCTATTCATGTATGATGATCGCAGAATTAATCTGCTATGTGACTACTAGTACTCAATATGTAAAGCCTAGATACTGTTCAGTCACCAGAAGTGCATCTCCACAGGAAGAGCAAGGCCGTATACAACTTCCTGAAAACCGCTTTCTATTATCCACGCCTAGTTCAGGGGCCTTGTGGTGGTGCTACATCTTGATTCTTACAAATAATGGATTTGTTTTCACATACAGAACATTTCAATTGTCTGGATTTTCTGTGATGTCTAGTCTGCTCCATATAGCTAGCTATCTCCTCTCTTTGTTAATCGTCAAGACTCAAGACTTTACCAAACAGTGAGGGTTCTCATGGTCTCAACTATCATATCATAATATGATCCATGTGTGCACAAGTCCTGTAAAGAGCTCACATGCAGAGTATTCATCCCAAGTTCCTAAGAAGTCAGTAGACTATCGAATCCTGCAGTCGTTAGTACTTATCAGTGCCATGAGATCGATTGACTCGACCCATACTCACCAATAGCAAGTCTGGCTCTCAGGAACTTGGATGATGACACTTGCATTACAGATCCTCACGACTGCTCGACGCTCTCATTGCTCAATGCCTTCGGAATACCGATTGTGGGGAACTCGGGTCCATGGTCCAGCACTCAGAACCCGACACAACGCGGTGAGTCCGATGCCATGTATATGATGATACTGATCATGAACTCTGCAGTACCATTTTTCCTACTCACGCTGTACAATCAGACAGCAATGCATTGATATGAACGGAAGCAAATTGACTATCATATACTGCAGGTCTCTCTAGTACCTTTAGTGGTCATATCCTCCGGCTTTGGTCCTTCATCTGCCAGAGACACATCATCAGAATCTCATTTTGGGCACTTTTAAGCGATGCTGAGACCAATAATGTCGTTTTCATTAAGGATGCCTGGAGGGTCCTCTTACGCCAAAGTGTAGGAGATGACAAGGCTGAGGCGGAAATACGAGGCGGCTGAGGGTACGGTGAGGATGTCTATCTCCACCTCACCGTCCCAGTAACTTTTGCAGCTTGTGGTCAGGGAATAAGTGGACGAAGCCTCGCTGCGCGGGAGTATTTCTGAGCTGTATATCCGCGAGGTATTTTTGGACTTTGAATTCAGAATGGGTGGGAATGAGGAATCCAGACCAGGATCATTAAACCTCTGGCTCCGCGAAGGTTGTACGGGGAAGGACTCGGCAAGGATTGGAGCATCGTCATTGTGCAAGCTCCATGCCGCAGGCTGTTTTTATGTTGATTTGAGTATGGACTGATGAGCCGCATTCTAGCGGGATGTCTAGGTTCACTTTTTACCAGGTAGGCTTGAGTCGACTGTCCTCCATGTATTTTATGTTTGTCACTTCGTCCAATAGATCTCCAGTTGTTCTTATGTGAACGTCTTTGATTAATGCGACCGCCAAGGTCGACCTTGCGCATGGGGACCCATCATCCCTTATTTTTCTAAAATACTTGAAAGTTGTAACCTGCAGTAAAAACAAGATCGAAAACATACCAGGTAGTGTGGTACTCATCAAGCCTGTAACTCTGTACAACCTTTGACGTTGCTGTTTCATCATACCCTGAGTGCCTTAAGATACAACAAATGAAACCACGGAAGACTCCTTAGTTGTCCAGGGCGGATGTCCAGAAGGTTTAACACTATTGGCTGGTCTGTGGTAATCATTGACTTCGTAGGATTACCTCCACTCGGCACGGCATACTCCGTACGGAGCCACTGCCACCAGAGACAGCTGTCTTTTCTTGATCACTAAGGTACTCAAGTAATATCAAGATATAATGCAGATTATTCAACCGATACTATTTTGGCCCCTGTAGCCTAAAGTCGCGGGGTTCAGGCTTATGTTTACCGTAGTCCATAAGCGACAAATGAACATTTGCATTTCGATCTAGGCTCTTGGCGCTCTGTAATAATAAGTAATAATAATACTGCTATCCCTTTTAAACAATACCTTAGGTAGTCTCAGACCCTTAATCCAGAATCAAAACCAGTTTTCAGATGATTCTGGGATATTCAATGAGTCCAGTGGTTTTTACACCTCATTCGATCTGTTTCCAGCCGAGCCAAGGTGAGAAAGAAGATGATGGAAGGAGAAAGACAAGCTGAAGATTAAGTAGAGACTGAGAAAAATACCATAATCCCACATGACCATTTCCAGTGTGCTCAGGTGGGGTTTTCATGACTCTTGTCTGCTGCTTTCTTGCTTTCTTTGAATCAAATAATACTTCTGTCTGCCTACGGTAGGTACCTCCGTCCACTGGTAAAGGTAATACCCAGATCAATACAGGGCGGAACCGGTCCAAAGCAGCAGCTAATGACAGCTAATGATCAGACTAGAGCCATTTATGGAGTTGGACTCTTCATATTCGCCCACTTGGTGCATCTCTCTGAGCGTCTTCTTTTCTCCAAAAAAAAAGTAGAGATTCCCTCGCTCAGTCAGGCAATTGAGATTTTAGCTTGGCTTTCTAGCTTCAACTCTAGACTACACTCTTCAGATTTGCATCTTCACCTCATCCCCGCTGTATCCTAGATATCCCCTGAGACAAATATACGGAAATCCAACCATCCAGCCTCTCCCTACTGTTGACAGGTTCGGAGTACTTACTACTACTGCGAGGCAGTGGACCCAACCCCGAGCCCCCTCTAGTCGACCCTTTACTTCTCCACGATCCTGGGTTCATCCCCAGGGCACAGTACAGATCTTCACTCGGTCGCTATCACTGCAATTTGCACCATATAATACGCAATCACGAGTTTCGACCCTCACTCACGATTACTGCACATTCGCTTGACCAAGTCTCGATGCCGTCGGATCTCTAAGCCCCCTCCATCTTCAATCACCCCTCGCTCCAGATCAATTTGACAGTCTTCTGAACAGACTGCAATACAGGAATCTTGTCTCCTGTCTTTGCCGCCACATATTCTGTCTCTCAGGGAAAAAATGGCAAGCTCAGTAGCAGGCGAATACCCTCAATCGATACCGTCCCCTCCCCCGGTCTATCTTCGATCCTCTCCCCCACTTTCGCCGTCTCAGAGTCAATCGACCCCCAGGTCGATACCCCAACAGCGCGCCACACAACACATTGCACGGAAGGCGTTGCCCGGCTCTCGATCTGAAAATGAATCTCCTCCAGTTCCGCCGGTCTATATTCACGATGACATGAATCTGCCGCAACCGTCCAACATGGTTCACGAAAGTGCTGGCGGTCGTGCCGGGAATTCTATCCCCACTACTGCTTTAGCCAATATGTCGCTTGAGGATCAATCGCAGAATCCCCAGAACAGCAATGGAGCATTTCCACCACGCCGAGACTCTTACGCGCCTCCACCAGCCCCAGGATCGAGGAGAACCGGGCATACGCCGGCTAGCAGCGGTTCCTGGTCTGTCATAGACAACCAGCTCAAAGATGAGACGAATGGTTCTATCCAGCCTTCTTCAGACCCTGGAGTTCCTAGTGGTAGCCGGAACAACTCCTCCCGGGGTAGCTTGGACAGTGAGGCTCGTCCCGAGAACTTCGAGCCCTTGCACTATCATCACCAACCATATCGTAACTCCAATGTCGCACTCAAGTCGCCACCTGGTGCCACTTCAGCCGAGAATCTGTCCGGCTCCAACGGTCATCTCTCAACTAGACGGCCTGGTATACCACGGCCAAACTCAACATACTCGTTTGTCTCGGAAATGGGCGGCGATGGTCGGAACTTGTCGCCTGGTGCTTCTCCCTACCTCCACGCACGCGCTTCACCGAGGAATTCCTCGTCCCCCGATGTCCGTCCACTTTCTTTTGTCGATCTCCTCAACACCGCCTATCCTCAGCCGGGTCCGACCCCCGGGCAACTGGACAACTCCCATCTCAAATCCTGGGTGGGCAACAATGCCTCCTTGCTCAGTCACAAACAGACCTTTGATATGTATCTCGCAAATGTGAAGAAAACGGACGACCCCGCGGTACAATATGAGTTCGCTGTGTTTATGGTCAACGCGATGCTGGAAATGCCGCCGGACGATCATGAAGCACGTAAGGACGCAGTGTATGGCCGAAAAGGCACGGGAATCTCTCGGGAAGGTCTCCTCAAGGAAGCCAAGTCGATCTTTCAACGTCTGGCCGACCGTAGCTATCCGTTCGCGCAGTACTACTTGGCGGATGGATATGCATCCGGACTCTTCAGCAAGGGCAAGGAAGACTATGACCGAGCATTCCCCCTGTTCTTGGCCGCGAGTAAGCATGGCCACGTCGAGGCTTGCTACCGTACCGCCCTCTGTTATGAATTCGGCTGGGGAACCAGGGTAGAAGCGGCTAGAGCACAACAGTTCTACCGCCAAGCTGCCTCCAAGAATCATCCTGGGGCCATGCTGCGCATGGCCAAGGCCTGTCTGGCGGGCGACATGGGTCTAGGCAAACGGTATCGGGAAGGAATCAAATGGTTAAAGCGAGCGGCGGAATCCTCCGACGCCCAGTACAACTCTGCGCCTTACGAACTCGGCCTCCTCCACGAAACGGGATTCGGCGATGATGTCTTTCCTGATCCGGCCTATGCAGCTCAGCTGTTTACCAAGTCAGCGGATCTAGGGCATGCCGAGGCGAGCTATCGCCTCGGAGATGCGTATGAGCATGGCAAGTTAGCCTGTCCTCGAGACCCTGCATTGAGCATCCACTTCTATACCATTGCCGCACAAAGCGGGCATGTCTTGGCGATGATGGCCTTGTGTGCTTGGTACCTGGTAGGCGCGGAGCCTGTTCTGGAGAAGGACGAAGGCGAGGCCTATGAGTGGGCCAAGCAAGCTGCAGAACTTGGTAGGTGCGCACACGAACTCGACCGGTTAATTTACTAACTTCCTGCGTAGGACTGGCGAAAGCGCAGTATGCTGTCGGATACTTCACAGAGATGGGCATTGGCTGCCGTCGTGATCCATTAGAGGCCAACGTCTGGTATGTGAGAGCGGCGGATCAGGGCGACGAACGCGCAAAGCATCGCATTGCCACGATTCAAGCTGCCGCCGAGGGCAAGAGCCCTGCGCGGAATGGAAAAGAAGGGAAGAAAGAGAATCAGAAGTCTCTAGGTGCGTTCAACTACCGTTCGTGCTTCCTCAAGCTAATCCATGGAACAGATGCCGGAAAGTCTGGCAAATCCAAACGGTTCACTATTTTCTAAGAAAGCATGACGATCAGTATTTACGACAAGCCTTATCCATCGGTCGATTCTCAAATGTCTATATGCTCTATATCACTATGGGATTAATACATAATGCGGATACTACATACACATTTCGTCATCCCTGACTGCCGCCTGAGGTTCTGGCAAGGGTTGCAGCGTTTAGCGCGCTTCGATATAGCTATGTTGTGGGGATTTCCCTTTTTTCTGCTCTGGCAGCCGAACACTTGTTCGAACCACTCACTTATGGAACTCGAACAAGCATTGCATCTTATCAGTCATTGGTCATTCATGTACAACGAGTCGCATCCTTGAGACTTTCAGTAGAGGATAAGCCCCTACCATCATTCTATATCTCTTGCAAGCATCTTGTCGCCATCGATCTCTTTACTTTCTCTCATCCATCGCTTATGCTTGATTTTTCGGCGTATGGCAAGCTGCACAGTTCATTAGCGGGCTTCATAGGGCGTTTGAACATTGCGCATGATTCTTCTTGATTACTTTGTTGAACCATCAAACAAGTCATAAACCTGGAGGTCTTTGAAGATGTTTGTTAGGCCGGTCTCAGAGATATGCAATGCTAATTTGGGAATTGTCAGTACATCATTCTCTTGGAGCTATACGTAGTGTAGGTGACGAGCTGCAGTATTGTGTATGTTCAATAGTCCTGGTCAGTACCAGTACCTGCTGTGATGTCATGGTGAACATGCTGTGGGACCTCGTGAGTACCCTCTCAATGACTCTGTTATAATCGTGGCGTGTTTCTTACATGAAGATGCATTGATCGTAGTTCATGGTGTCGCATGTTTATACAGCCATCATTGTATCTCTTTCTATTCTGCACCATCCACTCAGCTAAACTGATGTACAAAGAACTCAGCATCCGCCATGCAGAATGTCAAGACTAGCTAATCATCTCGTACACGCGAGTCAAATCCTCCCCCGTGCATCGAGCCGCCGCCCCTGCCGTCATTGTGCCTGCATCAAAGCAAGTGCACACTGTGGGTAATGGCCAACCAGTTTAGGCAACGGAGCGAAACCACGATTACCACCAGCCATGGAATAATATAATCCAACCTCCAGGCTAGCATGATTTCCCCTGGACATAGACTCCCTGCCACTCATTCTTGGTATGGAGAACCCAGTATCCATCTCATGTCATCGGCCGCTCAAAGTAGTACACAATACCCACAGCCAGTGCCCCGGCGTCCAATAACAAGGTGTACGGACACCGTCCTGCAGATCAGTGATCACTGATCAACAGCGCGACAGCTGATCCCGCTGATTGTGTTTCAGGTTGCTGCATCGCCTTCCAAAAATACAGAGAACAGGGCGAGAGTCAGAGTCAGAGACAGCCCAGGCTTGCTCCTCTATTGAGTAAGGAAGGTATTGTAGCCGACCTCCTGATTTCATTCAGTGTAACAGAAAAGTACATAACCTACTGCTCTGCTCAGCCTCCCACGTTCCTGCATCCTGACTTCTACTTCCGGACAGTCGACTGCCGTAGAAAGCTCTGTAGACTCGTGCGTCGATCGATTTCATTCAGTTCAGGTACGTACGTTGACCCTGTCATCTGCCCCTTCGCACCCTGCCAGCAGCCAGCCTGCCAGGTAGCACTTAAGTCTTACAAGGGGCGCAAGAAGATACTCTATTCACAACCACGGTTGGTAAAAGCTATCAAGGGATACCAATCTGACAAGTCACGCAGCACAGATTCCACAACCACAATCACCACCACCACGATCATCCACACTTTACCGAGAACCTACGTACCTGTCACCGACACCTCTCTCATACTTCAAATCTTCTGAAAAATCCAAAATGCGTCTCCTCTCGCTCGCCCTCTTCCTCTCCGCCGCCGTGGCGCTGCCTTCCGCCGAGAAGTCCTGCTCCGGCGTAAGTACTAAGTCTCACATATCTCCCTTCTCCATGCTCATACTCATCCTCATCTCTCCCCTGGACAACGAGCTTGGAGTAATTGGCAACCCGCTACACACGCAAGCTAACCACCTCCCAAATAAAGGTCGGCTTCCCCTGCGGTAACGCGACCGTAAACGCCTACGACTGCTGTGTTCCTCTCGTCTGTGCCCCGGGCGCGGTAAGTCCTAAGTCCTCTCTCTCTGCCTCATGCGTCGCCGGCATCACCAGGATGAAAGCTGACAGAACTGGAACGAACTAGCAACCTGTGTGCCAAGAGCCTCGTTCTTTTTCATCTCGCAGAATCAGACTGTGATCGTGAGGATAAGCGCAGAGGGAGGGGTGCTATTCTTCAGTGCCAGTCGCTATTAGAGGATGGATATCATAGATGGGCAGTGTTTGGAGTCAATCATAATGGCCGGCAGATATGGGTTCCTCTTCTTGTACTTGTAGATTAATCTTGTCGATAATGCAGTGTCATACCGCTGTTACATTTTGTTTACGACGGCGGAGACGGGCGGACAATAAGATAGAGAGGAATGGAACGCTGACTTGGCTGACGCAGATATAGATAAATAAGCACTAGTGATAGGGTCGTATGCTACCTTCGCTGCGAGACCGCTTAAATCACCAGATACTAGAACAGTCATGCGGATGGAAAGATTGATCGCGACTACAGTTACCAAGTTGAACAGGCAGTTACAATCAGTATGAAATTGCATATACAAGAGAATACACAAGGAAAACAGTCGATTCGGCCCAGGGGGGTAGACATGAATAAAAAGTTATATCTACTGTGGGAACTTGGAGGTACACTGAGAATGGTATAAGGTGGGAACTGTCGTTGAACACACAAAAATGAAAGGATATATCCTGGGCCGACAGAAAATTGAGAATAACTCCAAACCTTCCTAGATTCTCTCAAAACGCAAGCTCAACCCGCGCTTAGTTGAAGGTCTCGAAGCAACCCCAGTAGCGCTCGACACCGAACTGACCGGGCTCCTTCCACAGGTCATCAAAGTAGGAGAAGAAGACAGACTTGGAGCCGACTTCCTCAGCAATGGACTTGATGGCGATAGCCTGCTCGGAGGCACCGGGAACAGCCTTGCCGTTGGCTTCACCAGCGTGAGGCCAGCCAGTCTCCAGGTTGAGAACATCCTTGCCGGGGCAAATGCCCTCAAGGACCTGGATTTCCTGAGCAACGAACTTGCCGGCCTGGTCGGCAGAGACGTCGGCGTTGAAGAAGGGGTGGATGTTGGCACCAATGATGTCGACAACACCGCACAGAGTGGAGCCAGAGGCCTGCCAGACGTTGATGGGCTCGGTGGTAGTGACCTTGCCAGTGTAGCCGGCCTGCTTGAAGGAGGACTTGGCAGAGGAAATGAAGCCAGCCAGGGTGGAAGCATCGCAGTAGCCGTTTTGGATAGCCTCGTTACCGACGACAATCAGGCTGACGAGATCCCACTGGGCCCACTTGGAGATCGAGGTAATCTGGTCCTGTGCACCGGAGACGCCAGTGCTGCTGATGAAGACACCAAGAATCATCTGGAGACCAGAAGTCCGGGCGGCCTCACCAATGTACTCCAAGCTGTTGCAGTCGACCGAGTAGAGACGGACGTGGGAGAAACCCTTGGACTTGAGGTTGGCGACCTCGGAGAGGACGGAGGCCTTGTCCTTGCAGTTACCACTCGAGGTGTAGGGAGTGTAGGTCATACCCATCTGGCCGCTGACAGCACCGGTGGAAGCAGGAGCGCTGCTGGAGCTGGAGGGGGCAGCAGAGCTGGTGGAGGGCACAGCGGTGGTGGTGGCAGGGACGGAAGTGGCAGGAACAGCAGAGGTGCTAGGGGCAGCAGGAGCAGAGGTGGGCTCGTTCTGGCCGGAGAAGGGGCAGACATAGGTGTAGTCGGTACGGGTGACGGTCACAGTCTGCTCAGGCTGAGTGTAGGTACCGGGAGTGATGACGGCGGGAGTGGGGTAGACAACAACGGTGCTGGTAGGGACGTAGGTGGTGGTGGGAGCAATGGTGTAGGTACCGGCAGCGGGGCAGACGTAGGTGGTGGTTCTGATCACGCTGGTCACGGTGGTGCCAGAGGGCTCAACGGTGGCGTAGGGGCAGACAACGGTGGTCGAGGTCTCAACCACAGTGGTGACACCACCGTAGGTGTGAGTACCGCTGGGCAGCTCGGTGGTGGTAGCTCCGCACACGGTGGTTGAGTCGGTCACGGTCAAAGTGGTGGCGGGAATGGTGTAGACACCAGTCGAGGGGAAGGTGGTGACGCCGGGAGTGGGCAGAGTGACCTTGGGGGCAGCAGGGGTCGAGCTGGACGCGGAAGTGGCCGCGGCACTAGAGGGGCTGACAACAACAGTCACGGTGCTGGTGCTGGTCGAGTGCAAAGTGGTGACAGCCTGGGAAGTGACGGGGCTGGGAGTGGAAGTCGCAACGGGGATCACTATTGACGTTAGCAGTGGCTCTTTTGTAAGCGGTGTATTTTTTTGATATGATCAACCAAGCATCGAGTCATATCAAACACCAGCTCCGGTCAGATTCCGGTCGCAACTTCAGGATACTTACGGGTAGGGGAGCCCCAGACAGTGACGACCTCGGTGGTGCAGCCACAAGTAGCATCAGCTTCGGGGACAGGCTGAGACAGAGCACGACGCTGGTGGAAAGAATCGTGGCCGTGACGACGCATGTGCGCGACATCAGCCATGGCGGTGCCCGCGATGGCGGCCGCGGTGGCCAGAATAGCACCCCTCATGGTGGATAAGAATGTAAAGATATTGCAGATTTCAAGGAATGCCCGCTGAACGAGTGAAGCGGTAGTGAATAAAGCGCTTGTAAAGGAGGGGCGCGGTGGCCTCTTTTGTTTTCTTGAGATGAAGAGACTTGAGGAAGTTCGGGATAGAAAGGAGAGAAGAAGAAGAGAAGGAAGAAGGGAAAAGAGAAGGAGAAAAGAGGCGAGTAGGGGCGGCCAGCGGGTGGTAGAAAAGCCAAAAGCCCACTTGATGTGATCGTGGCCGGGGGGACCCCCTGGAGTCTGGCACAGACACAAGAGAGAGAGAGACAGAGAGAGATACGACGTACGTTAGTTCTGGACCCGAGACCAGCACCCCAAAAGGGGGAAGTCGAAGGAAATTAGCCTACCTTAGTGCACACTCCAGCAGCAGCGGTGTAAGGCACTACTCTGATCTGTTAGACTGCATTGGACATAGTCAGGCACCGCATCATGCTGATTGGCAGCTATAGAGGGGGCGTTGCAGGGGATCCCAGAGGAAGTCGACCAGTGGTAGTCTGCACGGCTCGGATAGTTTGTCAGGGGTGGGGGGGAGGAGCACAAACATTGAACAAGTTGAACAACAGCAAGAAATTACAGCCAACACTGGCTAATCATCGCTTGGCTCATTGTCAAGTTTGGGCTTAGAGCAGGTTGATCCTTACGATACCTGGTAATCAGAGATCAGAGGTCATAGGCCAAAAGAGGGACTTTCGCCGTGTCATTATTATTCAGAGATTTTTCACTCGAACAAGATCCAACTATTCTTGCGTCTCCATCTTCTACTCCGTATGCTCTTGCAATTGAAGATCCTTTCATCTAGAACATTTCTCCATTGTTCGATGGAGGTCTTTGGACTTTGAAGCAATATCGATCGCAGTGGCTGGTCCGGTCAGGAGACTCGTGGTGCTTGGTGGTACGGGAAACTAAAGTTATTGTTATTGTTTCAGCCCCGTCCACTGCGTCTAGTCACTGTAGTCCGTATTGTCAATTTGTTGGTACTTCGTGTAATCCTGAGCTCCTGACTGGTAATCTGACTCTTATTGCATTTTTTTTTGACTCGCCAGCTCATCTTCCATTACTGGCCAACTGGCTAGTGACTTCATTTTATCCCATCTGCTTTTGACTTTACTTTCAACAGGAGAAAGGAACAGAGTTGTCCATCTTCAGGCAACTTGGTTCCAGCGGCAAAACACCGCAAGGCACTCATCTCCGCTAATGCAGCCCATGTGGAGATTTGACTCGTTACCATGCAGCTCTAGTCCAAGGTGGGTATAGTACATCATCTGTGACCCTGCATTCTTGAGTTTAATTGGCGTTTGCTGTGAGCTTTAATTTCCGGATGTTCCACCCACAATTTAAGTCGGGATGCTCATTTTTGTGTGGATTTATTTTTGTGCTGAGGAATAGATAGATCCCTCAGCCACTGATTTTACCAACCTCTGTTGTTATTATTAACTGCACCCATGAATAGATGAAACTCTGCACTGTACCTAGTCCTTACTCTGCATCTAGCCCCCAGGCTACCCTGGAGATCAGAAATCTGAATTAGGATAGATGCCCTGTGAATTGAATTTACGGCTAATTGAGCAATGAGGCTTCTATCTTTGGCTACCATTATCATCTTCGTCTATAGTTTACAATAGCTCCTCGGGCTAATGGCTTCTTGACCAGCGATGACCAAGTTGCCCCATGTAACTAGAGCTTTGAACTCAATGGTTCAAGAGCGTTACCTGAGCCTCGGCCAGCCTCGGACATGCGTTGTCTATTTGGCAAGAGGACGAACTCCTGCATTTATCAACCGAATGGCTTCAACGTCGAGGCTTCGGAACGGTCGCCATTCAGGCATCCAGTCGATCAATTGAGCTGTCTTACTATCAGTCCGCTGATCGACATTTGTAGGATACTATCCTCATAGTCGCTGGGTACTTTCCGCTTTCAAAGAGACATTCTTGATCTGACAATGGCCAGACTCGGGTCTGGTCCCCGATAGTCTGTACCCGATAGTCTCCATACACGGGGAGCAGTGTCCGTAGCAAATCTCAGCGATGTGTCGGTTCCAACGTTGGCTCGGGCTGAAGCCGGCAACCGAGACGAGGATTGCCATCTCACGAGTCAAACCCCCTCATTGGTTAGACGACTACTGTGGAATAAAGATAACTATTGAATATTATCCAGGTTGTGACGCGCACGATCAGCCAGCTTTTGAATAGAAGGGACAACATCTCATATCACAACCGTAGGCCCGTTTAGTCGTCGTTCTCTTCAGTACAACCCCTGACTCGCAATTCCGCATCCCAGCTGGACTGACTCGGCAGCGGCACCTACTGAATACAGTGGCTACAGCCTTTTTTACCTCTTAACCTATCATAATCCCTAAGTTGACAGAACAGTTCCTGAGACTGCGGGGTGACATCCCCAGAAATCCAACGCCCGGCAATTCCCTTCACTTACCCCTGAAGGCTCGACCAACAGCCTGTCACTGCTCAGGGGGTGACACTACAGTTCGACCGTGGATTTTGAACAGTGGCGTCGCTCAAGAACTAGCAGCCTAGCACGTTGTTATTCGTAACCGTTACCAAAATAATCTGCTAAGTACGAATCACTCTCTTTGGATATGGGACAAAAAGTCACAATACCGTCCACTAGCGGGCTTAGGGCCGCTGTCTAAGACAAGGTTTCAATAGAGCCTTACGAGTCGGAAGGCCAGTCCCGAATAGGCATTACACTACTCCGTAAACTCAGGGGTGGTGTCAAACTGTCAATATTCTGTTGATGGCTCCTGAGCTTGGGCTATTGTGAACAGAGGAAACTTTCAGTGGTAATCGACCAGCGGCCAACCGCGGACAACATATTGATGTGATGAGAATACATTGATATGCTACTCTTTGTACAAAATGACTATATAGCAGATATATCATGAACCTTTCGTTGCAGAATGAGTATGCTCACTAAGTTAAAGGCAACCTACGATCAGGGGCTGCCTCACAACCCGATAGCCTGCTTAGGACTAGTTTAGGTTATCTAACAAAATGCGGATGCATCCTTCAATGGAGCTGGACTCTTCTTACAATGTGCTTTCATTTTCGAGTTTATATCAACTAGAAGCAAGGCTATCCCGTAAACTCCGACAGTCCCCGGGCAAATTGTATCTTCGCGCTCAATCTACATACTCAACAACAGCAGCATGTCTCCCCGTTGCATGAGAGCAAGATAGTTCACTACTCCCATTTTTCCGGGTGAAGGTACCAGTCTGTCTCCTTGCTAGGCTTCGCTAGTCCAAACGACGTAACGAGCCTCTGACCATTCAAGTCTATCGATAATTGGCCATCCCCTTCGGAAACCCGAAATGCGACTGTAGTCCGTTAGTATATACGGAGTATTTCCAACACATTTACATAGCATGCTATGACTGACGTACAGACTGCCTGTGCACTGATCAAAGATGATCTTCGAGATTCTGGACTGATCTGATGCTACCGCGCACCTAAGTATCTGTCTTTCCCTTATATTAGTATCCTCTCTGTCTGCCTACCCAGGATTTGCATAGACTTACTTATAGGCGGCACGGAACTTGGAACGGATGTCTTCGCGTGCGGCGTCATCCAAGCCTCAGATGAATTCCTGTCTCAGAGGCTCACCAGGGACCTTTTCCCACACAAGGTATCTAACGTAGCCGCCAGGAAGGAGGTCGCGCTCTCCTTGTAATCTTTCCGCGTGGCCAAGGAAGCGAGGAACAGCGCTACAGCCTCCACTCTGCAATAGTTTATAAGACTCCAGCTCGCCACACACGCCAGGGGAACGGTTTATCTAGCCACTGCGTCGTGATCAGAGTCCTCCGTTCCAGTGATAGGAATCTGTGGGTAGACTCGCATGAACGCTATCTGCTTCGAGTCCTCATCAACGTGGCACGGAAACTTGCCAACAATTTGGCGAGACCGCGGCTCATTCTGACATCGTGGTCTGTCATAGGAACTGCCCTCTCCGCCGAGTTTCTCCATGATGACCCACGTCCGGGAGGTAGATTCTGGTGACGCGCCGTCTGAGGCAAGGTTATATGTGGTGACCGTAGTGCCTAAGCAATCGAGCATCGAAGCAGGTCGTTCTGGTAGGAGGAGTCATGATGGAAGCTCGTGGTGGTAGGAGGAGTCATGATGAAAGCTGTGAAGAGGAGGCTTTAGCAAAGCAAGGTAGCTCAAAACCATGGTGTTCACTTGGGGGAAGAAAGAGGGACCCAAGTTATCACGTATCGTTGACACGGATAAGGTCGCAGTCGAGCCTGGCACTGGTCATTATTTCTCTTTTTTTAATTTTTGCAGTTCTGGGATTGATGGATGTGATATCATTCTTTGGACTTCTTCCTCATCAATCTGTCTCTGTTGGTATCATCGATTTACGATATGAACCGTCAAGGCCGCGACTGGCAAGGCTGACTCTAATGTCTCATTCAAACAGAGTTGGCCTCTCCTTAGAGTGTTTTCATTTCCGACTTGATGTTGACTAGAAGGAGAGACTATCCCGTAAATCTCCGGCAGTTTCTCATTGAAATTGTATCTATGCTACCCAATCCGCATACTCAACACCAACGGCATCATCTCTCCGTCGCATGACAGCAGAATGTACCTCACAAACTAAACAGAATCTCACCTAATGAGATTATCAAAAATCATGGAATCCGAGAAAATTATACAACCGGAATCCTGAATTTCCACAAGCCAGCTCTTCACAGTGCAAAGAACATAGAGAGACCTGGAAGTTGGAACATGCCTGTCCAAGATCATGCCACCTGCCTATACAGCGACCACACCACCTCAACTCACTCACCGCGCCACAATCCATGACCACGCCATCCTATCATGCTCTCATCATTTGAATTCCGAATAGTTTCTGTAATTTTGGTTGGATGGCGCTTTTCAGCCTCCGTATTTACCCTACAGAAGCATCACGAACCGGTGGGTATCTTCGACATCTCGATTCCGGCGTCAGGTAAGGTGATTCGGAAGTACAATTGCCTTTGGTATGGTTCAATCGCTTTCCTTCCTTTGGGAGCTGAAATGTCTCAAGATATAAAGAGGGTGGTGGATGGGTGAAGCTGGATGTTATATCCATCAGCATCGCGATCAATCAAGCGAACACGAAAACGCATTGAAACAACAGCAGCGAAGCAGCAAGCAGCGCATACAACATCAACCAAAGTCAAAGCATCGTCGTGACAAAATGACGGCATCCTCCTCCTCCTCTCGTCTCCAAAATGACTATGGAGCTGATCTCTGGGTTCGCTCTGGCGCGGAACGTCGAGTATGTATCTCGCAGTCACTTTGTGCTCTTTACTGGCATGCAGAACTAACGGATGATCGGTGCAGCACCCAACGGCCGGACGAGGGCTCTTCGCCGGCCTTCAAGATGTGAAGCACTATAATGTCGACCATGGCTGGGCCAAGCGCAGCCAGGATCAATCACAGGGGCTGTTTAGTTTCCTGTGGAATCGGTATGTTCCTCGTTCTTGGCCGATATGCAGGGACTAACTGGTCTAGATTTACGGGAGGAGCCTATCGTCCCCCGACGGATTCATAGCATGGGATGTTGCGTCTTTGGTTATGGTTATAGTCATGTTATGATATCATTGTTTAGCGTTCAGCAGCATCAACATCAGCATTAGCATCAGTTTCATCCATTACCTCATTACAATCTTCCTTGCCAATTACATTGAACAAGCATACCTTAAACATTAGTGAGGTCAAGACTTCAACCCCATCCCCCCATCCGACTGGACCACACCCCCGGTCACAAACCCATCCTTCATAAGCCCCAAATACCCCTCCGCCACATCCTCCGGCCTCCCAAACTCCCCCGTCAACGACCTCGCCTTCAGCCCCTCAAGCATCTCCTCAGAAAACCCATCGAACAGCTCCGTCCGCACCGCCCCCGGCGCAACAACATTCACCCGCACCGGGGCAAGATCAACCGCCAGGCCCCGCCCAAGCCCGATGATCGCATTCGCAACCATAGCACCCACGCTGTACCCAGGCGGCGGCCGCATCGCCACCGCCCCGCTCGTCAACGTCAGCGACGACCGCGCCGATTGCGCCATGTACGCCGGGACGTGCTTCGCGAGCATCAAGCCGCCCAGCACCCGGACGGTGCTTAAGCCGCGGATGTACGCGGGATCGAGCGCTGCGTCTGTGAGCGGGAGGATTTTGAAGGGGTCGCCGGCGGTGAAGACGATGTGGTCCAGTAGGACCCGGCCGTCGACGGCGTTGGGTGAGGGGCTAGAGGGGAAGAGATCGGGCTGCGTGGCTTTGTCAAGCAGAGCCAGGATGTTCGCTTCCATGGTAGACTCGTCCCCGAGGTCGACGGTGGTGCCGGCTACTCTGGCGGTGAATTGCTCGTCTGGGTAGAAGGTGTGGAGGCGGGAGAGGGCGGACTGGACTTTCTCGGGGCGGGAGCTGGCGACGAGGACGCTGGCGCCGTGCTCGAGGGCGGCGCGGGCGACGGCGAAGCCGATGCCGGAGGTGCCGCCGATGATGAGCACGCGGGTGCCGGCGAGCTTGTTGGTGGAGATGAGGTTTGGAGTTGAGGTTGTCATTGTGGGGAATATCTTTGTAGAACTAGTACCTGTTGATGTAGGAGGAAGTAGGGCTATGTTAGCGGATGGAGAATGGAAGGGAGAGGATCTGCTCTCAAGATCCGACACGCATGCTGCTGCTGCTGATGATGACGATGATGACTTTTTTGTACTCTGCAACATGAACAAAGGTACCTTACTGATTACCAAGCATGGTGTTGATACAGCAGGGATTCCTTCTAATCCCCCGCTTGCATCTTATGTCCGCCAGCCCTGCCTATCTCCGTCTGACTGCACAGAGAACCGGATTTACGAAGGGAGGCCAGAGAGGAGACGTATTCCATGTAGAACAAAATTGATTGTTGGTCACTACAAGAACAGTTAACCGCTAGACATAAAATGATACAAGACTCCGTAACCCAAGATGACCCGGTGTCGCCAATGACATTCAGCGACGCCATTTCTAATGATAATGGTATATATTTTGTCGTAGATTAGTTTTGTTCGCAGTGCATCTAGTCCCAGCCCGCGATCTTCATGGTTCCCTTCTCCTGCAGGTTCTGGTGCATCTTGAAGGCCTGGAAGAGCAGATGGGGCTCGTGACCCATGCCTTTCTTCAGGCACTCGTATTCAGCCCGGTCCAAGTAGTCCGTAAGGATGGGCTGGTAGTCGGGGTGGGCGCACTGCTTGATGATGACGCGAGCACGTTCGCGAGGAGACAGACCACGCACGTCGGCGAGACCCTGGACAATGTCAATTGAATCCAACCAATGATTAAAAAAAAAAAAAATAGCTTACCTGTTCAGTCACAACGACGTCCAGATCGTGCTCAGTCTGATCAATGTGAGTGCAGAAAGGCACAATGCAGCTGACACCGGTAGGGTCGATCTTGCTGGGACGGGTACTGGGGGTGTGCATGATACTGTATTTGGAGTTGCGCAGGAAGTCGGCAGATCCTCCTAGACCATTGAGCATCCGAGAGCCCATGACACAGGTGCTGTTGGCATGAGCGTAGATATCCACCTCAACGGGAGTGTTCATGCCGATACATCCAATACGGCGGATGATCTCGGGCGAGTTGGAAACCTGCTGAGAACGCAGCAAAAGCTTGCCCGCATAGCGTTCCCAGTTATCGTAGAACCGCTTGAATCCATCGGGGGAGAACCGGATGGAGGTGGCAGTGGCAAAGTCCAAGTTCCCACTGTCGAACAGATCCAGGAAGGAATCCTGCAACACCTCAGTCCAGACCTTGAGGTTGGTGAAGTCCGCACCGCCCTTGCTCAGGCCGCCAATGACCGCGTTGGCGATGTTTCCAATACCGGACTGGATGGGGAGCAGGTTCTGGGGCAGACGGCCATGCTTGACCTCGTGCTTCAGGAACTCGATCAGGTTGCCGGCAATGGCCTGCGAGGCTGCGTCCTCGGGCGCGTTGGGCAGCGTCTGATCCGGGTAGTCGGACTCGACAATGGCGACGACCTTCTCCGGGTCGACGGGGATGTGGGGGGTTCCAATGCGGTCCTCGGGCTGCATGATCAGGTACGGCTTCCGGCGCGGAGGAACTTCCGACATGGTGATATCGTGCAGGCCCTCGAACGACGGACTGGCCGTGTTGACCTCGATAACGACCTTGTCGGCCATCTGGATCAGTTCCGGGGATGCACCGACGGAAGCACCGGGAATGATGCCGCCATCCTCAGTGATGGCCGACGCCTCAATCACAGCAACGTCGATCCTGTTCTTGGGCTTGTTCAACGTGTACCAGCCCTGTTTCGATTAGCACCCGCTCTGTTTTACGGTCGTGGGATTTCTCACATAGACAAGGTCCGAAGGAAACATGCTCAGATGCTTATCGAAGAACTTTATCTGACCGTTATTGATCCCCTTGGCAATCTCCTTGCCAACCTGATGAGGGCTCCGCCGCTCAATCATGTTCAGTCGCGCCCATCGGTTCTCTGTCTCGGCACCTGAGGAGGCACCAACGAACAAGGTGTACTGTAGCTTCCCCTGCAGATTGTTCTTCTCGACATGATCAGCGAGAGCGGTAGGCACTTTCCTGAGCAGAGCAATCAGGCGTCAGCTGCGATATTTGCTGTCGATCTCAGAACGGTCAACTTACTTGGGGTAGCCAACACCCGTGAATCCGGACCAGCCGATGTATGATCCATGGGGGAAGAGATCGATGAGATCTTCAGCCTTGGCCAACTTCTGGAGGTAGGATGGCCGTCTCACACGGCTTTTCAAAAGTGCGGACGCAGCCATTGTGCGGTGGGGAGGTTTGGAGTGAGCGCAAAGAGTGGAGAGGAGTTGTCAGAGGGGGGAAGAGAAGGGGAAAGAAAATAAGGAAGAGGGCGGATGGATGACGAGAGAGGAGGAAACGAAGAATAGAAATAGTTGCGCCACGGAAACAAACTCCCCACGGGCAGCGTGATTGATTGCCCAAGGCGGAGAAATCCCCCTGTCCGGGTTACGGGAATGGGAGTTGAGGTATTCTATGCAATAGGAGTAGTAATAGTAATAGTCATGGTCCCCTTTAGACTATCTAGAGGGTCACTGGGTGAGTGGACTCCTATACTAAGGAACTACGGAGTACAAGCATGCTCAACAGCATAGATTTCATCATTTTCCCCAGAGGACAAGGCAAAGAGAGCCCTCAATTAAGCATGACTGGGATACTTTCTGCCTTCTCAACCCCAGATTCTGCTCTCTTTTCTTGATTCCCTCCAGAACCCCTCCAATGTCTCAAAAATGTTCTTTTGTTTCTTTCCGGGGCGTCATTCATACTGACGTCACGCGGCAAACTCTCGGCCTTTTCTCGTTGTGTTGTTCCTCCTTTCTTTCTTCCACGCAGCATCTGGATATACCAATGATAAAACTACTGCTGAGTTATTCGAGATCAACTATTGCATATCAGCTGTTTCCGAGTCGAATTAACAAATAATTCTCCTAAAAGATCCTACTCAATCTTAATGACTGTCTGGACTTGATGCCGAGCGCTAACTCCGAGCCTTGTCCGGGTCTCGCCCATCGGCCAAGTCTCGGGCTGTATCGGCTATCGATGTTCGGCCACACGGAGCTTCAACGCTTCCTTTTCAGCTACAGAGTTCTCCTGAAGGCAGTGTTCGGTTATTCGACTCGCAGATGACAGACCAGAGATTTCCAGGTACCCATCGGAACCAAGGTTGTCTCATCTCCAGACTCACTCCGGATTTCCTTGTCCGGACTGTGGGCCGAGAAGTGATCGGGGGTCTATGTTATATAAGTAAATATCCCCCGCAAGCAAACAAATCGCAAATGCGTTAAAAGAATCAATCATTGTTAAATCATAAAGCTAGGCAGATATGCCGATTCCCTAGAGTACAAGTATAAATAGATAGACCAATCATATTTCATCCATCCCAGGACCCTCTACACCAATCCCAGTCAGGATCTCGCCGTTGGGCTCGGGTGAGCCTCGCCAGACAAGACTCCCGACGATAAACAGAAAAAAGCCCCCATTTGTGCAACCGTTCAGTCTGTTCGCTAACCATACAGTTTGGAGAAACGGCACTGCTGTGATCGTGAAATGAGAATATGTAACAACAACAACAACCACCGAAGCGTTGAGAAGAAAGCATCAAATTAAAATCATAGATGGAGTCAGGACGATTGGCCAGCTTGAATCTGCCTTCCGCGTTCATTGGGTCATTGCTCCTTGGACTCGAGTGCTGCGGATTCTGCGTCAGGCATCTCGGCGTCTTCCTTGTCACCCTTCTCCTCGGAGCCGGCCGCCTCTTCCGTCGCGCCCGGCGGGGCCTTCTCCTTCTCCTTCTCAGGTTCAGGGCCCTTAATCCACGAGCGGAATCGTTGGTTGGACTCGTCGACTTGGTCCTTGCTGAGCCCCTGCGCCCAGCTGGGGTTGTTGACAAACTTTTCCATGAACCGATCGCGCCGTCTCTCCTTGACAGCGGCCTCCTCCTTGGCGATGTCTTCAGGTGACTCTTCTGAGGGAGCCTTGGGACGCCACCACCAATCGCAGCTCCCCGGTTCGTACAGAATATGATAGCTGTTGGCACAGATCCGGATGATAAGACCATCCTGATGGACCAGCGGCCGATAGTAGCGATTGTACTCCTCTTCTTGCTCAAGCTTGGGCGGCAGGTTCCGCTTCAGGAAGGGCATGCGCATCTGCGAAAATGGAACACCTTCCGTAGGATCACGCATCGTGTAGGCAGAGACGTAGTACGACCAGCGCGCTTCCTGGCTCAGCTCTTCGTTCTCCAAGGTTGCGTCCTCCGGGGTGAGCAGTTGCACGGTGGTCTTCTTGGTTTGAGGGTTCTATAAAACGTTCAGTCAGCTTTGGACGTGCAATGATGGACCAAACAGAGAGAGCACTTACATAGGTAATACGATAGATATCACCGTCCTTGACTAGCCTCTCAACCTGCTTGCGGTACTGGATCTCCTGGTTATGTGTCGTCTCCTCCCGATCCCGCTCCTTGAAGAAGAGATTGATGATATCGGCACTGCGATCCTTGGAGTCGCCATTGAAGATGGAGCCAGCAAACTTGGCGATTCCGGCAAACATCTTTTCCAGGTTGTACAGCTGGTACCCGCTTCGCAAGTAGTAGCGGCGGAGTGTCTCCTCCAAGTGCGAGGTATCCATGTCGCCCTTGATGACCTCCTCGCACATGCGGACAATCTGTTGGTACAGATTGGCCTTCGGGTCGCAATCGTAGAAGAAGTCGGTTGGGAGCTTGTCAATGAGACCGAGGTCACGGGCGGGCTTGGGGATCAGCGCCCGGCGCACATGCTCGTGAGCGTCCTTCTCGTGCATCTTGATCCGCAAGAGTCGCGAATAGAGGATCTCGAAAGTGCGGAAGAAGCAGTAGATGTTCAGATTGGCATACAAATGATGAACCTTCTTGACGTAGGATTCATTCAGCGCGTATTCTCGCTGCAGATTGAAGTTCCCTTGCCCAGGATGTTCCATCCACTTCAGCTCCGCAACGTCAAACGCCTCAGCAGGCTCGGGAACGGGAGTTGATGGGACCAGAACAGCATCTGGGGTGCCATCACGGCTGGCGGGAGTACTGCGGTCCTTGTCCGACCGATTGGCCTTTTCACTGCGCCGCTCGAGCACATCGCGGAGGAGATCCATCTTCTTTCCATTCACGCCTTTCCGATTGCGCCAAGTCGAGACGTCTTCGGCGGCCAAGCTCTCGTCGTCACCGTCTTCCCCGGATGGAGTGTCACTCGAGATCTCGTTCATGTACAAGTGGAAGGTATCACGATCCATGCCATAGAAGATCGGCACAAAGTCTTTGATGAACGCCATGACCTTTGAGGGATCGGCTCCGAATCCAGCAGAGTTCCGGTCAATGAAAAGTAATAGCAACTGAGTGGCGTCGATAATGACAGCCGGGTCATCAAAGGTAAATTCGAACTGATGTCTGGGAATGTGGAATCCGCTCTTGCGTAACCCCCTGGCGTCCTCAAACTTGCTCTGAATCTCATTCTGGATATGCTTTGCCACAAATAGCTTCTTGTCGGTCGCTTTGCTGGCAATTGCTTGATGATCCAAACTGCGCCAGTACGCCTTTTGCGTTTGCTCCCGCCAGACTTTATCCCACTCACGCTGCGCCAAAAAATGTTAGTGGTTTATCTCTCAGCGTAGATTATCCGAATAACTTACCTGACTGGCTTTCCACTCTTCGCATTTCTGCTTCAAGCGGAAGAGCACAATCGGAAGGACGTGGCACGGTCTCTCGAACATTTCACGGATGATCCGCCCTCCGCGCTGTCGGTCGTATACTTTCTTGATCACCCGCTGGTAAATAGCCTCACTCTGGCCGCCAAGACCTGGCGGAAGTTTAAAGGCCGCTCGTTCCGCCTCGGTCATCACCAGGAATTGTTGAACTATCGGTTCAATAAGCTGGATTGTGCGAGTACAGGCCTCGATATGGTGGTCATAGTCATGTCGATCCTCTTCAATACGGTGCAAGGCATCTTCAAACTGATTCTTGCGGTGGGCCACGAATCCAGAGTCTTCAGATTCCCAGGTGGGATGGGACGCCCATTCATCATTCAGAACACTGTAGCACAGCTGGTCGCGGCCACTGCAGGGTTTCTGGCGCTCACGTTTCGGAAGGAGACGGTAGCTGGGTCCAAGGGAACGGCAGTGCGACAGGTTCACAACACCAGACTCTTGTTTGGGCTTGGTCTCAATGACCTTGTCTTCAGGTTCATCGATATGCATGAAACGCTTAAACCAGGCCATAAGCTCCGGATTCGAGCCAATATACCCAGCGGCTTTCTTGATCAGGACATTCCTGTCAATGAGGTCGGTAGAGTATAAGTTACACAATTTGAGGAACTCGTTGAACATCGACTTGTTCCCAATGTACTTTTTGACTCGATCGAAGAAGGCAAACTCTTCTTGGCTGGGCGTCATCGTCTGGGTGGGCTGGATGGGCTCAGGAAGAGCGGGTATGAGCGTCGGCGAAACAGCAGGGATCTCTGCTTGGGTTGGTTTGGCATGGTGCACTTTCGCTCTCTGCATATTTTGTGAGTTGTCACATTCAGGTGCATGGCAAATGTAACAGAGGGAAAAGCCGAGAGAAAGGGTGACGCAACGTGCAAAGGATATTCAGGGAAGCGACGACGTAAAGTAAAGGGCCAGAGGGGAGTCAGGTACGGGTTGTGAATGCAGAAGAGATCAGGCGTGTGAATGGCGCGGATTTAGATTTCGCTCACCTTGTTGGCGCTGCTGGTCTGTAGGGCTGCAGGGCGCCCCGCCTGGGCATCAGCCATCCTAGCGGCCTCAGCACCCGCGGAGGGTCCGGAAATCGAAGAGGTCATCGTCGAAGGAGCGCTAGGTCCACCCCTGCGTTTCTTCCCCTCCTTGGCAGAGTCCTTGACATTAAACTGACCCAAGGGCGGCATTTTCATATCCCGACCAGGTGTCTGTGATGGTAGGGCGCCCGCGCTTGGATAGCCGGGTTCTCCTCGCACGTTGCTGATGGGAATCGCCTCTTCAGCTTGACGAGCAGCTGCTTGCTGCTTGGCATGTGCCGCAGATTCGGGGAGAAACTGTTTGAAGTCCTCCAGCAAATCTGGTGCAGTATTGAACAACTGGGTTACCTGAGCGTAGACATCCTGAATTGGCTTTGATTCGCGTTGATATGTCTGCAAGATTTCAAGAAACTGCTTGTAGATCTCGGGTGCACTGGCGAAGCGATTCTACCAAAGGAATTGTTTTAGTGAGAGTTCTGTTGCCATTTGACACCACCGTGAAAGGAACAACCAACCTTGATTTTGTTCACATAGCCGATTGCATGGTTGAACTCCACTGGTCCGCGCTTGTTCAAGTCTGCCTGCGTGCCCTGCAACATACCTGAACCAATGCCAGCCAAACTGTTCATGGGTTGGGACAAACTGGAGGCTTGTGCAGAAGCAGGAGACATCTGCATCATTCCAGCTCTTCCCATGGCAGCGGATGCGGCCGCAGCACCCTGAAGTTGTGAGACACCACGTTGGTCTTGCTGGTGGGCCATTGCCGCAGCACCCGCTGCAGCTTGCTGCTCTTGTTGGGTCGGGTAGTCAAAGTGATGATCTTGAGGTTGACCTTGTGCGCCTTGCCCGAACATGCCAGGGCCCATCATACGAGATCCAGGGGAGTAGGAAGCTGGAAGATTTCCTTGTTGCTGTTGACCCTGGGGCTGCTGTTGCCAACCAGGTCGCGCTTGATCGTAGTAGTCAGTACGTCCATGTGAGCCCATGCCACCAGCGGGTCCCATGTCTCCCGCTGGGTCCATTGAGGGACGAGGTCGGGGCATATTCAAAGTATTCGTGCCTGAGGGGGTGGTCACACGGATCGCATCTGGATTGTCCTCTGTTCCACACTCGATGCGGTAACCTGGCGGCAGAAACGTGTTGAATCCCTGGATCAAAGCGGGATGCCCGTTGAAAAGGGTGGAGACACGCTGAATGACTCCCGGTGTATCAATCCTGGCTTGGGTCAGCGAAGAACATCGGAATGGGACAGAACCCTTACGCTTGGCTCTTGAAATCTTTCATTATGTCGAGGAAGCGGTTGTAGACGTCAGGCTGGTCCACAAAACGAACCTTGACCTGGTCCAAATAGCTAAGTGCATCCTGATGAGCTGGTCAGTATGAAGAGTTCCGGACGAGATGCAATTGAGGTGAGAAAACGGTGCTTGCTGTAGTTATTCCCGGACTGTTCACAGGTAACTACGCATGCCGAGAACTCCGTCGATGTACCAGATGTGCAACACTTAAAGCATACTTTCCTCTGTCCCAATCCAGAATACCCGAGGAGGGAAGAAGGAAAATAAATCAAATAAAAGCAAAGGGGAAAAAAAAAGGTACTCACATTGAGGATAGGTTGCTGTCCCTGCGCGAGAGCTGCAACGTTTCCAGGAATTGGGCCACCCGAGCCATTGAACATCATGGGTTGTCCAGGTGGGCCGGCCGGGTGCTGCATATACGTCCTTGGAGTGCCCTCATGCTGCATCTGAGAGCCGTACAGACCACCAGGGGCCCCAGATGGTTGCATAGCGCCTTGAGAGCCGTTTGGTGGATTTGACCCCAGATTAGACAAAAGCCCATTGGGCCCGTGAATGGAATTTGGCACTTTCGACGCCACTGGTTGATGCAGAGGAATCGACCCAGTATGACTCTGCACAGGGTGATGCTGTTGCTCACGTTGACGCTCGAGTTGCTGGCGTTCCAGCTGCTCGCGTTCACGCTCACGCTGTTCACGTTCTCTATGGACCATTTCCTCCTGTTGTCGCTGTCTTTCGATCAACTCACGTTCTCTCGAATCTCGCTCGCGCTCTCGATTGAGGGACTGTGGAGAAGGGTGTTGCATTGTCTGACCGATACCCGGTAACGAGTGACCTGCAGCGTGTGACGGAGCTCCAGGGTGCTGGCCATATGCGGATTGATGAGGGCCGCCGTGACCCTGACTCAACTCCGCTAGCCCGGGGAGGGAATGACCGGGGTTCTGGTTCGCGGGATGATAAGGACCTGGAGCAGCAAATGGTCAGCCAACGATCCAAGCACAAAATAGCATGTGAAGGCGTGTTCTAACCAGCAGGAGGCGGAAGGACTGGCCCGGTGGGTTGTGAAGATGGGCCCTGCTGAGACGGGGGGTTCTGGCTGTAAGTTCAAAAGAAGAGTCAGCGAAAAGATCTCTGCGAATCAGAGATGCTCGGTAGATTATAATACCTGAAAGAACCCAAAGGACGAGGTTGTTGGCTCATCTGGTCCATCCCAGGGTGCGAAGGAGGGCCACCGGCAGGGTGCCAGTTATCACTGCCAGAAGAGTTCATGATCTCTGCATGAACAAGATGCAAACAACAGAGTCCTGCTCCGAATTACAGGAGGAGTATGAGGTTTGAATGGGGAAGAGGGCAAGAAAACGGTAGAGAGACTTTAGCCAAAGCTCTAGATCGGTTCTTCTTTTTTGCACTGTCGAGTGTTCTTGCTCCTGGTCATTTCACAAAGCCATCACTGTGCTGCAGAGCTTGGATTACCACAGACAAGACTAACACAAGGTAAAAAAAGACCCAGATCGGAGAAGAAGCAGAAGTATGAGCAAAGAAGCAAGGGCAACGAGTTAGAAGACCAAAAGACAGCCTCAGCCAACACAAGCAGTAGATCAGTTGGGGATGATGGTTTGCGCGCGACGGACCACGGCTGGTCTCCAAGAGACAAGGCGGAGGCTTTCAGGACGCTAACCACTTTCGTCTATAGTGCATGGCCCGGGACGAAGCTTTTCCGGGCTTTGCGATCACAGTCTGATTGGCTGATTGGTGGATTATTCTGCCCTCTGCTGACCCTTAACCTTTTTCTCGTTGTGTTTGACTGTTTGACAAACTTTCATCATTCTCTGTGGGCTTTTTCTGCCCCCTTTGGCGCTAAAAGTGTCACTCAGGGCTTTCGACGTCATTGACAGGAAGGATTCCTGAGTACTCTAAAAGACACTCTACACAACTCACTAGAACATAGACTACACTCGTAGAGTGCTGCAGTCCTTGAAATAAGGTTCTTGTCTCCATTGACTTTACAACATTGCTTTTCGAACTTGGGATAGCTATGCTTGATATATCCATGATAGTTTTTAATTTACAACAGAAAAGGACCGCAGCCAATATATATGGGCAGATTGTGATTGTAATCCCTGAAAGACCGACCGACAAAGCATTACAAAACGACGTGCTTCTAGGACAAGATTTCATCAAGCAAAGACCAAAAATATCTCCATGATCCATCTATCACTAGATAGAAGTGTGTACTCAAATTCCGACTGAATGGTGATATTATCACTCGTGACGCAGCCAGCATATTCGAGTTGTAGATCAGCAATACATCAAGCGTAAGGCATATACGCCTCCTCGCCCAGGAAGACACCCAAAGGGCGGGAAGGACGCAATGAGCAGAGGTTGTGTTATGGGGAGAAAAGGGAAACGGGTCACCACCGACTGCTTCTCGTCTTCTTTCTCTATTAAACCTCGCACCAAAACGCCCCCAAGCATCAACCATCCAAAGAGAGAGACCCACACATCACTCCAACCGAAAGCTAGGAAAAAGATTCTGAATTTGGAACTGGCAACTTGGATTGTGGAACTGCGGATGCTGCTAGTAACCTCTTTTCTTCTGCACTATACTTTGCTCAAAAGGATTGCCTTAAAGTCTCATTTTCTGACCCGACCATCCAATTGTGATGTAAACCTATACGGTCAATAGTCTTACAAGGCGGAGAAGACAAACAGCTGTTCCAAATAGTATTAGCTCCCTTGCAAATTTCACCAGAACGAGACAGGAGGGAAAAGTAGAGCAAGTACACTCACGTTATTTGTAGCAGCGATGGCAATGCTATCCTCATAAGGATGCCAGCTCATGTGAAGAATCTTCTTGTTGAAATCGATCTGATCGGCATCGGTCTCCTTCTTCATCCGACTGCCAGGACCAGCAGGACTACCAGCCCTGGACCCATTCTTCTTGCCGTTTTTATTCATAGGTGTCGGCACACCGACCTTCTTGGCCTTGAAGGCGGACTTGTCTGCTTGCAGTACGATCTCCGTTTCCTTGCTAGGGTCCGTGGGGTAGATCATAAAGTTGTTGTTATAACTTCCAGTCATGACGTTCTCCGCATCACCCGAGAAGACCACCTCAAACTTGTCAAAGATGCTGTCGTTCTCGTACGTGTCACACAATCGTGGCCGCAGATGCTCGTGGATCGGAATGGTCTTCACCGGTTGCCTCTCCATGTTGACATCCCAGATCTTGACTGTGAGGTAGTCTCTTGACACAATGTACCGGCCGTCGTGTGAGAAACGGACGTCCGAGATAGATGAGATGATTTCAGAGAAAAAGGAGCGAGACGAGGCATCTTCCTCTTGTTCGAAGACTGTCATGGAAAGTAGGGTCAGTCAAGGGTCTCCTGTATTTCATAGTGAGCGTGGACCACATACGCTTCGAATGTTCATCGCACAACGCTCGCTGCCGCATGTCGGCAAGCTTGATTGTGCCTTTCGAGCTGGCGTACATGAACCAATTGCAGCTAGTGGGATGGAACTCAGCAGCTGTGATGACCTCTGTCAGCTCTTCCATGTTTGCAGGTTTGATATCGACAATGTTGAAGCTCTGGTCTTGAATGTTAAGGTTCCACAGGTTGATTCGAAGATCGTCGCTGCTGATGAAAGTCTCCCCATCACTGTTCACAGAGATGCTATTGATGTGATATGCGTGGGCATTTGCATATGTCCTCCGTGGGACAGCTGCAACGACCGTATCATGATGTGTCATCCGTGGAAGCTTCAGAGCTGATGCATCCTTGAAGGATGAACGGGGCGCGCGCGGCGCCCCTCCACCACCAACAGCACCCGCGGGTGTAAGCTCGTTCGATAAGTTGTTCTCTGCCACCACCTTTAGCGACTTGTCAAACACCTTCCACAGTTTTATTGTTTTGTCATTCGTCGAAAGGAGGAAATGGGAAGCGTTTTGTCGTCTACACCACTTTATCTTGTTGATCTTCTCTTCGATCTCTAGTGATTTTAGGTAATCGAATTCCGGCTCGTGCGACTGAAATTCGGTGTGAAACTTATACTCGCAGGTTTTTTTCTGGTTGACTCATTAGAACCTTGTGCATCGCTGTGGTAAGAAAGGGTCGTCGCTACCGTCTCGTTCCGCTCAAACAGTACTACTCTCCCCCCCTTGTCTCCCGTTGCCAGATAGTTACCGGTGTGGTCGAACTCGACAGTCGAGATGATATCCGCTGTGACATTGTTAGGATTTGGTTGTTCATTTCATTGCGATTCAAACCGTCGTCACGATCGAGTACCTGTGGTAATCGAGTGTACGACATAAGATGGTCATCATACCTTCTGTGATATCTTCCACATCGCCTTTGTCACCAAAGCATCTATTTCAAAATAGTCAGTGGCTTGGTCTGCGAAACGAACGCATGAGCCTAGGTGCAACACCAGGACATTCGGCAGAACCCATCCTTCCCGTCCAGATACCCATTCTTGAGCACTATTGGACATGAAGTGAGGCAATCATTGATTGACGCAGCTTAGACAATGGAACGAACTCGCTGTGACAAAAGATCTATGCGCTGGGGACTCACTGTGTGAACTTCCAGGTAGGTGTACCTGGCTCCCGGTCTACCATTTTCCTTCAGATACCACCCTTGACTAGGGTAGTTTAACGGATCTGAGATAGAAGAGATCTATAATCCTGGGCTCAGGATCTTGATAACGGTTCTTGATGAGAGCGGGACAGATGGGATCCGACGTTGTGGTAGGAAAGGAGGTTGAATTTTTTTTCTTGGTTCTATTTTGCTCTTGTTGTTTCGGCCAGGAATGATAGCGGCTATGACGACCAGGTCCGATGGAGAAGCGAGCCTCGAGTGGGGAAATCAATGAGGAGCGAGACGGGTTTAGACTGGTTCTATCAGTAGATATAGAAGGGCGAGCGGCGGAAAGTGCGGGAGGATTGCGACGTCAGACAGGATTTAGTAAGGCAGAGAGACCCTTGTTCGTAAGTAGGTGACTTTTTGCAGGCTGGAGACGACAAATGATTGACAGCCTGGGCTGATTGAGGTCAGGAAGAGGGGTGAGTGGAGTAAAAAATTCGGTGTATTAAATGCAGTCAGCCCTTTTTTGTCCTGTTTTAATTGATTTCTGAGGACGAGCTGAAGAGGAGAGGATATCGAAAATACCAAGCAACAACAGACGAGAGAGTCTGTTGGAGAAGCTTGGGAAGCAAGAGAGCCGGTGAGTGGGAGGGGAAGAGTTAGGTTAGGTCAGGTAGAACGATTAGGTCAGTTCCGACAGAGAGGGAGAAGAGAGACACGACAGTAGGAGTACCTTAGTCAAGGTGTTGAGGTGAGGCGGCGGTGGAGACGCGGGCAAACTGCTAGTACCTTGGACTACAGCAACGCAGAGACGCCCAACTACGCTGACATCAACCACTTGGTCGTTGTAACTCTGTATCTTTCTTTTGTTTTTGTCTGGGCCATGGCTGGATTCGATGCTCAAGGTCGCAGTCATTCAACCTAGCGTCATTTCTGATCTTATTTTTTTCAGGAACAGCTTGTATTCCTGAAGTTCTAAAAAGAGCTTGTCTGTTTCTTCCTAATGTCGTAAACCCTGTGGTCCAGCCCACATGGCAATGCGATGATCCCATATGGCTATTTTGATGAATCACAAGCCTATTTAGACCATTTAAAGGCGACTGTCATCGATAAAGACCATACTATCACAGACTCATCTTTGAAGATGTCATTGTCGTATATTCATTACTCACTTCGAAACTGCTAACCTTCCAGTCTTCATGAAATGATGGCCTGAGGCTCGTCACATGCCTTCCTGTACATTCCGACTCCATTAAGCCGAACAATGACACACTGCGTGCCGAAGCATAGGCGATCGATCGTCTTCACTGTTACTCCTCTGCTTGACAATCATCTGCTGATATCCTTTGCTCAACTCATTCCACTTTAACTAGGATTTAATTTCCGTCGTGCGTCCGCCAGCAACCCCTTGAATGTGCACGGAGTGTCGCACAGATAATCCCCGCCATTGACCATGTCCGACAATAGCGCGAAGCGGGGCACTGGCGAGAAATCCCCCAACGACCCCAGAAAACAGGGCGACTCTCGCAAGAATGACGCAGATAGTCAAAACACTCCGTCTCTCGCCAATCGCATCCAGAATTCCGCAGCGGGTCTGGCAAGGAGTGCTTTTAACGCGGCCGGCTCATCCGCAGATGCAGCGCATGTGCTGGGCAGCGGCAGCAAAGCCGGACCATCGTCCTCGGCATCGTCCTCCGCCCTAGCAGCAGCAGAACAGTACAGAGAGAACACGACGACTCCTACTTCGTCGAATCGAGCTGCGGGCAATCACCCTGCGGCATCATTCCGGTCATTGTCGACAGGTCAACAGGGTGCATTCGAGCTCCCACCCCTAACCGAAGATGAATTTCAGCGCACATACGACGAAAGCCAAGTACACAACAACGTCGACTTCCTCCCCTCGACAGAAACAGAAACAGACACAGGAAAAGGCAAAGGCAAAGCCAGCAAAACACAGTCTCCCTTCTCAAATATCGAGCCCTCGTCCTCATCTTCAGGCCTGAACGCCGCCTGGCAAAACGCCCTCCCCACGACCGCTACCACTCTCCCATCCGACGGTGAAGCCGTCGTGTCCCTCCTCTCAGATGCGTCCTTCGACCCCGAGTTCCCCTCCACCGCCGAAGAGCCCTTCGAACCCATCGAGACTGAGCTGCTTCCGCCGCAACTGACCCCATCCGAGATCAAAATGATCGAGTCCTTCCGGCGCCACGCCGCACTCGAGACCTCGACGCTGACGCCGGCTACAGAATCGCTCTCGCAGACACACAGACTCACTTCCTTCAGTCTCGTCCCGGACATCGAGTCAGTTCTCGATAGCGTTCCAGCTGCGCAAGCGACGGACGCCACGGCGCTGCGGGATGCCGTTCTGATGGGTCTACCGGGTGCGGCGGAGTGGATTGCTGTCGAGGAGCGATACCATGATGAAGTCTGGGGATACCTCCGGCCGACACTGGAGGCGGCGGCCAAGGAAATGGAGGCGCGTAAGGAGGAGGGCGCTCCCGTCGAGGACGGGCCAGCTGTTAGACGGTTGAAGATGATTTTGAGGCATATGCAGACCTGATATATATGTCAGACTGAGTCTCACCTTGTTCACTGGGAACGCTTTGTCTTGATATTAAGCTTGGATCTTCGTTGTACAATATTTACCAATACTAATGTAACAATATACAAGCTGTTTAATTGGCGGAATAATGCTCACCAAGCGTAAAGAGAGCTCTTAGAGATGTACAACTGGAAATGAATCTTAAAGATATTTCGAATTGTATCTTACAGACTAATGAGTTAATCATATAAGCATCAGGTGATATCATCCCTGCATCTCATCACAAAAAAATATAGTACCACGTAACAAGACGTCAAATCAAATCAAAAGGGGTATGTATCAGAAGCTCAGAACGGTCGCGGTATGGGTTTTTGTCTTTCCCTGTACTCAAATATATGTCTCATGTCCACCTCTATCGCACGCACTTAGAACTCCAGGCTGGGGGTCTGGCCCTTGACCCGGCCGATGACGATCTGGGCAGCATACTTGGGGATGACTTCATCGTCATGAAGCATAGCAAATTCTGGGAGAATCGTTAGCATGGTACCTGATGGTTAGAGGGTGGAGATGACATACCTTCCGTAGCATCACGGCCCATGAAGTTGTAGAGGGCGTTGGCACCACCGGGGTGCTCGTCGAGCCAGTTGGTCACGTCCAGGACAACACCCTTAACGACGATCCAGAGGTCATCCTTCTTGTTGTGCTTGGCAACCTCCTCCATGGTGTACTCCTTCTCCGGAATCTTGAAGTTGGAGATGTCGTTGGGCTTCGAGGCCTCGGCAGCGGGGGCCGGGGCGCCCTGGCCGCCAGTCTGGACAGCCTCAGGGGTAGCAGGCAACTGAGCACCGCCAGCGCCGCTGCCGTTCCACTCGACGGAGATCTTGCCGGGGGTGGAAGGATCGATGTGCAAAGAAATTTGACCCAGACGCTGTTGGGCGGTGGTGGAGCCGGAAGTCAGCTTCTTGAATAGGTACTGGCTGGCACTGTCACCAGCAACACGACCGTAGACAACGCAGCCCAGCAGAGAAGAACCACCAAGACGGTTGGCACCGTGGACACCACCTGCAAGCTCACCACAAGCGTAAAGACCATCGAAAGGCTTCTTCTCGGAGTTGAGGACCTGAGCGTGCTCGTTGATCTCGATACCACCCATGGTGAAGTGCAACACAGGCTCCATGAGGGCGACATGGAAATCATCGTTGATGTCAAAAGGCAAGTTGTGGAAGAAGCGCTTGCCCCAGGGGTCCTTCTTCTTGCCCTCGGCGATGAGGTTGTACTCATCGAAAGTCTTCTTGAGAGCAGCCTCGCCACAGCCGATCTCCTTGGCCAACTCCTTGCCGGTCATCTTCTTCATGAGACCACGGCCGGAATAGTGACGGGTGTGGAAGTCCAGAACATTGGAGGCCTTGCTGTTGAGGACCAGGCGGATGGGCCACTTGCCCTTCTCCTTCTCCTTCCACATCTGGCCCGAGACGTAGTCACGGTGGCCCAGCTCGTCAGAGAAGCGCTGTCCGTCCGAGTTGAGCAGGAGACCACCCTCACCACGGAGAGCCTCAGCAGCAAGGAACTTGAACTTGGCAGTGGGATCCTTAGGGTCAACCAGACCGGTAGGATGCACCTGAACCTTGTCCATGTCAATACCGTTGGCGCCGATAGCCATCAGCATCTTCTGACCATCACCAGTGGCATGAGTGCCGTTGGTGCTGGACAGGCCGAAGGTGTCGGGACGGTGTTGTTTCAGGAGAGAGCCGTCGCCAAAGTCGGCAGCGTAACCACCAGTAGCCAAGACGACAACTCCGTCTGCGGTCTTGGTCTGGCCGTTCAGCTCGTAGGTGACACCGGTGACTTTGTCTCCAGACTTGTTGACGGAGGTGACGCGAGCCTTCTTGACGATTTGTACCCGCTCAGGCTCCTTCTCGCTGAGCTCTTCTAACCGCTGCATGAGAGCGTACGTGATGGCCATGCCGGGGAACTTGGCATCGTGACCACGGTGTGTGCGGGGATGGGAGTGACCACTTTATGGCATTAGCAACCGAACAAATAAATAATTGAGAAGATGGCGAATGCAAGGCAATTATTTCACTCACCCAAGACGAGAAACAAGAGTGAGGTCGAGATTGAAAACATCCTGCAGCCATTCGACCGCAGCAGCGGACTTGTATGTAAGAACCTTAATCAACTCTGGACGAGCCTTGTCTCTGGCGGATTTAAGGGTATCTTCGTAGAAAGCCTTGACGCTGTCCTGGATTCCCAGGTCGACCTGCGTACGGGTGAGGGCACCGTTGATACCGGAAGTAGCCTTGGTGGAGTTGCCACCGAAGAAGGCTGATTGAATTAGCCTTTTGTAACGAATTTGCGCTGTTGAAGACGAATTCGAAGGAACACTCACCCTGCTTGTCAAGAACGAGGACATTGCCACCGTTCAGGTAGACCGTGTGGGCGGCACTCAGACCGGACACTGAGAGACGAGACAATGGTCAGCAAGAGAGCCCGGGCCAAATCCAATAATGCGGGGAAAGCTAGCACTCACATCCACCACCGACAACGATGACTCTGGGAGGAGTGGCCATCTTTATGTATATAAGAAAAATTTAGGGAATAAAAACAACAGCGAGAAGGTTAAGGATGGGGAAAGGGGAAATCAGAAGATGGGGAAAGAGGATTTAAAGTATGAAGGGGAGAAGGGCTCTGGAGAGAAGTGGGCAGGATCCGGGGGAGAGACGATTCAGAAGCCGACAGGACATTGGCTGTTATTCGGCCGAGGCACAGACTGTATGGTAACTGCGGATACAGTGGGCCAGCACTCTTAGAATCCGACCGAGGGCGCTTTGTAGTTTGGTCGTGATGGATATGAGAATGGGTCTCTTGAAGAGTAATGTTCAATTACGATCATTCTGGTTTGTCCATTTGTATTGGCAGTAGTGGATATCTATTGAATTGACATCTCTATCATGAACAACTGAGGGCACCTGGATACAACACGAAACATAGGTACACAAGAACTGGATACAATACTCAAACAGAGAGTCCTCCTCATCCCTGTCAATATTCATCACATGCGAGAGAAAATCAGCTACTCTACAAAGTAAACTATGCCTCCTTGTTATTATTGGCCTTGGGGAGGGAAAAATGCCATGTAATCATCACCGACAGTCACCAGGACCAGATGTTGTTTCTCCGCATCAGCCTACCCCAGGGGATTTTCACATGCTCTGCAAGAACCTAAGTCAGCTGTCGTCATGTCTTCGCTTTTTTCCATTCGTAGACGGAGAAGACACGTTTGAAGTAACTGCAAAGAATTTAGTCTGATAGAATGCTTGATAATTCGAGCTATGTAAATGGTCAGGTGCAACAACTGGACTTCTTCTACCATCGGATAGAGAGCAACGTGAGGAACATATCTGAGCTGAGGAGATTCAAGACAAAGTATATTACTAGCTTGCTTTTTTTCGCCGGAATTATTCTACTACTGCTACACTCATCATGTCATATCCTTGAAGATTGTCAGGCCATTATGTCCACTACTTAATCTGTGCAAGATGCTGCATCAGCCAAATGACGGCAGATCGTACCTCGGACCGAGAAAGCACCTGTCCAATATGGTATGATATCAGCTCATTAACCCCAGCTCCATTCAACTACTTCATATCATTTATCTACCACCCCGTCAACCTTATCTTGTCAGTACACAGTAACCATCTCCCCATGATATTGAGCGCGACACTCCTCGCATACAGATCCCATCTGGGGTACTGACAGTACGCATCGGCAATTGGTCACGTGGCTTTAATCGGCAACCTATTTTCCCTTCTGGCAAGCAATGACCTCACATACTTTCGGCGATCAATAGCCGGCCAGAATTCCTGACATAATCATGTCGCCTATTGAAGTTACTGTTTTGGGTATCCAACAGCCGATCTACTGAATCCGAGATTTGAGAGAACGAGACGTAGAACTGGGGAACTGGGTTCTTGGATGCTTTAGCAGCTTCTTACTCTGTATATCGTCTATCTATCTTGATGAGCATCAGCATTGGTGCGATTTCGTGATATATGATTTGTCGACACTGGTAGATCTGCTCTCGGTGTTACTTCTCCCGAGCCACTCAAGTTGGTTGGGATTGTGGAAGGACGGTCTCGGGAAACATTAGCCGGGTATAACGCCTTGCGACGGCTTGCTCGAATGTCAAGGATGCGGGTCGTTAAGATCGAGTCGGCCGATATTCTGGAATGGATATGCGGCCAGAACTCTAGTCGGAGATCTGTGTTGCTGTTCGGTGAGGTATAATGTTTTAGGCACGCTAGATTACCGGGAAGTACACCGTAGTGACCATACATCATTGATGATACCTTAAAGAGGCAAAATGCAAACTAGATTCCAGACCTAGATGGTATCCTCATACAAAGCGGGTATGGACATCGTATCTCATCAATCCATCCATGTCACGCTCTTGGTGACAAGAAACTCTTCCAGCCCCTGAGCAGCGTTGAACCGGCCCCATCCACTGTTCTTCACGCCACCGTGTGGCAGGACAGGTTCGTCATGAATAGTCATACTGTTGATGTGTACGGCACTGCAATCTATCAGTATTGTAGAGGAACTGACATGGTACCAAAGATACTGACCCAGATTGTATCTTCTTGGCAATCGCCAACCCCTTCCTCAGATCTTCGGTGAAAACGGCCGCGGACAATCCATAGCCACCGCTGTTGGTGATGCGAATCGCTTCCTCATCGCTGTTGACCACCATGCATGCTGCCAGCGATGCAAAGGCTTCTTCCTGCCATACCTCCATGTCTTCCTTCACGCCTCCAAGAAGTACCGGTGCCATGCGCACACCCGATTCTCCCACTGACTTGTCAACTGATCCGTGGATGAGGTGAGCGCCTGATTCGAGAGCCCTGTCGATCATGCCCTCCACACGCGTCTTAGAAGCGACGTTGACCAATGTCGGAGGCGGGGCAGAAGGGTCGAGGTTCGATCCGAGGGCTTTCTTCAACGCGTCCATGAACGCCGGCGCAATGGACGAGTGAATGAGGATTCTGTCAGTGGACATGCAAATTTGGCCAGACTGAGCCACAGGAGTTAGCTTATGAGTGCGAAGCGTACGTATGAGGTAGTCGTGAGGGTTCATACGTTCAAGAAAGCTCCCGCCAGAACCGCCTTGACAGCGGTTTCAATGTTCGCATCTTCGCAGACAATAGCGCTATTCTTCCCTCCCAGTTCCATCAAACAGGGTTTCAGGTTCTGGCCACATGCGCGAGCAATCTTGCGCCCCACTGCCGTGCTGCCGGTGAAATTGATCTTTCGCACAGCCGGGTGCTCGATAATAGCATTGACAACTTCCGGGGCATCTTGAGGACGGCATGATATGAGATTGAAGCAGCCCGCAGGCAGGCCGGCATCTGCAAACGCACGTGCGATTGCCCAGTATGAACACGGGGAGAGTTCAGACGATTTCAGAACGGTAGTGTTACCGGCCGCGAGTGCGCAAGCCGCGGACCGAATGCCGAATACATATGGCGCGTTCCTTTGTCATGGAAGACTGTTAGCGCAGGCTTATAATATAGCCATCACAGACTGCCAAGGCCTAATCGTCCTGTATGCCCAACCTACCATGGAACAATTCCCAGAATCACCCCCATAGGCTCCTTATAAATGATTGCACTCTGACCCTCCTCCTCAACAACCGGCACACTCCCGCAAATCGAGGTGATGCGCCCAGCAATTTCCCTCAGCATGCGGATGCCCAGCGGGACGATGAAGAACTGCGATGCGCCGACATCAGCACCCATCTCGGTGCGCATATACTCGGCATTCTGGACCAGGCGACTCTCCAGTATATCCGCTGCCTTGAGCAGGATGTCTCTGCGAACGGTCGGTTTGGTCTGCGACCATACTGGGAAAGCGGCCTCGGCAGCCTCGACCGCGCGCAGGGCGTCTTGGGGAGTGGCATTGGCTGTAGCCCAACAGGGTTTGTTGGTGTAGGGGCTAATCACGTCAAAGGTTGTAGGGGTGACTTCCTCCTTGCCGTTGATAATCAATGGAATCACGGAGGGAGGGGCAGGTGCGCTGCTTTCATCGTTCGAGGCCATTTTCTAGGATAGTAAGATCCTCAGATCCTAGTGAAGAGAACTGTTCCTGGGTTGATAGGGCGATTGACGACGATGAACATAACTTTCTCGACTTGGGGTAGAATTGAGTGAGTACGAGTGTACGACTATACGAGGCAGGACGAGTGAGGGGAAGCGACTGGATACCTAGGTATCGAAGAAAGTAGCACAGAACTAAACCAATAATATTATTATATTATGAGAGTGTACCTTACGCTAAAAGGTGCTCCAACTCGGCTATTATTCATGGCTCTTGAGTAACTTCCTCTTTTGTTCACAAATAATGTCGAGCATAAACTCACTGAAGATCTCAATACTCCACTCTGATGCAACTCAATTTGACAGTGGCTAAAACAGTGTACTTCCCTTTTTACGATATTATTATTAATTGAAAATAAAGCCATGTTCTACTGTAGATACTTCGTAAGTAAATTGGTAGTAAGGAATGGTCTTCAATAATCATATCTGTGTCTGCATATCATCCCAAAAGAAAAAGCATAGTCCCTCGAGGGAATATGGTAAAAACGTGCTGGAGCTTGAGCACGATGAACTCTCTAATGTTTGCTTTTTCCCACATGGACGTTTTAACAGTAGCCAGAAAATTGGCAATAGTCGAGCCCAGCGCCGATCAAGAACAGTTTTGGTGTCTCGCAGAGGGCAAGACAGTCTTCTAATGGCCGATAGAATAGATCTCCCGGACTATTGAATCTCGAGCAGGGACATGTTTTAGAGACTCGGTGTAAATCCATCAAACCATCAACCAAGCATCAGCCCCATCCGGGCTTCTCTTTCTCTTCCTCAATTAACCTTCTAGAGTATTGTGGGCGTCGATCTTGCCGGACGATCCATGGTTATGAGCAAATGACGGGCTGCTAAACCTCGGTAGTAGGACCCAGTTACCCACACCGAATGGGGTGATGGCGTACGTCGTTCGCCGACTGCCAGGGAAAAAGCGATATGCTACCCATCTGTTCTGTTCACGCAAACGTGAGCTGCATGGCCCCAAAGCGAATGAGAACCGTGAATAGCGCCAAGGTTCAATAGATGTCCCGCTTAGTGGAGCCGAGCACTTGAGGCATTCAGAGAAGAGTGGAAGCCACTCCAGCCTCATGGATCGTGAATTCGTGATGAGAGCCGAGAATGGAAACAACATGGAATTATCAACCAACCATGGATATCGCATCATTTCGTGATGGTGGGGCAGAGAGGACAATTGATGTCAGCTGTCGCTGACTCGCAAGGTTCAAGTCGAGCACTCTTTTTCCAGATGAAGAGATGATTGTCTTTTATCAGATGTGCCTGACTACGACCTTGGTATTTGGTAGGTTTTTGAGCGGATCAGTGGATAACATCATAAAGAGACTATTGATTCTCTTCTTTTTCTTTTCCCCCCTCACAGATTGCAGATCACCAACTTCATGTATGGGATCAATTTGCCTCCCGGCCAACCGATCCGAGTTTTATCCCGCGGACAGGAGCAAATGAAACTGTTTTAGGAAGGACCACGGCCTTCCTCCAAAAGCAGCAGCACCATTATCATCCCACGTGGTATATCACACATCGGGGTGTGATGTGTGTGATGTCGGAATCAATGATCAGACTGGCCTAGCCACCAGCATCCCTGAGATGACTGTGCAATCTCCTGCTGTCCAGCACCATTCTGATGATGCCGAGCAATGGCAATTCTGTGGGAAGAGGCAGAGTCTGACATGTATGCCGGTTTTATAGATCCCAAGGCCATGAACATGGCTCTTTCGGCATTTCATTTCCTTAGCTCGACAACAGGGTCCAACTTTGCCTATGAGGATCTTGTGGTTCGAAATTAAGAAGCATATCTACACAGTAATGGGGTTACATTCGGACTGCCGGAGGGGGCGTCCTGAATCGTGGATGGATTTTCTAATCGCTTGTTGATCTTCCTACCCCATGCAGCGGTGGAGCCAATATTTTCCACTGCCACGAGGGTGCCTGGTTCCTGACTTCTTAGTTTCGATGAGAGGAACGGTTCAAATTGCGTTTCCAATCAATAATTCACCCCTTCCCGAGAAATGTGACCCTGTCAAGCCTTGCTCATCCCCGCTGCTGAGTTTCTGTCGAGGCCAGTCACAACCGTGGATGCACCATGGAGAGTTGACATCTGCTCTGATCTAGTGATTTCATTGCCTTAGTCTGGCGCATTTACTTGATTTGCTACAGGATATTGGACCACTTTTGCTGTGTGTGCTCGTCCATGGCTACCTTAGTGGATCGTCCTTGCAAATCACTGAACAGTCGCTCGGATCAGGAAGGAGATGATGCTGCAGTATCTTGTTGGTTCCTTGAAGACCCATCTGCACACCTCTGCCCCATTCACCTATCCAGTGGTACTGCCAGTGCCAATATGAAATAGACTACATAAAACATGGTGCATTATCTTCTCCCCGGTTACCTTTGCTCCTTTTCCTTCCCAAGATTCCCGTCTTCCTCCAGCCAGTCTGCAACAGCGATATACGGCTGCTGTCTGTCCTGGAGTTATAGATCCTGCCATTGAACTTCCTCTTCTTCGTCGTTCCTTTTTGCTAGTGTGCCTTGCTTGATAGTCTTGCATATTTCCATAACGCGACTTCAATCTGCCCTGACTACGGTCGTCCATTCCTTGAAATCACAAACCCCCGATCGATCTTGACCCTACTGAAATTATCATCTTTACCGGTTACCATAGTCAACTCAAAATGGCGATTACTTCTAGAGGGAAGAGTATGATTGCCATTGTGTCGGTGTTAGTCGGCCTCTCGGTACTCGCCGTCATCCTCCGTGTCTTTGCGAGAATCAAACGGAGAGTCAAACTTGGAGTAGACGATTACTTATGCTTCTTGTCTATTGTTATGTTGATTGCCATGGAGATTGAATTGGTTCTCTGTAAGTCCCATCTCGCCCAGCGTTCAACCCAGTGCTGACCGCATATGACAGGGGTTGCCATTGGAGGCAATGGGCAACATCAAGCAGATTTGGACATGGAAACGATGATGAACTTCGGCAAGGTCAGTAACACATTTTACTTTGTCACCTCCTTCCACCTGTCTTGCTAAGTCTTGCCGGTTAGATCTTCTTGTCGAATCAGTTCACCTACTTCATACTATGTCCTGCTATCAAGATCTCCATCATCTGCTTCTATCGTCGGCTATTCAACACAAAACGTTTTCAAATAGTGACATTCGCTCTCAATATCCTCATCGCCAGCTGGGGAGCAGGTATTTTTCTTGCTTGTGCCCTACAGTGCCGTCCTCTCAGAGCGTACTGGGACAAAAGCATCGACGGTCACTGTTTTGATGGGAACAAGTTCTTCATCGTCAACCAGGCCTTCAACGTCATCGTGGATTTCGTCATATTAGCCTTGCCCATTCCCATGATCTGGGGCCTACAAAGAGCATGGCAGGACAAGCTCGCCTTGAATGGCGTATTCGCCCTAGGTGCCTTTGTCTGCTTCGCTAGTATCTACCGGATCGTTGTGCTCTTTTGGATCAAAACATCCGATACGACCTTTACCGTCTACCAGGCCACGCTTTGGACGCATGTCGAGCCGTCCATTGGGCTTATCTGCTCTTGCCTCCCCATCATCCGCGGGCTCTTTCCGAAACTCAAGCTGTCCGGTAGCCGCAAGACCACAGCTCCTTACTACATCAAAACCGACTACACTGGCTCTCACCTCGCCACTCTGTCCAGCCCGAAGTCCCCTGCGTCCGCCTACTTCAAGATGGAGGAGGGTCTCATTTCCCGAGCAACTAGCGATACTGAGGTCTCGCCGGACGATTACCTCAGCCCTAAGGACATTGCAGTCCGAACGGAGATCAAGATCAGTCAGGACGCTGCGTCTCTCAGATCACAAACTTGAGAACTTGTGATTCTTTACGCCGACATATACGCGGTCAAGGAGAGTAATTAACTCCTTCCGAAAGACATTCATGGACCAAGTTCTGCCATCCTGTCCAGCGTCGACAAACTAGGAGAGTCCTCTCCAGTGTTCGCCGGACTGTGGCACTCAGCAATATGCAGTCCGCCACTTAGATAGCGAGGACCCAAAAAGCCTCGTCCCCATCCATCACGGCTCCCGGTCCGGGCCCTCGTTTCGTGAGGTTTTGTCGGCCTTGACTCGGTAGAAACCAAATATTGCCCGACGCTGGTGGTTCACCACCAGCCACTATGATCTTTATACCCAAATGGGAACACTTCTTTGGTTGACGGTAATCTAGGAGTAGTATATACCCATCTGTCTGTCACTCACTATATCATGGCCATCGGTTATTGTCACTTCTGCCCACTGTCCTTCATTGTCATGTATCTTGATACCCACTAGTCCCTCGATTTGAGCGGACCAATGACCTTCGTTTACCTAATTGTGATGCATGGCAAGCTTATAAGTGCCTAATACATAATATATTAAGCCTAATGGATCGAATGCACTGAATATCTTTCAACAGAAGTGTAGATAATATTGCTCAAATTCATTGTTCGTCAAGATGCTCCCAGCTCCACCGCTCTATCGCACCATCTGTCCCACAGCAAACTCCTAAACACCATTAGCCAACGGTCGTCTACCAGACTGAATGAGCACATACCGGAAACGCATCTGTAATACTAGCTGCAACCCGTTCCACATCCTCTGTGAGACCCTGCACCCCGGCATCCCACTGTCGGATATGTCGTCCTGTTGCAGTTGCCGACCCGCCCTTGCTCGAATCAAAGTAGATCACACCGGCGATTTGGTCAATGCTACCGTTCAGTCGACCCTGCTCGACCATTCGCGCCGCGTAGGCCTCCGCCTTTTCGCCCGCCGTCATATCTCCGCTCGCCTTGAGACCCAGAATCGCACCCAGTGCGTCCGTCGTGATGTTCTCGTAAAGCTTACTGGCAGCGACGAGGTTATGTTCGACGACAGCCTTGTCAAGCACTGTGGTGCCGTCAGCCGTCCGAGCCAATTGGTGTGGAGCCAGTCGTTCAGAGAAGGCAGCAATCTCAGCTGGATCCAGGAGCCTATCCAGGAACATCTTTTCGAGAATCCCGAACTCCTCAACCGAAGTCGCACGGTCGTCCTTGTACAGCGTTGCGAGAATGCGAGAGCGTTGCGGTCCCGCTGGGGCAAGGACCGCACACCGAATCGCAGCAGCAAGCGCCTGTAGCCGATCGCTCTCGTCCACACCACCAGCCAAACTAACGTTGAAATATTCCTGGCTCGCATCCAGGAACCGCCGTCGCGCATCGAGGATACGGGCCTGAGACAGCTTGAAATGGAGCTTCAGCTCGTGGTCCTCGATCTTGCTCGGCAGGTTCTTGATTTTGTTTAGGAACCCCTCTGCACTCGTCGTATCGTCCTCCTCCAGGTATAGCCGTACAATCCGGATCCATAGCCGCACCTTGGCAGCGTCCGAGACGAGTCTCTGCGAGCTGTCGATGTGGATGCCTTGTAGTGCCCTTGCGGCTGCCGCGTAATCCTCTTGGGACTCGTATGCGTCCGCGAGAATCTCACGAATCTGGGAGTCTTGCTCCTCGACGGATGAGGAGCGAGATTGGAGGAGTGTTACTGCGTGCTGGCCGACTTTGATCTGCGTTTCTGGGGTGAGTTTCTGGAGGACGGCGATGAAGGAATCGAGGAGCGGTCGGGCCGCTACGATGCTGATTTCTTCGCTGAGTACCGAGTCAAGATAGTAAATCAAGTCTTGGCCAAGCTCATGCTCGGATGATGTGGATGTGATCTCGGAGAGAAGGTTGTTGTACTGCTGGAGCTTGGTCTGTGGGTTGGTGGACGACTCAATCTCCGCGAGTGCGGAGGCGATCCTCTGAGATGCCATATGGAGTGTGCTCGCTGATGGAACGAAGTGCAAGCTTAATCTAGTCAATTAGCTGACTCAATAGCAATACATGTAGCGAGCAAATGTGAGAAGAAGAGCGCTTGATGGGTTGAAAGTGACGCTTGGCAAAGAGTGGAAGTACGGAGCAGTGATGGAGCTCCGCTTATCGATAAAGGCTGGTTGTGCTGGGGAAATACAACAATACAGCATGCGGAGAGAAGGGAATTAGGACCGACTACGAATAAACTTGCTATGACTCTATCTGAAGCAATTGTTCAGACCAAATTCTACTCTAATATTTCACATCCTATGTCCATGGGGCGAGCCTTTGAATGTCTATCTCAGCTTTAGCTTTGTCAAAGCCCGTGTCTGTATCCATGTTCTTCTGGCATTCTACAAAATACTGTTAAGAATGTTCTCTCCAAAGTCTTGCGAAATGCTGGACTCAAGTCAGACTGAACCATTCAGCCGAATTGCAACCAGCATCCCCTAAGCCGATGTCTTCCCCTGTGACCTGCTGCGAGATGAAGTTCTCGTTGGATAAATTATCAGCGAGAAGGCACACTCAGTGCCCAACGTCCAGTGTAAGTACCAGAAGCCGAAGCACACAAGCAAGAAAATCATGAAGATCCTATAGAATCGACTTGTTTTCACTAAGCGGAAGTGTTCTCATAAGTGGAATCATCTCGTGTTGTGACAGGATATCAACTAGGTCTTAAAAGCCGACGCGATGGATCGTGGGAGCCTGAATTCCACTTGAGAACATTGCTCATCAAGAGATGCTGAGGCAGAATGGGAAAAGACTTCGGCACCTTGAATAATGTATCAGAGGGAGTAGACAGGCGCAGTGCATTATTGCTGCTCGCATGACCTTGATGCATAGTAACTGCTCAATCCCTGGCGAGCTTATCCATTGTGCAGAGCGGACTTGCGTCAACTAGCCATGATTAGCAAGCACCGTAATATATGCAATCCATGCTACTGCAAAGGACATTCAAATGAAGCTGGGTAATGGGTGCTTGATTGCAACGTCCATCGAGGGGTTTGTTTTTGTGTCTTTGTGGTCACTGGTCACAGTAGCGCCACCGCCTTCGCGGACCCGCTCTTCGGCAGCTTCCTCAGCTCCCAGCGGCTGCATAGCGACAAGCTTCAACATCACGTCACTTGAGCCTTCGAAACCCTATACAGGCCTTGATACGTTCGCACTTTTCTCACGATACACACGGTCGCATGATTTGATATTGCTTGCTGGAGGATTTTGAGAGTCTCACGCCTTTGCTCGAGGAGGATTCGGCATAATGTTTGCCCAGGTCAAGCCGGACCCAGACGCCCCGACGCCTTACATCAAGCCCGACCCCGATAATAAAGACACTGTTCTTGATGATATCGACGAGGATATTTATGATGATGATGGCGACCTAGATTTTTCAAACGCTGGGCAGAATGTGTGGCTTTCGCGCATTCCGCGATCGCTTTGGGAGCATTGGGCGAGTCTCGACGATGATGAAGAGATACAGATTGGAACGATGAGAATAGAGGGACCGCCGAATGATATTAAACGGGTAAGCTCTGGGGATTTGAACCTCATTTCAGTATTTTCTTCTCGTTTCTGGCTCGATTGTAACAAGTGTTCTCTGTAGGTCAGTATTCGTCTCAACGAACGCGAAGACAATCGCGATATTCCCAAAGACTACATACTGCAGCGACAGACCATCAACACGGGAAACGTAACATCACATGCGACACAAAACACCTATCTGTTCACGGAAAAAGACGTACCTGGTCAAGAAAATCGCATGGTGGTTTTCGGAGAAGCGCGGTCGGCATTATACGAAGCCATGAAGCGCGATGCGAGGAAAAAGGAGCGCAGGAAAAAGTGGGAGCCATATGTGCGGCGAACGGTGCCTAGTACGTCTATATTTGTTCTTGGAAGTGAGAAACACTCTACTGACACTACAGCAGAACAAACCGCCCTCGTAGGAGGCGTCAACGAAGAGTTTAATTGCCTCCCAGTCGAGAACGAGGAATTCCGAAGATTGTCGGAAAAGAGAGCTCTTGAAGCACTCAAGCCCAAACGCGAAACCGTTTTCATTGACAAGGTTCCAGGCAAACTTCTCCAGGCGAGAAATGTGTTGCCTGGAGAGAAGGGCGCCTTTGTGGTATGTCTTGATTGGATTCAATTGACTTCCCCGACGGTTATACTAATGCGGAATGCAGCAAGCTACGAGGCCGGTCAAGGGAAAGGCCCAGGAGAACAAGACCACACGTATGCCGCAGAACGAACTACTGGATCTTATTTACCAGTGCTTCCGCGAATACAAATACTGGCCTTTTAAGACGCTCAAGGCGAGACTCCGACAGCCAGAGGCATATCTCAAGCAGACCCTGGAGATGGTTGCGCATCTGGTCAAGTCTGGCGATTTTGCCATGACCTGGGAACTCAAACCTGAGGCCATGGAGAGCAACTATGCAAACGCACTGTCCTACGGGAATGCGAAGGAGGAGCTTCCTCCGGGAACCGACTACAACTTTGACGACGGTTCTGAAGAGGAGGCCAATGCATCTGGCATGGTTACTGATAATGACGAGATGAAATTTGAGGATGTTGTCTAAGATGTGAAGTTCTGTAGCATAAGCAAGGTCATGGCGTTCTTTTGGGGTTTCTGGGCACATGTAAAGGACGTTTGGAGTCATCTACTCTGGTATCACATAGCTAAGATCCACCATCAGACTGGGTAGTGCAAGTGTGAATAAAATGCATCAATCTCATAGTGTGACATAAAGCTAAATCGCATAAATTAACATTATCCTAAGCAATATCTCAAGGAGATGTGAAACAGTCACGGACTGCCACCCCTCAGTAGTAGGCAGGACCGGAGCTCTCACGTGACCATGATAACGCCACAAGCTGGCCATATCATGGACCTACCTTCCCCAGAGAGAAACAAGGAACACTTAACTTTTTCTGCAACTTCCCATCGACTAGTAGAAAGATAGAGTCTTGAGCATATGTGCACAACTGACTTGGGCCTTTCTGATACAGCTAGACCGACATGACAGAAGACCAAGAGTTGATGGCTAAGATCAGCCAGCTAGCTGGTGAGCTTCCTCACTACTATCAGCTCGTTTCCCTACCGCCAGCTGATTCATCATAGGCCAGATCAACAGGCACAAAAACCAAGCACCTCAGGCACAGGCACATCCTGGTAGCGAGCTTCATGCTGGTCCGTACGTGTCACGGCACACGCGCGCGCGCGCGGGATGGGCGCCGTATCGCGGACGACCATATGGACGCGGACATCCTGCCGCTCCCCATCGCCACCGTACTCTCGTCCTCAATAACGCGAACTCAGGGAACTCAGCCGGTTCGACGCCCGGACCGGCAAACGAGAATGTTGGCGAATCGCGATCGGCGACGCCGAACGGCTGGGTTGCGAAACGCGACCGTCATATGCAGCTGATCAACTCGGCTATTTACGATAAGGAAGCACAGGCCAGAGCGAAGGCGATGGAGCAGACGCGCAAGGCCAAAGCCGAGAAAAAGACCCGGATTGAGCAGGCCAAAGTTCTCCGTTACGCGCAGGGCTTTGGTAGACCTAATCCTGCTACTTCTGTCGCCCCTCAGGTTTCTGCCACCACCCAACCTCAGGGTGAATATCAGGTCTATCTGAATGATATCCCTTTCAGAATTGCAAAAGGCGGCAGTAAACTGGTTCGCGTATCTGGTGGGGATCCCTTCTGTGCTGCCGCGGTCAGAAGGACTGGCTTACCTTTAGTAGACGACCCGAATACTGCCAACATCACACCAAAGAAAGTAACGGTTGCTGGTGTGACTTTTGTCAGGAGCAAGAACGGAAACCTTCATCGTCTCGGAGCGGTGACTTCGAAAAGGTGATGTTTGCGATATCGTTCAGGAGCGTTCAGAACTCATAGTGATCACAGAAAACCGACAGCAGTCAAGAAGAGAAACGAGCTCTGCAAGCGATTTACTTCGACGGGTACCAACACTTCCCCAACCAGGCTTCCGCCCCTTCTTCTATTGATCTTCCGCAATCTTACCTTCTCTCACTTGTTCACGATCTATTCATTACTATTTGAGTTGTCAGGGCTGATCCGATCTCTCTACATTTAGGTGCCTGTTACAAAGGACCATCATGTCTCTTCATTCACGATCCGAACAAAGTCGCCATTTGCAAGGAATTTCTGCAGACTGGTAACTGCGACGCTGGCCAAAATTGCGACTTATCCCATGAACCATCGCCCCACAGGTCCCCTGTTTGTGTGCATTTTCTGAGAAATCGGTGCTCGAATCCAGATTGTCGATACTCCCATGTGCGAGTGACACCTGGTGCACCCGTGTGCAGAGATTTTGCAAACCTAGGATACTGTGACAAGGGCGCTGAATGTGAAGAACGACATGTTCACGAATGCCCAGATTATGCCGCCACCGGCGTCTGCAATAAGAAACGCTGTCGCCTGCCCCATGTCGACCGCGCTGGCCAAATTCGAAAGAATGCCGCGACTAAAGCAGATGCCGTGGACGAGGAAGAGTCTGACGAGTCAAGCGAGGAAGAAGAGTATGACGCCATCGATTCAGATGACGTCGACTCTGACGACCTCGACGATGAGCCTGAATACGTTGAAGGAGCTGACAATGGCGAGCAGGAGCTCTTCCAGCAACATGACTTCATCCGCTTCTAAACTGTACATGCTAACACTCTCTTGCATATATGCGCAAGCTTCGTAAATGAGAACTCGTTGATTTGCACTGAGCGACTCAAGGTGGGAGTGAGTGACCCCATCTTATCGATCAACGTAATTGGTTGGACCTTTGTGTTTCTCATTATGGCTCATGAAGGGTCTTGTTCAGCGGGTGGAAGACGATACCCCTTAGTATAGCTTCATGGTTTTCCACAATTCAGAACGACGTTGACCCTCGGCCTTTCCTTTGAGATTACTTGTTAGTTCGGGTGGGAGAATACTTGTGGTTTGATACTTGGTTACAGTAGTATAGCCAACAATGGAATGGTGCTTGTTCTTGGCTACATGTTATTCTTCCAACATCTTCTTTTAAAGGACTTCCATAAGAACCATCAAAGCAAAGTCGAATGCTAGGCCCTTTGTGCGATCATCTCAAGGGGATCTCCTTGCCCTCCCCAGACTCTGGGGAAACGGCTACTATCCGTCTTCGTACCCCAGACATTCGCGAAGGTGTGAGTCATAGACTGATAGCAACAGCAACGGAGTCAGGTACCCAACTCACACAAGTGGGTAGAGCCATATCATAGAAACAGAGCTGCAGGTATGGAACAAATGAGAAACCCAACCACAGGTCACGACTCCATAGCCCCCACAGCCATCAACGATCCACAGTACATATAACTACATTTGTGCCTGAACAAGCGCGAAACCCGTCTTTGAAGCTGAAACCTGATACCTCTCTGAAAAAGACCCACTGAAGATACGGAGTTCTGAGTACAGGCAATTCCTCTGACAAACCAACGTCATATCGTCATTTTAATTTTACTCGCACAGACCGACCACGCTGCACAGGATTCCATCTGCTATACCAGTGCCGTACCATGCCATGCCATTCCGGGACTAGGAGTTGTCCTGCGGCCTTTGTGTACCTGAGTATGCAGTATTACTGAACCTCGTTTGTATCCATTTGACGTGCTGTACGGAGTAACCTACAAGTTGTGATTGTGGTGAGTAGCAGGTTCCTCAGCTACACCGATCTTTCGGCGGGTACTGTGGGATGAGGAGCAGTTTGACTAGTCTCGTAGCTGCGTTGACCGCCAAATACGGAGATGGAAGCTGATGTCCTTTGTCTATGTAAAATGACCAAGAGTCGATTCTGATTCTAATCTGTGGTGATGCGCAGAGCAGTGAGAAATAGAATGGAGGAGCTACCGCCTTGAGATTGGGAACGTGCATCACGCTTGATTTTAGAGGTGAAGAATACGGCAATACCAAGGCGCAGGTGATAACATAAGGATTAGGAATTGCATAGATAGAGGGTGATGTTGCCTCGTCTGAAGCCTCAAGAAGTACTCGTCAGGGAAGCGATGTCCATATGCTTATGGTTATAGAGTCGCGCCGTCGCAGCCGCAGAAAAGGCAAATTGTGACTATCGTTGCAAAAGCTGCTTTTGAAGAATGCAATAGCCAGCATCTCCTAAGCCAATCTCAGGGAGGGCAATCGGGACTCAAGATACCACAATTGGTATGATATCTTCGGCTCAAGCAGGACATAAATCCGGCTCGATACGGTGATGAGGGTCCGAAAGAACCTCAGTAGTCTTCAAATTGGGAGTCAGATGATGAGCTCGATATGCGTTTCATTGAATGTCCAGCTTAGGTGAGTATGGGTTTCATTGTCATGGCGAGCAGTGCTGAAAACGCACTTCGTTGAGTACGACCCTAGGCCGGAAGGTCATATTCTCGCCTCACTTCATCGTTCTAGAAAAGCGCAAGGGCGAAATGGACACTGTGGTTAATTGACAGGAGTAATCTATCGAGATGTGTCTTGCCTAAGATGCCCTGACGTTCATAGTACGACTGAATGGTCAAGAAGAGGCAACAGGACTACGTTGGCCGCAGTATATTCGGACTTGCTATGTATGATATTACTTTCAAACTACTAACCTTAGAGAGACACTGCGTACTCCTATAAAATCAATTCACTTGCTACGTGCTTCATAGCAATTTCGGGCTCTCCACCGAATCTCCTTGTTGCTCTGTAATTGGGTCGATCCTGCATGTACACCGCCAGAAGGGCGACATCCGGCTCGTCATCGCCGACAAGCCGCAACAAGGCCATATCCGGCGTTATCTCATTTCCTGTATGGGAAAGGAAGACGAGGGCTTTCTGAGAAAGAGGTTGAGATTTACACGTAAATTGTCAGGCGCTGTAGGGTTTCATGTGTTGAACTTGAATGGGTGGAAGATCCGTTGGATTTGATTCCACCCGCGTTTCTCAGGCTCCTTGAACAGTTGGTGAAGTCAATCTTTCAGGGTAGGATTTGGATCTGATTGCTCGATTGTAATGGAGAGGGTGAGACTCGCTGTTTCAACCTTCAACTGCCTGTTGTCTGCATGATAGCCTTTTTCTCTCAATTGTAGCACGTGGAAGGTACTTCAGCCTTATTTCGGGGTCAATGTTCACGAACAGCGTGTATCAATGGCCTCTAGTAGCGTCTTGGTCAAGGTGCCATTTTGCCGATTCAAGGCCAGCGACAGGAAAAGCGTGGCATTGACCAAGAATAGTCGACTTGCGCATCTATCTACTCCACGCTGTTCACAATCGCATCACCTGTTCTTCATCATAGCTTCTAGCATCATGTATGATACCTGAAACAGCAGCTAGCTGTTGTGCTTCCGTATTTGGAAATGGAGGAGAAGAAAGTGCTCCGAGAAAAGAAAGTGCTCCGAGAAGAGTGAGTCATACTTGCTCTTTTGGGCTGTGGAGTCCCTGATCTGTTCCATCTCCTTGATATGGAGACGCATGCTGCCATGCTATACGCCAATAGGCCGACAACCAGGCTGATGGAATAGGGTTGCTGGCAGAAAGTGGGCCTCGACACCGCTACCCGTGGACAATTCCTGGGTGCCAGTGCTGAAGTGGATGTAGGTCGGTTCATGTTCCTCTCAAAAGGTTCCTGAGAGGCGGGAATTTAGAGTAAACTGAATTCAAGGCGTTTTGGCCAAGCTCTTCCTAGGTCAGCAATTGTGGCATACCAGACCCGATTAGACCTTCTATAACAATGCCAGTCGAGGGCTTATGGACGTACGCACAGGACTTCTGTTCTTGAAAAGCCGAAGTGCCAGTAAAGAGCTCATGAGAACGACTAGGTAGAGTCACAAGCCACATACCAGCAATGAATGTATTGCAGTCCCGGGTTCCGATCACCAGTTGCAGGCGGGATCTGCAGGACATACAGTAAGGGCAAATTTGCGATCCATAACGAGTATAAACTGTCCTTATGAGAGAGTATTGCGAGATTATTGTTAGGATTGACGTGAAACAAGCTGATCATTAGCTATTCGGTCCCTCATCAACAGTCAGGTTAGCCAAGTGGTTCGAGAGATCGGACGAGGAAATACACTTCGACCCAAAGCTCGCCTTACTTCTGCATGAGAACCAGATTGATGGAACTTGTGGTAGTTCAGAGAAGCCCCTCCTAATGGCATTGTGGTGAATTTCCCGAATCCCGCGCCGCAAAGCAATGGTGCCTTATTCAAGTAAGATTTCAGCCGGACAAAGTATGTTCAATCGATCAGTCAGGCCAGTGTTTTAACTAATGCTCATCCACGCTAATGTGGATGTGGACAGACTCAGGAAAAGAGTCAGCTGCTACGAGGAAAGAAACTCTGAAAAGGCCGTTCGTGTAGGCCTTCGGCGGCCAGGCAGACTAACAAGATACGGGGTAAGAAAAGTAATCATACAGAATCACATAACTATTAGGAGCTTGCTTACGCAAGATGCACAAGAGCAGCGCCTAGGATTGAGCGTGACCATAGGTAAGTATAATAATGGCAAAGTCTGTGCTACCAAGAGAGAGAGGATCGAATCCGATCTGTCTGTGCTTTCCTGCATCCGCTCTGCTTCCGCGGGTGGCCATCTTCCAGTGGAGGAAGCATGGGCAGGTTGCAGCGACACACACAGACAGACAAGGACCATCATCTTGAACTAACCAAAAAGGATCAAAAGAGCATTTGAGTGGATCGTGGAATGAAATTGGGATCAATGGAACCTACCTGCGGGCCGGCCCTACATACTGTTCCAGAATTGGGAAGGTCACCATCTGTGTAACTACTATGGTATCAAGTATGGCCTTCATGAGTGTAAGGCTGTAAATGCCTCCATACCAATAATAACTCACCCCCGAGTTAATTTCCGAAATGAAGTTGGTGAAGCGAGCAATGAGCTCAACGGACCAGGCAGCTGAAGGAGGGTCGACGAGGAACAGCTCAAAGGGTACTTTTGACATTGACACGGGGTTGACGTTCTACCCAAATCCTTGGGAAACAGGAACCGAGGGAGCTGCAAACAGGGCCACCTTAGTATCAATAATATTCACTTCCTCAAGGTCCGGGAGGACGTCACACTGCTTGTCGAACGATTGGCCATGCCGTTCTGAAATGAGGAAATCATGATACTGTCTTGTATGACATTCTGTTCATCTGATCAGTGCCTTGTCCCAGGATTCCTTTCCTACCTTGGCATAGATCCGAGTCTAGAACGGTACGGTAATGTATAATTACTGGATCAGATTGAACGTGATTCGTTATCCTGGAGTACGATAGGTACTACCAGGTATCCACATACTTGATGCTTCCTTCCAGAGTAGCCGACCATGGTAGCGGTGGACGATTCAAACAATCGCTGGTTAGTAAATGATGAGCGCACAGACAATCAACTGTCTTTTGGGCATTATCCAAGATTCAGGGCCGATGGGCCCAAGACGGCAATATTCTCTGAATCCGTCTGGCGACTCGCGACGTACCAATGAGTTTTCTCCTTCAGCTTCTGTCAAAAGAACGAACATTTTGGTGTTTGATGGAACCTATGAAAAGGGCACCATAGCAGACAGTCCCTGAATTCCAGTTTGAGAGACGGAGATGCAAGTGGGGTGGAGATCATCAGCTGTTTTCGCTATACACGATAATGTAATGTTGATAGGCTATCGATAAGCAAGAAGTAAAAAGCATTGACCCCACTCATAGGTAGTTCACATGGGATACCGTCAGTCAGTACATGGGACCTGGGTACCGTACAAGTCAGGAGTTGATGGCTTCTGGGGATCTAGAGTCTAGACAACATTTCGAAACAAAATTCATCATGCCTTATATTTCTACTTCCGTAAAGCACGTAGGCTGTACGTTGAATTCAGAGGTACATTGAGTACTCGGACAGGCATGTACTGGTTGATCATTTGGTGGGGTGATCATCACTATCGATACCTACAATTTTCTTCTTAACGATGGTCTAATAGTAAGGTACTACTTATCTAAGTGGTGTTGATTTAAAGTACAGACAGTCCTTTAACTGACCAACATTGCGAACTACAGGTTTAGGTCCCATCAGTATATGATTACAATAGGAGAAGAATAAGTCATTACCCATCTTGTATGATATCTGATAAACAGTAGTGAGCAAAAAAAGCAAAAGCACGTTCTCAGAGACTAGAACAAACTGGGAGACCTCCTTCTCAAGCTGGGATAGTCGCAAGGATCTGATTATTCATCCCATAGCGATGCCGGATTTTCCCCCTGCCATCTGCACGTCTGCCCAAATGCGCACGAAGCATCCAATAGCCGAAGCTCGTTAAACTCGGGAACGGTCAGAATTCGTTCTGCTTGTCTTAGACTTTTCCCGCTGACCGCCGGATTTCTCTGGTGCTTGGTTCCTATGGGATTAGGATCACAGGAAGTGGAAGTGCTCCGTAGGAGTGTTTGGATGTGGTGCAAGTAGTACTGAACTCCGTAGTTAGGTAGGTGTGGGATCTATTCAGTAGTTGTTGGTGCCCCCGTAACTAATATTATTATTCAGTATTTGTTTAAAGATTGTTTTTACTTGCCTTTGCTTATGTCTGATATATTTTTCCTTTTTTTATATATATGATACTATACTATTCTTGTATTTATTTGGGTTTATTCACGATAGTCTGATCCCAATCTACCATCACCATCGGCCATCACAGGGTTACTCATCGTATCAGCTCAACGACCAGGGAAGGATATATGGACTTCTCCCCTCCCTCGTCACTTGCCCTTGTCCCATCATACATCATCAATTAGCCTCAAAGTCTCATCTCGAAAGAGGTTCTTCTTGTGATCACAAGAGTCCTCTTATCCTCATCATTCTTCTTCTTCTTTGTCTTCTCCTTCTCCTTCTCCTTCTATATCTCCAACCGATTATCATTTACTTCCTTTTCTATACACATATACACCTTTTTCCGATCATCACGACTTCTCTTCGGCTACACTCCTAACCTCCAACGACTATACCTTCTTCTCCCTGTCGTCATCGGTTACACTTGATCCTCTTGTCGACCCTTTGTCTCTTCCCTTCGTCCTCTCATCTACCACCAAAGCCCCGCACCTCGACTTGTTTTTATTTTCCATACATCAAGTTTACACACCGCCTCTTGATTGCCCTCAATTTACGAATTGCTATCACTCCTCTGACGACCTTTTGCATATACTTTCTTTGCAGAGTTTGAGTATACGCAGAGTTAGCTGCAGTCATGGCGAGATATTCTCAACCACCTTTCGACTTTTACCACCAGTCCACATCAACTATGGGGACGAAACCCTCATATCCGGAAGAGGACGAGATGAGCGTATTAGATGACAAGATCCTGGACTCTACTTCCCCCGAACTGTCTACCATTCCCGACCACCGACGTTCTTCATATGATCAAGCGCCAGATGCGTATTCGCATCGGGATTCAGTCTGGACGGACTTTTCGCAACCAGTCTCCAGCGGCCAGTCGCGCCACAATTCTCAAGTCGGCCATGGTCTTTATGATCCCAACCCCAATCCTTTCATGCGGGTCGACGGTGCTCACCCTGCCTCAGCCTATGGTCATCAGACATCCTGGTCCTTGTCCAGGGATTCCGGCTCATGTACCCCAACTGCCATGTACGAGAACTACCACCCGGATCTGGAGAACAATTCCTCTGCCCCCTTCTCCGGCGGCGCCGTGGGGCCAGTGAGCGCCATCAATATTGCGTCCATGTCGTATCGACCAGGCATGGGCTTTGCGCCTCCGGGCGCTATAGCTATGTCCCCACAGTCCAGTCAGGGCTGGATGCCTGCATCGACGGATATGCCCGATGCGATCTCGCGCCCCACAAAGAGCCCGACCTATCGCAACAGCTCGCCGTTGAGTGTTCGGCGGGATGGCATTCGGAAGAAGAACGCCCGCTTCGAGATCCCTGCTGAGCGAACATTGAGCAATATCGACCAGCTGATCAATCAATCAACGAACGAGGAAGAGATCAAGGAACTGAAGCAGCAGAAGCGTCTGCTCCGAAACCGTCAAGCTGCGTAAGTGCTCTCAAATTTCTCGTTGGACATATTCCCCGTCCTTGTTTCGTTTTGTTTGGTTCTGCTAACACCGCATGGTATTCTAGATTGGATTCGCGTCAACGGAAAAAGCTCCACACTGAAAAACTTGAGGAGGAAAAGAAACACTTTACTCAGGTTATCAGTGAACTTGAAGAAGCGTTGCAGAACATGAAGCTGCGTGAGGCTGAGCTCCTCCGTGAAAAGAGCGAGTGGATGGCAGCCCAGCAGCAGATCAACCAGTACATCGAAGGCCTGCACATGGATAAGGATGAGATGCTTCGGGTGCACACTCTGGAGACGGCTGAGCTTCGAAAGAAGAACAATATTCTCAAAGAGACAGTGGAGAAGCTCGAGAGACAGATGAGATCATCAGCTACCGCTAATCTCAACACCGACTTCTCTGACTTTGAGAATCTGACCATGGAAAATGCGCCTTGGGAAGACTTTACCATGTCCAATGGTCTTCCTCTCGAGGCGGAAGCCACCCCTGCCACTTCCACGATGCAGTCATCAGCAATGGCGATGTCTACGAACGATAGGGTCGCCGAAAAGAGTACCACAGCCAGTGACTACCCTTTCAGCTGGAATGCCTTCTACATGTGTCTGCTCTTTGGCGCCTTCCTTGCTTCTAACGGCCCATCGCTCTCCTCACGTTCTATTCCGCAATTGTCGGAGGAGTACCGCGCTGAGTCTGCCAACGTCCTGAAGGCTGTTCTCGCCGCCTCTCCGCCAGAGCTCGCACAGGCGAACACTCAACATGCGGTGGCCTCCTCCTCCGCTGCTCCGATGCCAACGACCATCAGCGGAGCGGAGATGGCTCAAATGACTACCGGTACTGCTCGCTCCTCAAACCTCGACGAGCTTCACAGCACCCTCGCGATGCCGACCAAGGAGCAGGAGCGAGAGCAGGTCTTCTCTCTCAATGCTGAGCAATACAATGCCTTGACCACATTTGACGAGACTCATGTCGACTACAAATCTCAGCCCTCTAATCTGCAGCAGGCTTTGGCCGCGATGCGGAACAATGCCGCTCTAAATAAACTGCCGAACAAGGCTACATCCGACGTGTATACCAGATCTTTGATGTGGGATCGCGTCCCCGAGAAGGTGATTCGCGATTTTCAACGCATGGTTCAGGAATATGGCGCTTCCCCCATCAAAGAGGAGCAGTCTGGCTTCGGTCAGACCTGAATAGTATAACCGACAGATTGTTCGTCACAGCGTACTTTAGTCATCTCGTCTCGTTTTCCAGCGGCATTTTTCAGCCAAAGTCACCTTAACCAGCTTGCCTGCCCTTCACTGAAGCAATTTGCACAAACTTTTCGTTCTACCGCTTCTCTTCTCGCCTTCATCAACGATTTTCCTCTTTCTCAGCGAAACATCTTCTAGCGCCTTACGCTGTCGAGCTACGCGACTCTCTTTTGGCCAGATTTAGCCAGACTTAGCCGTATGCATGCATAGACAGCACCATCAACTCTTGTTTCTACTGGATCTACTCTACCATCTAGCCACTATTCGACTTGGTCTGAAGAATTAGCGATGTTTTCTTTTCGGTTGCGTCGGCGTACTCTGGTTCTCCTTTGTCGTGCATAGGGCTTGGAATGGCTTGGCTTTCTACGAGCATTCAAGACGCTTGCATCTGTACTTTTTTTTTTTTGTTTTTCTTTGTCCCTGTTTCCCTCAGGGTTTGGCATGTTAGGTTTGGGTGGGCCTCACGGCTTTGAAAACAGACACAGGCACAACAGGACAGAACGTGTTTGTCGAGCGATCGGCAGGAACCTTCCATTCTTATTTTGTATTCGGGCTTGCGTTTCTATTTTCTTCATTTGCGTGGGATTCTATTGCATTTGATTGTGGACATGACTGAGCGAGGGCGGCCATCCTGTTACGACTCTTATGATACGATGTATATGACTGAAGCGTGCGTTACTCTTTGTTATCATCTCGATGTTACTGTTTACCTGGTTTTGATCTGGACAGCCGGGCTGCCATTGCAGGTGGTCATTTGAGCGTTTTCTCTGTCTTTCTGCTGCAGGCACCTTTCCAACTGGAAGTGGCCTGATTTTCTTCTTTCATATACTCTCATGACCCGGTCATTCCACCCGGTCCTGACATTGTATACGGAAAATTGCATGATCGATGTTCATGCACTTCCTTTTCTTGGGCTCTCGTCCGTGCCTGGCCACTCTTTTTCTGACGAATTTACTTTGTTGGACTATACGATGCCATGTTACTGTATATATTAATGCTACGGGTAGATGCCCTCAAATCCCTGTCATGAAACGACCTGATGATGTGAATGCCTGAATTATGCTGCATCCTGAACGTAGACATCTAATCCCTCAGTGGCATAGTTGCGTATCGTCCCTTGATCGTTGTATACTTGCCAGTTCGAGATATGGGCGGCAGCGCCCTGATCCTCGGATACTGCTCATCCTCTGCTCAGATTAAAAATAGCGAGCGTAGCAGGCTACCACATAAACCAAGGCACAATACGAGAGACTGGACATCATGGTAGGCAACCTAGTTAGCTAGCATCGAGAAAACCAACCTCCGTGGCTTCCAATGAAAGCCACCAGGGCACAGCAAACGTGAATACTACGGGAGGAGCCCAGAGTAGTCTAGATAGCGTAGGGTCGTGAAAACAAAGTACATGTGCAGCGATCGGGCTGCAGTGTACAGTGCAAAGATGAGGCTACATTGGGCCATCCATGCATCGGCCACTGAAGGATCATAGATCATGTTTCGTTCGTATTACCAAGTATACAATAATAGATGCAGTATGCAGGTTATGCATCTGGTTAGGCAGCCCTATACACGGATACCCAGATGACACTGAAGTAAATACTCCCAAGGCAAACACCAACGAACGGAGATGAGCGAGGACGGAGGATTTCTGCCGGCCAGGGCCTGCAAGGGGGTATCATTCGGCGGGAGTTGGGTTTGTGCGTGCCAAGTCGAGCTCGCTGTGCTGTGCGGGTCTCGTTCATTTGGGGTTGTATTTCTCTTTCCAGATCCTGTCATGAGAGGAATGTGGGCGTCAGCTGTCGGCCAGATGATCGATGGGGGTCTAGATGGTTGATTGGAGTTGGGGTGGGCGATGCTGTGGTTGGCTGCGACTGTGACGGCGGCTCGCATGGCGCAGCTTGCCAAAGACACCACGAGAGCCTATCGCTCCAACCAAATCCCCGAACTCTCGGACATCACGACCTTGAGTGGTAATGCGAAGTCGCGGGTTTTTGGCTAAAGACAATTGACTTCGTCACGCTCGGGGGAAGCGATTCAATGAAATAGTAGGAAGCTCTTGGGGGGTGGTGGAGGTAAAGAAGGGGGGGGGGGGGGGTTAAATGCCAGAAAGGGGGTGTTGAAGATAATTGGCAATAAGCAATAACACGTACCAGGAGTTTCCTACTAATTTGTTCCCTTTTTCTTCGGCCAGTCGATAATATTTGGCAGCCTTGAACTAAGCGTTGAGCGATCGCGAGTCAGCAGAGCCTTAACGAGAGACCAAAAGTACATGAAGCCAGGTGCTAATTTCAAGCTTCGAAAGAAAGCATGAATGCCCGAGGAGAACAAAATGAACAAGGCGTTCAAGGCTCAAATCACAGAGCTCTCCCGGACGGGCAGTTGGGAGTTCAGTAATCGCGTACCTTGTCCTTCTTGCCCCCAAATCCTTCAAGATAGCACCATGCGACTTCGTTCATCGCATCTGTATCGCCCAGATTGGCTGCTGTCTCAAAGTACTGTCGGGCAGCTACCGGGTCTTTTTTGACGCCCCAGCCATTACGATAGCAGTTTCCCAGTTCGAAGATGGCCAGTACGAGCTCTCCTTTGGCAGCGCCTCCCTTTTTCATACCTGCCTGCAGTGCTTGAGACTCTATTGATGCGGAATTCGCTGCTGCCGCTGAGAGATATGTCACGGCCTTGTCGGGATCTTGAGGGCAGCCCCAACCATGTCTGGGAGGTCGACTCAAAGTTAGACACTCTTCTGGATCAAGTAGACAAGTAGACCTTTGTAACCCTCCAAACTAAGGAAGGCATTGCGAAAGCGATATGGACAAAAGGGGTAGGGATGTCGAGTTCGTACCTCAGTGCAAGTCCATAGAGCACTTGACTCAAAGCGTTGTTCGCACCATCCGGATCTGCTAGTTGACGGAACATTTCTGTGGACCTTTCAAGCTCTGGATAAAGAGATCATTAGCACGGACCCAAGTGAGGTGCTAGGACCAGGGACTCGCCGCCAGCCTCGTGAAGACGAATCGCCTCTTGAATATTGACCTAAGCCCACCATTAGACACTGACTGATGCACTAAATGGCTTTCAACCAAGCACAGAGACTTACATCGCCTGCTGGATCATTGATCCGACTATGACTGGAACTCCTTGACCGCGCTCCTCTGGCGCTATTTGTCTCTAGCCTATTCGGCGAAGAACGATGCGATGCTGCTGGCGATCCAGACAGCGGGCTCTGCTGCACCAGAATCGTCGCGCGCTTCTCCCATTGTGCTTCCCTTTCTTGCTCGTCGACTTTATCGTCCGGAATTTGCGGAAGATCCGACGGGACATTGACTGAGCTCGAGCTAGCACTCCGCGAGCCACGATCGCGATGCAGCAATTGCGATAGCCGATGTTCCCCACGCGGTCGACTCGGCGAAGCTGGCTCTGAAGACTCAGACGCAGACCTCGAGCGACTGAATATGTTCAATGATCTTCGATGCGTCGAGGAAGTTGGTCGCGATGGTTCTAGGAGATCCGATTGAACATGGTCGCCGCGGTGCTCACTGACGTCACCGCCAATGCTCGGCGGGGTGATAACCTCATGCGAAAGTGTATCGGATCGAATGAATTTAATCTCAGGAACAGCGTTCGAGGGTACATTCGGCGGATACTGACTCCCTGAGTCGTTGATCCTGTCCTTCTTGTGCAGGATATCGCGCAGAGGCATCTTGCGGGCAGGCTTATCGCGGAGAAGTCTTTTGCGGGGTGGATACCCGGCAGTTTACCGAAGGGTCGTCTGTGTGTCTGTCGGACAAAAAAAAAAGGAGCCGTTTGTATGAAAATAGGGTATATCGGACTTATCGAGCTTGATATATCCTCAAGGTAAAATATAATTGAAGCCTTGTGTTTTGTATGTGGCACAAAGCTGGGATGTGGCTGTGTTAAAGTTGTGCTTTGTTTTCTTAAATATATCACGAATCGCTTGGGATAAATATACTGTGTCCCTGAGTCGTTCCGTGGTTAGTTGTGTCGGGTGTCTTGGCTCCTGACCACTTCATGGCATAATATATTATGTTCTATATTTATTGCATTCGAATTGTTCTCTATTCCAGCCGTCTGAATTAATTGCCGGACTGTTTATATTGTGTGAATAGTGATTCTCTGTTGGTTTAGACCTTATGTTACGTTTAAAGTGCGTACGCTGAAGCCGAACAACGGACGAGACATATCTACCAATAGTTGGAAAGCGTCTTCCAGAAGGAAGTGCATATTCTTATGATTGTAAACGATATGCATTACAGAAGATTGCAATATGCTGATGACCAGCCGGCCTACTGGGAGATAGTACGTCTTGGTACAGAGAGGAGACGCAGGGCAACTACTGGCGACCCAGGGATTTGGGTAGCATGACTACACATTAGGGGTTTCAGTATCTGAATGTCGGATGCAGCGAGTGATCAGTGATCAGACGGAAATGGAAAAGCGTTTAGACAGCCCGGGCAGCGCGTGGTTAGGGCAAAAACTGGTATTGATATGTCTAATCGAGCACAAAAGTAAAATGGTCAATGATTTTATACATGATGCTAATAACGAGGCTATTCATGTAGAGTCCATTTACTGGGCCTTAGCGGACATGATGCCTGGTTTATATGGTAAGCTTGCGATGGACCAGATAGTATCGGGGTGAATGTGACTTACGCTCGACATCAGCAACGCTCTGCTGAAGGATCTGCTGGAGGACCTTGGGGTTCTCAAGCTCCTTCTGGATCTTGCCGATGACGGACTCGGCGAGCTCACGCTGCTGGCGCTGCTTGACCTGGCTCTCGTAGCGAACCCACGAGTCAAGGACGGACTTGGCCTCGGCGGCCAGAGCGGTGCGCTGCTCGAGCTCATAAGCCTGAGCCTCAAGTTGGGCGGTTTCCTTCAACGACGTATCAGCGCAAGCCATTCTGGCTAATATCGATTCATAGGGCCAAATTTACCCGGGAAACAGCGAAAAGCTGCTTGGTGACATCAACAACGCTGGACAGCTCCTTGACGTTGTCCATACGGGCCTTGACAGCGTTGGTGTGGTCGGCACGGGCAGCATTCAGGATGTCCTTGTGCTTCTGGACTTGACCCTGGGCCCACTCACTGTAGACAGGACCACCGTACTTGGCAACGGCAGTGAAGACACTGAGAAGACAGAAGGCGGCAACGGTTTCCTCGTTCATAACATAGAGCTCGTTGCTGATGGCGGCGACGGAAAGACCGGCGGCGGCGGACAGAATGGCAGTCTTGGACACGAGGGAGTTGCCGGGCAGAGAATCGATGATCGACTGAGCCTTCTTCTTGGGGTCTTCGGCAGGGACGTTGGAGGCCGAACGAGACGCAGTCAGGTTGGCAGCGACACTGCGCACGGGAAGGGTCGGCCGGAGCCGGGTAGCACCTAGCTGGGGTTAGCGACTGTGATGAGGTATTTCATGGCCTTGTAAAAAATCGTTTGCGGCATACCAATGGCGCTCTTAGCCAGACGCGAAGCCATTGTGACGATGAGAAGTCCTTGAAAGATGTGATGGATGAACGGAACTGACGAGAATGAGGTCGGAATGGGGCTTTGGACGGTGCGGAAGACGCTAGCCACATTGGGCATGGTGCGGCTGACGGAAAAACTGGTAGCCGAGGAATTATCAAAAAATTAATGTTACAAGGAAGAAGAGGATTGATTGCAGAAGCACGATTCGGACTCAAATAATACTCAGATTTTCGCGAACAAAATGCCGCTGCCTGCAGACGAAGCTACAGTCTCCAAGAAGCGAAAGAACGTCAAAGAAAGGGGAGTGCCCTCGTCCAAGCGCCGTGCAGTCGCTGAGACTCAAAGCGATGGAGAGATGGCCAAGATCCAAGAGCTGGAAGACCAGATTTCTGAGTCGCGAAAGTACTACAACAACATTGTGACGTTGATCTCGATGCTCAATGCGGATGGAAATGATGGAGAGCCTAATTTGGCAGTTGCAGTATCACTCTGTCGAGTCTTCAGCAGATTGATGGCCCTGGGAAATCTTACCGAGACCAGTCGCGCAGCAGAGAACGAGAAGATCATCGTTGCTTGGTTGAAGGAACGTTGTCGGGAATACCAGAAGGCATTGGTCTCAATCCTTCGTGAAGCAGATCCTTCCTCTCAGGTTTGTCATCCAGGCTTCCCATACACTCCACTGGCATTCTCTGATATCTTGGCAGGTTACGGCCTTGACTCTATGCATGCGCATTATCAACGAACGTGCGACCCACCTACCGGGCGATGATACTCAGGTCTGGCTTTCTGGTCTCTTCAAGAACGTATTCGAGGCTGTTGTCGAAGCAAAGAACGGGCAGGCGTTGAGGTCGGAGTTTTTGGATCAATTCGCGAAGGCATACGAGGATGTGAGATACTACACCTTCGTGCAGGTCTCGTACGTTTCTCATCCCTCCTCTCCGAGAAACCCGGTCGTATGCTAACTTTGGGTACCAGTGACTACGCACAGACAAAAAGAAGCTCCGAAGTCCTCGACATCCTGATCTCACTGCTATCGGAATGCGACAATGTCCCTGGTCCTGAACACAAGTTTGAGAACTTCTACACCAAAACCAGCAAACAAAACAAAAAGCTCCTCTCAGTGAACTCGCACAAGAAACGAGCACAGGATGCCTGGCTGGTTATACTTCAGAACAACCTCTCGCACGCCCAACGCAAGACCCTGCTGCGCAACATGGTCTACACGGTAGAGCCGTGGTTCAACCGCCCCGAACTGCTCATGGACTTCCTGACAGACTCATACAACGTCGGTGGCGCGACATCCCTCCTCGCCCTCTCAGGTCTCTTCTATCTGATCCAGGAGAAGAACCTGGACTATCCCCAATTCTACCACAAACTATATTCCCTCCTCGACGCCGATCTCCTGCACTCGAAACATCGCTCTCGGTTCTTCCGGCTGATGAACACCTTCCTCTCCTCCACCCACCTTCCCGCTGCGCTTATCGCCAGCTTTATCAAGCGTCTTTCTCGTCTCGCGCTTAATGCCCCCCCCACCGCTATCGTCGTAATCGTTCCCTTCATCTACAATCTACTCAAGAACCACCCGACGTGCACATTCATGCTCCACCGCGTCGTCCGCGACGAGCAAACAAAGGCCACGCTCGAAGCCGAGGGCATGGATGACCCATTCGATGTGAACGAGACAGACCCAACCCGCACGAAGGCCATTGAAAGCAGTCTATGGGAGATCGAGACGCTCCAGTCTCATTACCACCCCAATGTCGCTGCGATCGCCCGAATTATCTCTGAACAATTCACAAAACAGGCGTACAATCTTGAAGATTTCCTGGACTATACCTACCAAGGCATGCTGCAGGCAGAGCTCGGTACGGAAGACAGGCCATTCAAGAGGATCCCAGTCGTTGAATACCATATTCCCAAGCGAATATTCACCGACAGATTACTTGAGGAAGACGGAGGCCAGGACACAGCGCCTGGTAGCTTCATTAGAAGCTTATGGAGTTTTGCATGACGGGTCAAATTTGCGAAATCTGCATGGCTATGCAGGATATTTGCTTCCTCTAGCGTATATCGTTTGGTGTTATCAAATCCGTTTGATTGTCTATAGACTTCTATGCTAAAAAGCTTTTTCGAAAAGCAATCTGTACTATCTAATGATTGTCATTACTCCTTGCCTTGACTTGGCAGGAGGTCGTACGAAATCCCCGAGTTATACTTCAACTATATCAAATCATAAGCCAAAAGCGTGATCTCCTTCGAACAAGACCCTGCCAATCTCACCAACCATCCGTTGACAACCCTTCTGTCGCTGTCCACCCTGAAAAGTTGTCGTCTTGATTCATTAATCTCTCAACATAATGGTAGTACGAATTACCGGAGTGCGTCTCCAAAGGCATGAAGGCGCCGAGCGCTGCAGACTGTTGCGACTCTTGCAAGCGGCGGTAGTCATATGGTCCAATCGTCCCAAACGATGGATGGGGAGGGTATTCGAGGTCATTTCCGCACAACATTTCATTTGCCTCCGCAACAGGGTCTCCGGGATGATAGTCACAAAAGACGTCCAGGGCAAACACCCCACGCTTCAGATCGTCAAAAAGCGTGTTTGTGACTTTGACGGGTATCGCTTCTATTTTGGCACGCATCTTCTCCGTGATGCTTTGGGCTTTTTGACGCCTCCGTCTTTGACGCACACTCACTTCCTCCTCCATTCGTTCGAGCAGATATAGAATCTCCTTCTCAGAGGAAGCCACGGCGACCGCGTGTTCCATTCTGGACGTAAGTTGTTGAAGCTCTTGAGAGACAGCGCGAAAGAGCGCATCGACCTTATTCAACGCTTTCGCGACTTGAGAACAAAGACTTCGAGCGAGCGGTCTCTCGTATACCCGCGCCCAAAATGACATCCAATAGGAAAATCCAGTCCGGGACTTGCGCAGGCGTGTCAATTCGAGGGTTATGATGACATTGCGACATAAAGCGAGCGTATGCAAGGCCCCGTCGCGCGTCTCTTCCAATGTGACCAGACGTTCAGAGAGGGCCGATTGGGGCCTCTCGGGACCGACCTCCTGAGTTTCATCCTGTCTGTCCAAAGAGCCGTAGAATCGCTGTGACCCATCGATACTCTGTGATGCTGCAGCAAATGATACCGGCTGGCATTCTTGGCAACTCTGCTCATGTTGATCGCTATGCCCGAGGCCGACGATTAGATCACTTTGCAGATCAGTTTGCGACATTCCAGTGCCGGAAGCTGTGTCATTCCCCAAAAGGATTGGAGTCTAAAAGGAGATGGAATATAATCCGATGCTAAAGATGAAACGAGGGGCAAAACGAAGGACCGCTCAACGAGTGTGTCTCTAAACGAATGACTGTGACCAACTATGCCTGGGAAAAGATGGAAAGTACGATATTGGAGAAAAATGTCTCGACGAGCGTATATGGGCGAATGAGTGTAGTTGAGGAAGCAAAGTTCCATCACGAGTAACGAATATCCACCTGTGACATCCTGGCTGCCTGGGATGGAATATGGAACTCAAGTGTGGAAGGAACATCGAAGGGTTTCCGCTGATGCAGGTGGCACTCAAGCAATTGCAACTGGATGGAGGACAGACCGATGCATCCGGGCCTTCTTGCATTACAGTAAGCGATAAAGCTTGCATCTTTACTTGTCCAGTCAGGCGGGTCCCTCCCATCGGGTGGTATTGATCTCCTTACTATATGGGTTTGTCTTTTCCGACATTGATATTGTTTCCGCTTTCGGTAACCATCGAGCATGTCACCGTTACCATTGTCATAGTACCTAAGTGCCTCCACAGGGCATTGTAAGAATCGATCATAGTTTAAGAAACAAGACAAGGGATTTTGAGAGCAGGAATGAGCTCCGTCGAGAAGAGTATATCACTGGCAATTGACTTTGCCTTGGCACCTCAGCTTAGGTGGTAGAAGGAGAACAGGGGGTGGGGAGAAGTACAAAACTATATCATATCATCTTTTGCAGCTTGCAAGGTCGATCACGATCGGATCGGGTAGATCAAGCAATGACTGGTAGATAGATTCAAGCTTCGGGAATGGCATAGCTATTAGATACATGCAATTAGGTTGATTTCCCCTGAGCTCTGGCTTCTCAGCTTCCAATGCAGGGTCACCAACCCCCTTGCAGGGAAACAACCAACTCGAGAATGCCAATCAACAAGAGGATCGCATAACACCATAATTCTGATATTTATTCAAGGGGTTGTTTATTCATCATTAGAGTGAGTGCACATGAGCCGGAAGCCAGTAGTTGGGCTAGTTGGGTTCTTTTTCAAGTTGCATACTGAGGGAGCGGTCTATAGCGAGGCTGCTCGCTAACTAGCTTGAGCCTGTGAAAGACAATTAAGCTAGACATATCAGTCCACGGAGATCCTCCCTCGTTGCTAATGAACATGCTGCAGGCGAGATCCTCTTTGCGAGCTGAATGGGTCATGGCTTCTCAAGACATCCAGGTCCCGAAAGGTGGACGAGATTGAGATAGTCGTTTGGAACGCCTGGGGCAAACACCGATCATCTCAGCCACATACAGAGGCTACCTTAAGGTATCTTACAGTCAGTCAGACCCTTTGAGCCTTGCACAAGGCCTCAGCATGCTCATTGAACATTTTCACAAGTAAATGCACATTCAAATCTCATTCCGCAAGTTTAGTTGAGTTTGTGTTGACGAAGCACATTCCTCAGAAATGACCTATGTTATACACGGCATTTGTTGATTGGAATGCGTTCAGAATGTACGACGCGTGTGACAAATAGCTCTTGTTGTTTTTTCATAAATGAAGTGATTCAGCAGCTCACAGTGATCCCGTGGTCATCATTTCGAAGTTCGATCCTTCAGTCCTTCTTTCCACGGGATTCATAGTCCCCACCTCCTTGCTACTTCGTTCATCAGTGAGATATTATTGCCGGTATAAGGAAGGAGTCTTTGGACTCGAAGTCTGTGTAATCGACGAATCGAAAGGGCTCCAGTCAATCGTGCCTCCCGCTGGTCTTTCAGGTGTCGCCATTATACCATCTACAGTCCGCCAGGTAGCTGTTCTCGAATACCAGTCCCACCTGCGAAGCTCAGAATTTCAGATTCATCCGCATCTTTATGTGCATTGGACTCCATTCATCTATTTAGCTGCGCTCTTGCTCTTGTTCTTGCTTCGATGTTGGTGCCTCCCCCACCCGAACAGGATTAATCACTGGCGTCTAATTCTGATAGCGTTACAAATCACGATGTTTTGGTCGAGGACCTTTCTGGCGACATGCGCCTGCCTGGCTCAGCTGGGCACCGCTCAGATGCTGGCCTTCACAACATGGCCAACCCACATCTACCAGGGCAAACCAGCTACGGTGACTTGGTTGGGAGCTCCTGATGTTGTACGTGAACGCGAATGCCTTTGTTTTCCGTCAGATGATCACCCCTTACTCACCATAGCTGTCCCTAGCCTGCCACCATTTCTCTGCGCAAAGGTGATGCAAACAACCTCGACCACGTCCAAGTCTTGACTACCGATGCGAAAGGCGGATCCTTCACTTTTGTTCCCGACGATTCCTTGCCCGATGGTTCAGACTATGCCTTGCAAATCCAGCAAGGCGCCGAGGAGAACTATTCTGGACTGATGACACTTGGGAACCCTGGCAGCAAGCCACCAAGTCCTCCGAAGCCCCCAAGTCCTCAGAACCCCCCAAGTGCTCCGAATCCCCCAAGTGCTCCGAATCCCCCAAGTGCGCCGAATCCCCCAACTGCTCCGAACCCCTCAAGTTCTCCGAAGCCCCCAAAGCCCACAGAAGATGTTAAGCCGCAAAACATCTCCACAACCACCCCTCAAGATGACGCCTCACCCCATCACGGCACCGATACCTCACCTGGCGACGACTGGGAAACAGAAGTCGCCAAGGGTAACAATGCCCAGTTCACCGATGTTGAAGATATGTCGAAGGGATCTAACTCAAACTTCACTCACGGCAAAAACGCAATGGCGGCTAAGTTAGAAACCAGCGGAGCTTCTATTGAAAACGTGTACCTTGCCTGGGTCCTGGCCACAGCAGGTGTCTTGTTCTATGTCGTCGAATAGAGTGGGATTGGGCGACCAATTTCGGAGCCAAGCATCCAGCCATCATTTGCCAATGCTTGAACACATTGGCTTCGGCATGCTTCCGCTTTATTTCGCTGCACATAGTATCCATTGTATTCCAAAAGTCCTGTGATGTTGTGGTGTGCCCTCAAGAAATCGGGCCGTGATCGTTGTTGAACTCTGGTGTACCCTTTAGGGCAGCTCAAGCACCGACCAATTGTTGGATCGACCCTGCGAGCCTCATCCACAGTATACTCATTACTGCTTTGACTGAAGAAATGCAATTGACGTTGATATGGATAATTTGATTATAAGAACAAAGCACTTTCATGTTTCACAATCGATGTGGACTGTTGGACAGAAAGCTGTTAGTGTCCGCTCTTAGCGGCTGACTCCATGGACGTGCTTTTCCCAACTAGTTCCCACTGCTCATTCGTACCTGACCAGATTATTATAAACCCTCATCACTCATCAATTCTTGATGATAATGATCGCTACTGCTGTTTCTTGACAGTAGTCCCGTCATTTATATATATCTTTGGGACTTATATCTTAACCTGTATACCCTTCATTTACACTCATTGTACTGTATTCAATTTCGCTCTTTTGATTACTCTCTACTGTGTGCACTTTGTGAGAGTAAGTTAACCGCCTTCACTAATTTGAACTATTCCAGCCCAATCTCTATCTATTTGCACTGCAGCTTTGTTAGTTATGTGTCTCGGCGATGACAAAGCATAGAACTCATCATGTCAACAGTTCAGCTGGTGCTCTTTTGCATCCCATCCTTGATCTCCACAAGGGTATGTCTTTTCTTCGTCTTTTCGTCGTTATTCCCGTCGTCTCCATCCTCAATTCCCATGCATTCCGGAGCTTCGAGATCCCCGGCTTGCACCTCCTTCGCTTCGCACCTTCCTTGGGGATTGGGGACAGCCTCGGTGTTGCAGGCGATTGCCATCAACATCGCCCGTACTGCTGAAGGTCCGATCGCTACTGATTCGAGCTTGCCATTCCTTAATAACACTTAGCCTGCATTCCAATCCCCTCCGGCCCCTATAATGGCCAGGCTGGTGCGATCCAAGAAGAATGCTGCAAGGGCAGAAAGTGACAATGCTGACCCGGAGACGCTTGCGTCACCTCCGTTAGATTCTCCGAGACCCCCTCGTGTCAGCCTACCTCATGTGGAAACCCAGTTGAATATGCATCAATACAATGGTTTATTGGATGTCAGCTCATCTGAATGCCAAAAGGCAACTATAGCCGTAGAAACTTCTCCTGGTAGGTTATTCCATCTCGTGTCAACGTGGTGATACTTGAAACTAGTTGCTCGCTTCGAATTTCTAATGCTGATTTGTCTTTGCGCTTGTTGTTAGATTCCACATCCGCGTCCCCACGTACTGCTTCGAATCCTCCGAATGGCGATGCTCCTACCGCCGAATGGTCCTCAGCCGTTGGCCATGCGGCCACAGGCAAATCTGGCCGTGTCATCCATAATCTTCAAGAAGAAATCGCACGTTTGACCCGCGAATGCAGTGTGTATCGCTCACGAGCGGAAGAAACTCAGCGGATGAACGATGCTTTTAAGATGCAGGTACAGAACATGACCGAGCGTCTTCGGAATCTTGAGCAAGCCAACGAAACGAATCTACATTCGATCCGACGCAAGGACAAGAAAATTGAGGAGTTACGGGCCGAAATACAGAGCGAGAAGGAAAGACGACGTCGAGCAGAGGGAGAGACCGATAAGTTCCAGCAACTGATGAACGAGGCTCGTGATGAATTCAATCGAAAATGCGCGGAGCTACAGGAGATTGCCAATCACTCTCGGACACAGTACGATGTGCTTGCGAAAGCTGGACAACGTGAACGCGCAGATCAGCAGAGGAAACTCAAAACGATACGGGATGATTTCCTCACTTTGAAAGCAGAACACGAAAAAAGAGACGTACAGCTAGAACGCCTGGACGCTGTCATGGCGCAGAAAAATCGTGAAATCGAGATAGGTAGAGAGAGATTCGATCAGCTATTCGAGGACTACGAAGCATACAAAAAAGCTCACGACGAGGAGGTGCGGGCCTTGATCGAAAGGAACTATCAAGGCGCGGCCAACATTGATAGTGCTCTCGCCTCTCTAAAGGCGACCGAAGAGAAAATGAAGTGGGCTATCCAAGTCAAGAACGAGATTAAAGATGCCCGTTGAACGAGCGACCCATTTTACGTATAATCAATCCCGCATAAGTGCCACCAAGCAAGCAACAGGTTCCCCTTCGAGGAATGCAGCTTGTCGGCAAAAGGTCTTTGTCGATTCTGGACTCAGCGAACTAAGATCGATCCTCTAACTTGTTCCATGCTGTTCCATTCTCCTACCTATATCCCCGTCTACGATTCACGTCCATTGCAGGCTCATTCGACCGAATGTCGCTCGTCGATGTTACGACGGTATGTTCTAATTGTTCTCTATACTGCTCGCAGTGAGCCCTTGGCTCATGCATCTGACTTGGTGTCCCAGTTGCTTAATACTTCCCGGAGTTTGGGAGTGCTTGATACCCTAGGACATATGCGTTTTTCCTCTGCTTGACGATCTTCGATTAGAGTTCCGTTTTGTTCGCAAATAGACCATAATAAACACGGATACCAGATAAATGCATAGAATAGTATGGCAATTGTCCTTTGAAGAATGAGGTTCAGGGGAGACTTCTATTCTTTTTCTGGATCGAACCCAAGGAGGTACCTACCTCTAATTCACTGCATCCCCAGGAAATCAATCACAAATCCTACCACACAATAGCAAGCCTTTCACTTCCTCCTTATCCTTTAGGTGCCAATGAGAGAGTGAATAGGTTCGCCTTTGGGAGACTGTCCATGCCTTGACCCTTTTTCTGCGTCTATCCGCCTACTGATAAACAATAAATTCACTTAGTGGCTGCATCTACCCTCTTGATTTACTGATTGGTTTGTATTAAACAAATCAAGCACCTTACGGAATATCCATTGTCATTCACCTCTTTTTCTTTTCTGTTCGCTTGTGATTCTGGTGACTAAGGAGAGTTTGTTTCTCGTTTGGTTCTCATACAGTGTTGCGTTCGTCTTCCTTCTTCTTTGGGGAAATCAGGTGCACTACCTTATCTTCCTACGAGCTTCGCAATATCTCTCGATTGAGCATCACTCTTCATACCTCAATTGTTTCTTTATTGCCACCGGCTTAATCTTGCTTTCTTCGACCACGTTTCTTCCGTTTCTGAACCAACCTCAGCTAGTGCTGGCACTGCTGTTTCTGACGTATTGACACAATGGCGACGAAGCAAAGACTGACGCTCGCCTCCATGTGGGCATTCGAAGCTATCGGGGTGAGCTGATGAGTGCAATGACAGGATGCCAATGAATTCTCTGCTGACCAAAGTATGAACAGGTTAAGGAGATAGGGGCAGAGGTCAAGTGTGTATCGGCCATAGCACGCATGCTTGTCATTAACTGATGCAACAAAACCAGAAACACAATCCCTCAGATTGATTCGCTCGAATATTTCCAGACAGACGATGTTGGTTCCCATGTCCTTCCACACCATCGTACCTAACCGGGATTTCCAATAGGTACTTGTGACCAAAGGCAATGTTGAAAGCTTTATCTCAAAGGTTGCATCTGCATTTGCCGGCTTCATCGAAGAGCAGAAATACAAAGATCTCCTAGACGTAGGCCATTTCTTATTTTCTTTGCTAATCAGACTAGGGAAAGATCAAGTAGGTGTTTATACTGATTGTCGTTTTATTCAGATGCCGCGAGTGCGTCAACTGGATGTCCCAGCAGTGCTGTCTGACAAGGGGCTCCCGGCCATGGACTCACCTGAGAAGCATCAAGGGCCGAGTCTGTTAGCCCTGGACGATGATTCCGACGGAGATATCGTTCCTTACTCGAGAAATCATGCCATGAAGTTCTGGAAATCTCCTAACGGAGGTTTGGGTTGCTTTTCCAACAACTTCCATGATGTCCTAGCAGGTGTTGCCACTGCCACGGGCACTGAAATCGCAATAGTGGATGATTTACAAGGCATACGGGTTTCCGGGACTACGGAGGATGTGGACGATGCTCTGACGAAGCTGACTCAAATTGAGAAGCCCTTGGTCAGTAGGCATGCTGCTCAAAACTGGTTCTTATGTTGACAACTGACGAGGGTTTACTAGTCCTTCTCTCTCGTTCCCAACGTCACGAACATCATGATTGTCCCACCCAAGGACGACAGCCGCTTCCGCATCCAGAACTACAGCAGTGTGAATCCTGATGCTCCCCGTCGTGTTCTTGAGAATCCAAAAATGTGTTCAACCATTGACTTTGGTCGGATGTGCGTCACCGTGGGTCTGTCCTTCAACAATGATACTCAAGTGTGGACTATACCCGATAATCGACTCAATCCGCCACCCATCAGCGAGGAAGTTGGGCCATCTCGTATCTGGAATGATTTTACCTTCCAGGAGATTGGGAAGGCGGACGAGTTTGTTGACATTGAATCAATAATCGACAATGATCCCTCAAACCCTCAGACCTTGATCTCTGGCATTGCACCTCCTCATCCTTTCCTCACTGCAGACAAGGCCAAGCAAGTCAACCAGTGGGTTGTGGAAAGGGCTGAGATGCAGCCAACCGAGCATGGACCCGAGCCTGAGCCCGAGTTTGAGCTTGAGCCTGATTTCGAGCCCCAGCCCGAATGTGAGCGCCGCGACGTTCCCCAGCCTATACGCAAGTGCGAGACAGCAATTGCCCTTCAAAGTAAAAGACCACCTGGAATGAAGACACGAAAGGCCGTAACAACGGCCAAAGTTGCAGCGCCATCCGAGCAACCTCAAGCAAATGAAGCCAAGCCTGTGGCCATCGATCTCACCGAGACTACGGCCACCCCCCGTAAGCGTTGGACTATGCTGTACACTTCCGGCGCGGATGATGCAACTGCAGATGACAGTGACGCACTTAACTCTGAAAGTACGAATTTAAACGATATGCTCGAGTTTTCTGGCGATTTGCTGGTCTTCGCGAAGCCCCAGACCCCAGAAGACAAAGTACGCCTTCCTGACAACTTCGACGCTGGCAAGTATGGTCTCAATCAGTCTCTACGCCAGACCCCTAAAGGGAAAAGGCATAGTCGGAGCTTCAAGAGGATTATGCCTTTCAAGTCAAAGAAGAATCCAAGCAACCCTAACGAGCTCATTGACGTCTTTGAGCCCGCAAATAATGCTGTCGTTGGCACTCTCTCTCGAATCCCTTTCAATCAGCCTCCATTAATTCCTGACAGCCCGGTCAGTACGTATACCTCGAACACTCGAAATATGTGTTTGCAGGAGATGTCTGATGCGAATTCTAACAACATCAAGCTCGGACTTCCAAGCTCCAGGATGGACATTCATAGCATTCCTTCTGGGTCCGGCAGCACCGAATCTATTTTCGGCCGTGCAGCACCAGGTGATGAAAATCTGCAGGAACAGGGAACTAGACTATCATTTCTGAAAAAGTTCCTGCAAGAGCAGACACACAAGGTACCCTATCCCGGCGGTCATGGCCAAAGACATACCTCCAGGTATGAGTTCAACAAGCTGCTGGTGAAGGAAAGCCTGGCAAAGCTTGAAACTGTCCATCGAGACCAAGATAGACAAGGATCTGATGAAACAAGCACTAGAGAGTTCTATCGTACCATGGGTCACAAGACGGCAAAGCCGACTAATAAAGCCAAGAGCAAATCTGAGATTAAAGCGAAAAGGCAAGCCACACTTGAGGATGCTTGGGGATTCTTCAAAAAGTCAGTGAAGAAAACTTCAGCAGATGCGCAGACTTTGACACCAATGCCGAGAGGTACCCAGAAGAGCGAAAGAGCGACCCTCAATATGGCTGGGAGCAGAGAGAACGAGCTGGCTACAGAGTCAGCAGAAAATAGCATGACTCGATATGTTGAGACTTTATTTGAAGCCTCGAGGCAAACGTTGGAAGCTGCTGAATACTTTCAAGGATCTCTGAACTTGGAAGTTCAGCTCGGACTGATACTGATACCGCTTCTGCCAAAGACTTGTAGTGAAGGCTCGACCGTCTCTTTGACCGAATGGACGAAGATCTTCCAGTCACAAACTGGCATTCCCTCTCCGACAACCAAATTCATTAGCCGACTTACGACCTCTGGCATTGATATTGATTATCTGGTTGATCTGAAGACATCTGCACCCGAAGGGAAAAGGCGCATTTTTGAGCAGGACTACAGCGAATACAGCGTGTTCTACGAATTCCATTGTCGCACTCGAACCGGTCAGATGCTCGTCATATCTGTGGATGAGCAAGGAAAATTTAACATCAAAAAGCCCACCATTGCTCTTGGTGCTGTCAATTTGCACTTTCCACGCCAGGTCTGGGACGCAAGCGTCGTCCTTAGTGGTATCCCAAACGATGGAGCTGTTGACCGAGAGTTCGAAGAGGCGGCGAAGTACCTCATCGAGCACCTGTGGGTTCCACCAGATACCTCACTTGTTCAGATCTTCACACGGCTCCCTCCAGGCGGCAAGATCACGATTGAGAAAGTATACATGAAACGTTGGACTCGTCATCGCTGTGTCCGTCCTCCGAAGAGTATCATTACCGCCAAGCGGGCCAGGCATATCAGGAGAAATAGTGCTACGACAGCGGAGACTGACTTGAATAGCGATTCCACTGACAAGAGCCAGTCATCTGCGGAAAACGAAGCAGAGGCTATGGAGAATCAAGATATCTTTCTTCAACTCACGGAAGTGCAAGATCTATGTATTGGATCCAGTTCGTCCGACGTTCAGGCAGTGACAGCCTGCTGTGCTTCGCTGCCTGAAATGACAGAGAACGGCCGCCAATGGTATGAAGCATCTCTTGTAAGCCCGGCTATCGAAGCCATTCTGAGAACGAATGCGAACCTTGAAATTGGAGAACGAACTGACGAATGGCGGTGCTCTGACCTGCTGGGAAGAGATGCAACCCTTCTTCATGGGAATGCGGGTGAATCCTATGGTCGAGATACGACGCTCAGCCCTGTCGCCAAGGCCATTGGCGTTGCTGGCCTCGGGGATCTTCTGCGGTTGACAACAACGGTTGTCGAGAAAATGGACGGTGTCGGATTCTGGAACCGCGGTTTGAACATTAATTCAGTACAGGCGCCGTCGATCGCCGGCTCGGCTGGCACTCTAGATCAGACGGTTCGACTTGAGCCAACAAGTTTGGAATTCGAGGATTTCGAAAGCATTAAGGAATTTGGAAGCGTCATGGTCACCACAATGACTAAGAAGTCATCCGATGGGTCTTCTGTGAAAGACAAGGAGCAACTCGAGATGGACTATTGGTAATTGCTGGTGCTGGTACCTCCCTGATGCCCATCATCGTTATTCTGGGTCATTTTACAAGATAGCAATAGTTGAAAAAATGGGGCCGCTGGGAATGAAGAAGTCTATTGACAAGAGACCTAGAGAAGGCACAACTGACCGTAACCAGAAGACGAACAACGATATGAGAGATGAAGGACATGGAAACGAACCGCAGATAGGCGCTTAGCGATATTCTTTCTTCTACAACAGAACATAATACAATTCCCTTTAGAACAAGTTCAGCGTCCTCCTTCTTATCGAGGTCTATATCCCTTTTGACCGAGCCGATGTAACTCATAGAATGCTTGATTGTGGAGAATCCAACGGTCTATATTTTTGCGAGATGAATCTACCAACGAATACCACACATATCATATAAAACAGCAGTGTTGTGCTGACGACAGCCATCAGAACAAACATCACAATCCCTCAGTCCTCTTCATCAGGAGCATCATCGACGTTTCGAAACCAGGCGCCCCGAGCATCAACTGCAGCTTTCCGTACATCCCGTTTTGGATCATCTAAAATCATACGCAGAGAACGCACTACTTGATTCTTCACTGGCAGAAGCGGGGAGAGTTTACCGGCTTTCGCAACAGCTGGGGCGTCTGCCTTCGGGGCCTGGGCCAATAAGTTCAGACATCTGAGTGCTTCAACGCGTAGTCGCGGTCCGTTCAAAGGGCCGGAAACAGCAGCCTGCTGGTCCAACCCAGTAGGCGCAGGATTGTATGCAGCCGTCTTCAGAAGCCGAGTGACCAAGCTCTGAACATGGCCGCATTCCTCGATAACGCCGACGCCGTTTTCGCGGATGATTACGGCGAGAGTCTCGAGCGTTGCAGCTCGGACGGCCTGTGAGTCTGCGGTTTGCAGATCCAAGCTCTGCAGGAGAAGAGGAAGCAGTGTCGGGAGCTCCGGCATTACCATTGAGGGTGAAATAGTGGAGAGGATTCCTGATAAGGCAGTGAGATGTGCTGGCTTTATATGTGCGAGTGTAGACGAGTCATCGCCTGCCACGTTGACCTCGCGAATGCGGTTTGAAATAAGGGGGGTCAATGTGGTGAAGACACGCTGTTTCGCTAGAAGTCTGATGTTTGCACCGTTGTCAGCTGAAAGGACTTCATCATCCTTAAGGAGGATGGCGAAGCCGCGAGCAGCAGTGGTACTTGTCATCTCATCGGGTGACGAAAGTAGTGACAAAAGAGAGGTCAGTATTTCTGTGGTCGTTGGCGCAAGGCGTAGGATGAGAGCTTTCGAGAGCCAAAATATCGTCTTGATTGTTCCCGGAGTTAGCTTTTTCTCATCGGCACTAGTAGAGAACAGGTTGCTCAGTATTTCCATAGCGATGCTCAGTTCGGATTTCGGAAGGAATTTGTTGACAAGCAAAGCGGAATGACGAAGAAAAGCGAGATGGGTTGGTGGCTCGCTCTCTGTCAGAGATCGAGTCACAAGGTCCGAAAGAAGGGGTGACAAGTCACGGCCGGTATACGGGAAGTGTGCACAGTCTGCTGGAAGCCCTGCAAGAAGATATGTTGAGATAATCATCGTGCGCTGTTGGTCCTCATTTGCTGCTTGCGAAAACGGCACCGGTGTAAAGGTACTCGAGTTAGCAAACAGAGTGTATACGTTCTGCGCAACTTCATCTTGTTTTTGCTTCGACAGACACCTGACAATGACATTGCAAAGTCTTCCAAGAATATCAATGACAACTGCGTCATTCAAGATCCGATTCGTAGATCGTCCTGTGGCGGAGTCTGCAACGCCACGGCAGAGGCCTATTACGATCTTGTCATAGTAGAGTTCCAGGTTTGGATCTTTATCCAAACTTCTCTGTTTCATCACATACAGAATGGTCATGAGAATTGCGCGGGGATATGCTATGGACCCAGCGCGTTCCTTTTGAAGCAATATGGTCAGTTTGCTGAGCAGACGTCGGACTAATGTCTCGAAAATATCCTTTTCAACACTGATCTGCGCGAGGTTCTCCAGCGTCGTCATATAGTCAGTGTTTGGCCCTTCGTCAGAGTCGGGCAGAGTTGCCACAAAAGCAGGGAATGTTATATCCATGATCAATCGTGGCTTGTGCTTTGATATTTCAGCCAAAGCTTCGATGGCTTTCTTCTTCAAGTCCACTCGCCCCGCAGATTCCTCTTTCAGCAGAATTTCATCCAAGTATTGCACAAACAAGCCGATCTCGTTGTCTTGGAAGTAATCTCTCAGGATGGAAAGACGCAGGAACCCTTCAAGAGCGGTTACTCGGAAGGAGACTTCTTCCTTCGCTGCCCCCATCAATGCTTGACCAAAGACATCTGAGAACTGATCTTTGAATTCGACCAGAGCGTTTTCGGCGGCGGGTTCGGGCTCATGCGAGTTCCATTTCCCAAAAACTTTGATGGCAGAATCAAAGAGAACCCCAAGCGTTTCCAGTAGCGCTCTCTGCTTGGCAAGCCCATCGGCCTCCTGATAAACCGTCAACAGCGGCGCGACAACAGTCTGCACAACCACGGTGAACGAGGTTATAGAAGCAGATGACGTTGAGTTCAGGATCTGTTGCGCAGGCTTGGCCTGCTTTTGCTGGGGTTCTCGCAGTTGGTCATTGCATTCTTTCGTGATTGGCCGCAGAAACTGTGCAAGCGGTGACTGTTCGGATACAGCTGCAATGCCCTCGGATAACCGCTTAGCAATGCTGTTCAGAGCCTGAAGGGAAAGCTCTGAGAGAAATTCCTCTTGTGCATTGAGGATCTCAAATTTCAATACGTCCCATATCTGGATAGAATATTTAGACACAGTATCTGGGTCGTACGATCTGATGCAGGCAATTAACGCGTTAAGAGCATCTTTCTAGAGGCTTCTTAGTCTGATCCTCGATATAAAGCGCTTATAAGGTTGTGAAAAAGCGTACCTTGACATTTGGTGAAGTGGAATCCAGTTTATCAAGAAGGGCGGGAATAGCGTAGGGAGCGAAAAGACTAGTTGCGGAGATACAGTCCTGTAGACGATCCTTCAGGTCTTGCGCGGTAATCCCGTATGGATCGTTTGGAGGAGGTCTGAAGGTAATCGGGAAGTAATTATAAACGGATTCAAAGAGAGTCTTCGGACATTAGCTGTCGAACTAGGAATTGGCAGAGATGAATGGCATACCTCAGCATGGTTTGAGATATCCCATTCAATCATGACCACTTTCAAGATAGAGAAGACGAGCATGAGATTCCGGGGATCTTTCTCTCCGGTCATGATATCAACGATTCCGACCAGAGATGTATCTCCCATCTTGTGAAGAGCTGTATAACTCAGTATGGACAATATCATTGAAGTTCAAGTGCTGCAATGCGTACCGGCCCGATGATTCGACATCAACTCATTCAATAGTTGGTATACCTGAAACCTTTGCGATTGTGACCGAGACTGTAAGTCTTGTAGACGCTCAAAGATACTGGAGAATAGTCAGTTGCTTCTTCACATGGACCACTGCATTGAGAATGATTAAAAGGTCGGGCGATGTATGTTCTATATGTCAAGTCTCCGCGGAGCACTTACGCCTGTGCTACTTCCTCGGCTAACGCATGGTTGAAGCGATCCAACTTCTGTAGTGTATCCAGTCCAGCGACAGCCCCTCCATCTTCAATGCGGTCACAGAAGAACGTTGTGAGCACCTGAATCTGTTGTCTTGATAGATACTTCGGAGGAAGTGCTCTGATCACGGCAGTGAGGTACGAGACAGCTTTGCCTCGCAAAATAGGATCTTCATCATTGATATATTCACTGAGTGACTGTACAACTTCAATAAGTGTCGTCCGTTTGTTCTCCACATCTAAGAGCAATCCATTAGTATTCAAGTATATTGATCTGGGGCCGCGGGGAAACAATACCTTGAGCAACCCGCTCAGCAATCTGCTTAGCCTCCGCTTTATCGTGGTCTACAACCAACATAAACGTCTGCAGAGCCGACATTGTGTCAATCGATTGGCATCCGAAACCAGAATGAGGGGCAGACAAATTCCCCTCCTCCGCAATCGGGACATGACGCTTTTTGTGGTTGACACCGAACAACTGCCCTTATCGATATACGTCACGTGCATTGAACTCCACATCACGTGCTGGCCCCTTGCACAAAAGGGAGGAGTGGCAGTGACCATTGGTTGCGTCATGGGCCACACTTGGACTTGCAGGCATGCTGTGTCTTATCTATCGTGCTACATCTAAACCGAGACAGCATTTATCGTCAAGATGCGGTGGACCCTCTTAGTGTTATCTGTCATTGCATTTTGCTTCATCGGCTCAGTAATTGCAAATCTGAGTCTACCGAGGTTCAGTCTGCGCAAGCGTCTCCCACCTCTACTTGTAAACGCCCTTCACGCACGGCACGGACAAGGCCAGCAGGACGATACTAAACTAAGAAATTGGCTTTCCAACCAGCAGCCGGTAATGGACAAGGTGTTCTCTTCTTCGTCGACAGGAGACGACAGTGAGAAGCCTGTTGTCGCCGATGTTCTTCCCAAGAACCGTGCCATCAATATATTTGCTTCTCTCACCCGGCAGTTTGAGCCTATTGAATCACGTCTGAACGATTCGTCCAAAAATGTTACTGTCCTAGCTCCTCGGAATAGTGCTATTCAGAGCTTGCCTCGCAAGCCCTGGGAGAATCCAGAAGACTACGAGAAGTTTGGTGGGGTGAGCGCATATGAAGGACAGGAAGGTGAAGATAGAGCGAAGCAGAATCTACGACGTTTCGTGGAGGCTCATATCATTCCAACAAGTCCGTGGAGGGAGGGTGAAGAGGTAGAGACGCTTGGAGGAGAGAAACTGAAGTGGACTAAGAATGGCGATAAGATATATGTGTGTATTTCTTTACTCATCACCTATAGTGCATCTCTACTGACGCTGCTTAGATCCAACCGAGTAATGTTGAGGTGGACAATATCGCTGAGACAGTGACAAACGGTGAGCTTTGGATTTTGAACGGTGTCATCAACTACCGTTGAAATCCTGTTTGCGATGTACTGCACCATGAGCAATTACCACACGAAACCCCTCGTTGTATATCTGGAGGGATGGATGAATTACGGATTGAATGACTCTCATATACCATAATCTACATTCAGGTGTTTATGCGCAAAAGACTTTCCATGTCCAACCGTCCCCTGAAGTGCTCATTTTCTCATTGTCTGTTATGAATAATTGCCAGGAAATCAGATAGCCAACACAACGTCATTAGGTTGTCTGGAGAATTAAACGACACTTTCTGTTTGACTCTTCTCTATATGGATATAAAACAGTATAATGGATAGCTGTTTTTGCACACTCAACACCAATCAGCGTATCTCCTTTGAAGCATAGTTATGTAGGACTCTCTCTTCGATACCGTCCAGAATACTAAAGAACTCCGTGACTTCCAAGTTCTCCGCTTCACTCTGGTACAGTTTGTCTGGATCCTGGCCAGGTTGGAACGGATTGACTGCTGCGCCAGGGTTCATAGTTGCCATTTGTTGAGCCATGTGATTGGCAGCTGCAGCATCAGGAGAGTCAGCATGTGTCCATTTGAGGGAAAGTAACAAGAAGTATGGTAAAGTTGTGAAGGCAAGATGGGGACGTCACGCACCGTTATCGCTGCCGAGGATGAAGCCAAAGACTGACTGAAGGCCGAACAGATTCAAGAAATACCACGAAAGACTAGACACCCATCTGACATCCAAGTCACGGGTCATGACACCAGATTGGAGCATTGATTTGAATCGGATCGTGAGAGGGAAGGGCAGTTTCACTGTGCCGACTCTGTTAGCGCACAGGCGAGCTCAACTCCGTTGCCAAAAGGTAACATACGAATAACAAATCCAGAAAAGAACGCATTGATCCAGCTCATGATCAAGGTCTGTGGGATCATCATCATCATATTCCCTTTCATCATCCCCATCATGGCCTCCATGCCCGCAGGATCAGTCATCGGATTCGCAGGTGGCTGACCGCGGCTGGAAGGGTCTTTCAGGAAGGCACCGCTTTTGTATGCGGAGATCAGATAGTTCTTTCGCATCTCGAATCCTTCACGCGATAGCACTGCGGGAGCATTGTTACGCAGGTTGACTCCTCGCAGAAGCGAAAGACGCTCTTTAGATTCGGCAAGTGTCGCCGGAGGTTTCGGGGGGGTGTTCATCAGAACCGTCGCATAATGGCGAAGAATACCTGTCAATATCTTAAGAGAGGATCAGTACCAGCCAGTGCGACAAGACTACGTAGTCGACAGGACCTACCATGACAATGGTGATGGGGAACAGGATCCAGTAGCTTTGACAATGTACGTCAGTCCTTCGTCCACGACATATCAATGAGGATGCCACTCACAACAGAGCCGGATCCCGTAGGATCGTCTGCTCGACCCCTTGTAAAGCCATTGTGACCCAGAGACGTGTTGAGCAGACGTTTGGCCACTGAGTTCAAAGAGAATGGAGGATTTAAAGAAAGTCGTCAGGGATGATGCGGCAGTCCAGTCCCCGCGAGGTCAGACAGCGGGTGTACTAGCGCTGGCAGGCATGCCGCTTTAGCTCAGCTCTCCGCGAAAGGGCCAGCTCGCCGCAACTCCTCGCTGCCAGATAAACATCACTGCTTGATTACTCACGCGCGAAACTACAAAGCATCTGAACTGTCCTGTGGCTTCTGGCGGTGCTTTATCATATTTCAAATTGATTTTAAACGAAATCTATAGCTCACAATGGCAACCTCCTCGGCGCCGAAGGTGCCTGTTTACTCTGTTAACGGTTAGTCCTATATACTCCAAACAGCTACATCGAGCTTTATTTTGGTTCCTCCTACAGGACATGGTATGCGCAACTCTTGATAACCGTCACTAACGATCATATTTAGATTTGAAATCGACCACAGATGATGCCCTTGTCCCGTACTTGTGTACCCTTCCTCAACCGTATACCTTCAAACAAGACCACTCTAAATCCAATGTCCGATTCCTCCTTGGCTACAGCGCAGTCGCCATCGCTGCGTTCACTTTCTATGCTGATCGCAAACTTGGATGGGAAGCAACTACCTCGCCGTGGGTTATAGCAGCAGTGTGTTCATACTTTATCCTGAACACCGGCCTCACATACTGGATATGGGCTGTGGAAGCTGGCGAGGTTTTTCGAGGCAAGCGAAAGTCGGGTGAAACGGTACAGTCTGCAGCGCCTTTTTCTGTAGTCACAAACGAAGCTCACTGTTTCTCCAACCAGATCTCAATTCGGTCCTCTGCGAAGAAACACTCCCCTCTCTACAAGCTCCGGGTACAGTATACGTCGCCCTCCAACAAGATTCTCCAAGAAAAGGAGATTGAAGCCCCATTTATGAACTGGTTTTCCGCAGACGGGTCTTTCCACCCCGAACCCCTCCGACGCTGGCTTGCCGCCGAGATTGAGGTGCTACGACTTGCGGCTAAGGAAACAGAGAGGAAAACCGGCGGGCTTGGAAGTGTTGTAGGAGTGCAGGATACCAATAACAAGAAGTAGATGACAAGGCTTTCTTGCTTGAGGATGTGACTCAGATCCAATGAATTTGAACTGTTTCTAGCTGGGATCGTCGACGAATGTCAAATGCCATCCAGCTCGAATTGGATAATTGCCTTGCGCACGAAAAATTCTATGACGTCTATTTGGACACTATCCCAGTTCATACTCTTGATTACTTTTCTATGCAAATCCTAGGACAAGCAGGCAATTTGTGAGAGCAAGTCACCTCAATATGTTTCAAAGACTTGACTTGAGGACCTTTTCATAGAACAGGCTCACATCACAGGTCATATACACGAGAAAACAAGTGTTGAGTCTCTTTGAGGAACAGAATTGAAACAGAACACAAGAAAGGAAATCTATGATTGTCATATGGCTTTGTAAGCTGTCGTCTCCCGTTGCATGTTGCATTTTGTTGAATTTAGTTACGAAGCGGCCTCCAGAGTTCCAGGACGCTCGGTGGCTTCAGCAGGTTTCACGTCATCCAATCTCCGGTTCTGAATCAATCTCTGCAATGCATTGTCAATCTAATTATCCATCAATACGCTTGGCCGGATGTCACTCACCAAGAGGTTCCGGAGCAGAACCACGATAGTCACCTTACCGATCGACGGAACGAAGATGGATGCCTTCTCTTTTACTTCCGGGCCGAAGTTCTGTGCGACACATTAACTTCCCTGATTCCCGGTTGGCATTTAGAAAATATCGAAAGCTTACCTTCTCGCTAGAAAAGTTGACACAGACGGCGCCTTCTCTGAGGAGGCTTGTGTCGAACTTGTACGATCCACTGGGAACACCTGTGATGACAACATCGCACAGAGGGGCTACATCCTTGATTGTCTTTCCTTCCAAGTCCACGACGTCGTGCCTACTCTTTTTGAGACCCTGACGAGTGAACTTCTGGACACCGGTGATGTCCACGCTGTAGACACAAGCTCCGTCATTCGCCAACAGAGCTGCAAGTGGCCGGCCAACAACCTCTGAGCGATTCACCACGCAGATAGTGTGCCCAAATAGCCGGTTTCCGTACGGTAGGATCGTGTTGTAAATGTTGAGGTACTCGAGGATCTTGATGATGGCCAAAGGGGTGCAAGGAAGAAGGCACTTCTGCCTCTTGGTTTCAGGGTCAAGGAAACGGATATTCTGGTACATGTTGAAGATGTAACGATGACTGAGACCTTCTACATCTTTGGTTACGTCGACGATCTGCTGCAGATACTGGTCTTGGCGATTATTGAAGATGGGGTAGTATACGATGATGCCGTCAACGTCCGAGTCGGCATTGGCAGCCAGAATAGCGTCTTCAATATCGTCGCGGTGCACTTGGCGCAAAGAGTAACGGAATCCACTGTATCAAGGAAATTCTACGTTAGCTACGATAAGGTGACTCAAAACGATGCATATGCCACGCTCCGAGATCGCAATGGATGGCGTAGGGCACAAAGAGACAAAACGGCGCAATTGGCACATAGAAATGCAGGAATCGGTGGACGCTCACTTTTCTTGACATGTCTTCTCAGTCCACTGGGCATACATCAATGCCGCAGGATCATCGTTGGCCAGGAATCCGACAAGATGAGGCGGCTTCTCCAAGGTCTTGACACCTTCCTGGACCTCCGCAACGAGGCCATTTGCAACGTTCTTTGAGAGCACAACCTTGCAAGGCGGGTGCACTGAGTCCGTGTGAGTAGCCATCTGCGCGATTACTGTGATATAGTCTGGAGACAGGCGAGAACTAGTCGCTATTTTGCGGAGATCAAACTACGGAGGAGGGGCATTGACAAATTTTGGGGACGGAAAAGATTGCTCGCTTATCGATAAAGCAGACGCCGCATTCGGCCCACGGCAAAGAGGGAACACCAGCCCAAATTGAAGGATATACCTGTGGGCCAAAAGAAAAGCATGTATTCCATGTATCGCTATTGAGACTTGAAGTTCTAAGTGAGATACAGTTATCAATATCATTCGTCCAAGTGGCTTACCTCGCCTTTATGAATGAGCAACATCATATACCCCCCACATCCATACGTAGAGTTCCCGTTCAGTTAGCCTGGGGTATAGTTGGACAATAGTGGTAAGGACCCGAGATCCTGATGAACCCATTATCGTCAATAGGTACGGAGTACCTAAGGTAGTTACGTGCTCTTACGGCGGCTTGGCGTTTGTCGATCTGCATGTGGCTCAAATGCGAAAAAGCTCAAAGAGAGTTTGTCCGATTTGCTCAGACATAGAATTTAGGTAAAGGTAGTGAAACAAAGGAAATCATATTTCTGGCTGCATAATGGTAACGGAGAAGCTGCGCTATGAAAGATTAATTGGACGGTACCTTCTTATTTTTGAAGGATAGGCTGACAATCCAATCATCCCCTCATGTCCCACTCCCTTGTTGCCCAAAAAGATCTAAACGTACAGGATATTAATCGTATCTTTTGATTTTTGTCTCCGCACCATTCATCCTAGAGTTTCATCGCTACAGAAAAGGCGAGAGCGCAATGACCGAGCCGAGATTACACTTGCTCTGGGGCGAACCCGTTTCGGAAGCTTTGAAAACAAGAGAAAAACAGTGGAATCAAATTGTACAAGCTATCTTGTCTATACACATAGCGTCAGGAAACAACAGTACACGGTGGATCAATCACCCAATTGTCTTTTGCTCACCTATGCGTTGAAAGACTTGTTGAAGTTCACAATGACTTCACGGAGCTGAGCCTCGAGTTCCTTGCTGACCTGGCCCTCCTTGTCGATGGTCTCAAGGAGCTCGGGCTGGTTGCTCTTGACGCTGGCAAGGAAGTCAGACTCCCAAGTGAGGATTCTGTTGACGGGGATACCGTCGAGGTAACCGTTGACACCGGCGAAGATAAGAGGAACCATATCAGAGACAGCCATAGGAGAGTACTGCTTCTGCTTGAGGAGCTCGGTCAGACGCTCACCACGAGCGAGGGTCTGCTTGGTGGAGGCATCGAGATCGGAACCGAATTGAGCGAAAGCAGCAACTTCACGGTACTGAGCCAAGAACAGCTTCAGGGAACCAGCGACCTGCTTCATGGCCTTGACCTGGGCAGCGGAACCGACACGGGACACGGAAAGACCGACGTTAATGGCGGGACGGATACCCTTGTAGAAGAGTTCGGCCTCCAGGAAAATCTGGCCGTCGGTGATGGAAATAACGTTGGTGGGAATGTAGGCAGACACATCACCACCCTGGGTCTCGATAACGGGCAGAGCAGTAAGGGAGCCACCACCGTGCTTATCGTTCATCTTGGCAGCACGCTCGAGCAGACGGGAGTGCAGGTAGAAAACGTCACCGGGGTAGGCCTCACGGCCAGGGGGACGACGGAGCAGCAGAGACATCTGACGGTAAGCGACGGCCTGCTTGGAAAGATCGTCGTAGACGATAACAGCGTGGCGGCCGTTGTCACGGAACCACTCACCCATGGCACAGCCAGTGAAGGGAGCGAGGTACTGCAGAGGAGCGGCCTCGGAAGCAGTGGCAGCAACGACAATGGAGTACTTCATGGCGTCATTCTCCTCAAGGGTCTTGACGAGCTGAGCGACAGTGGAACGCTTCTGACCGACGGCAACGTAGATACAGTACAGCTTCTTGCTCTCGTCGGAAGCGTTGTTCCATCTCTTCTGGTTCAGCATGGCATCGAGAGCAACAGCGGTCTTACCAGTCTGACGGTCACCAATGATCAACTCACGCTGACCACGGCCGATGGGGACCATGGAGTCGACACACTTCAGACCAGTCTGGACGGGCTGGTTGACGGAGCGACGGGGCAAGATACCAGGGGCCTTGAGCTGAGCACGGCTCTTGGCCTTGGTGTTGATGGGACCCTTGCCATCAATGGGGTTACCAAGGGCGTCAACGACACGGCCGAGCAGTTCGGGACCGACAGGAACGTCGACCTATGCACGTTGTAAGCATATCGTAATGGTAAAATGCCACAATATCAGGAAACTTAACGTACAATCTCTCCAGTACGCTTGACGGTCTCACCCTCCTTGACGAGACGGTCGGAACCGAAAAGCACAACACCGACCTGGCCGGCTTCCAAGTTCATGCACATACCCTTGACACCAGAGGCGAACCTGATCATTTGTCAGTTATCTGAGGTACAGACATTCCATGAAAGTTGATACGTACTCAACCAGCTCCTCAGCCTGGACATTGGTCATACCATGGACACGGGCGATACCGTCACTGTAAGGCAAAAGCAGATCAGCCAATTGTCATAACTGAAAAGACACCAGAATATTTGTCGCATTCGATGATTTCGATGAAAATGCGGCGGGTGCGAATTTTTCAGCCAGCATTAATCTAGCACATACCCGACGGAAAGGACACGTCCAGTCTCAGCAAGGCCAGCCTCTTCCTGAACACCACGAATTCTCTGCTCAAGGATGGAGGAAACCTCTGTGGGCGAAGCCTTGGCCTCAGCAGCGTAGGAACGGACCTGCTTGGAGGCACCGGCGAGGGGGCCGGGAACAGCCGCGCGAACCTGTCGAGACGCAAAATTTGTCAACACCAGCACAATCCAACCACAACGCGTGAAATCAATTCAAAAAGTATGTCGACGTATGGTGAGGCGATTCGAGCACCGATTGAGATATTTTCTCGAGATGGAAACGACCATATTGATGCGATGAGGTTGACCTGAGTAGGGATGAGACTCACCGAGGCGATTCTGCCAGTGGCAGTGGCAGCCGCAACGGTGCGGCTAGACTGCCGCAAAGCGTTCCTGAACATTGTGAATGGGGTTCAGAGGTGTGGGAGAGTGGTTTCTCTGAAGGAGAGATATAATTGGGGAGAAGGTGGCAGAGGAGAAAGGATTGTGGATGGATAGAAGGAGAGCTTTGTCGTCGGGTTGGGAGGATTCTCAGGACTGCCACTAAGCCTAGTTTGCCGAGCCTCACCAACGGGCTCCGAAGCCGCCCTAGTGCGTTCACGGAAGCCAACCCCCCAGAGAAATACAGGTCAATGATGTCGTTTTCCTACGGCAATCTCGCTCCATAAATTATTCTACACTACAGTCTTACGTTTTCTTATGTCTCTATATTGTACATTAAAAAAAAGCCTATTTTATAAAGCTCCGTATTGTCGATGATATTGGCATCCCTCTGAGCTTGGCCATCGGGGACAGCTGGCAGTTCCATTTTTCGTTTTCTCGGATCTGCGGATATTAGGGGCTTAGTCATAGAACGTCTTTTCGTCACAGCAACCAAATCCAGGACACTGCCAAGGGACCATCTATCTACGAAGTATCTACGGCAAAACGAACTTTTCAAGAGAGTTCCCTTGGAACATACTCTCCGTGCCGTCCATGCATAAGGTCAAACAGCTTACATCGGGTAAACAAATGTATCATCTGCTACCATAACGGATACATCAGGAGCTGTACATAGAGTCGGGTTGAGTCTAATATGCAGTCGCTAAGGATGTCGAATAGTCTTACCATTGTGCCGTACCCGCGCAAGAGCTCTGATACAAGAAGGATAAAGCAACCACAGCTACAGCCATAAGCCACTTACCATGTCCACGCTGATACAATCAAGCCATGCACACCAGTCAGGTCAAAAGCAAGCTATACCAGCAGACTATTTCGCGGCGCCACCCTTCTTGTTCCGGAAGGCAGCAATTTCCTTCTTCACGCTCTCCTCATATCTGGCTCTCAGCTCGGGACGATATCCGAGGAAGAACAGAATCTCCAGCCAGACGAAGAGAGGAGCCAGAAGCAATGCTTGGACAAGATTGTCAAGTAAAGCTGGAGCTCTTCCCTCGAAGACACCATGGCCGACGAACTGCAGCAACCACGAGACAATGTGGATTCCACCGGCCCAGTAATTGACGGTCGTGCCGTAGGTGCTCAGCAGATAGTTGGCGTAAGCTGCGCCAGCGATCAGGAGCGGAGCGATGAGTCCCCCGGCCACAGGCTCTAGGAGTATGTAAAAAGTGGCATATATAAAGGCTGCGATCGTGCCGAGGTTGGCTGGAAGGTATTCAAAGCTCAGAGATTCAGGAAGGTTGAATAGGGCCGGAGAATTCGAAGCCTTGGGGTCCCGCGTGTCAGTGCTATCGAGGTCAGCGTTTGGAACTAATGAACGTACCAAAGCTATACCTGTGAACAACAGTATTGGTACACAGGTGATGTGAATGGCCACGTTCACCTAAGAAAGAATAAGCTTAAATGTCGATTGTGGGGGATGGAGAGTGTTGCAAGCCTACCGGGTTATTGTGATAGGCACCATACTGTAGGTAGATATAAGCACTAGTTCATCAATCACGGAAGCTGAAGAGACTCACAAAAAGGAGTTGCTTCTCAAGGTTCAACGCCATTTTACTTGTTTTTCTCAGCTGAGCCTGCTCAACGACTTTATTGAATCAAAGGGAATAGCATGGAGATACTGGTCTGCCAGCTTCAAAGCAACGGGGATGCTACGATCAGGCCAGCTACGTGGTGGTGGAGACATAAGTCATAAGTATGCTGTCTTGGGCAACTTATGGTGGGCCGTCAGGTGGGAGGGGAGCAGGCCGAGGATGCAACCTAAGGTAGGTAATTAGGCTGTATCCGATTTGTTTACCACAGAAATTTATGGGAGGAATTGGGTAAAATAACTGTACTGTACTGTACTGTAATTTGGGATTCTTCTTGTTACCTCTCAAGGTATTGTACAAATCATCCAGGTCAGGTGACTCCATTCAGCTCTAATGTTGATCAGGCAGTTACTTGAAACGATTGCTCTTCGACGAATCTCCATAACCCAGAGCTCCTGTGTCTGGCGTTTCTACCAGAAAATTGACGATACTTGATACCAGTCTGTTCTTGATGTCTCGGTTTTGTGCCCTCTATTAGCGTTTTTTGGGGGCCTCCTGCCAAAGCAAATTTGCAAGTCGCTGCCTCTTACCATGAGCGACTGATCTCACTATCGTTAACCTTCGCCTCCCCAAGACATTTACGCCTCTCGCTCTTGACCAGCCGCAGTCGCTACGATTCTTTGAATTCTCCGCGCACCTGATCATACCGCTGCCTGCTCAACATCGCTAGTGACGAGCCCTGGGACTTTGGTCGAAGCGCGGACGTGCATACCACTACATAAACGGTCAAACGGAGACTTGTGTCGTATAGGGCTGAGAGAAGAGTGTCGTCGTGGGAATAATTACCTTGTGCGACTTGAAACGAGACTTGCGCCATGTTTTTCCTGAAGGAGGAGACGAAGGTGATATCGCTGCACCCGTCGTACTTTGGGCCGAATATGCGAGAGTATTTGATCAATAGGCTTAACGAGGAAGAGGAAGGCCGGTGTACTGGTGATCATTTCGTCATCTGCGTTATGGACATGGTAGATATTGGTGAAGGTCGGGTCCTCCCAGGAAGCGGGCAAGCGGAATACACAATCAAATATCGTGCGATCATTTGGAAGCCGTTTAGGGGGGAGACGGTATGCTTGGACGAATACAGATGCAACTGCCTCTTAATTCTGACTCTGATTTCAGGTCGATGCAATCGTTACTTCCGTCAAGCCCACCGGTATTTTCACCTTGGCTGGTCCGCTATCTGTTTTCATTGCGCGAAAAGTATGTCGCCTATACTTGATTTCAGGATGAAATTGCGATGCTAATCAGTTGGCAAGAACATTCCTTCGGATATTAAGTGGGAGCCAAATACAGTACCTCCTCAGTATACGGATCATGCCGATCAGGTCATCGAAAAGGGAACCAGTTTACGGCTCAAAATCCTCGGTGTCAAGCCTGACGTAGCTGCTATCAATGCCATCGGAACCATCAAAGAGGATTATCTTGGGTGAGTGCATTATCTGCGTATCCTCATCATAAGAGCATCGTCACTAATCATTGTTTGACTTGCTCTAGACCATTATAATGACACCTTGAGGAGCCCAAAAACCCCCCTCTTTCCCACCTAATAAACACTTGCGACAATATTAACACCACATCACAATATCCCCCATGAGGCACACTATGATTTTGAGTACATGGACGATTGGAGTTAGGGAACCAATCGTCTCAGGAAATATGTTTGCGAAGTGGACAGTACGATGCCTCAAACATCCCCGCAACCTGAGTACTCTTCTCCATTAGGAGAGCGGTTGCGTTCAGCATATACTATTGAAGAAAGGATCCGAAAAAAGCACCCGTATGGTCTTCGTTTTGAAGGCTGCACAATAGCGTACGACGAAAACATCGGAGACTTTTGCTATTGAGTACCCATTTGGAGATCTGCTTCCGATATGAGAGCTTCGAAAGTACATCTCAAAACATGCACTCAGTTGTGATATATCACCAACCGGGAATTGAAGATCGTCGCTCCCATTGATCATGGTAAATACTCCTTGTCCATTGACGTATGAGCGTTAGAGCCAAATATACAACCATTTGAGTCGCAGTTCAATCCACACATATGTGCAGAGCTACCAATGCTCTCCATAGCTCCGAGCACAGCTGAGTACTTAGCCATAAACACCAACCAGGAGTGACTAAAGGTCCCGTAGTTGCCCGAGAGACGATGCTTCTGTAGTGTGGCTTTGTAGCCGAAGTGGTGAAACACTGGTGCGGTCCTTCTTGGGAGAATGGAGCCGTGCGCGAGACTATCCAACCTTCTGCTTGGCCCGGCAAACACAGCGTTTGATTGTCCAGATGCTGATGGAACCCTGGTCTTGTCAGATTCATCATTCCAGACTCCAGCGTCCAGCGTACCTAGGCTACCAGGTACTCCATAATAATAGTATGAGCCATCCCGTTCTTTTTATTGTGATTGCCCTGCGAAAGATGCCTCCCGGGCCATGATTTCCCTGTGTAGTTTACTCTTCTTAGTTTTAGTATTTACTTCTTGAGGCCGACAGCTAATAATAAAGCGGCTTCCTACGGACGCGTTGCATTTCCAGTCAATCAAATACTACTTGACTGCCATTATTGTTTTCGTTTCTATTGTAATTGTTGTCCTTTCACTACGTACTTCTTGAGAGACACGGCTTCCTTGTTCATTAGTGTTTGACCTGACATATTCCGTTGGTGGTCCTCTGCGACATTCTCAAATACCAGAGTTCATTCCCTTCTACATAACTCCAAGGTAGGCGACTTCTCCGTCTCCCAGGTTTTTATTATTGTTGAATGCGCAAGTGAACCATTGACTGACAGAGTCTGGAAAGGGCTCGAGCAAAACTGTGGTTCGTGTCCATCATAAACAGTTCCGCGTCCTGCCCGCTGTTGCGAACGACTGCGATCCAATCATCTCTGAACGACCTCTTCCATACTTTTATCAATTCGTTTCAATTCTCCACGCTCGTTTGAATCTTGAGTCTTATCTGCAATCGAATCATGTCTCTCAAGGACCTGTACCAAAGGTTCCTTGCGAATCCAAAGTCTGTTCCCTTGGCCGTCAATGCCTCCCTGAACTATATCACCACGACCATCCAATTCGACGGTGCCGATGCGATCGTCAGCCATCTGACGAAGCAAGAGACCGTCGTGAAGAAGAAAGCCGCAGATATCATTGGCGCTATCGAAGGGTCGGATTCTCTATGCTTGGATGTAGAGGTTACGCTGGAGTTCGTGTCTGGAGGCGGGGCCTATCTCCCCTCTCTTGACGATAACTTCCTGGCCGACCGAGTCGCATCTTTCCCCACGGTATGTTCTCAATTCCCGACGCTCCTTGCATTGTGCACTCAGCTAAACCTCCTGGTGTGCTTCGATAGGTCCACATCGTGCGCTTCGATTCGGAGAACCAAATTCAGAATGTGAGAATATACTGGGACCAAGCTTCACTTTTGAAACAGGTTGACGTTATCGGCGCTCGCGGACGCGGTTGGCCCATTCGCGATGCAAAGGACCAGACACGTCTAATCAAAGCTGCCGTCGCTTGTGCGCCCGCAAGTAAGGACCCTGCATCCTCTCAACCATCCAAAAAGGAAAACAGCGAAGAATTCCGCTCAAAGTCTGCCTCTCCTTCGAAGAGATATATCAAGGATCCCTACGCGGCAGAGTCTTTGGAGGAACTCTTGTCGCCTGGGAAGGATCGCGCTCAGCCGGTGCGTGCTCCTCGTGCTCCTGCATCCGCAAAGCCCCCACCGCGCGACTACAGCGAACTCTTTGTTGGCGACGACGAAAACGATGCACCGGAGGCTACGCCGTCCAAATCCCGGGCCATTGCTCCCAAAGCGGGCGCAGGCAAGAACTATCGCGCTTCTCGTATTTTCGAGGATGATGAATCTGGAGACGCAGAGGCTAAGCAGCAAATCGCCTACAAGACCAACCCGAAACGGTATGATCATTTTGAACTCGGCGCCGATAACAGCGAACGTGAAGTGAAGTCGAAACCCGGCCGCCCCATGTCGCGCCATGTTCCTCACTGGGATTTCGAGGATTTTGCAACACCAGAGAAGCCTAAACGCCAGCCCCGTCCCCAGGAAGCACGACACTTTGGATGGAGCGATGACGAGGTTCAGCCAACTCCTCCTGTGAAACCTTTCGTAGTGCAGCCCAGACGTGATGCGGAAACGCATTTCGATCTCAGGGATAAAGACGACGAGGAACACAAGTCTCGCATCATCAGCTCTTTCCAGAACAAGGGTCTTAATCTGTACAAAACCCACATGTACAATGAAGGAGAGTCTCCTGGAAAGAATGCGGCGGAGAAGGCACCACTTGGTGTCGTCCCAAACGGCGGCAATCGCAAGAAGGACTTTGAGAGTCACTGGAGCATGACCGGGTCCTCTCCGGCCGATGGCAAGGTCAGTCACGAGAACCAGAAGCCAATGGGGACAGATCGCTTGAAGGCCGTCAAGATGATGGAGTCTTCCTGGGAAGCATACGATGAGTCTCCGCAGCCCAGTAAAACTGCACCTCCGCCTCAGCGCCGTGCGTTGCGCCACGTCAATGAAAAGCACTGGGGCTTCGGCGACGAGGAATAAACCACTCATATGATTTGGGAAGCCGAACTTCTCAGCGCGGCTTGTTTCTATCTACAGCTCAATCGCAAGCCCATATGCGACAATTGCAAAGTCCAATTACAGAAGTGATACCATGTCTCCATGAATGAGCAATATGAGTCCGAAACATCGATTAACGGCCAATGCCTGCACGGATCCATGATTTTATTTCATTCTCAAGCTGCTCGTTCCGTTCCTCCGTCTGTGTACTCTGCTTTCATTCTTCTCGTGCACCTTCTACTGTCCTTTTTCCTCTATTTCCTTTACAGATTCTTCAATGTATTAAGCCAGTGCAAGTACCAGGATTGTGTATGAATTGATTCCCTGAATATAGAACAGTACGAAAGAGTGAACTCAAACGTATTGAAGTAGCAGGTAAATAAGACTCGCAATCTGATTCGCTATGGAATTACTAACTGGAAGACAATTTGGCGCGTAACGAATAACAGTATGGGCTTGGCAAAAATCCATTCGCTCCCCCAAACTGACAGTGGAGCAGGCAAAGATCACCACCTTAATGCATCAGATGTAGAACATGGTGTCGCGCACGTTCGCATGGATCTGAACATCACTACTCCTCGCAAGCCCACCACGTCCGCTCCCCCCAATCTCACTCGCCGACGGGGTAGCCGTCGGCGTCGGATCAAAGACACTGCTCAGGTAGCAGCGGGCTCGAGTGCAGACCAGGTCGGCGTAGTAGGCAGGCGGACAGATACTCACAGCCCTGGTGGCACGGCCGAACAGGTAGCACAGGCGATGGGTGAGATCCTCGAGGATATCCGCGGCGTTCTGGAAGGGGGCGACTGGTTTTTGGCGTGCGAAGATCTCGTCCCAGACGGTGAAGTAGTGGGCGGGGCGGGCGGTGCCCTTGATGGCGGTGTGAGCCTGGAGGTAGAAGTCCCAGTTGCGGGCCTCTGTGACGCCGCGGTCGACGACGGTGCCGTTTCTGGGGTTTGCGGAGCGGTCGGCGTCCTCGTCGCGGGTGGGGTAGAAGCGGGTGTGGTGGCGTTTGCCGACGATGACGATGGAGATGCGCGGGAGGTTCTTCTTGGTGTCTGCGGCTGGGTAGGTCTCTGCGCAGGCCTTCTTCAGCAAGGGCAGTTCCTGCTCGATGACGATGTCGTATTGGCCTTCGGAGACGCCGTCGCGGTAGACGATGATGTTCTCTGGGAGGGCGTTGTTGTTGGCGCGCGCCCAGCGCTGCAAGCGGGCTTTGAGCATCTCGTCCAGGTCGGCGACCATTTCCTGGCGGGAGGCTTGGATGCGGATGTCAGCGGGCCATTGGCCTAAGGATGCATCGACGGAGGCGACCATGCCGGCGACGCTGGGGGCTTCGGCAGAGGAGCCGGGGGACGGGTGGGTGACGTCGATGCCGACGAGCATTGTCTTTCCTTCAGCGACGATGCCCAATTCGCTCGCGTTGAGGGTCTGGTTGGCTCCGCCGAGCTTCAGGTTGAACTTGAGGCCGACGTTGGCGTAGTACTGGTCGTTGGCTCCTCTCAGCTTCTCGGCGAGGACGTTGATGTTGCGCACGCCCCGGCGAACGTCACAGATCTGCTTAATGTAGTTGTAGGCCTCTGCGTCGCTGCTGTAGAGAATGGTGAGGATGAGAGTGGGATCGTATAGGCCCATTAGCTCGCCCACTGCTCTGTCAATCTCTCCCTCGTGGTCATTCCCAGTCAACCTGATCATCTTGCCGGGCTCGGGAGCCGCTGCAGCAACACCAATCTCGTTCAGCTTGGCCGTGAAGGCCTGAAGAGAAGCATTCAGTTGGCTCGGGTTCTCAAAGTGAGGTCTGCCCTTTTCACTGTCAATATAGAGCCAAGTCCAAGAAGGCAGCTTTGTGGGGGTGGAGAACTTGATTGCCTTCATGTTCCAGCTGCCATCCATGGTATCGATGCGTCTCTGTTTCGACTTGGCGTCCTTGTAGTATACCCGCGGCGCAGAGAGAACACGACCAACCACAGTGACAAGCTGGGGATCTGGTTGCATGCCAAAGTTTGCCTAGTATGATCAATCAATCAACAAGACCTAACGTGACACTGATTAGAGAAAACTTACAAGGGTGGGGTTAAGGGGACCCTTGAGGCCGAGGACAGCAGTGCCCTTGGAGACAATCGAATTTGCGTTTAAAGCAGGACTTCGGACGGCGAAGCTCAGCATATTGCGAGTTTGCATTGGTGTAAGCTTGGAGTTTGCGGACTGTCCGGGTTCTACCAGACAGACTTCAACAGGCAAATAGGACGGGTTCTGCCTGCTGCCAACGTTGACCACCGGCATGTTGGGATTCAGGGTCTTGTTGTACTCTGCCAGTTTGATCAGTGCTGTTCTTGTTCAATGTCTGTTCTTCAGTATAGGGGAATCTACCTTGCAAGAAGAAATCCGAGACGGTGATGTACCGCCCGGCTGGCGCTGGGCCAGCTTTCGCAGGTTTCTTGCCTTTCTTGCCCTTGGAGTCTCCAGGCTCGCTCTTCTGTCCAGGCGCCTCGAGGAAGAACTGAACGTCTTTTGGGCCAGCCCCATGCCTTGCGACCTTTGGGGGATGAGGAAGCGATGCGCCATCAGCCCGAGTGGCGACGCCTGCAACGGTCTTGATTCTTGGTACCACTTGTCCCCTTTTATTCTTCCTGACGATATGGGTTGCTTGGATCCGCAGCTTCTTCAGAAAAGCCTCCAGTTTGTACATATTTCTATTGTTGCTACGTTGGTACTCGTTGATCACGTTGGCCAACGGCCCTTCCTGGTAACAGGCGGCGTATTTGACCTGGACATTGATCAAGATACGAGCAGTCGCAGCCCGAACGCTCACGAAAAAGCCTCGCAAGACTTCAAGGCCTGCGCCAAGGTCGCATCTCTCTGCTGCATCTGGATGGATTGCAAAGTGTTTATTTGCACCAACGGACGCAACGGCCCTGTCCGTCTTCGGATGATGGCCCATGACGATGTTCATCGCCTGGAGGACCTCTGCCTTGGACTCGAACATGGCGGAGGCATTCGCCGACGTCAAATAGTCAAGGAGATCGCCGGGGTTCAGTCTACCTGTGAACTGGCATTTGACACGATAAACCCTAGGCTGCTCGGGGTAGTCATCTTCGTGCTCGTCACGGTAACGGACGTCGTATTGTCCTTGACTGGGAAGCTGAACCCTAGAGACAAGGGTGGACTTGTAGTCCGTGGCAATACTATTCTGATATTGCAAGAAGTGCTCGTCCAGTAAGAGCCGGATGATTTGTCGGGCTTTCTTTCCAGTAGGTTTGGTTCTAGCTGAATCGGCGACGATATCGACATTGTAACGGAACAATTCCTTCCCCACAGACTTCAACTCGAAGTAATTGGCATAGAGCGTCACTGGAGAGCCCTGAGTTCCATAACCTGGACGCTCTGGGTAACGAGCCTGGCCAACAGTTTTCTGTCGTTTTGCTACCAGAGCCTTGGCTATGGCGGCCTCAGTCTGCTCGACTGTTGGGCTAGGAGCAACAACCCGGTCACCCTGACTAAATCAATGAAAAAGAATCAGCCATACGCTGTTATATATAAAATGAAAGAATTGATGGCCCAACATACGAGAATATCCTGGGCCCTTGGTCGCCGCGGCCACCTCTGAAACCCCCACCTCTACCCCCTCTGCCTCCAAAGTCCCCTCTGCCGCTGCCTCTGAATTCGCCTCTTCCGCGACCTCGGGGTGCATCTCCACGACCTCTTGAGTCTCCTCGAAAAGAACCGCCTCTTGACTCGCTTGGGCGGAATGGAAGCTCCATAGTTCCTCCTCGGCCGCCTCCACGTCCAACGGCGCCGCGGTCTCCACCGCGTCCCCGTCCGCGGTCGCCTCCTCTACCCCGTCCAGGCTGGGGATTCCCAGTACCTCTTAACGACATGGCAGAATTGAGCCTGAAGGGGAATCTAGTGGTGATCCCCACCAGTTGTATGGAAGAAAACTAAAATGTGAGAAAGAAATGGTCTAAGGAAGATTGGGTTAAGCGCTGGGGACATTCTAGAGCTATCCCCAGCTCCACGCTTGGCTGCGCTTTATATATTATTGCACATCAGGCGGTTACTACAGCGATATGCAACTGGTGAGAAAGAGAAGTAGTGGCCAAGGAATTGCACATCTCCTATGGCGATTCAGACCAATCGAAACCAGGCCTGGAGTGTGCATCACAAAATGTAGGAGGGTGGCTACTGGCAGACAGGTCTTTGTTGGACCATTGCCCTGCCTTGTAGCTTGGGAGATGGTTGACAGCACACAAACGGGACTTGTGAGACTGTCTTGCTTCAAGTAGGCACAATGTCTGGAGATTACCCCAGTGTCATCGCAACATGATGGAATTGGTCTGCTGAATAGGCGGAAAGCACGCACTGAATGACGTCCGTTTCCCAGCTGTTCCGGACTCTCTTGAATATGGCATCATGGTGTCACTCTTTGATGCATCTGTCTTGATAGGATATGTAGATATGCAGTACTCCGTAGACATTTTCTGATAGAAAAAGAGACATGGATCCCTTGGTACTCATGCTAAAGTTCTCGAAGGTACTACTACTCTATAACTAGGTATTTGTAAGACTGCAGAGGATCTTCCTGCTGTCTGCTGTCGAGTGTCGACGCACAGCAGCCACTGGGGCCACCAACAACTTAACAAGCCTTTCTTGAACCGGCAATCGCTTTTTCAATGGTTAATTGGTTGCTTGGTGCTGACTGGATCACAGGGAAGTGGAAACGACAGAATACAGGCGTTGCGGCTGTGCTATTTAGTTAGTTTATCTAGTTAACTAGTGGCTTTTCGATGACTCATTGCGATATGAAGCTAGAGAGGGTACCTTGGATATATCTACCTAGTGTTGGGCGACCGACAAATTAAATTCCTCCCTTCTCCTTTTCAGAAACAAAGAAACTGGCGGAAAAGCATGCGATTGTGGCCTAGATCCTGGATGGTCTCCGCCATACACTTTGCTGCGATGTCTTGTCTTGGTCCGCGTAACTAGGTAGCTGCCTGGAGCCCTGCATCTATCGAAGGTAGTTCTGCTTCATGCCCGAACTGCCCGTATTGCACATGATAGAGGACTATTATCAATATTTGGTTAAGCTCAGTGGACACAGTACCATATCTGACAATAGGTGTGCCTCCTTCTCGTAATCTAGTCGATAAAAAGGATCATTTATTATTACTAGGTATGAAGTGAAGTACTCAGCAAAGCCTCCCACACAGTAAGAAAGCGTTTAGGCCTGAGGCAGCAAACGTGGTGATAACGGAGATAATTCGTAGATAATCTGGATCCTCCTCATCATTTGGCACTCTGCTACAGTTGACCATCCTTTTCACTATTCCTTTTCTCGCCTGTATCATTGAAACTCGTTCCCGAGAGCTGGCGCATCTTATTGAATGAATGCCCATCTCTTCCGCGGGTCGCCATATCCCAGAAGAATGAAGGATTGGTCCGTCCCCCCCCTGTTTCGATGAAATCACTTGATAGCCCGTCGACCGCTTGTGCCCGCGTCCGCCCATCCATCCACACAATCATTTCCCTGCCTTCGGTCGCCTTCTGCGATTCTTATTATTAACGCACAATAGCTTATGCGCTTCATATCTATGAAGTTTGCGCATGCTACCAACAGCAGGAAAGCAGTGTCGCATAAATCATCAACGAGTTCGACTTGAGGAAACTACCTATCAACCCCACTAAAGCTTAGCAATTCAGGCTCATTGTTCGCTGCTGAACCGTCCGCCGAAACGCGGTCAGAAACTCAGCAGTAATTGCACCTGCGCCCTCTTCTCGGTACTTCGAGAATCTAATCTGCCCAATTCGAAGAGACCGCGTTGTACACACCTCTAGTCAGGTACCTCTCAAATCGAGCGCGCGACACACACCCGACGGACCTTTGCACACCTGGATTGGGATACCCCATTCTCCGATACGTACTTGGTGCCAGGTCTCGCTCGGAACTCGCTGTTGCGCCGTGCTCATTTGGACTCGCGATCGTGAAGTGAAGCTAGTTGGCCTACGAGCGAATACATAGCGACAAACCTATCACCACCGTTCACCAAGGTCTCATCTCCGAAATGTCGCCTACTCCACCATCTACCTCCTCGAGCGTTGGCGCCGTTTCGCCAGAAGGTCAGTTTAGGGTCATCCGAAAGCGAAACAGGGTGCCACTTTCTTGCGGCCCCTGCCGGCATAGAAAGTGAGTCTTCGCCTTTTCCCTCTATCTGAAGAAGAGCATACTTTAACACCGTGTCATGAAAGACTGAAATGCAACCGCGGCCACCCATGCGAGAACTGCGTAAAGCGAGGCGATGCTTCTTCCTGTACCTATGCTCAAGCAAGCGCGCGAAGGAAGAATTCAACACAGACCTCTGCCTCGAGTTCCCCAGACGATATGCAGAACAGAATAGACCGACTCGAGAGCTTGGTACTGTCCCTGATGACTAATGGATCGCAGTCCGCAGGTCCGACAGCGGCAATAGCAGCAATTTCCGGAACCAGCAGTAGTGGAGGCTCCCTCATTCAGGGTCACGACATCGATCTGGACGAGGAGACATCAAATGCTCCGGAGGAGAGCGATACGGAGCAAGTTACCAAGTCATTTGGTATCATGAAAGTCGACAACAATAAATCATACTATATCAGCGATGCGCACTGGGCTTCTGTCCTCAACGATGTGAGTCGGCCCTTGACCATACGCTCATAAGTTCTCTTTATTCACATGAATCTACAGATCGCCGAAGTTCGTAATTACTTCCACACGCACAAGAAGCAGTATGAGGAGCAAGCAGAGAAGATCAAGACAACCAAGCTGCCGAGCGATGTCCCGGGCTCCACGCTGCTTCTTGGGGCCATGAAGCCTGCCAGCCGCGCTGAGATTATGTCTTCCTTTCCCTCGAGATATACAACAGATATGCTTATTGCTCGCTATTTCAATAGCTATGACCCAGCGACTCGTGAGTACCGACAGAACTAGTGAACCTGCATGTAAATGCATCTATGACTGACCATGAACAGTTATTCTTCACGGTCCGACGTTTCAAGCTCAGGTAAGCATAGTTGTTCACCTGCAGGCCGTTCTTCCTTCTGACTTCCTCCCCAGTATAACAAACATTGGGAAGATCCTTCTCAAACGTGCATCGTCTGGGTGGGCATGCTGTTCGCCATGATGCGACTCGCTATGCTGTCATATAACCAAGAAGGGGACGAGCCACCCGAGTTTCGAGGGAAATCCTTGGACATGGCTGGAACTTTTCGAAACCTGGTCGCTCAATGTCTGACTCTGGCCGATTATACCAAACCTTATCCCTACCTGATTGAGACATTCATCTTCCATCTTCATGGTGACTTTCGTCAAACGAAGGAAGCAGATGTTTCTGTCTGGGTGCTTGTAGGTGTTGTCGCGAGGCTAGCGATGAGAATGGGCTACCACCGGGACTCCAAAGTTTTCCCCAACATTAGCCCATTTCAAGGTGAGATGCGCCGACGCGTATGGGCTTTCGTGCGGCAATCGGACTTGCTCTTTTCGTTTCAGGTTGGGCTTCCTAGCATGATTCGCACTGTGGATAGTGATACGGAGCTTCCGCGGAATCTATATGATGATGATTTCGACGAAAATTGCAAGGAACTTCCTCCCTCACGACCGCCGAATGAACCGACACCTATCTCTTATCTCATTGCCAAAGCCCGTCTGGCGTACGTATTTGGCCGAGTTACCGAGCTCACCTCGAGTGTGCAGAGTGAATCTTACGACAAGGTGATGGAGTTGGATGCGGAGCTTCGCCGAGCTCGGGACCTGATTCCGGAGCATCTTGTCGTTCGTCCTTTTGAGGAGTGTCAGTTGGACCCATCCAATCTGATTATGTCGCGCTTCGGTGTACGTCAATCACTTGCCAATTATACCGTGAGTTGTAGTACTGATTCTTAGCAGATAATGAGCGTCTACCATAAAGCGCAGTGTGTCCTCCACCGGCCTTATATCGTTCTGGCGCGTGGAAATCCCCGATTCACCTACTCACGCAAGGCTTGCATCGATTCAGCCATGGAGCTGCTGCGGTTTCAGTCAATGCTACACGCGGAGACAAGGCCGACGGGACGCCTGCGCACAAAACAGAATCGCGTAAATTCCCTCAGCTCCAATGATTACTTGCTTGCTGCAACTATTGTCTGCTTGGACCTGTATCATGGACTCAAATTGCAAGCCGGTGGAAGAGATTCCGGCGACGCCTTTGCCTGGGGCAGGGAGCGACGACAGGAGATGATCATGGCATTGCAGCGTTCTCGAGAGATTTGGGATGAACTTCGTGACGAGTCACTTGAAGCTTGGAAAGCCGCTGGCGTTATCGGGGTGATGCTTGCCAAATTGAATTTAGGGCTTCCAGACAGTAATGCCACTGCGCCGGCCTTCGAACCTCAGGACGAGAAGCAAAGCGCCGCAATGACTTTGGGATTGTTGAGCAGTGGACTGAGCGCCGTAAACTCAGGATCCCCAGCATTCAATGAAACTGGCTTCAAAGTGTCAGAAACGCCTTCTGCCCCGGGGGCATTGGGGACCACGGCTGAGGTGCCCGGAGCTCTGTCCCCGTTCAGCACAATGTTTGGACAATTGCCTGATATGCAGCTGAACTTGGATTGGGTACGCTTGCCCCTTTTCATGCCTTGACACCACTTGGACATCACTAACACCCACGAACAGGATTCTTGGGACACTTATATTCAAAGTTCAAATCTCGACATACCGAACCAATGGTGGCCAACGTTCGATGGACAGCAGCAGCAACCATCACCACAACCGCCACTTCACCCATCGTTACAAGGTCAGGGGTCTTTGTCAGCCACACAATTACCTTCCCTGCAGCAAGGCAACGCTGCAGATAATATGCGGCCTTTGCCTCGCTTTTCCAATGTCTTCTCGCCAGACCCGGTGAAGTATGAGAGTCCGGGCCTTAACGGGCCTTACGACAACAATTCTTCTCAAAAGAGTAACAACGCTTCAGGCGAGGGCATCTTATAATAGTACTCATGTCGATCGCAAAAGCACTTTGTTTGAACATTTAGTTGTCCAGCGATTCGCTTCTTTTCAGCAGGATTATCTTCTCCCACCCCGGTGTATGGTTTTGGAGGTGTGGCGTTTCCTCAGGACTCAAATTGCACTCGCTCTTGTTGGGATGTCTGGAAATGTACAAATCCAGAAGGCTGTATATATCCTGTTTCTCCACTCGATTCGCACAATTTCACTGTGAATTACTGCCTCAATAGTTGGCACTAGGATAATTTCATTTCATCTTTTCCGCACAAGAAAAAAATCTGGTGAAAGTTCAAACCTTTCGTTTTCTCATAAAATCCATCAGTTTCATTAATGGCGCATTGCCTGACATAATCACGTGACATTATCTGGTCCGATAAGGCGAACTTTTTTGCTGAACGGATTCTGATGTCTGATTTTGCCCTCAGTCACATATTCCAACTCAATTCACGAGGACACTGAAAATGTAAGGAAATGACCTATCTGTTCTATACGACTGCTGTGATAGATATTCCTCTATCAAGGACGCCGTGACTAATTGCTTCTATTTACAGGCATTGCTTTCGTCGAGCAGCCAGTCGCCTCCTGTCTCTGCCGGTCACCGCGCCGACATGGTCAGCCAGAGCCCTCGCACCTCGCGTTCCTCTACCCGTATTATCCCCTCTGCAATCTCAATTAGCATTACATACGAGATGGTTCAGCGACAACACCGCCAGCCGGGATCCCACGAGCTCACCAGAGGACGAGGGTCATGATCCTTCCGAAATCATTTCGGCTGAGTCCAATGCTCGCGATGAGCAGCCTCTGAAACCTAAGAAGCGGTTCCGAGTCATGGAACGCGCCCCGCCGCCTAGAGAGACAGTATACATTGGTAATCTCTTCTATGATGTGACGGCGGAAGATTTGAAGAACCACATGCAGAAGTTTGGTGTTGTGGAGAGAGTCGATCTCATCACTGATCACCGAGGAATGAGCAGAGGGTGAGTCCAGCTCCTACTGTTTCTGCGGGAAAGGAGAATTCTAACAATGTGTCTTGTTTTATCGAATAGGTTTGCATACGTGCACTTTGACTCTATTGATGCCGCCAGACGGTGCGTCGAGGCTATGCATTTGCAAGCTTTTGAGGGCCGCCGTGTAGTCGCGCAATATGCGAGCAGCGGGGGCGGAACCAAGCCCTTGCAGCCCGCTTCGAGGACGCTGTACCTCGGCAACCTGTCTTTTGAGATGACCGATCGGGATCTGAACGAGCTCTTCAAGGATATCGACAATGTGATCGACGTTCGGGTATCGATTGATCGACGCACAGGGCATCCTCGCGGCTTCGCTCATGCAGAATTCCTCGATGTCGAGAGTGCTCAGAAGGCTTTCGAGATTCTCAGTGGGAAGTCACCTTTCGGTCGACGAATCCGTGTGGACTACAGCAGTACCAACAGGAGGGGCAATCGTATCGAGGAGGACCAGGAGGAGCATTAATCAGTCACATTATTCATTCAATTGGGTTCTGCCTTTTTTTTAATGCGCTTGGTTGTGTTGCAAAAATTCGACGAATGATGTACGATTTTGCATAAGATGTATACTATAGCAGCCATTCACAAGTGTTCTATACAACATAGAGCTTTGGTATCTCTCAATTTGAGGAACATCTGAATAACCATCTACACCTGATAAAACGGCTTGGAGTACAATAACTAGACAGGGAATAATGGACAGGAGCGTCCTGATATCAAAGCACGTGACTTATCGGCGGACCTCGGCATCAGCAACTCTCCGATCGGTTTCAAACCCCACGTTTTTGGCGGAGATGCCGTTGCCATCTACTTCTCCATCCTCCTCCTTCCTTTTATCCTACGGTCTATTGAAGCCGATCGTTGATTCTTCAAATCCTTTTTAACTATTGATGTTATTTTTTTAGACGGGTTCCTTGTGAATTTATCAACATGTCGTTCCTTGGTGGCGCTGAGTGCTCTACCGCGGGAAACCCGCTCACACAGTTCACCAAGCATGTGCAGGACGACAAGTCACTCCAACGGGACCGCCTTGTTGGCAGGGGTCCCGGGGGCATGCAAGAGAGTATGCGGTCGAGGAGTATGATGGGTGGTCAAGATCAGGTATGAAAATATCACTCTCTTTGAAGCCGCAGCTAGTTATTCTAGCTAACAATGGATTGGTCATCTAAGTAGATGATGGACGAGTTCGCCGCACAACAACCAGGCCAGATTCCGGGGGCAGCACCGCAACCATTTGCGATGGAACAATTAAGGCGCGAGCTAGATCACTTCCAGACCACTCCGCCGAGGACGGGGTCTCCCGGGTGGGCTGCTGAGTTTGATACTGGCGAACACGCCCGGATGGAGGCTGCCTTTGCCGGCCCTACAGGACCTCTAATGAACAACGGGTCCGCATTCACACCTGCCGAGTTTGCTCGCTTCCAACAACAGAGTCGGGTCGGCCTGCCACAAACGTCAAGTCCCGCCACGTCCGCGTCGCCGATGATGGCAGGTTATCAGCGTCCAATGGGCATGGGGTACATGGGTATGGGAGGAATGGGCATGATGCGTCCATCCTATACACCCATGGGCATGCAACAACAGCCAGCGGAGGCCGCTACTCAGGACAAGGGCAAGGGCCGCATGGTCGAGCTCGATGATGAGAACTGGGAGGCACAGTTTGCCGAGATGGAGACGGCGGGCAACCAGACCCTGGACGATGAGGCCAACGCGGCTATGGAGGCGGAGCTGAATGATCTCGATAGGTCAGTCCCCACTACTGACACCGGTAATGCTCAAGATTACGGTGCTTTTGAGAGCGTATGGCAAAGAGTCCAAGCTGAATCGGCGGCAAGCAGGAAACTGGCGGAGGAAGATGCCTCTTTCGATATTAACGACAGCATGCACATGGGAGACCTTGGTGAGTGGGACGGCTTTGACAATCTCCACACGCGTTTCCGAGATCCTCAGTTGGGCGATTACATGTTCGAAGAGGAAAACGTGTTCCGGAATGTGGCCAATCCCTTCGAAGAAGGCGTCAAGATCATGCGCGAAGGCGGCAATCTTTCCTTGGCCGCGTTGGCGTTCGAGGCGGCCGTTCAGAAGGACCCTCAGCACGTTCAAGCCTGGACAATGCTGGGATCCGCACAGGCGCAAAATGAGAAGGAGCTTCCTGCTATTCGTGCCCTGGAGCAGGCGCTCAAGGTCGATCCCAACAATTTGGACGCACTCATGGGGTTGGCTGTTTCGTATACAAACGAAGGCTATGACTCGACAGCGTACCGTACCCTGGAGCGTTGGCTTTCTATCAAGTATCCTCAGGTCATCGATCCTAAGGATCTGTCATCCGACGCAGACTTGGGCTTCACAGATCGCCAGATTCTACATGAACGGGTCACCGATCTGTTCATTAACGCCGCCCAGCTGTCACCTTCTGGAGAGCAAATGGATCCAGACGTTCAAGTCGGGTTGGGTGTTCTCTTCTACTGTGCAGAGGAATACGACAAGGCTGTCGACTGCTTCTCCGCCGCGCTGGCATCTACTGAGTCGGGTACTGTGAATCAGAAGGAGCAGCTTCACCTTCTCTGGAACCGTCTCGGAGCTACACTTGCCAACTCCGGTCGCTCCGAGGAGGCTATTCAGGCATACGAGCAAGCTCTTACAATCAACCCCAACTTTGTCCGTGCCCGGTACAACCTTGGCGTATCCTGCATCAACATTGGTTGCTATCCCGAGGCTGCACAGCACCTCCTAGGTGCTTTGTCTATGCACCGTGTCGTCGAACAGGAAGGCCGGGAGCGAGCTCGCGAGATCGTTGGCGGTGGTGAGGGCGGTATTGATGACGAACAACTTGAGCGGATGCTCCATATCAGCCAGAACCAGAGCACCAACCTGTACGATACGCTGCGGCGTGTATTCAGCCAGATGGGCCGTCGGGATCTGGCTGATATGGTAGTCGCAGGGATGGATGTGAATGTGTTCAGAAAAGAATTCGATTTCTAGGGATGATACCTCCTGCGCTTTCTGTCTTATAGAACGGACGGGCAAGATTTAGCATGATCGGGCATATGTATTTCGTGTCTCAGTTGATGTGTTGGATACCATGTGTCTTTACTTCGTAACCCTCAAGGTCAACATGCAGCGAATTTGATTCAGACCCTAAGAATCCCTATCGAGCAATAGAGAGGTATATTCCTAGTATACCCCGCAACCTGATATCCGTCTCTTTTCCAGCAGTGTTAGTATGTCTCGCTGCGCAGTCTACCGTCGCTGGTTGACTAAATGATCGCTGATGATAAGCCATTAATTATTATTTTCTATATTTGAAGTCCAAGTACCTCTCTAGATAACGATGTTTAGATGTTGCTGTTGATAATGAACGAAACGACTTCTCGGGGATCATTCCGGGGCTTGCGTCATGGGGAACCTCGGAAGTAGAGTGTCTCCTCATCCATCTCCTCATCCATCGCCATTCTCCGGAGCTTCAACTTCGCAGAGATGGGCTTCTATCAATGAACGGATACTTAATACGTCAATGATCTGATAGCTAATAGATCAAATTGGATTGAATCCCTGTATCTAACGCACCAGGATGGCTGTCGTTACTGGTGCTCAACTGATTGCCCGGACGCTGCGCGATCTAGGCGTCACTGTGATATTCGGGCTTGTGGGCATTCCCATCGTAAGCGTCGCTGACGAGGCCATCAACTTGGGGATTCGCTTCATTGCTTTCCGCAATGAGCAGGCATGCAGCTATGCAGCGAGCGTTTATGGGTATCTGACAGGACGACCTGGTGTTTGTCTTGTCGTTGGAGGACCAGGGGTCCTGCATGCCTTGGCTGGGGTAAGTGAGCGGGGTCCATATCCATACTAAATCATCAAGCTGGGACTGACAATTTCTCCTGTAACGCACAGATTGGCAATGCTTCCGCGAATAACTTCCCCCTTCTGGTACTCGCCGGATCGGCGGAGACCTCAGGCGTCACAAAGGGCGCCTTCCAGGAGATGGACGCCATCTCGTTCCTCACGCCGCACACCAAGTTCGCAGTGCGACCGCCGTTTCTCGATTTCGTCGCCGGCGCCGTGAAAAACGCATACCGCACATGCTGGTACGGGCGTCCCGGACCGACATTCGTCGACCTACCTGCCGATCTGATCCAGGGCAAATCGGCGCCTGGTTTCCGCTTGCCGGAGCCCGAGGATATCCTCGTCCCGGCGCCTCCAAAGGCGAGCGGGGACCACGCAATGATCCTTAAGGCGGCGCAATCGCTCAAGGCGGCTCGTGCGCCGTTACTGATTATCGGCAAGGGGGCGGCGTATGCAAGGGCTGAGGGCAAGATCCAGAAGCTAGTAGAGCAGACGCAGATTCCGTTTCTCCCGACCCCGATGGGGAAAGGTGTAGTGCCGGACTCGCATCCTCTCAATGTGTCGAGCGCGCGGAGCACGGCTCTGAAGCACGCGGACGTGGTGCTGGTGCTTGGGGCGCGGCTGAACTGGATTCTGCATTTTGGCGAGTCGCCTAAGTGGTCTCCTCGGGCGAAGATCATCCAGGTTGATATCTGCGCCGAGGAGATCGGTCGCAATGCGGGCTCTGCGGAGCTCGGGATCGTCGGCGATATCGATCTGGTGGTTGAGCAGCTGCTGCTTTCGCTTTCGAACTGGCGGTATGCCTCTTCGGCTGTTCCAAGCCAGTTTTTGTCGTTGCTGGCGGAGTCGGCGAAGAAGAATGAAGCCAAGGCGCAGAAGGCTGCGTTCGCGCCTACGCCGAAGAACGCCCCCTTGACGTACCAGCGGGCCTTTCAGATCATCAAGACGACGTTGAATTCGCTGGCGCTGTTTGAAGACGGGAACGTCGTGTATGTATCCGAAGGCGCGAACACCATGGACATCTCCCGTTCGGTCTTTCCGCTCAACCATCCCCGTCAGCGTCTGGACGCAGGGACATATGCTACGATGGGCGTGGGAATGGGATATATCATCGCCGCTCATGAGGCGTACAACGCCTCTCCAGCATCTACGGGCAAACCGAAGAAGATCGTGGCGCTTGAAGGTGACAGTGCGTTTGGCTTCAGCGCGATGGAAATCGAGACCATGGCTCGCTACAGAATCCCCGCTCTTATCTTCGTGGTGAACAACTCGGGCATATACCACGGCGACACTGCTTCTGAGAGCTCATGGAAAGAGCTACAGGCTCAGACAGCGGCCAACGACACCAAATCTGACGGTCGGGATGACGGCAAAAAGGGCCTGCGGTCGACTAGTCTCCTTTACGAGACTCGCTACGAGCAGTTCGGTCCCATGTGTGGCGGGAAGGGATACTTTGTCCGCTCTGAAGAGGAGCTGGAGACCGCTACGCGGGAGGGATTCCTAAGTGATACGGTCACCGTCGTCAATGTCATTGTGGAACCAGGCATTGGGAAGAAGATAGAGTTTGCCTGGCAGGGAAATGCCCATGAAGGACAGGCGAAATTGTGATGTAACTTGTCTCAATTCGATACTGTAATATTCATAGTCTAACAGTAGTAAATGTAGTTGGCAAATCAAGATGTTAGCCCTGAATAATATTGCTCATGACACTGTCACGAATGTACAAGCTCATCAACCACTTTCGCTACAGCAACGGCCTTTTCCTCCCCGAACCGCCCTCCTACAATTTGTATGCAGATTGGCATATTCTTGACCAAATCGATATCGTCTATCACGATGTATTAGCATAGCAAGTCTCAGATGCACAAAGGAATCACTTACACTGGCCATGATTAAACTCATCAGACTGGTTCCGAGGAGTGTGAGCCAGCCAATCTTGAGCAGGCTGATCCAAAGCCGGATCTGCGCTCGTCACAGGCATCGTCACAGCCGCGTAGTTCAAAAGGTTCCAGAGGGCTGTATAGCCCAGCCATTGACTGGATTTGACCCAGGCTCGAGTGGAAGAAAATGCAGACCACATGAGTAAAAGCATGCAAGTAAAGAAGTCTGAATCTAGGATATTCACAGAATTCATTCATACTACTACTTCAAGGTGTTTTCAGAATTTACTATTATTAGGCAACTATACTACCCGTGTTTCTTTTCTGGTCTAGAGTTTCCACTTCATGTGAAGTGTTGCTTGAATGACTTATATAATTATTCACTTGGCGCTTGGAGGAACGTATCTGTAATGCCCCTCGCGATGAGAAGGTTGGCAATACTATTTTGTTGCTGGCTCGAGGCCTCTGACTCCAGGGCCATTTTCTGACTCTGCCAGACTCCCCATGCATCTTTGAAGGCTGTTATTGAAGGAGTACTGAGCTGGATGTAGCAACAAGTGTAAAGAACCAAACATAGTGTAAATGTACAGAGCAAAGATGGTATATTGTACTAGAGGTGATAAGATGAGGAGAATGTAAGAGACATTGATGAGGAAATTAGGTGGAAGGGTTGGTTAGTGTATAGGGGAAGTAATCGAGTAACACAGTCTGGTATTCATCATAAAAGAAATAGAAACATAGTGCCGATCCCATTGATATTCGAAAGCAAACAAACCCATCATGTATCGCCAGTGATCATAAAAAAAGAAAACAGAACCCCGTTATCGCCTTCCCAGAAGAGCCAACCGGACAAGACACAACTCGTCAGATAGCATGCATCTAACAGCGCTCACCGCGGAGACGACGGGCGAGCTGGCATCTCTACATTTCAATATCCGACAACTCCTCGATCGGCTCCAGCTCCGGAGGAGCATCTCCTTGGCCACCTCCTCTAGCTTGTCCTTCCTGGCCAGCCTCGGCTTGCCCAGCTTGCCCAGCTTCAGCGGCGGGCAATTCCCCCTGACCCCGCCAAGGTCAGGGGATTAGCCCGCCGCTGAAGCTCCTGGACAAGCTGAGCAAGCCGAGTTGCCTGCACGCGGTACGTCTGCGAAGTCTGTGCCATGTCTGCCTGGAGCGCCTCGCGCTCGATCATCTATATAAGTTAGCATCTGTTCAGTAAGTATCAGATCTATATGCCTAATACTTACGAGTTGTGCCACGGTGAGATCCCCCAGCGCGGCCCGGCGGAGCTCCCGCCCGCCGCGGGGCCAGCCGTTGCCGCGACCACCGCGACCGCCCCTGCCCCCCCGGCCCTGCCCCCCCGGCTCCTCCAGCCACGGACCCCCTGGCCCCCACGGGCCCCCCGGCCGCCACCACCGCCGCCGCCATAGTTGTAATTGACGACATTTCCATGGATTGTTGTATTACCCTGAATATAGATGTGCATAAATTAGCCTCAAATGAACATGGAATGCATAAAAGTGCGTTTAAATGAGCATTGATAGCATTGATAGCATCAGAACAGTCAGAGCAGCCAGCATGATCAAGGAGAATTAAGCATCAAAATGCATAAGCATCTATCAGACTATAGTATAAAATGTTTCTAATATATGTGTAAGGACATCTTGTAGCAGGCAGGATCAGTGGATTTATCATAAGAAGTAAGCTTAGGAGGGTTAGTAATGCAGATTCCCTTATAGTAGTAGCCTACATTAGGACTATAGTTAGAGTTCTTATAGTAGATAGGATTATTATATTTAACCTTAGGAGGGTTGATAATATAGATTCCCTTATAGTAGTAACCTATACTAGAGTATAATTAGAGTTTTTATAGCAGATGGGATTAGTAGATTTATTATAAGAGGTAAAATTAGGAGGATAGCAACACAGATTTTCTTATAACTAGGAATATTTTTGATCAGAATAATTAAAGTAAAGATATTAAGTTCTTAATAGAGAGTATACATAACACTATAGGGGTATTATTTCCTATCTATAATATATATAAACTTACTAGCAGGATCTACACTGTAGCTAGTGATCTAGGACTATTACCTCTATAATACCTATATATTATCTAAGCTGTTAACAGAGATAAATTACCTAATCTATTATAAATATAATTTATATAAGCTAGATATATCTATAACTATACAGTACTTAATTCTCATTCTTAGTATTTCTTCTATATCTAGAGGTAACTATAAAAGATATAAGAGATATTAGGTATTATATTCAGGCTTATAACTATATATAATGCAGGTACCTTAAATATTTTAAGATTACATTCCTAAGTTAGTGGATATACTACAAACCTTATAGTTTATAATTATAAATACCTATAGTCCACTAACAGCAGTCCTATAGCTATAGGTCCTATATAATTAGTACTAGGAACATTCTATAGAAAATAAGTATACTACAGTGCTATATGATAACTATGCTATAATTAATATACTAATAATACTTAGAGGCTATTTTTGCTGTTAAAAAGGTTATATATACCTAGGTTAAGATTACTAAATTAAAACAACTACTTTACTATACAGGACAGATTACCTTAACCTCTATTAAATTATATAATTATATAAATTATATAGATTATATAAATTAAATACATAATACAGGGCACCTTACTAATTAACCTTATATAGCTATTATAGCTATCAGGGGATAAGATTAATAAAGTAACTAATATCTATGAATGGCATAAGATTATTAGTCTTCACTCTACCTTATATATTAAAGTGTGATACCTTAGGCTCTAAGGTAAGTAATTAAATAGGGAGTTATCTCTGGTGCTAAAAAAGTCTAAAAAGATATTTAGGTCATTTCAACAGCTCCTAATTATTAGGTTTTACTACTACTCTACTAGCTCTATAGACTAATTCAGATCTGACTACTTATAAGATAATTATTTACTATAAAACTAAGGTAGTCTATAGTTATAAATAGAGATATATATTTAAGGTTGATATTAGTAATTACATTTAAAGTCTGATATATAATAACCTTAAGCTACTTAGCCAGCCCACTCCTTACCTATCTATATGCCTCAATCCCTGATATAGTTTAAACTTTATAACCTTCCTTCACTAGTTTACTACTATTGATAAAAGATATACAGTAGCTACTTATATTAATCCAGCTCCTTAAGGTCTTATCTAGCAGGTCTTCCTTAGTTTAGTTCTCTTGACCCTCTACTAGCTTATCTTTATATATATCCTATACTGGTTCCCTTTAACTCTGCGGAGCTGTTTAAGCCCAGATATCTAGTTAATCTCTTATTATATTATATTAAAGTGTTAGTAGTTCTAGTTCCTATATAAGCTAGCATTAACTAAGTAAATATCAGATCTATATACTAGTATATACTCTCTCACCTCCACTAATAGAGACCCTGCCAGGTTTAGGCACCCTAGTCCCTAGTATATAGATAGCCACCTCTGTCACAGACTACTCTATAATAATAAAGATAGGGGCTTACTAGATATTGCCATTAGCAACTATACAACCTTAGGGGTCTTAGGTTGCTCTATACTTAACCTATTCCTTATTCTCCTTTCTAACCACCTCTAAGAGGGGCTCTTCTTTATCCTCTTCCTCATTGCTATTAATTATGCTTACTATACTAGGGAGATATAGGCTTATATAGATTAAAGAGTTTCTTCTCTAGTCTTTAATAAGAGTCTGGATATATATATAACCTTCACCTCTAGTGAGAGTTACTAGTGCAATATAACTACTATTATAAGATGTATATTATCTATTAGAAGATAAATATAAGAAATTCTTTCTAAGATAGAGCTCTTCCCAGAAGACTGTATCCTAATAATAACAAGCTAGGACATTTCACAGTTACCTTCTAGTCCAAGCCTCTTTAGGCCTATAAATATTTTAGAAAGCTCAGACTGCTTCACCTGTAGTTCGCGAAGCGCCTTATCCATGGATGTGGTCTTACCTGTTGTGGGGAGATGGCAGGCATCTGCCTGTAGGTCAAAGGTGAGATTATAGATGACCTGATGGGCTCTCAGCATATCACACACATGATTATATCTCTCTTGCACCTGCAAGTTAGCATCTATTTAGTAAAAATCAGATATATATTCCTAGTACTTACTCATTCCTTCCGAATGAGCTGCTCTACTAGGTGTGATACAGATAGTAACTACTTCAGGCCACCCAGACCTTAGCATGGACATAGCCATCTTAGTATTTGAGTCCTTCCTCTTTATATGGCATCCTTTATAGATAGACTCTAGCTATAGGTAATAGCTTTATTATATGAATAGCAAGCATTACACATTAATAGTCTATTAGATTAGGAATTCTTTATAAAATACTCTTAATTAGGGCAATTGCCACAACTACATTATTAATATAGTGATTTAGTAGTAGTAGCTTTATCTCTCTAAGCTATGTGTTAAAGGAGCCATAGGGTCTGCCTTTTAATGGGCTGATAGGATAGAGAGACTCAGTACTGTATTAATCTTATTAGAAATTATTTTAATATCTTTAGTATCTCATCCTACCTATAAGAAAGAGTAACCTTAGATGCCTTTAGTATCTCTTTAGTACTATAGTTTAAATCTCTCTTATACCTCTATTTACTTAACAAGGTGAACTTAATATATCCTAATTTTGCTATCACTGCCTGTAAGCTATAGTAGAGTTTAAGGTATATTAATTATATTCTTAAAAATTTTAGCTAATATAAAGTGTAATCTTACAGAGCTCTTATAGTTTAAGTTACTATATCTTAGATATCTAGATCTAACTCTAAGTTAGTCTCTGCAATTAATAGATAATGTAAACTACTAAATATAGCAGGTATCTATCCCATCTTAGTAAGTGGTATAATACCTCCTTCCTCTTAATCTCTTTACTTTTCAGTATAGATCTATTAATAGATAGATAATATCCTAATTGCAGCTAAGTTTATATCACCTTCTAGCCTTTAATATATTCTGTGTAGTAGAGTTACTATATAAATAACTATGCTATAGTATAGTATTTCTAATATTAAGAAATAATCTACTGAGGGAAACATAAGATAATAATTAACCTTTATCCTTACTTCAATCAGTATTTTCCTAATATACAGGAAGTAGCTAGCTATAACCACCTAAGGCCTGTAGAGTATAAAGCACCTTAGTATACTACCTAAGCAGTTTAAAAAGCTTCAGCCAGTGTATATATAATTAATAAGGTGTCTTTCCATTGCAGATATCTTAATAGTTATAGCAGTCTTTTTAGCCTTTAGGGTAGATATCTTACTACCTCTCTTACTACTAATAGTAAAGTCATCACTGCTAGAAGCCTTAACAACTAGTATATCTTAATAGATACTCCCCAATGGTGTGTGGAGTTGGCTTTTAGTTTTCATTAGTTTTATATTAGTGGTTATATATATAAAATAGATTAAATAAGAGAACATATATCAGGCCAAAGCAACCTTTTCCATATCTATAGATAGGTTATAAGTCTCCAGGATATTAAGTAGGAGCTTATATTAAGTTATAGTATCAGTCTAGTTTCTATAGTAAGATGTGAGGAGAGTCTACTTATAAATTAGTCATTTTCTGGGGTCTAATGTATATAAAATTATTGCAGTTAAAATTATTAAGTAAAATCTATAGCTAGCTATACAACAGCAGGCAGAGTAAAGCAGGATATAGTTATTTAACTAAGAAGCTTTAATTCTTAATATATGCTAGGTAGCTTAGTTAGTCAAGCTTGATAGATATCTAGGTACATGGTGGATGATTAAATAAAGACCTTATTAAGCTCAGAGGTGTTGAAATTTTCTAACAGAATATATAGCTAACCTATATAAAAGGAAATTATTTTTAGAATACTTCTGCTGCAACTAAGTCCCTTTTATAGGTAGAGGATATGAGAAGATTAGCTTTGAATGCACTTTAGTTAGGTTGATTATTATAGTATAACTCTTCTTCTTGATTGTTGGTTCTTTGTGTTCTGCAAAATCTGACAGGTCAACACACATTGACAAACTGCCCATGTTGAGCCATCTTGTCCTTTGAGTGGCATCTAAGGACATACTCTTTATTAGATGAAATATCAGTGTCTTGTGCAGGATCAGATGGATCTACTGTACTATTAGACTCCTGTGCATTGTACATCCTGTACTGAGCTCCTCCACTAGAGTATATTACAGATGTATTAGAGGATTTATTTAGAGCCCTAATACCACCTAGTTAAAGTGGCAGAGGGACAGGTTTACTAGCATCAACCTAGCAACTATAAAGCTTGGATAAGTGCTGGACTATTACTCCTTCTATAATAATATAGCCTATTATAGATGCAACATCTAGCCAGAATTCTTTATATTTTTTGCATTACAGACAGACTATATTATCAGGAGAAGTAGCTCATCTAAATCAGCTATTAAATAAATCAGCTTAGTTTCCAGTGATTAAAGATGCCTCTAACAGCAAGGGAATACTTACAGTCCCAGTGAATCAGAGTCTGCTTCTTAGGTCTATTAAACTCCTTCTTCAGCATGCTCACCTCCCAAAAGTTCAATAACCTGATCTGGCCATTGACGACAAGATGATGCTGTTGTTTCTCTACAAGGTCCTCGTGTAGTTTAGCTTGTACAGCTAGGTTCATGAATATATCTAGGAGTAAATTCAAGTTAGTATCATTCCATATTGTTCCAAGGAGTTATAGACAGATATCTAATAAACCATTGTAGTCTTAGTTTGCTACAACCCTTATTCCATGATATATTGATAATAATAGTCAGAGCTGCCCTACAGGAGGTCCTAACCATGCATAATCACTATCTACCAGAAGGTGCTGGTGGGAAGAAACAAATTAGGCCTTATACCAGTTTGATAGGACACATTTGGATTGTCTTACATTCATTTTATCAAGGAAAATGCAGCTATGGGTCAATCACTAAGTATTGATTTATTCCACCAGCACCGGCATCTATCTCCAGGCCAGACACCACTCACAGTTGACCACCATCTTATGGTATTGAAGCCAAAAGATTATCAAGCCTCACAGGCATCTAACAGGGTCAGGAACCCTCCCTTAAGCCAGAGAGATCACCAGTATACACTATAATCTATCCTAATTTGAGATATTCTATTATAGGAGAGGACAGTGCTAGCATATAAGGAGGCAGAGTAGAGGCAGTAGAGGAGGCAGAAAAGGTAGAGGTCAGCCTAACACACAGGAAGATTGTCAGTAGAGTAGCGAATAGCTCAAATCAGGTCCCTGGCACAGAGAATCAAGAGAATAAGGCCTCAACAACATGGCAGACTGCAAGATGGCCAGTAAGCTGGAATCCTTTAAGAGATGACCAGCGTACTTGAATTTTGAAAGACGCATCCTTATTAGTTAAGAAATGTACATTTTAATGTGTTCTATTAGGGAAATCAAAAGATAGGAATGCCTATGAGCGATTTTATACAGTAAATCAAAATGATTTAGAGATCCTATTTCCCTCTATCATATAATCAAAATTATCTATTTTAGTATAGGGTATATAGTGTTATCCAGCACAGTATTATCTAAAGGGATATAAATTAAAGCAGACTTTAGAATACCTAGTTCTACTTATTTAATATCCAGGGACCTATATTTATTTTTAGAAACTACTAGTGCTTAGAAATACAAAGTACTTAGTAATCTAGTTCTATATTAGATTATATAACTCTTATAAGCTAACTGCTAAAGACACTATCTAAGCCTTTTAAGGAAATCTTTTACTATGCACCTAACAGGGACTGCCTGAAGATTACTATTTATCTAAGTTTCTTAATATTAAAAGCCTTATTACTCAGGAGGTAATAGGGCAGTTAACTATATAGCTTATAAATTAGCTAGTCTATTACAGGGTGAGAGGGGTGGTATCTTATAAATAGTTAATAACTATCTAATATTTATATAAAGCACACTTTCTAACACCTTAAAGTAAAGGGCTTTTATAATAGTAATTACTTATCTCTAAAGCAACTCATGGGTGCATTAGCAATAAGGATTAAGTAGTTAAGAATATCTAATAGTACTCTTAAGGTATACTACAATATTACTTAGAAGAGATTTACAGATAATATTATTCTCTATAAATCTACTCCATGTCATCCTACAGACTAAGGACAATATCTCTGACCTATAAAAGACAATATAAAAGGTGATATCTACTTTAAATCAGGCTGTACAACAGCAGTGACTTTAGGGCTTTATTATAGAGCTCTGGTATACTATTAGTTAGAAGAGAAAGGCCTCCTGAGATATAACTATAATAGTTATGGTCATGGCTTTGGCTGCAGTGGCAGGTGTTTAGTTGGGGGAGGTGAGGTGCTGGTGTGGCCTGAACCTAACCTAATCACTGGATGGCGGTCCAGTACCTGTCCATCCAAGGGAGAGTATGTACTATATACATGGATCTGATAATTATTTAATAGATACTAACTTATATTATACAGCTGGAGAAGGCCTACAACCTGATGACTAATATCTAGTAAGCCTAGCTAAGCTAATCCAGCCAGCATCTCCTAGTAAGCTAGTACTCTTTAAAAAGAAGCCACTTCCCTTACTTAAACCTCCTTAATACATAACTATATAAGCTACTAAAGCCCTACAGCAACATCTTCAAGCCACTCTTAAAGTTTAAGCTTAAGAGCCTTATCAAGACCTGGGTTGGTATATTAACCTTAATCTTATATCTACTATATATTAGTAGATCATGCAGCTACACAGCTTCAAACTAAAACTCCCTCTTGCAAAAGACCTTAAGCAAGCTAATATAAAAACCATCATACTTAAACTCTACTTCCATCCTAGTGAGCATAATCAACAGCAAGGAGGAGGAGGAGGAGGAGGAGGATAAAGGACACCCCCTAGGCAGGAAAGAAGGACAGCAAGGCTGCTAAATTATTCATTCTGTATCTAAACTAGTCTAATATCTGCTCACAACCTTAGCAGCATGTTGGGGGCATTCCTAGCTCCCAGAACTAAGCCTGGATATCCAGATGTGGTGAGCATAATTTACAATAATAAGTTAGAGGATAGACAAGGCAAGCAGGATGAGGAGCACAAGGAGCACAAGGACCAGGATACTGTTTGTGTATATTTGACTAGGAAGATTTAATAGATGGTATTAATGTGATTCTTACATTGGTTAGATCCTATAAGGCAGGGTGTGAAGTATTATTAAGTAGGAAGTATAGCCTTATAATATACAAAGTGGTACAAGGACTATAGTCCATCATACACTGGATCATTTAGAAATACCACTAGGGGTTGGTATAATTCTACTAATCTAGTAATATCCCTCCTGAATTAGAATACAAAAAGATATAACTACAGAAACTGTGGTTAAATCTTAAACAGTGCGGCAGGGCAATATTACTTATAGGCTGGCACTATAGTCCCATATATTAGCACTAATTACATATAGCTAATAATATTTTGTGCTTTTTCTCCCTGCATGCTAATATTTAGATATTAATAATAGGATAAGTAAATTAATCATTAATAAAGTTATAAGTTAACTATAGTCTAAAAGAATCAGCTTTGACCACATGGGTGTATTAAGTATAATTCCCTCTAGTTATCTATCCTTAACAGCCTAAATAGCCATGGGGTCATCCTGATGATAACTTCTGAATTTGTTGAATGCCTTAATACTCTTTAAGGAATATAGAGAATCTAATAGTATAGGTACCTTCTCTATATTATCTAAGATCTATTAGACTATAAGGTGCAAGGATGCTCTAAGTACTGATCCTAGTTATAATAGCAATAGTTAGGTTTTAAAATAAGCCTAACAGGCTGGGCTCTTGATGTTATCCAGGAAGTTCTTTATTTAATCTAGACTAATATCAGTAAGGAAGGTCTTCCCAAAGCATTCCTTCGCCCTTGCCTTTAGACCCTTGATCTAAACATAGGTGCCTTGGGCGTATATCTGAGCCAGTGAGGTACCCATAAGCTCATCATCATCTTTTGTACTATCTAGCTGCCTATTAGAGTCCAGCTGCGGCCACTTGCCCTCAGTTTTCTCCAAGCCTGCCTTTTGACAGCTGAGAGGCTGGGGGCCACCTACTTCCCCTCAATCTCTTTATCTTTCAGTGTGTACCATCCATCTATTATTTATTTTACTTTACTATAAGTGCAGTACATAAGGAAACAGAATAGAAATAAATATAGTAGTAATAGCTGCCATCTCCTTTTTGTTACAGAGATTATCTGAACTATACCTATCATAGGAAGGACCATTCTATAAAGTATACTAACTAAGCTTCAACAGCTTTAACAGAGCTTTCTGGTTCTTAACTAGCTTAATAAAAGTATTCTCCTCCTCTGAGTTCTGCTAAAGTATATCTGTGTATATAACCAATCCTAATAGTTCTTTTAGTTAATAAAAAGTAGATAACTTCTAGTTCTAAATATGAGACATCCTTAATCAAAGCTATAATTTATAGTTTTACTGCCTTCTTATATTTAACTACTATATATAGTAGAGGTGCTAAGCAGAGGTCTACACTATGGTATAATTGCTAGTATAACTAGCTATTAGCTCTATTAGTAAAATAAATATAATATGTAAGAAGATAGACATGCTACCTTTTAAGAAAGGGAGAGAGAAGGTAAACCATAGTATCCAGTATAAAAGCAAAAGGCATGCCTAATATTAGGTTAATAATATCCTTAGGTGTCTAATATATAGGCAGTACTACTATGCAGGGGAAATTATTAACAGAAAGTAAATATAGCTATATATAAAATCAGAAGGCAGTTAAATATTAGAACAGATAGCTGTATGAGGGCATCTTTTATTAATTAACAACACCCTTATTTCATAATAGTACCTTAGGCTTAGGAGTACCTAACCATCAGCTAGGAATAGAGTTTACAGTGTTAACAGATAAGGTAGTAATCCTTAAGAATAAACTCTTAAGGGATTTATAAGTTATAATATTATAACTCTATTCAGCGCAAGCTGCATTTAACACAGGCTGGTATCCTAATGGATGGTACCCAGCTTATCTTACTATCAGCTTCTTTAGTTACTTTAAGATAGTAATGCTATTTTGAACTTCTTAGTAAGCTTATCTTCTAACTTCTTTATCTTATTCTTATCCTTACTTCTTCAGGAGAAGTGAGATACTCCTACTAATTCTTAGGTTAGTGTTGATCCTCATCATCTAGCTACACTCTAGCAATGGTTCTCACGCACTATAGGAGATTGGAAGAATTGTCTGCTGTATCATGCTCAAAACAAGAATGTTGGGCCTTTATTGAGATGGGACTTCTTCGACTTTAGAACACTTCCCTTTAGATTCTCTTCAGTGATGAAGATTTCCTTCACATCTTTCCAAGAGACCAAAAATACCATTGAGTGGTGATGGCTGAGGCTGTAAAACAACCATCTTGAGAGAATCTGGGCTGTTAACACTGCGTCTTGTCAAATTTATTAATAATCTTACCACAGGCTATTCACAGGCATGAATGACCAGATGCCTCAGTAACTTAGGTAATTCTGGGTTATAGGTCAAGAGATACTGCTTAATATCTAGGTGCTAGAGGTTTGTAAAGAAGGTGAATACCTTAATCTTTAGGTAGTTATCCTAGTATAGCCCCCCACTCCCATAAATCAAAATCAAAAATGTGCTTGATAGGGGAAGGAGATCTAAGGTCTATCCTCCAGCTCTCTTAAACATTAGAGCTCATAGGTAAAACCCCAGTAGCTAGTATATAGTCTATGAGATTTGAGCTGCCCATGGCCCAGAGCACTTATATTTAATAGTTCTAGAAGCTTATTAAAGTCATTAAAAATATACTTTTTCACATAGTTTGAAGGGATAAAAGGGTTCTACAGTTCACAGCCCTTCTCTACAGGCTAAGGCAGCCAAAAGGCCTGTTTAACCAGGTAGGTGATCCCACATCACATATCTGAAGCAGCGAAGCTCGAAGGATATTTATCGCGTCCTGGGTAGAACCAAGAACCCCCCAGATACTGAGCATGAAGCCAGGAGTGCTGAGCCACCATAGCTCGCATGTATCTCCATAGTTAGTCTGTGGCCTCCTCCCATGTTAGCTTACAATATTTATATGATTATTCTTTAGGATTGAGCATCTAGTAATAAAGATGCAATCCAAGTCTATGCATAATAAGTCTAGTATAACTATTTATCATAGGTTACTGACTGCATAATTAATCTGAATATAGATTCTGAAACTTCAAGAACTTATTCTGATATTTATAGACTGTAATGATATCACAGTTTCCTAATATAGAATCCCTTATAGGTATTACTTCCCTCTAAATTAGTATACTAGAAGAACAGATCAGTATATATATTAAAGTAACCTTAGAGGGGATTAGTCCCTAACCACTATATTAACATCCAAATTAAGCATAACCTAGGATAATAAGGATTCAGCCTGAGTACATAAGATCAATTTAAAATATATTATTCCCCCCAGTTTTTAATAGCATTGGGCCTTAGTATGGTGCACTCCCTATCTACTTAGGAGATATCCCTAAGCCTGCTAATAAGCAGCATAGCATTAAATCCTATATACTCTAATACTGTAGATATAACTTGATGTTTTTTGTGAGTCTAATTATAAGCTATCAGCCAGGAAGTGGAAAGAAAAAGCTAACTTGTGTTTGAGGTAGAACTTGCCTTTGACCATCATATAGATATCATCTTTAATAAATCTGTTTGATCAAATATATCAAACAGGATCGAAAACGCCTCAGTATCAGTGTTGGGAACATCCGTCTCAATACAGCCGTTCTTCTGTAATTCCCCGCCCTCGTCCTATTCTGTTACCCTGCCCATGGATAGACTGAGTACTTAATGTAAGTACTACAGCAAAGCCCGGCCAGTCCCCAGACAGATCCGCAGCGCGTAACCTTCTGAGGGACATCGCTAGATCGGCGACGTTAGAGGACTCAGTGCTCTGTAGACATGAACTACCCAAAGCAGCTACTTTTGCCCCTACTATAGACAAGAGAAACACTGCATCATTGTTCATACAAAGACAATTACATCAGCTAGCAGAGGTATAGTCTCTACTATAAGTGTTTTCAACCATCTTTTAGACTCCTGGGATTCCTAGGTTAAAGTGTTTATAGTTATCTCATAACTAATAATCCCAGACTAGATCAAGAAAGAAGAGTAAAAGTAATAACAAATTTTATTCAGAATATCTTGAAAAGGATAGACTGACCAGTGCATTATACTAGTGATATAAAGGCAGAGAGAAAGAAGGACTAGCCAGTATGCAGGAGCATTAAATAATTTAATAATAAGGAGGAGAATTTCTGCAAGTAAATTAAGAAGACTTCCCTTTCAGAGAATATTCCCAGAGGTTAATAAGAATATAACCTGTCATCTTATCTCTTCTGCAATTTATATCAAGCTTATCTTACTAGCCTATCTACTAGGAGACAGCAATCACTATTTCCCTTCTAGGATACTTTCTACAAAGCTTCCTTCAGGCAATACCTTTCTCTATTTAAATCAAGCCATCCTATCCTTACGGTCTCTATAAAATAGGTAGCCCTATGGCCAGTCTATACTAGGTATTCCTTATTATTTAGCTATTCCCTATCAGCCTAGGGGATAAACTTACATATATATAATATACAGAATATGACAAGCTTATCTATATACTTATAATGCTTCTTATTAAACATTAAATACTTTGCTAAGCTTGATTAATATTAGCTAATAAGATATAAGCCTCCTATATCTATACAGAGGGAGTAAAAGTATAAAGCAAAGATAATACTACACTAGAAATAATAAGATGAGGAGAATTAGAAACACAATACCCAAGTATAGTGTAGTAGTATAAAGCCATAATTAAGATAAATAATAAAGAAGATAGACAGTGACAGTAAGGTTAGGGTTATAATAAAGAAATAGTAAAAGAAATAGTAAATATAAGACATATTATATTAAAGCAGTGAATCAAAATAGCAAATATAAGATATATTATATTAATAAAGTGAATAAAAATAGTAAATAAGGTAGTATTTAATAGTTTCATAGTTAAGAGCAGCAGTATATCTATTCTACTTTACAAATCTATTTATATACCTAGCTAGTCAGGGTTTGCCTAACTTGGAACTACTCTGCTTTCTTTATCTATATCTAATATACTCTTCTACTTTATAGCTATAATAGAGGCCCTGCATTCTTAATCAGAGGATGTATGGCCTAGGTTATTTATCTCTATAAGATAATATTAATAAGAGATTTTAGGCATTAATACTGCAGCCCTAAAGAGAAAGGTAAGTCTAGTCCTGGACACTAGGGAATTAAGGCCCCAGGCTGCAAAAGCCATTATTTCTAGACTGTATGCTAGAACATCTTGGGATATCCACTGTACAGCAGTGAGCAACTTATCCACTAATAAGCAGGTAAGTACTGGGTACATAGATTTGATATTTACTCGCTGATGCTAACTAATCTTATATAGATAAACAAGGTTCACACCCTGCTAGCAAATATTGAGTAAGCCTGACTAAGTTAAATAGGGCTGCTGGACTATCTATACACACATGACTAAAGAGCTAGATATATCATTCAGACTGGTAAATCTTCCTAAGGGAAGATTAATAAAATAGTTAATAGTAATTAACACTATTACTTAGAGGAGGGATCCCTTAAACCCCTTACCTCTAGCAGAGCTCAGAGGAGGAGAACACCTTTATTAAGCTAATCAAGAATTAGATAACTATATTAAAGCTTAATTACATGCTTTGCAGAACAGATCTTCCTATAATAGATATAATTTAGATGATATATACAATAAAAGGGAGATGATATGCTTTTATAATAGTTCCTAGGCTGTACTACCCACATGCTACATTGGGGCTAGGTGCTCTTTAGACTTATCTAAACTATATAATCTTTAACTATATAAAACAGCTTATCCCTGATATAGTATATTAAAAAGATGATCTCTAAAAGGAGTCTAAGCTAGAGAAACTTGGACCTTCCTATACTACTATTTAAGAGAAGAGAGTTCACCTGCTTAGTGTTAGTAGTAGATATAAGTGACTTATAGCTATAATAATAGTTTCTTCTATTTAGAAGCCTCCAGTGGTGCCTATAATTTTTATAAATTATAGACTATTATCTAAGATTTAAATAAAGACTTTGCTGAAGCCATGTAGGTACCTAGGGAGTTCTCAATTCTACCTAGGACATAATAAATACCTAGCAAAGCTTTGAATATATGATGTGGGATCACCTACCCTCCAGAGCAGTGGCCAGCCCTCAGGGATCCAACCTTAGCAGGCCCTTAGGAGCATTCTAACTCCTGGGGCTGAGTCTATTAGTCCTGTAACTCCTGGTAGGGTGAGCATGATTAACAGTGATAAGGAGGATGAGGATGAAGAATAACATACCCAAGGAACCCTTATAGAGAGGAGGCTGTCACTAGGTGTTGATGTTGCTTTAGCCTGTAGAGAAGGGCTATAAACTATAGGACCCTTTTATCCCTTTAACCTATACCTAAGGGTATATTTTAGATAGCTTTAGCAAGCTTCCAGAAGCTACTACTAGATTTTAATAATATGGAATTCTGGCTGATGGGTAGTTAGAGTTTCTTAAGGAGAGACCTGCCTTTATGAATATAGAGCCTAGTAGGAAGTATAAGAATATAATTCTTAGGTCTATAAAAGATAGTGTAACTATATAAGTGATTACTTTCCTTACTATTGTATATAGAAAGACTAATAATAACAGAGATACTAAAAGAATGAGCTGGATTGTCTGTCCAGGAATATTAATCCAGAATTAGATTTCTGATTTTAGAATTTAACTACTGGGGCTGGTAGCATAGTACTACATACTATAGGGATAACAAGGAGCTTTGCTACTTAATAGCTAACATCATATCAGCTTGTTAGGATATCAAGTCTTGGATGAACAACTTATTTAATGCTAGGAGAAAAAGACTTAAAGGATCTGGCCTTCATATATGCCTTCAATGCACAAGGACTTGGTTTATCCATATCTGTCCAGAGTGAGGGCAAGACTATCTAAGCTTGGCTAATTAGGACTCAGCTCATGAAGATGACCCCAAAGCATGCCACAGAACATCATGAATATATGCCACCTTAATCAGCTTAGAAACTCTATAAGTAAAGGCTACTATTAAGTATCTAACTATACTAGTTACATTGCTAGAGAGCTAGATACTTTATTTAAGAAGTACTTTATTATATACATATCCAGATTAGGCTTAGCGCGCTATATATACTTATTTATTTAGATAATAGTATTGCAACATTGCACTTTTATCTTATTCTATTCTATCTTATACCTTAGAAGAAAAGATCTCCTATAGCTATAAGGGAGGCTATAGAAATATAGTTTTAGCAGTCTTAAATTATTCACTTTATCCTACTTTATAAATAACATTCTAACTATTAAGGGTGACAGCTTTAACTCTGTAATTATACTACCCATGTATATATAGTAAGAGTTTTTAGTAATAAAATACTAATCTAGATAGGATTCTAACTATTCTAAAAACTTAAGTAGATTATAAACTCCTAATATTACCCAGTCCAGTACAAAGCACTATTCTAAAAACTTTACTAAAGCAGTAGGTAGCAGAGCTTAGATTACATAAGCTTATCCTATAATACTAGGAAGAGTGTAAGCCATAGTCTGCATATTAAGAAATAATAGTATATAAAGGGGCCTTCTGCCTGCAATGGTTAGGACAGATTTAGATTACCTAGAGCCATTTACTGGCCCAGCAGGGGACTGTAGCCTGGCATGGTAGGAGCTCTGACTAGAAGCATATTAAAGCTCTGAGGATATAGAGGTGTGAAAGGATATCCAGACTCATGCCCAGAGAATTAGCTGTTAGTATCTCTGCCCTCTGTGGTGAGATGAGGTGGTTAACATACAAGAAGGTTGAAAGAGAAGAGAAGAGAAGGAGAGAAACTCTCTTCTTATGAGAAGATTTGTTAACTGGTTTGCCCCTGTCATTCCTCACAGTCAGCGCATATCCTGTAGTGACCCAATACCACCATCCGGGTAGAACAGCGCATAGTGGAAAGGAAGGTATAACAGATGGATATAGTTAACAATTATAAGGTATTGGGGGGCGAGGCAGATCTTTCTGTGACAGGAGTTTGATCACACTACCTATAAACAGCAGGCCTGGTTAAAGGTTAAGTATAAAGAAAGGAGGAAGAAGCATTATCTCTTTCTAATAATAATAAGGATGAGTAATATTATACAGACCTTACCTATAAGCAGTCAGCATAAGGGCACTATATAATATAATAAGCCCAAGCATGATTATATTTGTTTTAGTGAAAGTCTTATCATCATAACTAGTATAAAAGAAGCCCCTTTTAGGAATATAATTAGCATCCTATATTTTAATAAGTTTATCTAAGAGATATTTTCCAATGCCTCAGTATTTATGGTCTAGCTTAATAAAGATCTCTAGCTCCACTATATACTATCTAGTAGTCTAAGGCCCTAAGTAATCTATAGCTAAAACATATTCAAGGATCCTTTCTAGGAGTTATTAGCAGATGGGTTGCTAGAGATAGGCTTCCTATTAATATGCTGAAGTTCTGATGGTATTCCTGACTATGTTATTCAGCATCATCTGTATAATATATATATTATATTATTCTAATTCCCTTATTAGATTTATTAGCAAATAGTAGACCTGTTTAATTTAGCAGCTGATTAATGGTTAATTATTAATAGTGTAATGTTTAGTATGGTTAGTACTATAATGTCCTAATACAAAGAACTATCTTATAGAGGCTTATAATTAACAACAGCAAAAGTCTAGCTCTATCTTGGTTTCACTAGTAACCATTCAACCTAGTACAACATAGCCATTATTCAATGCCATTATTTAATAGTGGCAGAGGATATAATATCAGAGAGTGTAGTGCTCTTGCTAGCAATATAATAGGATTAGTTAGAATCCTCTATTAGTTAAAGTTATAAGGCTATATATAAATAGGTAATTAGAATGGTTAGACTGGAGCTATAGAAATATTAAATTAAATTACAGGGACAGGACACAGGAGAAACAGCCAGAAGTAGCTAATGACTAACTATTAGGTGATTTAATATGCTCTCTAATTTCATGACCTATAGAATAGTATCTAGTGCCTAATATAGAATCTCCTCCTCTAAAGCAACTCAAATCTAATTAATTAATAACTATAAGCATATTTAGCATAGGAAGTATGCTATAAATTATTTTATATAATTAGTACAGAGTACTAGGAGGTTTAGAATTAAATAAGATTTATATATTATATAAGTTTATTTCTAGCAGTAGCTAAGATTTCTACTACAAGCTATATAATATCTTGATTCTTAACTTCCTTATTAACTATATATAAGCAGGATTTTAGCAGTACTAAATAGCTTCTAGTTCTACTTTAAGTATAAGGGTGTAATTAGACCTGCAGATAGTACCTACTTTATATTAGATAACCTTATATAGTATAGAGCATTAATCTTTCACCACTATAGCACCTTCATCCTACTATAGACCCATAATCTACTTATAACAGTAGTATATAATAATATAGAATAAATAAATATCCTATTATTTTAGTAAGATAAGCTTAGTATCTATAATCTTAGTTTCTACTTACTATAATCTTCTGATATAGTACACCACTAAGTAAGATCTTAATAGAAATGATGTAATGTATATAAAGTTAAGGATAATACTAAGGACTTAATAGCTTCAAATTATAGGATAGATATTTATTAAGTATAGCTGTTTGCAAACCAAATATGACCATCTTTATATCATCCTATAATACTCACTATCTAAAAATTAACCTCTAGATATCCTTACTATAAATTAGAATAAATAAAATACTTTAAGGGTGATATTGATTGGACTACAAGAGCATGGATGCTTCCCTCTACCATACTTTGACCTAGGCCCAGCCCTGAAGCACTTGAGCATGGAAGACTCTGTTATCTACCTATATATCCATGAAATTCTAGCTTACACGGAAACCTCACAAACCAGAATACTTGGAATCAGGGAGGGCATTTGATGGATAAGCACTCAAGGAGCTGGTATTCCTATGATCTGAGTAATTATTTGCATCCTACAGAGCATTTAAATAAGAGGAGAGCTTTCATCAATGAGGGGGAATAGCTAAAAGAGAGGAAAAGATAAATCACTTTTTGAAAAAAAGCTGATAACAGAGCATACTTTAATGGCTGGGTGCTTATAATTAGTCTATATAATAGCTAGATCCACACCTCTAATATACTGATTCAGGCATGAAGGGTAATAACCTAAAGTATAAGATTTATATAAGTATTACAGCAATTCCTATAGCATTATAATAGTAAATCTAGATATAGCTAGTCTGATCCTATAAGAGGAGAGGAAATCCATATCTTAAAGGAGACTAAGCTTATAGAGACCTTTTATAGTTTAAGCACTTATAACTATAGTAATTTAATTAGTTTAATTAATTATATATAGTAATAAAAGCTTATAAATACTATTAATAGAATATAATATAGTAGATATATTAAAATAACTATAAAAAATAGCTAAGAGAATATACAAGGCTGGTAGTAATAAGGGCAAAGGGAAGTAGAGGGCTACCCTAGTAAGTATTCCCCTAATTTATTACCTAGAAGTAGGTAAGAGCTTAAGATCCACTACTAATAGAGCTAATAGTCTGTTAAAACAGGCCAGACACAGTGTAACCATCCTAAACTCTAAGAGTGATAATAAGCACTTTTACTCCAACAACCATCAGACTAATGATGGTCATGTCTCCAAGACCAATGCTTGTGTCATTCCTGACACTGATGACGAGCAATTGTACTCGGACGATTGTGACATCAACAATGAAGAGGAACCTACCGAGAGTGACTCTGACAAGGAATTCGACCCACAAGCCATTGAAATGGAGGGCATCGAACCCGATGAAGGACTCGAGAACTCCTCAGGGCTACTCGACGACGACAACGACGACGAGGCAGAAGAGGACTCTGATGATGAAGACAATGACGACACCCAGTCAGTAGCATCCGAGCACATGGATGTCGATGATCAAATCGCAAGTAAGAATGCCTTGATTAATGAGGATTATACTCATACTAACCATGTATATAGTAGAGAATATGAAGAGGTTCTACATCTGAGTTACTAAGATTATTAGAGTGCTCTTCTCCATTGCAACTGAGGCAGGTGATATCCCTAAGAATATATATATATTCAGGGCTCTTCAACAATATGATCAGTGTGAGCTATCACAGGAGGTGATTTCTCTCTTCCCTAAATGAGTTTGAGTTCTTCTTAGAGGGACAGAACCCAGGACAGTTATAATGATTACTCAGCATCTATCACAGCCTAAAAAAGGCATTAGGTACAGCATTTATAGCCTCCTAGCTAAGAACACGCATGGCAGTGCAGCCTATGTTGGGTACTCAAAGAATATCCACAGGAGGCTCACAGGACATCATTCTGTGATTAGAATAGGAGATAACAGCACGCGGGTTTATCTGGTTCTATCTCACCCTGGATGGAGAGTCCATGAATGAGTATTCATTAAGTCAAATACTCATGTTGCAAGAGAGGTTCTAATATTATCAGAATCTGTTATCATGATTCTTATTAATTCCATCGCATTAGACATCCATCCTATCATACATCCTGCGGGGTGTGATATTCGACTGAGGGAGCTTCAAACAAACCTTGGGTTGGAGTCTAGACAGCATCAAGGTTTGAATCGCGCAATATCCATTCTCAGCATTGCAGAATGGGGCCTCCAAAGACCTCCGCCGAAAATGTGTGACCATTGTGGTCACAAGATGCTAGGTCTCATACAATCAGCAAAGTATAATGGATGGCTTTGCGGGAGTTGTCACTATCGAGCTTTTATCACAGCATTGCCACCAGATGACCCCAGAAGACAGCCATGTCAATGGTGCAAGAATAAACCTACCAGCAACCTATTGGTGAAGTACAATGGCGGGTGGTATTGCCAGCATTGCAAGAAATATCATAAGAAACATGGCACTTTTGGGTCTCTGCAAGAGCGAGTTGAGACTCGACAATGTGCTTGTGGTGATTGCCCTAAGCAAGGGTATGATGTACTCACGGCCTCATCTGACGGAACCTTCATGTGTGTGGCTTGCTATGATCACAATAAAGTCCACAGAGGTAAGGTTCATGATCACCGCCTACAGCCGTGGGTATGTGCCTGTGAAGGATGTCCTCACACAGACAAGCGTTACCTTAATCGCAGACTTCCAGATGGAAAGAGAATATGCCAGGGCTGCCTGGACTGGCGGAGAAAAAATCCAGATAAACCACATGATCATAGTAAGTATATGAGATCAAGGGTACCTGACGACAGAACATGTGTCTGTCAGGGTTGCCCTAAAAATGGGGCCAGACATAATTGGCGTACGCAGCCAGATGGGAAATTCATGTGCGAAACATGTGATACATGGAGAAGGTGTAATGGGGACAAAGCTCACTGGCATGATGACGGTTCAACCCAGGAAGATCGTCAATGCTCTTGTCCTGGTTGTACTAATAAGGGACCTCGGCGCTGGTCCCGGTGGCCAGGTGGGGGATATGCATGTAGGGCTTGCGCACAGTACCGCCGAAAAAACCCTGATGACTGGCAAAACCATGATCATTCAAAACTGATAACACACTCATACCGGCGGGTGAGAAAAGGACCTGTGACAAGGCCTGGTAAAGAAGCATCTGAGTAAGAGCTGACAGGAGAGCCCGTGATGGGACTTGGAGATATAATTAATAGCCCATGATGAGCATTTAAAGATATCATTAAGCAGTGGTAATGTATATAAGTTTATGAACCTATTTTACAAACTTGTGTCCATCCAGACTCAAATGATCATCTTCTGCTTACTCTGCTTACTCTATCGACACTACCGCGGTAATCCGTACCGGCGCCTATTGAATGTAAGATCAAGAGATTTACAAGGTAGGAAGAAAATGTAGAAGTATATTGGTTGATTCTGTAGTTATATCTTAATTGGTTATGTAAGGAGTATTGAATGAACATATATTTTTGTGTGGTTACAATCTTGGTGGTCAGTGCTACTTTACTATTACCCAAATGCCTCAGGCACCTGAGCCTTGGTTACTTCCTCATCCGCCACAAGCACCGCCACGATTGCCATTCCATTCAACACCGCCTCCTTCGCCTCGGCGACGGCTGCGTCATTTAGACGTCGGAAGTCGGAAGTGCACACATCCCCTCTTTCAACGCCATCCTCCGAAGTTCTAATCTCGATACATGAAATTAAATTGACTACTGTATCTAGCACCAGATATAACATTGCTCTTAACACTTCCATCATGGATGCATAAGCTCATCAAATACTTTTGCAACAGCAATAGCCTTTTCCTCCCCAAATCGCCCCCCTATAATTTGTATGCAGACTGGCATATTCTTAAATAAATTAATATCATCTAAGATAATGTATTAGCATAGCAAGTTTTAGATATATAATAGAATCACTTACATTGGCTATGATTAAACTTATCAGACTGGTTCTGAGGGATATGGGCTAACCAATCTTGATCAGGCTGATCTAAAGCTGGATCAGCGCTCATTATAGGCACTGTCATAGCTGCATAGTTCAGGAGGTTCCAGAGGGCTGTATAACCCAACCACTGGGCGCTCTTAATCCATGTCTTGGGCCTGAAACCGACCCATGGCGTGACGGGCATGAGGAGCGCATCGATCCCGCTGTCTTTCCACTGCTTTAGAAAACGTTCTTGGAAGAGCCACTTTTCTTCTTCGAGCTGTAAAGCATCAGCTTGTGGACTTTGATGGTCCTGGTTTAGTGTCTATAAGCTACCTTTTCCCGTTCCAGAATGGAAAGTTCATCCGCTGCAGTCCCGACTAGCATTCCTTCGATCAATGGCTCATCGACAATGTCGCAGAGGTGTTTGCAGTGCGAGCCCCCGTCTGCTAGGATGGCTTTCTTCCAAAGGTTTGTCCCTGGTGTGTGGAGAGCAGTGCTCCATTCGATCACTGTTACGAGTATTTAGCCTGAGCTTCTCCTTTGGCACCAGCTCAGAAAAAAAATACCTTCATGGCCAGCTGCTGCGAGCTTCGTTACTACTTCGCGTAGAGCCCGAGTTATAGGCGGCTGTGGCTTGACCACCCCGTCGTCGAAGACGACTCCCAACTTGAGCCTGCGGTCAGGTAAGGCCGCTAACTCCTTCCTCCAGGGAATGGGTATGCAACCTGGGTCCATGTCCCAGGGGCTCGAATCGAGAAGTGACTGCATAAAGTACTCAATGGTCGCGATGCTTCGAGCCATGGGCCCTGCGACTGGGGGAATGAGGTAGTGTTGATGCATGCTGTAAGGCGCGTCAGTCAGCCCTTCTTTTTTCCAGAACGCACGATTTTGACAAGTCTCACAAAGAACAGTCCCACGGGACACGGCCTGTCGTCGGACAGATAGAGTAGAGACCCTGCAAGGCAGCCGGGATACGGATCGAGCCCCCGATATCCGTCCCGATACCTAGAATACTGCCTCGCGCACCGACCAGGGCGCCTTCGCCTCCGGAGCTGCCACCGGAGATGAGCTCGTGGTTAAATGCGTTGATGGACTGGCCGAAGACGTGGTTGTACGAATCAGACATCTGAGCCTGGTCAGCAGAAGTAGACTGACTGAGACAGCACGCATACCATCAGAGACTGCGGTATATTCGTCTTGACGTAGAGCACTGCGCCCATGGATTCAAGCAATCTGGCGATGGAACTGGATCTCTGCGCTGGCTTGCCAATCAAGCCAACCCATCCTGTTCGCACTTTCATCAATCTTAAGAACCACGTCCCACACAAGCAGCTGTAACATACCAACCGTAGTATCCATCCCCTCCACATCAAACCGATCTTTGATGGAAACAGGTAGTCCGTGCAGAGGTCCTGTCAGGATACCAGTCTTCTCATACTGATCATCCAGCTCCTTCGCTCGCGCCAACGCCCGGTCGAAAAAGATCTCCGTCAGACACTTGGTCATCTGCTGCGCGATTGCCGCCCGCTTGCAGAATGCCGTGGTCAACTGCACGGAACTCACCTTTCTTGAAGCCAGGAGGGAAAGCAGATTAGTCACATCGTCAGTCTCGGTCCATTCAAGCTCCTCCGCAGAAAGAAGGCCGCACGTTCGGATGGTTTCGAGGGTGTTGGGGAGGGGACGAGTGAGGATCGTGGAAGGGAGACGCCAGGAGGGAGGGATGGCGTTAAGTTGGGCGGTGCGTTTTTGATGCACAGCTGATTTCCAATGTGGCATTGGTGAGATTGTCATAATGTTCATCAGATTGTGTAGTTAGAGGTATTGGATCGAGGTGTTGCAGATATGGAAAGGTTGACGGGACTGCTGTACATAGACACCCCTTGGATGCCGATAATGGGGTAGCTGCATGATGGTTGATCCTAATCGATGAAAGATATACAGGGAGTGTAACCTTGTCCCCTGCGCCGAGGATATTCCGTCCAATCCAGACGGAAAGCTGTATCTCACATCTTGGTGATATCTGAGAGCTTGCGGGGGACAAAGAGGGGCAGAAGGTTGAATTGCCGAATACCCAGAGCAGGGCGGACGAGAATGCTTATCTTGGGCCGAGTCTGTACAAGCTCGTCCAGTCGGATTGCAAGACCTCTTTGGGATACGCGATCGACGTCGTTAATCTCTGAATCAAAAGAACTGGTACAGGAGCAACGGTTTCATGATATGCTTATGATTCAATATCATTTATTATCATTTACAGTAAAGATACATTCGTCTAAACCGTCATCAGCATGCTGGCATTCTTATACCAGGTCAGCAGCGGATTCTCGCCGCTCCTCGTCTCCGTGTCTTCTATATACGCCCAGCGGCGGACAAAGTCCTCGTGACTCATCACCTGTGTCAATTTCCCGGTAATGGCGCGGTAGAGATCCTCGGTGACGTTGAAGTCGGTGGGGAAGAATATATCGAAGTAGCCTTGATGAACCTGTCATCGCACGATTAGAATGTGTCCGTACCCTTAGAAATAAAAGGACTTACAAAGGGGGTAGACACTGGCACTGTCCGTCTCTTGTAACGTGTCTGCACCACTGGCGCATTGATACCTGGAACAGCATCCGGAAGACTACTAAAGTCACTCGCGACCAGCCGATGTGCTGGAAAGTAAGTATCCAAGATGTCAAAGAATTGCATGAGTCGAGTAGGAATGTACTCTGGAAGTGTATAAGCGCTCTGAAGAGGTAAGGAACTGCGCAATTGGCGCATAGGTTTGGGGCCCAGAGGGCTCGGGAACGGGCGACGCGCCGCAGCTTGTCTGACACGCAAGAACCGAGAAGCCACAGGGTCGAGTTGCGCATTGTAATATTCGTGGAATTCGCCGTCCGCATCAATCAGTACGCCACCTTGTTGGGGTAGCTCCGTCTTGCAGTCATATCGGATCGCATCGTGAGAGAAATTATCAAACACCTCCAACGCGAGAAAGAAGCAAGGCGAATGTACATAGGTATCCCAGTCAAAAATGGATCGGTTGATGATTTCAACATGGTCCATATGCCCAGCTGCATTCACCGAATCGGTCAGATTCTTCATCTGCAGGCTCGCGAGCGAGGGCGAGATCTCAATGATCTTGAACTTGGTTCGTTGGTATACTTCGTAATCTGTATCTCGGATGAAATCCAGAATGTTGATCATCATTGTACCGTTTCCAGCTCCCATCTCGTATATGATCAGGTCATGATAGGGGTACAATGTCAGTTTATAGTTTGACACCAAGTATCGAGCGACAGTCTCCCCGTAATAAGGGCGGAACAGTTCGGTGGGAGTGTGCCACAATTGACGGGCTACGTCCGGCTGTGTCGCATCTAATTTATCTTCGAATTCTGTATACCGCTCTCCAAGCATGCGATGGAATGCCGGCCCGTCTTCGATGTTATTGAAATCAAAGGGCTCCCCGGGGCTGAAGATGGTCGCGTGTTTCGAGAAATAGCCGTAATGAGGGTTATACAAACTATCTATATAAATAGCAGATCTAGTCAGCATTCCGAGTGCATTCGACATTGACAGATATGCCTGCAGGGCAAGCAAAAACCACGTACCATCAATAAATTCTCTCGTCAACATCTTCACTTGCCGTGGGCGCTCGCGACGGTTCCGAAGATCTTTCGCCGTGACAAGCGGATATGTCTTCAATTCCTCCTCAATATCCCTGGGATAATCCCCCCGTTTGAGCCAATGCATTCCATCATCGGTACTCCTGCGCTTGGCCGGTGAACGTCGCGTGAGAAAAGGACGACAATGTTGACGAACTGGCGCCTGCAACCGGACGCAATTTGCTCTGCGGGTTATTGGTGACGATGTTCTAAATGATTGACAAGCAGGATGTCGGAACAGCTGTCGAAACAGCTGACTGAGGATCGGGCTGTCCATAGGACGATGGAACAGCGGGGGTTTTCAGGAGATACAAATCAATATTGTAGTACGCAATTGACAGAAATGACGATAATGATGGATGATGGATGGAGGCCGGCGGAGGAGTTCCTCAAGCGGCCCGAGCTTTTTCTCCGACCTCCTACACTGACCTCACTTGCTCAAACGTGATCTATCTAGATAGTCGCTTCTTTGATTTTGGGTGTGCTTTTCATAGTTTGACCGACCACAGAGCATACTTTCTCAGTATGAGCGATCATTCTAGGGTCTGTATAGGAACCGCCTTTGTGGCTGGAATCCTTCTCGCGGTGGGATTTACTGAGCTTCTGTATCCGGACTTGAAGCATCGCCTCCGAGGAACTCGCTCTCAGTCGACAACCAGCCTGCAGGGTAGCACCGCAGACTCGTTGACGGCCAGATCGGGACCTCCTGCAATTGTCGACGGCATTGAGGGCTGTATTGGGAATACTCCTCTGTTACGCATCAAATCCTTGTCGGATGCGACTGGATGCGAGATTCTTGGGAAAGCGGAGGTATGGTTATTTTGTCTATTCGTCTACATTTGAGAGAAATCCAATCTCTAATGCTATTGTAGTTTCTAAACGGAGCAGGTCAGAGCTCCAAGGACCGAGTAGCTTTAAGCATGATTGAGATTGTATGTGATACGTGCCTCGATCCCTTCTCATGTCAATTATTAACCTGCAAAGGCCGAGCAAAAAGGTATCTTGAAACCTCACTCCGGAGATACCATCTACGAGGGTACGTCCGGTTCGACCGGCATTTCACTGGCCACGCTCGCCAGAGCAAAGGGCTACCTCGCTCACATGTGAGTATCGACTCGTGCGCTTACTTGAACTGTTCAACCGCAACTGACGCTCAACAGCTGCATGCCATCTGATCAGGCAATCGAAAAGTCCAACCTGCTCCTGAAATTGGGCGCAATAGTAGATCGTGTACCTCCAGCGCCGATTGTTGAAAAGGACAATTTTGTCAATCGCGCGCGCGCTCTCGCTGAAGCTCAGACACTGTCTCCCTCTGGTGGAACAGGCTTCTTCGCAGACCAGTTCGAAAACGAAGCTAACTGGAGAGCTCATTACAACGGTACGGGGCCGGAGATTTATGCCCAGTGCAACGGTAAACTCGACGCGTTCGTCGCCGGCGCTGGTACTGGGGGTACAATTTCTGGCGTCGCCCTCTTCTTGAAGCCTCGGATTCCAAACTTGAGTGTAGTGCTAGCCGATCCTCAGGGAAGTGGACTCTACAATCGAGTACGGTTCGGCGTCATGTTTGATCTTAAGGAGAGAGAAGGCACGCGGAGGCGAAGACAGGTTGACACGATTGTCGAAGGCATTGGGATTAACCGCGTTACTGCCAACTTCGAAGCAGGAAAGGAGCTCGTCGACGATGCTGTGCGAGTGACGGATGCGCAGGCGTTGGCCATGGCTAGATGGTTAGTCGAAAAGGATGGTATCTTCGTTGGAAGTAGCAGTGCTGTCAATTGTGGGTATATTCTTGGTACCTAGTCTGCTACCTTGCTAATCACTATGATACAGGTTTTGCGGCAGTCAAAACAGCGATGAAGCTTGGTCCTGGCCATAGGATTGTCACAGTCCTGTCTGACTCTGGCTCAAGGCACCTATCTCGATTCTGGGCCAAGGCTGGAGATGTCGGCGGTGCGGTAGATACCAAGCTCGAGGACGTTCTGAACGCCAAAGACGACGAGTAACGGTTCGTGTACAAATCACGGCAATTCTTGGATTCTCGTTAGAGACAAGTGCAGGGATTGCAGTCTTCGCGTGCCGCAATCGAACTTCTGGGAGCACGCCTCACACGCTCTCCTTCTCCGTCTCACGATCGTCCTGTTCCCGAGGCTCCCTGGGCTTAGCCAGGGAGACACGGTCAAGTGTCGACTGCTCCGGGATTTGGGCTCCGTCGCCTATCGGCTTCGTTTCGCTCACGAGCTCTGAAAATTCGTACTTTGAACCGTCTTCCAACTCAGCCCAGAGTCTTAACAGTGCGAACTCTATTTCCGCGTGTGACCGACCGGGAAGGGCGGCACGAATATGGGGCCAAGTTAAACCTTGTTGGTCCTTGAAAGTCTGCAATTTGTCCACCTCTTCCTTCGACCAAGATCTGGAGAGTCGAGGCGGTTTGTCATGCCGTTCAGTCCAATGCGTCTGGTTCCACTGGATGAGTGAAACTAGTTTTCGCTGCGGAAAATGTTCTTGGACTTCCTTCCATTTCTTTCCTTCAATCTGCCTCAGGCGTACGATCAGCTTCGCCTCGTCTGGCGTCATCAGTGTCCTTTTGCCTCTAGTAGGAGTGGACGCCTGCGCTGTGACCGGGTCTGCGTGTTGCTCGGCTGTGGAAATAGGTGTATCTACAGAAGGACACTGATCTGCATGTTTTTCAATGGTTTCAGGCTGTAATTGTGAAGCTGCGCCGTCGGCGATTTTGGGCTCTGTTGCCCCATGAAGAACATTCACGGTGGGTTGGCAACCAGGATCCAGCTGAGGGAGGAGCCGTCTGCGCTCATCCTTTGTGCGACTCGGAGTGATTTGGACCAGATTTTTGCCCCTGACATGAATGGGGGTTTTCGGAGTTGGCGATGGTTGATAGTCTTCCTGCAGAGGATCGTCCGATTCGCTTCCATCAGGGGTTTCTGCAAAGGACCAGTCATGCAAGACGGGGCTTGATTGATGGTTGTGTTTTCGTTGGCTGACTTCAAGTTTCTTTGTGCTTCTTTCCTTTTTGGCGGCTGTGTTGCGCCTTGATTTTCCAGGAAGTGCCCACAGAGATCCCGCTCTTGGAGGAGACGCAGACCGAACAGTAGTCAAAGGAAGCTTGGGGCGTGATCTGTAGAAAATAGGCGTCGAGAACTCGCCTTTAATCTCAGGAACGCGCCAGATAGACTCCAATGGCTCATCAGCTTTGTCTCCACGCATCTGTCGGGATTGGACGGGGATGTCAGCCGTAGGATTTGCTTTTGCGGGAAAAGCCTCACTTTCAAGCGACGGGGCTTGACTATCAGGTTCATCTGACTCATTGGGGACGATCAATGCACAGTCCAACAAGGAATCCACACTTTTTGAATCGTCATCCGAATCCGGCTCAGCTGTTTCAGGTGGCTGCTTTTCATATGCCCGATCTAACCGTAGCGCTGGGAGCGGTTGTAGCGATGTAAGCGAGCGCTGTAGCTGCTCTCCATCTTCCGCATCGTCACCGCCAGTCTCTGCCTCTATGCCCGAGTCATGTACAGATCCCGCCAGCGTAGCTTCGGAGATCTGAACCGTAGACGTGGGTAAATCTTCCTCGAACAACCCCCCGTCCTCGTCGTCCTTTTCCCCGGTATCATCTTCGCCGGACATTCTCTGTAAGTGTCCATTATTGACCACAATCTTCCCTGTCTGTAAATCGATTTCATCCCCAATATCTGTGAAATCTTTTCCGTATTTTTCAAAGATGCGTTCAAAAATCGATTTGAGGCGTAAGTCATTTTGGGCTCTGGCTTCCTGCAGGTCTATATCGTCCGAGTCTTCGCCGTGACAACCCAAGGATAAGCGGAGTCTTTTCTGAGGCCTTTCCATGATGATTGAGGGTCAAGTGAGCTGTAGACTTCGTAGGCATAGGCAGACACTGAAGGTGAAAGAACTGTATTCGATTTTCTCGAGATACGGTTCGGGTTGGGGGAATTTCGAGGGATCTTGGAACAGTCACGGGAGTCATTGAAGCGTATATGTTGAGAGCGTCCATCAAAGGTCGAGATCATAAAGTTGTGTTGCAGTATTGTAGGCAGCCATGTGTTATTCCCATCTGACTGGCAGCAAACGCACGTCGAATATGATTCACATAATATGGACGACTGAGAGAACAAGGTAAATGGCAATCCCACTCATGAACCAGACCCTATTGTTTTAGCCATATTTTCTCTATAGAGTGAATTGTTCTTCAAAAGGGTGCGAAGTCAAGCCCTTGAATCTGCTCCCTCCACGGCTCGGACAGCGGACAAAAACGCGCGACGCTGGGCACGGGCTGCCGCATGACGTCTCCCTGCGGAACGCCGTGCATGTCTCTACATGCGCTTTTCCGTCTAGTCAGAACAACAGCCATCTTATCCATACGTGACGGGTTCTTCTCTCGCGCATAATGCATGGAGCGACATCTTCAACACTTTATGAACATGTATTGCCAGAAATGTCGGACGCCGCTGAAGCTGGATGGGTCCCTTGAGGCGCTCAATCCAGCGGCCTTCGACTTACTCGTCGGTAAAGCTCCAGCTGCATTCCCTATGGACGAATCGTACGCGCTGGCTAACTCTTGTCCTTTCCATCGATGAATAGGCTCAATAGGCAGAACTCTTCCAGAAAATAACACCGCATCCTCTACACTACCTTCCTATCCGCCCGAAAGACGAGAGCTCTACGATCGAGCCTCCAACCATGCTACGTCACCAGTATACAGAAGATCGATCCCAGCACCTCGGCCTACAGGCAGCGGCCAAAGCCACCCTCCCAGGCTAGGCCGAGGAGACAGCGGCAATATGTCGTTTGTGATGCTCACGGAGTCACAGTTCGGCCCACCCCACACCAGCTCGAGCAACAATGGAGAAGGTCAGTCGTGGGCGAACAAACGACCGTCTGGCGCCCCGAATAACGAACGGGAGCCAGAAGATGGGTCTCTCTCGGATCAAGTAGAGAGAACAAATCGGCTGTTTGAAATCATATCAGCTCGCTCCGATATAGACCATCCGATTTGTGTTGAGTGCACGGAGATGCTCGTGGACGGGCTACAGAAACGGCTTGTGTCTGCCACCAAGGAGAGGGACGCTTACATATCATTTCTAAGGGACTTGAACTCTTCAGCACCCACCGCGGAGGAAATCGAGGCGGCTGAAAAGTCGCTCAAGGAGACTCTCGCGGCGGAAGAGGCGGCATTTGAGGAGCTTGTCGCACTGGAGAAGGAAAAGGCCGCCCTGGACGAAGAAATCGCAGGTCTGGAGGAAGAGTCGCGACAGCTGGACCTCGAGGAGGAGAAGTTCTGGCGAGACCGGAACGCATTTGCTTTGACTCTTTCCGAATTTCAAAACGAACGCGATGCCCTGAATATGCGGTACGATCATGATTCACGCCAGCTGGAACGACTACAACGCACTAACGTTTACAATGATGCCTTCTGTATTGGCCACGACGGCTACTTTGGGACCATCAACGGGCTGCGACTGGGCCGACTGACCAATCCGTCCGTGGAGTGGCCGGAAATCAACGCAGCTTGGGGTCAGACGACACTACTGTTGGCTACTATCGCCGAGAAACTGGGATTTCAGTTTCAGGGGTATCGACTGAAGCCAATGGGATCCACGTCACGGATTGAAAAGATCGAATATCCACGAACGTCGCCAGTTCAGTCCACGCTCGGTGGGGGTAGCGCAGAAACCTCTCCGGCGCCAAAGATCACCACCCTCGATCTCTTCTCTTCTGGCGACCTCCCACTCAATCTCCCTTGGCTTCACCGCCGGTTTGATGCAGGAATGGTCGCTTTCCTGGAATGTTTACGTCAGCTGGGAGAATTTGTGGAGACGACGCCAGCACCTGTCTCATCAACTCGTCGAGGTCACGGTCATGCTGCCGTAGCAGGGTTGAAACTGCCGTACGAGATCAAACGGGACAAAATCGGCGATGCGAGCATCAAACTTGGTTTCAACCAAAACGACGAGACCTGGACGCGTGCGTGCAAGTACACTCTCACCTGCTGCAAATTCTTGCTAGCTCATGCAAGCAATGTTGCCAGTGCTGGATCCAGTAATTCCGCAGCTGTGGCGGCTGCAGCCGTCGCCGCCGGCGAACAGGCCCGACTCGCAACGGCCAGTCCCACTCGAAAGTAGGACCAGCGTCATACAGGGCAACATGGGTGTATCGCATGCTGTGTAGCCTCAGGCAGCTCTTCCTACTTGATTCGCCTCCTCTCAAACCAGTGTCAAGCTGGTGTCAAGGATTTCGCTACTACGATCCACCACGCAGCGCCGCCTATGGCCAATTATATGGCTGTTGCACTTGTGACATCCGCTTCCAGCGCTCTGGCGCCAATCGGGAAGGACAAAAGCGTATCCGGACGCGACCTGGTTGGCCAAGATTTGGCACGCAGGTCGTCTCATGGTTGCCTCGGTCTCCCCCCTTAGAATGGGAAATCCAGCTGAGGCCTCGACTGGCTCGACTTGGCGTTGCCTCGCTGCGAGAGTTGCGGATGGCAGTCTGTCGCCCTTGCGTTGTGCCTCGTAGCACGACCATTGTGGTCGTTATCCCATAGGAAAGGCATAGATCGACAGTACTCCGCAATTTCAATGGCATTCCAGGCGGTCTCTATGCGGTCTCTATGCGGTAAAGAGAATAGCGTCTTTGGCTTTTCTTATTCTTGCTCAACCATCCTGTGGTTCTGGTGCAGGACCATCGTCCTCGGCGATACCTTCCTGTGAACCATGGGGAACTAGATGATGCTATATCTGTCATAGCGGTAGCCGGACAACTTGCTGACAGGACGATATGTACGGCCCACGGCGACGAGTTGAATTTTATCCCTGTTGTATCACGGCAACCAGACACCATCGTATCTACTCGTCGTAAGTTGTTACAACTTACAAGCAGATGCCATATGAGGGAAACGGGAGATCGTCCATTAGCCCGGCGGCCGTGATGATGACACGTTCCGGTAATAACCTGGGAAGTGGAGGAGGCGCGACGCAATCTTATTCCGGCAATTATAGGTGACAGGTGTCAGGGAGTCTTGCATCGGCCTAGTAATAATGAATATTAATGTACGGACTACGAAACCGCTTACCAATTAGCCTAGCCAGATGACGGTCAAATCCCAGCGCACTGTTTCTTCTTTCTTTGTCTTGCGTCCCTTTGTCTCCAATCACGTCCTAAGTAACCCACCAGACGCCGCTGGGCCAATCGACGAGGGTCGAAGCAGCAACATTGAGAACAAAGAAACCAGACGGTCCGAGAGCCTGTCGTTCTACTGATCCATGTTGCTGGGACAGTCAACCTTTTACTTATTATTGATGATTGATCGTTAATGATCCTACACGTCAACAAGGAATGGTTGTTTCGGGCCGCTCCCGACATATGAGGTTATTTTCTCTTTCTTTGTCAACCGTCACAAGTCAACTGTGTCCACCTTGCATATTGAAGTTTGCGAGTCCGACCTAGGTAGTGTATCGTTCTCACGCGAAACAGCGGAGCTGGAAACTAGACTTTTTGACATGTAATTCACTACCCAGTCTATCGCATTTGCCACCACTCCTTTTTTAGACCACGCTGGGCGAAAGGATGGATGAATCCGCCACGAATCAGCGTACCGAAATCGAAAAGCTAGTGGATGGTCCATGCCAAGGGTTTTTTGCTCCTTCAGCTTGGTCTCCAAACTCTCCATTGACGTTGTGGCTGAGTACTGCTATAGGGCCAGGAGGGATATGTCACCTCCAGATTAAACCGTCGAAGTAAGGGAGGCCTTCCAACCCTATTTCGGAGTAGTGCCAAGCTTGAGGGACGCAAAACAGCTGGGTCTCTGAGTGAACTCCATACCTAGTCTACTGTGCTCGATGACCGTTTTCTGTCGTCTGTCCAGTGTTGGCGCCGCCCCTTTGGATGTCTGTAACTCACTACGGAGCAGTCCGTGTCTTGGCTAGATAGGGTGCAGTACCCGTCCCACAAGGGTGTGAGCTGGAAGATGGAAAGATGGATAGTTTTCTCGACAATATCCTCTAAGCAATGAAAGCACATCGATAACCGTTTGTTTAAAGGTGATAATCTCCGGGTTCTGTGCGACGATGGTCTCATGGCTCTATGTAAGCATGTATGTATTCAGTGTCGAGAGGTTGTGGCTAGTGCAACCTACGAGTAGATATTGCTTCGTAGTAGAAAGTACCTTACGGTAGGTCGATGGGACCGGACGGACACATCCGATCTAGTCCACCAGCATAACGCACCGCCGATTCTTTCCTAAAGAGTGGACAATCCGGCTGAGCAAGGGAGCCTTACAGTCTTCAGGGCTTACTTCTTCGGGATAAGTAACAGGACTCGACTACGAGGCAGTACTGTAAGTATTACCTCTAGTTGGCAGCAGAGGAGAAACGTGACGATGTTAACTTAGTATTGCATCATCATCTGAGGCAAACAATCAGCTGAGAATCAGAGCACCAACGTTCATATACCTGGAGAATAGTTGACTGAATACGGAGTACTCAGGATTGAGCTGGAGCTTAGACCTCTTCGCCATCATGTCATCAACCATGACTCGAGACAACTAGGCCGTGCCACCTCGGTTTCAAATAATAGCTCGGAAGCTGAACAGACGACGTGAGCGGTCAATAGTTCTCTTGTATTAGATGAGCGCTTACTGTCCACTATCCTGTTATTCACGCTGCTTTGCCCCCAAACCGAACTTTTGTGGTCTACCATTCCCCAGGGACTCTACATGGTTACCTAGGTGCTCATACATATGCTGGTGGTCATGGTACCCTCCATCCCAAGTCTCGCTCGGCAGGTGACCGGGGCCAAGTTCCAGAGGCAAAAGTTAGGTCGCCAATTTGCATTACTGACAAAATTCCGTTTAATCGGTTACCCCGTCAATGATTTTCTCTTTTTGGTCATTTAAATGAAGTCAAGTTGATCCCTGATCATGCCCTACACCACAGGAGTCACGTTAGTCCTGATGAAGTAGTAGCTGCGTCGGATGGCATGTAAGCAATGGTACACCTGCAGGACTAGCGCAGGCAAACACAAAGTACGTAAAGAAGGTACGTAAATCATTCTTTACAGGCGACAGAGGTACGGAGGATGAAGCACGAAGCACGAAGCGCGATCAGGCGATCAGGATAACACTGTTAATTGTATGAGGCACTTCTACTCCGTACCTAGATATGATGGTCATCAATCATATGTACCTAAGTAGCATGGCAGCAGTATTGATATCATCATGAAATACCGAGGATATGGCGCATTGTGCTCCTCTGATACAGGTCAAGCCCCTGGCCAAGGGACTGGACTTCACTCAACAAAGAACTATGTACCTATTATTGAAAAGTTCTTGCTTGAAGAAGGCTAGACTACTTAGAGCTTTGTAGCTACATGTGGACTGGACAAGAGTGGGTATTATCCGTTTATCCCCGTGTTCATCCTTATTAGCTGGTTACTATCTACATATTACTACTAGTAGAACTACAATTTGCGTCCCCACTCTCTAGCCTACAGTCAGGTAGACATACCTAAGGCAGAGTCTAGCCAACTGTTAAACTCACATTGATAATAGATTTGCAAGGAGGAAATTCCTGAATAATAGATAGTACGGACTTACCATGTAATATGTCTCCGTATCCGTACCTCTGTGCTGAACACCGGGGGATCAAAACAAAAGTACACGGACCATCAGTACTATTAGCTACAGGCCCACCGATTGGCCCACGGGAGCAAGGATCGGGATATCCGCGGGCGTTCCAGCAGCAAGTGGCCGCAAAGGGCAAGCAGAGGTCCTTGCTAGTCGACCTCAGCCTGTCAGCGATCTATCATCATTTCTCCCTTTGAAAAAAGGCCACAAGCATTTCATCTTCTTCTCCTATATATTACCTATATTGATTCGGTCTCAGTTTGATGTTGAATATTTCTTTTTCTTTTTGTCTGGGGGGATTCCGAACCCTACCTAATGTATATTCTGGATTGCTCAGACATTTGCCCTTTGCTGTTCTTCCTCTGTTTGCTGTCTGGCCCTCATTCAAGCCAAAGTACCACGACCAGCTAGGAAGTGCTAGCCCCGTACTTAGGCCGCCGGGTGGACACCCTTAGCCTCCTTTTGGCCCCGGGTTGTATCCATCGTTCTGAACCTTTTTTTTTCCCTGTAGCCTCGTTGTATTTTTGTTTCTATTTCTATTTTCCTCCCTTTTTTTCCTTGATCTACCTAACACTGTCAGACAGTTCTTTTTGATTTTCATCTTTTCCTTTCTCTCTTGGTTCGGTAGTAAAAAAAAATTCCTTTATCTAATTTGAAATGTTCTGGCTAGCATCAATACTAAGTATTGGATTATTATTATTATTTTCATTATTATCCAGGATAGTCTGATAGTCTATTCTTCGAATTTTATAGAAGGATTTGCTGGCAGTTTTCTGTTGGAAGAGAAGCAGGAACGACAATGGCCCATAAGAAAACTGCTCGAAAATTCAATTTTTTGATCATTATTGGATGCAAGCGAGGCTGCTAGCTACCACGTACTTACAGACACAGACCACATGCTTTACTTGCCTCTTACCCTGACTGCTATTCTTTCTCTTGCAGTCAACCTGAAGCAATTGCCTGCCTACTAGATAGATACCTCCCTTCTACTACTGACGGACCACTCGTTGTAGTCTGAGTAATAGAACGTGTGTCACTACGATATCTACTAGCTCTTCTTTGGCTACTTTCATCTAACTACGACTAGTGACTCCTGCATCTGAACCGGATTCAACTGACAACTACCTACAACTCCATACGACTGTCTGGAATCTATCTCACTGCCGCTTGTGCTGCAACAGGCAACTGACAAAACTGTTGATATCGTCGAACCTGCAAGCTACACTCCTCTACTACATAAAGTCTTTTTGGAATTCCATTGTGCCTCATTGCCCTTCTCTTCTCCATTTGGTCCGCTATTTCCCCAACCTTCGTTTCTCTTTCCACCCTTCTACCACTATCACAGTCTACGCCGATCATCAACTATCTCGCCCTCGTGAGCTCTAGAGTATGCCTACCAGAGAAGTTCTGGTGATTCGTTAATGATGGATGGTTCCATCGCCTCGTCGTCCAACTTCTCTGCTTCATCATCGTCTTCGTCCTCAGCAATCTTTCGTCCCCGCAGATCTGACGACTGGAATGAGTACCGTACGGTTATTGAGCGTCTTTATCGCGACAATCAGCTGAAACTAAGAGATGTGAAACGAATCATGGAACATGATTATAACTTCGTTGCATCGTACTGTCTTCCTTTTCCCTCGTGTTCTTTTCTTTTTTTCTTTTTTCCCCTCTCTTACCCTTGATTTCCGTTTCTGGTAGACATGTTCGACATCACATGAACATCTCATTTGAGTTGATCATGCCTGTTTTATCCTCAAAATGAAGGGCTTTTCTAGATCCCGTTCAACGGAGGAAGAACAGGCAAATCATTTTCGCCTCTTCTTGCATTTGTGTGGCTTCTATTTTTGTTTTTGGATTGCCTTGTGGTGAACTGCAGCCGATGTTTGAACTTCTTGCCTAACTTGGATTTCCCAGAGAAAAGCAATTCAAGGACCGTTTGGCGGCATGGCACGTTCGAAAAAACATCAAGGCCAAAGAAGTCCATGTGATGATCCGAAAGCAGCAAAAGCGAGCTGCTCGAGGCAAACAAACCGCATTTCGAGTGGGTGGTCAGGAAGTCGACTCCAAGCGCATCGCTCGCTTCGTCCGTAGGTACGGTGCTTCCTGGGACAACACTCGCAACGAGTCCCATCGGACAAGTCCTGAACCAGGTGCGTCTCCTTACGAAAGTATTTGGACAGATTCCAGTTTGCTAATTAAGCTCACAGATACCCCATCCGACATGAGTTGTTACACTCCCGAACCGGACGATCGATCTGCGGCCTTGTCCCCTCTACCGGAATCTCAATCGATGCACCGTGAGCAGCCCTCTTTCTCCTTATTCGATCTATCATCTGCCACCTCCGAGTCCTCCTCGCAATCAATCTCAAACTTATGATATAGCACATGCTACCGTCTTGAACCAAGTTGACAAGAAGCAACAGATGAAAACAAGTTTGACCCTCTTCAAAGTCCCGAACTAGATGACAACCAATCTTTGTCGGCAGCTACTCTCAGTCCTACCTCGACACATCCTACCCCAAGACCAATGGACGACCTGTCGACTGAAAATGCTTGGCAGGCTTTGGATTCATTTCAAGATCGTCTTTTAGCCCTCGACAAGAAGCTCGAGGAGAGCATGTCGAACTTCATTACACCCGGAGAAGAATGCTGAAAACGCTGCTGGCAGTTGCCTCGAACTCGGAAACTCGCAAGGACTTGATGGTCCGGTCTAGAATATGGTTTCACAGGATTTTCCGCGGGGTTTGACACCAAGTGATCATGGTGATCACCTTTTTTCTTTTTGACTATTAACCACCGTATAGCATGTTACCCATCATTGCGTTTGCCCTTCCGTGTAACACTCAATTCTGTCTCGTTCATCGTCATTTCATACAGTATGATTTTCATAGACAACTATGGTTTGACTTGAGCGGAAGATGGTGCAGAGTAGGGTCAGGTATTTTGTCTTCATGCCGCGCATCACCACTCTGGAGCCTGCACAGCAAAGAAGTGAACCATTAAAACTAGCGGCATCAGGAGCGGCTGGGTAGCTCGACGACCATTTGTCTGCTGTCTTTTGCTTCATCAAGGCATCCAGTTCGCAGCCATCTCCACAGAACCCATCCCTTACAGAGCGCTCTGGGTCCCATCGAAATCCATGCTGCATTTACCGCTCCACCCTGCATGTCAGGCGCGCTACATACGAGAAGATGTCCCCCGAGTTGTTTGCTCCACAAACAGCAGGTCCAGACAACTCCGACTGGAATCATTTGCATGTGTTTCACTTCCACGGATATTGTCAAATCCTGATCGTTCCTGGTCTGTCATGTCATCAGGACCGTTCTTACTACAACTATTGGAGGTCGGGGAACACTTGAGGCTCAGGATGAAAGCGGACGCTGTGTGCACGGATATACGGGTGTTTGAACAATACGCCATGGCCACCGAAGATGATTAGGTGGATTCACTCTCAGAGACACTGCGGCTGGCCAGACAGTATTACGCCTGGGGTCAAAGGATTGAAATGCAGGAACCCGTGATGCTGCTGCTGCTACACAGAAGACAGACATTACAGAGGTACGAGGCAACCCGGAGCATCTGTACGACAAGCCTGGCGTGTGTTTAAGGGCGAAGCTCAGGCGGAGTAACCAGCATTGAGACTGCTGTGGGAAATTCATGTGCAACCATTATTATCAGGGCCATCTATAGAGTACTAGAGGATCGATCGTCTCATCTACCTTCGGCCACAATATAATCTGTACACAAGTACCTGTCTCCTCTATCAGATAGACTGCCTCCTAATCACACAACGCAGAAGTAGAAGCACTGTACGGAGTACCACAAATGCACCTGCATTTCTCATTATCCATCATGGTGACCAAACCCGCAGATCCCCATCACAACAAAGAAAGTAGTCTTCCAAACCCACCCAGGCAGTAACACTTCAACAAACACAATACACCATACCACTAGCCCCAGCCCAGCACAAGAGAAAAAGAACACGAACAACAACAACCAAACACAATCCCCCGGAAAAAAATTCCGTCTCCAATCCGCCATAACCATACGCCCAGGCACTGCATAGCACACTGCAAACAATACCACCCTATCCCCGGACAACTTACCAGGATGGGCAACTATCACTTAACGCCGCCAAGACGGTAGGGCCGAAACAGGGATTGTTAGCTTTGACGGAAGCTATCTAGATACTACGAGCCCAACTGTTTTGTTTTAAGTTGATGAAACTTCAATGGAATATAGAGTACGGAGTACGGAGGACTATGTCCGTCTATCCGGACCGGATTCCCGTCGTTGAAGTCGTGGCCCTGGCGTCAAGGACAGGAGTAGTCAGTAGTTGTACTGTCTTACAATCAGGCGAGACGAGACTAGTTGCTAGCTCTCAGACACTTTCGATGCGCGGGATCCTTCAGACTATCTATCTAGCACTTTCTACGTAGGAAGTGCTTACTAGGTTGTTCTAGTTCTACTTAGTAGTTTGGAGATTTATCTACTCAGCGGGCTAGCGGGTGAGAGAGGCGGGTTCAGGTTCCGGCCGGATCTTCGCCGATGGGTCTAACTCCGAGTGCAGACGGGATGGTGCGTACGACGATTCCCGTTCTTAGTGTGTTGACACACGACACTTTGATATGCCAGTGAGGGACGCGTGGTTTGATGGGTAAGGGTGTTTCTCTGACGGATTTTAGTTGGTCTGGAGTCTGGACTCTGCCTGTACTGACTACGGAGTACCGAGTTTGCGATAGGTCGAGTGCCAGCTGATAGGTCAGGGGATGGGCCGAGGATTTCAAATACAGTCAGAATCATGGTTATTAGCGGTGTATCAGCTTAGATCTGTTACTATTCGAGCTATCTAAACGAGCCCAAAATACTTCGGTGATTCGTAGCAGTGTCAGTTCCATAATGCGACCAGGCCCTACAGATATGGATGAGGGATGGATCGCAAGGACTTTGATTAACAAAAGTACCTTTCTTTATGAAGTGTACAAGAAGTACTTTTGCAACAGCCCAGTGTGTGATGAGACAGTCAAACTGCATGTTGGTGTATTGACTAAGTTGTCATTGAGTAAAGTATACACGGCATAAGAAGTAGATGATATAGATAGGAACCCCTCGCTCAAACGTAAGAAGAACAGATAGTAGAAGGCAGAAAAAGAAAACATCCCTGTCCAGATGTACCCAAAAACAATAGTATCCTGGCGTCGTCGCAATTCTCCCCGAAGCTCATAGTCCGTCAAACCCAGATGCATAGACAAGGATTCAGAGAGCCAAGCCAGAACAGGATATGCCGCCATATCTTTTGTCCGTGGTTTATCATGATAATAATAAAGGTGAAAAGGTGACGATGGAATATCATGGCGCAGTTTATGAGTAGAATGCACTCTTCTGAAAGCTCTCCGGCGAGATGTCACCCATTTTGCCCTTGAGGACTGGCTTCTTCTCATCGCCGGCTTGAGCCTTTTCAATGACCGATGTCATAGTATTGCTACGGCTGCCCGCTTCGCTACCGGAGGTGATGGCCTGCTGTGCAGGTTTTCGTTGAATGGTTTCCAGATAGGGCCCTGGGAGGTAACCAACACGGCCGTTCCGGGCACGGCAGCGCCACCACTCAGATGCGTTGCCCATTGGGTCTGTTTTGCTGAGAACAGCGACAATATCACCCTTCTTGACGGCAAGATCGATACCGGCGCTGTCCTGAGACTCAGGGGTATAATCATACAAAACTCGGCAGAAATCAAGCTTCGATGGATCCAATGGCGCTTGCATGGGTTCCCCATTTGGTCCCAGCATCATCTGCTTACGCTGCTCTTCCTGTGAGCGTGCGAGGGCCTTGATGAGCTTGCCCATCAAGTATGGGAGACCGAAGACGGCGATCAGGAACATGAAAAAGGGCTTCTTCGAAGGCTTGGGGGGAGCAGGAGAGCCGTCTGGGAGCGTGGCAGGCGCGGAGCGCCCGTGCATAAACGCCGCAAAGGCAGATGGGGTGAGAGAGGTAGCATCAGCCGGCGGGGGACGCCCCGTAATCTTCGCAATCAACGTCCTGAACCATCTGATTATTGTGAAAATTCCCAAGGCGGACCCAAGAGTATTTCGCAGATTCCCAAACTGCTCTGCAACAGAGACCATGGCTTTAATGAAGTTAGTTTCAATGCCCGACAAAAGCTGCCACTAGCAATAGAAAACATACCAAAAAAGGAGCTATGAGTCGCCATATATGTGCTCTCCAGCATCTGAGCAAACCCACCGAATGCACCCACAATACTCTCAATCATCTGAAAGGTAGCCTGCGTGCTCTGGCTGAACGAATTCGTCAAGCTGTTGGGATCATTGGGGTCGCCAGGCATGCCGGCACCGTACATGCCTCCCATGCCTCCCATGCCGCCGTACATACCCCCGTAGCCACCATAGCCTCCATACATGGAGCCCATCGTACCGAAGCGGGAGTATGGCGATGAATATCCGCCGTAGCCGCCATAGCCGGTTCCGCCATACGGCGTGGTACCGAATCGTGATGCGCCATAGGGGGAGTAGTTCGACGCTGTCCGGTTCACAACAGAGTTCAATGTGTCAGGGCGAGAAGGTAAGGAGGGAGCAGTAGAGGATGATGTTGTTGAGGTGGACGTGGGTATGGCGGAGGTAGCGGTCGGCGCTGTCGCAGCGGCGGCTGTTGGAGTCATGGTCGAACTAGCGGGGGACGCTGATAATACAGTCCCTGATGGAGCAGAGTAACAACGTTAGCGAACAATCTCTCGATCATAGATATAGTAGAGAATAAGTATTCAACAGCAGCGAGTCACCTACCACCGCCAGCAGTGCCTGCTCTCTCCCACGGTTTAGGTGGCGAAACCGACGCCATGGAGTTGCGGGGAGGGGGAATTTCTCACCAGCCTCGCATTTGACCCCAACCGAAAAACAGCTAACGATGGAACTAGATGGCGAGTTGCTAGATTGATTGATGTGAGGATGATGGGTGGGAACTTGGATGCGCAGAAGAGAGGGGACGAGATGGAGAAGATGGAGAAGACCTGGAGGAGTTTCGGCGGCGGCTTGTCCGAAAAAGGACGCATGTGGCCCAGATGCCGAGGCAGAAACTCTTCTGGGCCGGAGAACGCCGTGTTGGATCTTCATCATCATGATGTTGATTAGTTATTGATCTACTCAAAACAATTTGTATCAGCTGCACAAAAAATATTACTGTTTTATCACGGTCTCTCAGTGAATTGACTTTTGATCTGTGACAATATTCTTGTGTCTCACGTACAGCTATTGTCCACACCAAATACGCTCCTACATTATCAACACCAAACCACGGCTGACTGTTTCAATGCAACTGAGAACTTTCTAGTCAATTGGAGTAAATATACCTATATTATACATGCCCTCCAGAACTCCCAAGATGCAACGCCGACTTCTAGACGCCGCGAAAAAAATCATACCCCCGTTGTCTATACAGTTCGGCAGGCGCCGATGGCTAGGAAAATAAGTGGTCTAGTACGCTGGAATCGACTATAACTCGTCACGACTGCGCATCTCGGGCTGTTGAGGGAACCGAATTCTCCACGACCGCGGTGGCACAGGAAGACCCAGCCAGTAACTCCAGGCGCGGTTGGCTTCCATGACGAAGATCTCCCATCTGCGATATAGAATCAGCGGTCAGTCACAGTGCAGAAGGAAAGGGATTAGGAAGGGCTTACAAAGTTTTCGGCATATTCCACCAGCTCTTCAGGACGTAGATGTATGTGTTCCACACCACCTCGAATTCGGCCTTGAAACTGTCCCACAAAGTATCGGTTTCCTTATGCGGCCGTCTCTCCCATGGCAATCTCTCCGTCGCGTACTTGAAGTCGTCTTCATCGTCTTCGTAATAGAACGTAGATCCTCCATCCTTGTAAAGGACCTTCGCTCTCGAACCGCCAGGCTGCTCCTTCAACAAGGGCGTTCCCGCCATGATAGCGAAAGTCTGGCCCTGTCCAAGATCCATGGCACGGTGGAAGCTTCGTACAGCAGCCAAACTATGGGAAATTCGGCCAAGAGTGTTGATCAACGCGACTAGCTCAGTTCGCCGCAGTGGTGGATTTTCGCCATTCTTGGTCTCGTCGTAGTCGAACAGCACCTTCAGAGCCGTTCCATATCCATTCACCTGGAGCTTGCCCCACAGTCGGCACTTATCGCAGCCAACGCAGTCCATCAATCTGCTTACGTTTCTGAAGCGGTTGCGGAACTCTTCCTTCAAGCCGGGTGCGCTCGGGTCCTGGAACATGATATTCTCATCAAAAATTTGCGGCCGATCAGCAAGGATCGCAGTCAGCTGGGACACCTTCTTCTTGGTCTCGCTGTCCTGGAGCGGATCGCTTGTGCAAAATGTATAGTTCTGAAGGTGCTTCCGCAGCTTCGCCACGGCCCGCGAGACGAGTGCATAGTTGAAGTACAAGTTGGAAATGCGCTCCGGGTGATCATGCAGACGCTCTTTGAAGCATTGCAAATTGGGGTGCCACTGTCCTGTGGTCTTGTTGAGATAATCCCAGCAAAGATGGGTTGAGATGGACGCATGCATGCCGCTGATGAGGCGATGAAAGACCCGCTTCTCAAGGCACTCATTATCAAACGGCAACCCTTCGGAGCGTTTCATCTCCTTTTGTATTACGTTTCGGAAGTCATTGACGGCCTGCAAGCCTCCTAGAGATGGATGCGGGGACAGTCCCATCTCCGGAGGCGACTTCAGAAAACAGTTCTCCCGGTAGATGGCGTCCCAGACCTGATGGCTTCCCGGTCCTGCGTATCCCGTGAATCGCTCCGGATTATCTACCAAACTGACGTAGTCCCCTTTACCACTGGCCCCTTCGTCCTCCGGTACACAGTAATCGCGCTCATCGCACTCGTCGTCGTATTCGACCACGCAGCTTTCCCCGACATTTGCGCCGAGTTCGCCTTGAAGTGGTTTGTCACTGGGTCGTTCTTTTTGAAGTTTGCGGCCGGGATGGCCTGCTTTGGGACCTTCCAGTTTGCTAAGCTCCTCCGCTCGCCACGTCAACGGGATATCCTCCTCTGACTCTATTGTGTTGACGGAACACGCGATATTGCCGCACATACTGTGGGCATCGTCCCAGAACGGACATTGCTTATTGAATAAATTTAGGCGGTAATATGAAAAGAAATCCGTCTCTTGCGTGATTGATTGGAGCAGGCTGTAGATCTGATCATTGAGACGATCGATGGTGACGTAGGAAACACAGGCGTCGGAGACGGTGGCGGAGGAATCAATCTGGAAAACGAAACAGTCAGAAACAGTCATAGAAGTATCCTTGATAGTAAAAGCCACTTACAGCGCAAACAGAGTGGTCGTATCGCTGGTCTTGATCCTCGTGGGCATTGGTAAGGCGCAAAAAGGCGAACACTGCCAGGTAAAAGACCCTGGCTGCTGAGCGCATTTTGCTGTCAAGGTTTCAAAAATACATATACTAGTATGGCGTTCTTTAAGAATGAAGGGAGTGATGACTATGATCAGTCGCTCTGTTGCCCTTCACATGAAAATAGACAGGTGGGCCTCGTCAGGATTATCAATCAAAGCAAAGACAAAGCCAAGAACTCGAAGTCTCCTGCAATAACGAAGGTACAGGAGGATTCGATGCTATGCAATAAATATGGAGGAGTAAAAGAAAAACACAAATCTAGACTGCGGGATTGTAAGAAGGATGGCCACTATTTACAGCGCGGTATGTTGGAGTCCTCAATAAGACTATTCAGAAGTGGCCAAGCTGGCCTTCCCTTGCGCGTGGCGGAGTGCACCCGCAGTACTCCGTAGTAATCGGATGATCGCCAACGACGGCAACAGAACGTCCCACGCCAAGCAGTCAGAAGTAAGGCATTTGTCTAGTCCGTCTAGTTTGTAAGACTGGTTTCATTTAACACTACGGATAAGTCTATTGGTTGAGTCCGTTCTTATTTCTGGCCTGTTAGATGCTCATGCCGACAGGTCCAGATCAGGCCATTCTAAAACCTCGCTATTCATCAAACGTCAAAAGAACAAAAGAGGAGACCTATCTGGTTTATCCTGGACAGACTGCATTATATGCATTTTCTTAGCCTACGCCTCACAGATTAGGCTTAGCGCGACACACATCTCGCCTTCTGCCTCATACGTAGATAGCTTCATCTTACATGGTTCGAATATCACGCCATTATCTCGTTTCATTCTCACTTACAACCTCTCGCCACCCTCAAGATCATGCCCTTCACTCATCTCTCTAATCCTCTCATCCCGACTCTCAACCAGATCCTCCCCGGCTTGATCCAACACCATGGGCTGCTGATTCAATAGCTTCTCAAAGCCAAGCGTCTTAGCAGCAAACTCAAAGATCATCTTTTCCACTTCAGGCGCATGCTTCGTGAGTCCATGGTCATCCCCGGGGAGCAGCTTCAACTCCCTCGGACCATTCCCATACTCCCTGTACAGAGTCTCCGAGCACGTCGGCGAGAGCACCGTATCATCGGTCCCATGCAGCAAGAGCACCGGTCGCGGACTCAATTTTTGGATCCCAGCCGTTTGAGCCGTTTGTGAGGCCACGGTAGCCACGCCGCGGACGCACTCAGGCTGCTGGGCCGCGACGGTGAAGCAGGGACTCCCGCCGAAGGACCAGCCGACGAGAACGAAGCCCGATGAATTGAAGTGCTTGCGCAGGTAGGTGAAAGAGGCTACGATGTCGGCGGAACAGTACTCCGTCCTTGCTGGTCGTCGGTAGTCAAGTCGGATGCAGGGGATGCCAAGTAATAGGGCAAGCTTGTCGGCAAGCGAGGGGTATATACCTTCACAGCATACCGCAGTTAATTGCCGATCTGCCGTGGAATGAAGCATCAAACAAGAGATAAGATACCGGATGGCCCGCTCACCCCCCCACCAGCGCCCGATACAAGTACAACTGCTGATCCCTTGGCTTCGACGGCGCTATAACTGCGAGGTTCGTGTAGAATGGCCGGTGCGTCATGATCGAGCGGATCGTTGACGCGGATGTTGACATGTCTCGCGATGGAGGGTTTGATGGCCCTTTTCTCGACTTTGGGGGGGTGGACCGGTCCCAAGCTATGCAGAGTATGGGGCCGAACTGCAGCCATGGTCTTGTTAGAAACGCCTATGTGTCGCTGTAGATTTGGTAGTGAAGAATGCAAGTGATATTGAAGATAGGACCTCATGCAGCAAAACATACTTTTGTTTTATTTGTCTAGAGGCGACTAAAAACCATGTCATTTATGTACGAGTCGCCCCCGTTGCTAGTATTGGGGCAGTTTGATCAGACTGACGGACATGACGCAAGAACTATACAAGCTGTTCTAAGCGGGAAATAGCCACACCAGGAGACACTGGTGGCAAGTTATAGCACGATTTACCGTCGCATTACCAAAATTTGGATAGTCAGTATTCGACCAAGTCTACATGTTCGGGGCTAATCATAGGGCTGTATTGAATTATAGAGCTACCTGGAAGATCGGGAGAAGAGAGACTTCAATTTGTTCGTTTGATTTGACTAGGGGAATAAAGTTGAGCCTGTCTTTCACCGCAGTAGTACAGGCATAGTCCGTTACCCGAAAATTATTATATCCCAAAGAACCTTAAATCCCGGTGTGATCGACTCCAATAATGCCGTCACATATAGCAAGGCACACATACATGAAGGAAGAAGGGGAAAAAGCCCGTACGGCATAAAAAAACCCCTGTTACATGATTCCAAATTGCGCCCAAAAGTCCGGGTATCTCTTCCAAAATCCGAAGTTGCCGCTCCTGAAGCCCTCGTCTTGCGGTTTTGTCCGTTTCCTGAAGCTGTCGGACAGACTGAGACATCAGTGAAGGGAAAAAGCTCAAAGTAGGCATGAAAAAAGCCCTCGTCTCATGAAATTGCACCAATCCGTGGGTATATAGTCGTAATAGCGTAGATATCGTGTCGTATATATTCCGAGTCGTGAATTCGTACAGCGTCGAGTAGTCATTCCGGCATATTGTTGATTCTTGTCACCAAGCATATAGCTCTGCATTTGCAATGGTGAAGACCGAGACAGTTGGGTGGCAATAATAGTACTCCGCTGGCAGGTCGTTGCGACATCGAAGGAGTGGTGCGTTCAATGATAGCGGTAGCGCCCTGCAGACAGGCTGTTGATTGCTCGACGCTCAGGTGGTTTTATTGCGCTTCCAACTGCGGCAATGACTGAATGCTTTGCGGATAATTTCGAACGGCTTTGGAAGCGGACTGTTGTAGAAAGGGTCGTCTTTGAAGTCCTCTTCAGTGAATTTCTAATAGATCTATCAGTACTTTGTTGATTACGAATAAGCACCGAGGCGACCTACCAAGCCTGGTACGCGAACAAAATTGCCGTAGTCGTTCATCATGTTGGTGCCCTCCTCATAGTTGTAGATTCGTCCTTCCCTGTCTGTAGTTCCAGGAGGATAGAATGCGACTCCATCCAACGGGCGATGGCTGCTGAGACAATCGGCAATCTTGTCCTCTGGGGTCGCCTTGAGAGCCTCTTTGGTTGAGTCTTCAAGAGCTGCAATCGGGCTAGTTTTGGCGTCGTGATTTCTTTCCGCACAGACGGCGTCGTATGGGCTTTCATGGTGGTAATGGAAGACACCTGCATTGTCCAGGCGATCAATGACATCTGGAGTGACCAGAAGCGAACCGCGTCGGTATCCGGTGCGATGGCGGTTGCCTTGAGTGCTCTGCTGAGCGTACGTAGGGTGATATGTGTACCGTCGTGTCCTTGGCTTCACTGGCTGGTGCTCAAGTTCACCAGACCAGTAGATAGAAGGCACAGAAGGTGAGCGTTCTAAACTGAGAGTGTTGAGAGTCGATGTAGATGAAGAGGGAGAAGGAGTCGGAGAAGGGGAGATGTAGCGATGGTAGGGGTTGTTGCTCCCCAACTCCATTCCCATATCGACGTTCATAGGGTATTGACTAGGCTGATCCCAACGAGAAGGATACGAAGGCATATACATGGAGTCACCGGAAGACACCATGGCTGTTCGACTTTGACAGAAGATGATCGGGGAGTGCTCAGGGAAAAGAAATTCCTCCGTCTTTTAATCTCTGGAATCTCCTGGCTTGGACGGAGACGCAGGTGTCTAATAGTAGATCTGCGCTATCGAATGCAATCTTACCGATACTTTCTGCTGATGTGGGGCTGAATGTCTGATTTGGGGTCCGAATATGTGATCGAGCGAAATAGCGGTGTTTCGGCGCAAAGAAAAGATGATTGACCACAATCATCAGCTCAGAATATGAGGCACGAGAAGCATGTTCGAGGAAAGAATCAGAGAAGGAGAAAGAGAGAAAGGATTGTCTACAAAGTGTACGACCAAAGAGTGACGTGACGACTTGCGTATACCTATACCCAAGGGTCCTGGGGCTTATCGATAAGGGATCCACCCCTCCCTCTTGGGTTTAGTCATTATGATTTTTACCTTATCTAGCTTAGTGCATGGGCCTTGCCGAATGACTAGACCCGTTCGGTTACATCGGCCACAGCACTCGATGATGAAACTGATGGATCAAGCACCAGAAACTCGCCTCAAATGGCTTCCGACGATCCCGCGGATCCATGGACGTTGATCAAAATTACGTTCGAGTGCCTGAATATGACACAATGATCTCCTGTCGAAGGTCGTCAGAATCTCACAGAACGAGCCCTATGACGTTTCTCAGTCTGTATGAGAACCCGTCACATATGACAGGCACAAGGTTTTGTCTGTACGCTATACCTCTCGTAATCTGTTCTTATTATTCAACTAAACAAAGTATCTTAGCAGTCACTGAGTGAAATATCCATTGCCACTATCTCATGCACTTCCTTTTAGATCTGTATTGCAAAGATTAAGCTCATCGTTAGTCTGAACGTAGCGTCAGCGGTTAAGACTTAAACAGTGCACTATTTAAGGCCCATTGTAGTCTAGGCGAAGTGCAGATAGACTAAGTCGAAATGGAAAGCAGATGTAGAAGCTACTTGGACAAATAGAGCACCCTCCCATCCCTATTACGGTTACCTGGGTTTTATTCCTTAGATAAAAGTTTATCATCAGGCCAATTTAAAAAATTGGTCTAGACTCCAGAGATGGACGGCCGTAAGAGCGTCATGGATTGTGGAAAAATCTGCAACGCTTCGATTTCAGTGCTACCATTACCCCACACATCTACGACAGGGGCCTCCCTCGTTCTAGACCAACATTCGTCGCATCAGGTCACTTAAATATGAACACCATTCAAGAAGTTTTACAACGCTTGCTCGCTGGATATTCTGGGGACAGGAATTGCAACTCTAACTATAGTTTCCATAGCTTGGATCCATAATCCTTCAATCACGTATTCTCCTACTCCAAATGCGAGGCTTTTTTCTCTCCTCTGTATATGTAACCATTGGGCGTATGGTCCTTCCACACTTCGACTTCCAGAAACGTTGTCTGATACATCGCGTTTGATAACAATCTACTTCGTAACTTAAGAAAGAAACATAGAGACGATCTTGATAAACATTGACACTTTCGATGGAAGAATAAAGCCTATCTACCAGCCAATCAGTAACTCTGTTGGCGACGGGAGCGACTTTACTTAGTAAGAAACAGTAATACCATTACAGTAAGTTTACGCCTGCTTCTTTTCCACCCGCTTCTTGACTCAACCCATACCCATTGCCGCGATGGCTTTGGTGCAATACTCTGATACAGAGTCAGATACAGAAGAAAGTGAAGAGAAATCGCCCAGACCATCAAAGAAACCCCGTCACAACAACACTTCCGTCGATGATCGAGTATCATCTCTACCCCCACTACCGACTGCATTTCGTGATCTGTATGCCTCGACCACTCGCGTGAGTGTACGAGACGACCCTAGTCTTCATGGAGGCCGTAAGCGTGTCATTCCCCATGTCGAAGGGAACTGGCCCACCCATATATACCTAGAGTGTGAGTTTCATGGCTAGCATTTACGGAATGGGGACTGAATCCGACAGGGTATCCGTCAAAAGCAGAACTCGCTGTCTTGGATGGTATATTAACAGAGGTCGAAGTAAAGTTGGGAGGACGTGCGGGAGAGATCCATAGCTTATTAGAAAGCGATCTGGGTGTCCAACTCCCGCTTCATATCAGTCTCTCCAGACCAGTGGTTCTTCGCACTGAACAGAGACAGCCTTTCATGGATATGTTCAAAACGGCTCTTCAAGAGTCTACAGTCCCAGCGTGAGTATTTCACACTTCTTTCGTGGAGAGTCATGGACAGTCGGGTTGCTAACGGGCCACCCAGGTTCTCTGTCAACCCTTACAGCCTCGACTGGGTCTCTAATTACGAAAGGACGCGGTGGTTCCTCGTCCTACGGGTGACAAAGCCCGCAAATGATAACTTGAACCGTCTCCTCGGCCTGTCAAATCGCTCCTTATCTCACTTTGGCCAACCACCGCTATATGCGGGTAGATCGGCTGGCCCAGATCACAGGCATGGACAAGATGGAAGTGTCAAACCAGATACACAGCCCGAAGACTTTTCTCACTGTTTCCACGTCTCCCTCGCCTGGAGCTTAACAGAACCAACGCCGCAGCAGAAGAAGAAAATTGAGGCTATAGATCTTCGCCGCTTACGAAGTCTGATCATTCACTTTGACTGTGTGAAGGCCAAAATTGGCAACAATATCTCGAGCATACCCCTTTCGACTGTATGAAGTTTTTCCTATGATATAACGGACGCGTAAATTGGTGAGAACCGAATGATATATGCTTAGCCTCCCTTTTGTAGATGAAAAGGTATTACGGCTCCTCAATTAGTATTCCATTGGTCTTTAAGCATTATTGTACCTTGCGAGCCCTGAGCTGCATATAGTGGTCCTAAATGTACCTAAGGTAGGTACCTACCGAACAACAAAAGACGAGCGCCAAGACTGCTGCCTTTCTCGTTCTAGTAGGCAAGCAGTGCTGCCCTGAATTCGCTTGAATGAAAGCGAGAAATGTCTCAAGATTTGCGTCTTCACCAACCCTTTTCCATATTTTGCCGAGACCATGACGCTAGCCTCTCATGAAGAGCTGCTAGGAGGGTACACGGACGTGGAACTGGCTCATCACATTGTATCCTCGCCGTTCTGCGCGTCCGGCTCTCGGGTATTCAACCTCTCCTCGAATTCATAGCCAAGCGATATGAGCCTTCAGAGGTCGAAGATGCTTTGAAGGCTACCGAAGTCGCCAGCCAGCTTGGGGTCCGCTGGCCTTCCGTACGGAAGATGATCAAGACCCAAGGGAATGCTTACACTATTATGGATCGGGTGGAGGGAACTACGTTGGACGTCGTCTGGAAGGAGGTTCATGACAGTTAAGCTTGCTCTGCAGCTTCGTCGCTTCGTGAATATTCTCAGATCTGTTACCTCACCAACTGCCGGATCGCTTGCGACAGGCGAATGTAGGTCTTTCTGGCTAGAAGATCGCTACGGTCTTCCGGCGAATTCTGGCCCAGCTGAAATTGCCCACTTCTCCCGATTCTGGGCGAACTTTACGTCTATGCGGTGAGCGATGCAAGCATCAAAGCAAACTCAAGTACCGGACTCACCAGATTACACTATTGGGATGCCAATGACCATCGAGCCATTCGTCTGGACTCATCATGATCTTGCGCCACGCAACCTTTTAGTTTTTCCTTCTGGTCAGCTTTCGCTCCTTGACTGGGATTTGGCTGGGTTTTATCCTGTTACCTTCGAGTACGCATCCATTCCTCAGGACTGGGGTCTGATGGCTTACGGTGGCATCTATTTACGTTGATCGGGGTCGGCTATCATGAGGCTGACGCTCGCCTGCTACGAAATATGCGTTCTAAATTCACACGATTCTCCCACGGAAGGAGATACGAACGTTTGGAAAAAGGCGGTCCCTCAGGGTACGAACTCCATGCGGTTAATTTCCGTTCTCAATTTTTCCTACCTACCTAGGTAAGACACTAGGCTATGTACTGCGCGATACGATACTGTATTATACTAAGACTGCTGGCCCGAGCCGCGCTAACGCGTCATCCCTCACTTATCCTCTTCTCACACTCAAAAACACTCAACTTCTGAAAATCAAGAGGCCTGCTTGTGGCGCATACCTCCCACCATGATGTCGAGTCTACAGATACCGTCCGTTACAATAGTGAGTGTGCCCTCAGCTGATGTTATGCATACGAGAAGCTAATAGTCTCGCTAATTCTAGGAAGATTTGCAGGCCTTTCAAGCGAAGCATTTTCCCAGTAGTCAACAAGTCACTTCGCTCGACTACACCTATAGCGAGGCTGTCAATGAAGATGTTGATGATGATGACGACCTTGGATACTACCCAGATGGCGTGAAGCGTACTCTTACGGACGAGCAAATCCGCATTTTTAGACATAGTGAAATCCACTCATTACTTCGCCAGAAGCAACTACGAGAAGAGGAGCTGGCTGAGGAGGCCCGTGAATTAACGCCTGTGAGGCAAGTTGCTGGGAATGCTGCTGAAGGGCAAGAAGACGCGCCCTCTGGTATTCCGAATGGTCAACAGGATAAGATCCCCGAGGCGAAAGAGGGCACTGGCTTGGAGCCAAATGAGGCACAGGACTCGTCGATAATGAAGCAGTCGGATGAGGCAGGCTCACGAGAAAGGCTTGATTATGATGACAATGCTACAGTGCAACGGGAAGCACATGCGCGTGGTTCGAACTTTGCTGGACGCAGAATCATATCCTACGATGATTGAGGACGCTTTGCGCCGGCAAACAGTCATATGACATTCTGCAACGGCTGGCTTTCGGCCTTGACATTTCTCATGCCAGCGTTTCTTCTTCGTCGTCACCGTTCTCACACTGGAATTGGAGGCTGGTCCACCCTACGCGCGTGAGTGCCCCTTTTTGTGCATACTTGCTTTCTTTTCTGTGATGAAATTTTTGTATCAGTCATCCTTAGTCGGACTGTCATACCATCTTCGGGTGTGTAAGACTCTGACGACTTTAATCTTCTCTCTGACATTACTATGTCCGCAGCCGGTTCTGCTTTCTGTCGTTGTTAAAGCCATCACACTAATTATCCGAGTCATTTAGAATTTGGCCCATCATTTGGGGAGCAAAAGCGGAATATCGGCAAGCAATCACTTCCCCGAATCTACTTGATGCGTGGGATCGTTTTGGAGGGCTACAAAGAGCCTGCAATGATCCTGACCGTTCCACCGACAGGCTGCAATACAGTGCTACCTGGGCAACCACTCAGTTAGCGGTCAACGCTGTTAACGAGTAGACGTCAGAGGCAACACACGCGCCTGGGAACATTGTCGTGTTTGCAAGACGCAATAATTGGCTGACCAGAATTTAGCAGCCATTTCATCTCTTGATGTGGTTGGAGTCGACGCCAGACGGGCTCTTGATGCTGTTTTCCAGGGTCATGTTTTCCAGGGCCATCCTGTGATACCCTTGTCCTTCAGGAAGGCACGATGAACTTTGCGGCAGTAAATAACGATTCATTGCGGGCCCATATGATGGAGTTGGATTTGCTTTTAGTCTTCCAACCTGCTATCAGCCCACAGTCCTCACAGCAGCGCCCCGGACTTACCACTTTTGTGACTGGCGTTGAGCCGGCGTAGTTGGATGTACATTTTGTGAAGCTGCGTTTGACACACCGTCGGGGGATTGCCGTAACAGATGAGTGAGGTTGTGGTAACGTGTGGATATTCGATCTCTAGCGGGTCGTGTGCTGGATACATTGAAAGGTTGGATAATAGTATATGTGACGGCCCATACCCACGAACACTGCTAAACTTGCCGCGGTCTTAACTTTACTCAGATGATACCTACATACTGACTTGGTGCGCATATATATATATACATATATGATGTGTGGATATATGTAAAAAGAATGATATGAAGGAGAAATAGCCGGGTCGTCCCATTTCTTGTATTTTGCACTTACTCTCAGTATATCTCGACATCCCGGAAGTAATCGAACGTGGATGCGCTAGGATAGAGTGTGCTGTATACATCAATGCAAAATCGTCGCTGTTGTGCTTCTCCATCGTTGTTATGCCAGCTGCATGGGGTATTGCTCAGTATTGTACGGAGTATTGTTTTCTTTTTTGGTAACTATTGCGAAGGCCACTTTTGTACGTTGATCTGGGAGTCAGTCGACAGATTATCAGCCATGGTTACAGACTGCATCATGGACGCATTCTCCTATTGCTAATCTGACGGGGTAAATGTAAGATTTCCCGATCTCGGATTCCAATCTCACTTTCTCGTGAGCGGTATTGGACTATCCGTCCGGCTTGGTTGAGCGCTGCCTCGGGAGCAGAGCCCAGAATATCCCAATCCCGACCAACAAGCCAACCATAATCGGCTGCATAACCTGTACCCCTGTTTTTGAAGCGATTGCTCCAGTCATGAAGGGGAATGCAGCCGATCCAGCTTGTCCCAAGCTTGCTGTGAAGCCTATCGGCGTGGAGAATCAGCAAAGCGGATTCAATCTCAGGGAAAAGGAAATATCTGGGGAACCAAAACGACATACCTAAAGCGCCGATGTGGAGTTCCTGTGGAATGACTTTTGTCAGAACGTATAGTCCGACAGGGTAGAATGGGCCGATAAAAAAGCCTGTTGATCGTGTCAGCCACTGTCTCAAGCGACGATTGGAAGCAGTCGACTCGAAGAGCTACCCACCCAGGAGACAAACGGTGACTGCATTCGCGATAATGTTCGGTATCAGCCAGAACATGACCTGCAACGCTATGGCTAGAGCGATATAGACAAACACCATCCTACGCTCACCGAGCTTGTGGGTGATGTCTGCGAGAAGGACCCGTCCGAGCGTGAACCCGGACCAGAACCCAGAGGCCACATAGCCTACTTTCTTGGGGTCCCCGTTTCTGACGGAGACGAGGAATTGGACCAGCCAGCCTGAGTGCCCCTGTATTAGCTCTTCTGCAAGCAGAGGGTGATTTCAAATCGGCAACATACCTCCCGACGCTACTTCAGCACCGACATATAGGAAGAAGAAGCCGTTGAAGATCCAGACCACTTTATTGGTTAGTGTTGCCTTCATTTCAGCATTGGCCGTGTCTTTGGCATTGGCCACGTTTGGCTTAAATAGACCCCTCCGGAACGTCCATGCCAGGAGGACAACGTTGAGCACCCCCATAACAAACGTCGCGAGATAGTAATAGTGCCAGTACGGTGTTCGAGAGGCGATTGTATTTGCGATCAGCGGCGCGATAATCGTGCCGACTCCGTAAACAGCGTGGAGAATGCCGAGCCATCTATGGGCGTGCTTGACCGTTATTGTGAACGAATTCGCTTGTGCGTCTTGGAAAGCAACACCCATGCCGGTGAAGAAGAAGGCAGTCATAAAAAGAGGATATGGGGGTTTCCAGAACATGAGCACGTAGCCGAAGCACTGGATCGTGGCTCCGACAACCAGTGTCCCGCCGCTTCCCAGTCTCGAGCAGACGTGGATGTTGGCGAAAGATGCCACTAGCCATCCGGCGAAATTGACCAGATAGACCATGGAAACTTTCAGCAAGCCAATATCATAGGCGGGCTGAAGATATGGAATGAGCACACCAGTTGCAGCGTCTGCATATTGATTAGTCCGGATCCTTCTCACACACCAATCATGCGCAACGACTTACCGTTCAATCCGGCCATCATCACCGCATAATTGGTGCTGATCAGTTTGCCAACGACCTGGCTAGCATCTTTCGGAGTGAAGAACGACGAATCGTCCGAGGATGAGTTTTCCACATCCTCTACGCTGCTGTCATTCTGGTTCTCCTTGTCCATGGTCTACTGAAGGTTCTAGCCTGCAATGGCTTCGCGAGAGGGCTCCCGGCCATTGCTGGCAGGGCTGACAATTAAATATGCATGGTCAGTCCGTATCAATCCTCGTGCCCCTCTCACCTGAGTCACTGTGGTTACTATTACTTAGGTTATCGCGCCTACATCGCGTAAGCCAGTTAAGCAAGTCGGACATGTGGCCGACGCTCCGCGTACCGATTTTTGGGAGAGAAAAGAAATTGGATGCAGCGCAGTTTTCCCCAACTCTGCATACAAATTATGTCCCATCTTGAACAGTTCTTCTCTCAATTTCTCTTCAACTGATTGTGTGGACATGCTTAATATTGACTGAAAAGCTGCAATTTGCCCGTCACTGGGGGTGTATGGAGGCAGGAAGTGACAACTGACAAGTGACAACCCCCGCTTTTGATGTGTGGGTCACGCACTAGCAAGTGTGCATGGCAGTTGATGCATCAATCTTTCACTTCGACAAAAGCAAGTAGCAGAGGAGCCATTACTGTCGCATGCTCACTTTTGTGGAGACGTAAACACTCGAAAGCAAGCTGGATCATTCTTGATTCCGATATTGGTTGATTCACATCCCTGGTTCCAAGTTCCAACAAGTCCCTAACTATGTGCTCTGCGTCTGACGACGGAGACATAGGCAGGTATTGACTGTATGGTCTGTTTGCAACTGTTTTGGATTTGTCTCTCTTTGACAATGCCTGTTCAAAGTATGACGGCTCTAGACGGTGCTTGTGAGCAGCAAAGGCTGATGCCAGACTACTCTAAATCGGCATCGCTGTTCCAAGGACTCCTCGAAATATTAAGCAATGGATAATCGGGATATATGTCTGTCAGTGTCCTCGGTTGTAGAGGCTCAGCATGCAAATGCTTCAGAGTCAATGATTCAAGAGTAAGAGATGATCAAGGTCAAGATCCTGAGTCAGCGTGAGGCCATGTTGGCATAGCAAAACTGCAGTCCCTCTGAAAGAAGCTGGCGTGCTTCGGCTGCCACCAGTTCCACTGAGTTCGTCAATGATTAGTTTTGCGAAATGAAAAGGGAGCAACTTTGCAGCATGTCGCTTGCTTAAGTCCTGAGCCCGATGGCTCAAAGAAGGACACCTTGTTCACAAGTATCTAGTCGTATCGATATCTCCATGTATCATGCACACCAGTAGGTGTGCAAATCCCGACCTGATCGAGATAGTCCAGCCGAATGCGGATGATCGTCGTTGAAACGTAAAGAGCCGTGGTGAACCGAACCCGAGCTGTCCAGATTCTCATCCGAGGCTTGTCTCGCCTACGTTTTTAGAAAATAATGGTTGTTCGCCGAACAGACGGCAATCTCCGAACTACCTCGTCGAGAATAGTCGGGAAACACCTATCTTCCCCGCTCAAGAATCCGAGTCAACGCTGTAACTGATGGAGAATCCCACACACCCGCGCTTCGAGATGCTGACGGCGATGACCTTAACGGTTCGGCCAGGCGGGGGTGGATATCTGTTGAGTAATGGCTATTACAATGACCACTCGACATGCTCTTGCGCAGTCACCAGGGAGTGGATTGACTCCATTCTCTCCAGGTCCGCTCCTCGCACTATCGAAAAATGGAAGCAGTGGGACCATCGAAATTGGGGAATGATATCTGGAGAATGGATAAAACTTTGGTTCTAAATCCGGGGTCCGGGGTCGATCTCCACATTCAGACACGAGTTAAGGAGTAATCATGTCACTTCCGACCAAAATATCCGTCTGTAGCCACAATTTGACCGAAGCACTGCATGACTACGCAGCAGTTCGTACCCGAAATGCTGGTGAATCGTGTAGACTACCCGATTGAACAGGCCGATTCGACCTGTCGAGTTCGGTAGTCGATCATTGTGCCTCCACAGCAATTCTGAGTCCGTTTGAAGCCGCCCGGCTGTACCCATACTCTGTCCCCAAGTGGATACCTCCTCATCTTTAGCTGCGCAGTCGTACTCGTACGTGCGTTTCCCCGTGTTTTCAAAGCCCGGTTTCTTCGGCTCGGAGATGACGATTGCCGCCTTGGCCTGATAAACAGCTCAATGTAACCTTAGCAAGATAAAGCTTCTCATTGGCTCAATTAATTGGCCTCTTGTTGGTGGAAGAAGCAGACAGTGGGGGCTTTTGGCATAGAAAATCAAGTTACTTTAGAGGAAGGAAAGCCTCATTGGAGATTCAAAGTACTGGCGCTTGAGGCTATCACCCAGAGTGGCGTCCACTCAAACAGCCTGTGTTTAGGTCTGAATTACGAGATCGTCCCTCTAGACTCGAACAATTTGACTGCGCTAGTGCAGGAGCTATGTCAGTAGTAAGCGCAACGAGAAAACTGTACGAGGTACGGAGTAGATGGAATGATAGCAGGTAGGCAAGGGGCCAATCATCATGTTGGTGTAAGGAATGGATGACGAGGATGATGGATGACTAAGGCATACCCTAATTTGCTAGCGTCCTACGGCAGATCTGCATTGGGTAATATCATTAATTCATTCGTTCTGCAGGAATACTGTCTTGACAGATTCTCAACGATGATGCTGATTAATTGCAATTCTAATCATCATAATATGGAATCTTCATGAATCCATCTCGGAGGGATTCCGACTGTACAGTAGGAAGTGACTAAGAGTTCAGTGTGTCAGAAGAGGAAGCGTCGCCGGAAAAGGCTTAAGTAAGATCCCTGGGAACAATTTCCTGGATCGGCGATGGCTGCAGTTAGACCCTGGACAGAGAAGGATGCGATTAGTTTATTCGACTGCGGATTCTTTTAGGTTCATTCTTATTTTCAAGCTAGATCCTATCTTTCGGAGTCTCGGTACCTGATCTCTGACTTCATCAATTTTCCTACCTTTTTTCCCAGTGTGTAAACCGCTTGCAAATCCCAATTCTCTACGTCCAAAGCTGGCTTTCTGCAAAGTCCAACTGCAGACCGACATCGGATAGCCTCGTGTTTTACTTTTCTTCTTCCCCAGGTCCACAGCGGATCTTTTTTGCTGTCTTTCGGGATGGACACCCCCGCTGCGAACATTTTTTGTTACGTTCGAAATCCATGATTCGTTCTGCTTGGTCGCAGTGGGATCTCTGCCGGCCCACTAATCATCGCCGGTGGCGGGCAGACCTCAAGCATTATGGAATGGAACATGGAAACCTGCTGCTCCACTCCCGTCGAACGGTCTGAGTTAAGAGTCAAAGAGTCTGAATCAGTCTGGCCAACAGGGGCAAGATGAAAAATATAACATCCGAGGCGAGATGAGATCTACGTCGTGTTTTTTGCCTCTTTATCTTCATCTTCCTAGCTCCTCCGTTCTTTTCCTGGTCGAAACTTCCTCTCAACAGGACTGTTTCTATACAATCGCTCTTTCAACTTGAATCATTGGGGCTTTATAGCATTTCATTATTCTTTTCTATTATACCCCACGATTTATATTTTGTTGTCTCGGTTGAGGACGACGTTGCTGGACCAGGGAAAACGGCCATCATGACTCAGATCGTCGATGTCCCTCCTGTATCCGACCCGGAGAATCCACAAGAGAAGAGCATTGCTAGCCGTGATGCGTCTTTGATGGAGGATGAGAAGAACTATGACGCCACACCTACCTACACGCAGGATGCTTTTGGCGACGAGTCGAATGCGGAGGTCAAATATAAGGTCATGAAGTGGTGGTACGTATTTGATATTCTTCCCCGCGATTGTTAGGACAACCACCATCTGACATATCTCACTTTATAGGCAATGTGGTCTGCTGATGGTTGCCGAAACTGTCTCTCTGGGTGTTCTGTCGTTGCCTGCTGCTGTCGCTGGTCTGGGTCTGGTCCCGTATGTTGACCACTTTTGAACCTGGATTCGATCGGTTGCTGATTTTGCCCTAGTTCTGTCATTCTCCTTGTGGCGCTTGGTCTGCTCTCAACCTACACCGGCTACACCATTGGCCAGTTCAAGATGAAACACAAGGAGGTAATGAGCATGAGCGGCGCGGGCGAGGTGCTCTGGGGCAGTTGGGGCCGTGAGATTCTTGGAGCAGCCCAGCTGCTATTCCTGGTCTTCATCATGGCTAGTCATCTTCTCACTTTTGTCATTGCCATGAACACAATCACGGGTCACGGGACCTGCTCAATTGTGTTTGGTGTTGTGGGCATGGTTGTTTCGTTCATCCTGTCCTTGCCGCGGACACTGGCAAAGATGTCCTGGCTCTCTCTAGTTTGTAAGATGACCTCCTGTCTGCTGTTGGCTCTGGTAGCTAATTTGCAATCTAGCTTTTACCAGCATTATTTCTGCTGTGATTATCTGCATGGTCGCCCTCATAATTCGACATCCGGGTGAAAAGGTCATGGCAGTTGTCGACACGGACTTGGTTCATGGGTTTTCTGCCATCACTAACATCGTCTTTGCTTTCTGTGAGTTCCTATTTCGGATCTTACATTTCAAAATTCGACCCGACTAACAGACTCGCAGCCGGACACGCCGCCTACTTCGGTCTCATGTCCGAACTGAAAGATCCTCGCGACTTCCCCAAGGCTCTGATGCTGCTGCAGAGCGTCGATATTTGCCTTTACATCGTCGCCGCCATCGTCATCTACATCTACGGCGGTGCTGGCATTTCGTCACCGGCATTAGGCAGCGCAGGCCCCTTAATCTCCAAGGTCGCCTACGGCATCGCCTTGCCTACTGTACGTCCAGTCCACAATGGCATTTGAAAACATAACTCCAGTACTAATGCTACTCAGATTATCATCGCTGGCGTCATTAACGGCCACATTGCTTTTAAATACGTCTACCTCCGCATCTTTGCAGGGTCACCCCGCCTTCACAAGCGCGACTTTGTCGCCGTCAGCTCCTGGGTCGCGATCGCGCTCTCCCTTTGGATTATCGCCTGGATCATCGCCGAAGCCATTCCCGTATTCAGCAACCTATTGAGCTTGATCGTAAGACTCCATCATCTTTTTCTTCACCTCAACTACTGACTTATCCATCTTCAGGTTGCCCTCTTCGCCTCCTGGTTCACCTACGGGCTCAGCGGTATTTTCTGGCTCTCCCTCAACCGGGGCAAGTACACGTCTTCACCGCGCAAGATATTCCTGACAGGCCTGAATCTCTTCTGCGTGGTCTTTGGCGCTGTGCTCTGTGGTCTGGGCTTATACGTCTCTGGAAAGGCGATCCATGATAACCCCAGCAGCGCGAGCTTCTCCTGCGCCAGTAATGCTTGATTCATTTTCATTTACGGCATTTCTTACATTGCATTGCATGGCGTTCTGGTTTTTTGGGTGTTTGTATATATGAGCCGAGGGATGTGTCCGTGAGCAGTGGCATCGGCTGCCCTGTATATATCGATTCTTCCTATGTCTATAAACATGAGATACCTCTTTGTTTATGTTATCTTTGTTTTCCATGCATCGCAGTAAGAGTTGAGGATAGCTGTACAGAGTACAATTGCTCCCGCCCGTATGTATGTGGAGAATAGAAGGATCAAAGATAATGTAATGTAACATTCGATACCAACATGCTTGCATGCTCAAGTAATAACGCTATGCTAGATATGCCCCATTGCCATTCGCCAGATTGGATATCCCGTAAACACCAACCTATAACACCACCGGTACCTGAAATAACTGAAACAACAATCGAAGAAGCGAAGACCAGACCAAAAGAAGGTCAAAAGAGGATAGGTCACCTCACCCGCGACTCTCCCTTCTCATCCGCCTCCGCTTCCTGCGGCACGAATCGATCGCCTCGGGCGTCAGGATATCCGCGGGCGGCTGGAACTCGCGCACCTCCATCTTGGGGATGGGGTGGCCAAACGCTAGGCGGACGCGGCCCTTGCGGTGCGGCGAGAGCGCGGCATCGCGCAGATGTGGCTTTGCGTAGAATGAGGTGAAGGGTTTATCGGGAGGGGGAGGGGTTGCTGGTTTTGCGACAGCAGGAGCGGACGCGGGAGCGTCCGGCGCGGTGGAGGACTTGTTGCTGGAGGATTTGCGGCGTCGAGCGGGCTCCGTCGATGGTTTGGGTCGTTTGCCGGCCGTCGCGGAGCGGGCTTCCTGCTGAAGTTGATATGCGGCCCAGGCGTCCACGTCGCTTGGGTCCGGGGGTTCGCCGTCGCTTTCTACGTCTGAGATGGCTGCGCCGTTGGGGGTAGTCTCTGGGGTGCGATCGCTGAGTTTGCGCTTCTGGGAGGTGGTGCGGTCTCTGCTCGTGGGGGCGGTGGACGGCGATATCTCCGCGCGGAGCGAGGACTTATCCTTGTCGAGCTTCCGGCGTTTCTCTTCTTCTTTCCATATCTGGAATTTCTCGATCAGGCTTGCGATCTCTTTCATGAAATAGTCGCGTTTGGGTTCGTAGAGCTTTTTCTCGTGCTCGTGCACACCGGTAATACCCATTACACGGAGCCAGTCATGACCTTTCAGCTCGTCTAATAGACGCTCCAGCTGCATCTTCTCATGCTGGGCTCGTTCGCGCTCGATGTTTCGGAGCTGTTTCTCCTGCCGCTCCATTCTCCGGTGGGCGCGGAAATAGTGTCCTTCATTGAGAGGGTCTTCCTCTTTGGCATCTTCGGGCGCATGGTCTGAACTCGGCTTCGGCTCCGGCAGAGATATCTTTTTGCAGTCATGGAGCTGCAACAGAGGGTTTCCAAACGGAGATTCGGAGTCGGGGATAGAGGATTCTATGGTGGTAAGAGGCTCGGTCAGGTCGTCAATCAGCTTGATTGTGGTGTCCTCGGTCAGTAGTTCCGCGGTCTTCGGAGGGTCCAAACTCAGAATTTGTTCATAGTTCCAGAAATACGATGCCAGTTCGCTCCGCAGCCGTGAATTGCTGTCCTTGGAACGAAGCGACCGGCGCTGTTCCGGTGCGGTTGGACTGGGATGGGCGGGTTCCTGCTTAGGCTGCGATTGCGCTTCCGTCTGAGGATTGGCCAAGTTGGGTTTCCGCCGGCTGCTCGTCTGTGCAGGTGGCTTCTGCGCATCCGCGTCTGATGCGACAGATTGCTGCGGACGAGAACGGCGTGTAGAACGGGTGGTAGAGATCGGAGTGGACGTAGTGGGTGTTTTGCGAGGCTTCGGATTGGTCTTGGTAGGGCCAGGAGAGATGATATCTAAGGGATCTGGCGACTCGCGACCGCCACCACGCATATACAGCGCGGCAGAAGCCGACAACGGAGTGCGATGGTGATCATGGGATTGTCCCGTAGTGTGCGGGGTGCCGGGAAGCGGAGCACGAGCGGGGTTGGACGACGAGGAGGACGATGAGGAGGATGCGCTGTCGCCGGCAGTTGAGAGAGGAGGTGGCTGGCGCGTAGATGAGCGCGGCGGCGGAGGGAGAGGAGAGTGACCAGTCTGTCGCGGGATCTGAGGAGTTTTGGATGACGGTGGGACACGATGACTGGAGTTTTCGATAGTAGTGTCAAGTAAGTCGGGAGAGCTCTTGCGACGACGGGACGAAGGTGGCTGACGACGTTGCTGTTGCTGTTGCTGCTGAAGCCGAGGCCTCTTCGCAGGAGGAGGAGAAGACGGCAGCGTGTCGTCGTGGTTGTCCTGATGCTCGTCATCATGACCAGAGGCGTTGTCATCCCGTCGCACTGAGAAGCGCAGGGACGACCTCGATCGGACGGCCATGATGATGCAGTTGTAGCAGCGGTAGAGGACTCGTCATTCGATGAGTTAGACTCGACATGCAATAATGTGATGATGCTGATGGTGGACGAGATTCGATATAGGATGAAACTGAAGAGGAGGGTATATATAGGGACATGCTGTAAGACCTTATGTGATTGTATCTCAATTCATCTTGTGTTGCTCAATTGACTGACTCTATTGCCATTGAATCTGGAGATGAAAGGTGAATCGAGCCTATTCTTCTGCTTCGTCGCCTTGTGCTTGTCGTCTTCGCGTTCTTTTTTTTTCGCGGTCGCCATTAATTACAGGGATGTGGTATGGCTCAATACAGTATTTGTGGAATAGGAGCTCACAGGGTGATGGGAAAAGGTGTATTATTGTGTCAGCAGAATACAAGATTGTCATCATTCCTCCATCACTATTGTCATCCCCAGTGACTATGCGTGTTAGAGAACAATAAAGCATTGTATTATTGAATCAGGATCTTCAGATGAATGAGAACTTTAGATGCCATTGTCAGTATGGGATCCTCCACAAAGAAAATTGTAGTTGATAGCAATAAAGACGCTTCCCAACGTGGTCATCTCGAAATGCGGGGATATGCACAAAAAAGTACACAATAAGTAGTCACGGGTATATTGAGCTCGGACGGAGACAACACATATTAGAAGCTAACCAAACCCTGACAATCTCTCAGGTCGATGAAAGGCAGACGATAGAGTATTCGAGGTCAGTTTATATCAGATGATCATCTAACACAGCAACACACAGACTCTTCTTGCGTTCTTGCAGTTACAAGTTACAATATCCCCCACCCCCACACAACGAGGGGAAGATGAGCGATTCACTCTCATCCTTGTAGAGTCTATAGACTGATGCCTCAAGCTCGAGGATGACTCTGTAGGGGTTTACTCGGAGTTCTTGCCGACCAGAGAGATCGGTGTACTCCTAGAGAGGTAGTACAAGAGGTATTCGTCTACTGGTTACAAAGTCCTCCTGTTGCTGCTGCTACTGTTCACTGTTGGAGATATTCCCCACCTTCACAGGCTACAAATGATGACCCCGGATCGAGGAGTACGTGGGGGTCACGGCCTCATTCGTAGCAGTTATCTAATGTTCTTTCGATTCCATACTACATTGAAAGGATGATCCAAAGATGCATCATTTCCTAGCAAATAGTAGTATAGCATCTTCTCCAGGCCCTGGTAGGTTACATAGAATCGAGCTGCCGCATCAGTTTCGACGCATGTTCCAATGTCATCAGATGCAACTCCACCACCAATAATATCAATAAGAGTTACAATCCCTCTCTGATCGTCTCCAAAGTCTCGCCCACGTATTCTTGATTCCATGTCCTAACAGGCCTCATTCTGTGGGGTCCACGACGTGGGGGTTTTCCAGTGTCCACTCTTTTCCATTTTCCGAATTGTCTGGAGACGGCCTTTGAACTTAATGCGATCAATCTTCATCATCGCATCAATTCGGGTCGGCATTGGAACCACATTCCCATTCCTTAATCATGGCAGGCATCCCACTGTCTCTGTCCTCTTTAACTAACCCTTTCCTCCCTTTTTGTATTGTTTTCGATCCCTATTAATCCTCCAATTTGAGGTCTTCTCCCTGGTAACACTGTTCCAAGCAGGACTACCGTTGAGATTATTTGCTCACGACCACCACAGAATACCACTCGTATAAAACAACAGACAAAATGACTACAAACGGAACAACAACAAGGCCGCGCCCTCTCGTCCCCGGGATCTACGTGCCAACGGTCGCCTTCTTCAAGGACGACGAGGAGGTCGATCTCCCCACCGTCGAGAAACACGCCGCCTACCTCGCCAATGCCGGCGTCACAGGCCTCGTTGTCCAAGGCAGCAACGGCGAAGCCGTCCATCTCGACCGCGACGAACGCAAACTCATTACAGCTGCCACCCGCCGCGCCCTCGATGCCGTAGGAGCCACATCCATGCCTCTCATCGTCGGCTGCGGCGCATCCTCCACTCGCGAAACCATCCAGCTCTGCAAGGACGCCGCCGACGCCGGAGGAGACTACGTCCTCGTCCTGCCCCCCTGCTACTACAAGTCCCTCGTGAGCAACGCCGCCCTCCTCGACTACTTCCGCGACGTTGCCTCCGCCTCCCCGATCCCGCTCCTCATCTACAACTTCCCCGGCGCCTCCTCCGGCCTCGACCTCACCTCCGACGACATCCTGACCCTCGCCAAACACCCCAACATCGTCGGCGTCAAGCTCACCTGCGGCAACACGGGCAAACTCGCCCGCATCGCCGCCCAGGCCAAACCCGACTTCCTGACCTTCGGCGGCTCCGCCGACTTCACCCTCCAGACCCTCATCGCCGGCGGCGCGGGTATCATCGGCGGTGTGGCGAATCTGATTCCGCGCTCGTGCGTGCGCCTCATGGAGCTCTACCAGAGCGGGAAGATAGCGGAGGCGCAGACGCTGCAGGCCGTCGTCGCGCGCGCGGACTGGCTGGCTATCAAGGGTGGGTTCGTCGCGGTCAAGAGCGCCTTGCAGTCGTATCGCGGGTACGGCGCGCTGCCGCGGCGGCCGTGTGTGGCGCCTTCCGCGGAGGAGGCGTCCGCGCTGAAGAATGCATTCCAGGAGGGGATGGAGATGGAGCGGAATTTCGAGGTTGCGTAATTATGCATGAGTTTATGATGTGTAGCATTTTTGACTATTCTGTGTTGTGAATGAAAACATGGCCGATGGCCGCAATCAGCATAGCATGTTTTGAGTTTACCATGCCGAACTATGTACTTCCGTACCCAACGTCAATTCCACGCCCAAAGTTTGCTCTTCGGGAACATACAACCCAGATCTAATTGCATCAATGACAAGATCTTCTATTTCGATATGGGGGATGTTTGATCCCGAACGATGTACTTTGCGGACTGACCAATCCCATTTCTCCACCATCATTTGCGCGGTTTTCGCGTTTTTTAGCCTTCGGATGTTTGCCTCCCGGAGGACTATCTACAATATACCTACCTCTTCCTCAACCCATAAACTACACATCAATGTGTCCTCCCAGCTGTCTTAGAAAAGATCAAATATACTAGATTAAAAACATCATGCTCCGCGTATCCTCACCGTTCACGTCTCGCCTTGGTGTCCGCCAGCTACTTTTCTCAAGGAGATCCTTAACGCAATTTCACCGACTCTACACTTCGCAACCTCAATCCCAGCATCGGCCTACAAAATGCTGCTCGAAGAACGAGAAGGAGAAGGAGAATGAGAATCAAAAATCTGTTCTCGCACTATCCTTCTGGTCATCTACAACAGGCTGGAAGCGCGCAGCTATCAACACCTTGCGCTGTCTGGCGGGGTGCACTCTAGGTGATTTCTCGGCGCTGTGGGTGCTCCAAAGTTTTTATGCGCACTGGGGGATGGGTGCTATTATGGGTGTTTCTAGTATGTTCATCCCTACTCGTGGACCTCAGGGCTCGACGAGATGACTGATGTTGTGGCAGTGGCGAGTGGAATCACCACGTCAATTCTTCTGGAGACTATCCTCCTCCGACAGGGAGCGGACAAACTCCCCTGGGGATTAGCATTTCGAACTGCGACGGGTATGAGTCTCGTCTCCATGCTGGCCATGGAGACGGTGCAGAATCTGGTGGATTTCCATCTCACCGGAGGTGCGGTGCTGCTGGATGATCCGCGGTTTTGGGCCGCTGCGATGGTGTCGATGGGTGCTGGGTTTTTGGCCCCGATGCCGTATAATTATTGGCGGTTGGTCAGGCATGGGAAGAGTTGTCATTGATTTTCCCAGAATGAAGCGGTTGCTTGTATGTAAGATAGAGTAAATTGTATTAGTATCGGACTGAATATACTCAACTTCCAGTATGTCTGATAACGCTCTGCGAAAGCCACTCTAATTTGGCCAGAAGCAGACTTGAGCTTGAAGCACGCACACAACTTTTGTCCCAAAGAAGATTGCATTTAGAGAGAACGACTGGTCATGGGTGCTGGAACCGTGGTATTTGCTTACCAACGGGAAGGCCCGTCGTTCCATCTTTGACAACAGCCCACGGCATGACGTCGGTTGTGCAAATATGTGCTTGTAGTTCGCATTCGATCACAGAAATCTGTCTGACGCCGAAAATCGGGTCCTTCCTAGCGACAATATAGGTAGGTCAGTGCGGAAATTGCAAGAAGAGCAATTATGTCCTTGAAGTAGCAATTGCTTGCCATGGCTGCGACAATCAAACCTAAGGACGCCATACGAGCTTTTGGCCGAAGAGATCGCGTGAAGTGTGTCGAGAGGATTCCAAAATCTTGACAAGTCAAGACCAAGAGACCACGAAATGTTATCTTCGATTTTGTGCATCTAAGCGATGTCACTGTGACAGCTTAGCAGGTGCAATCTCCGAAGCCCTTTTGGTCGCATTGTTATCGGTGGCTAGTTCCCTCCACCTTGTCAACTTGTCCACTTGATCATCCAGTTTGTGCGGGGAGATGGCCGTTTATCTGCAGATACGAGCTGTAGCAAGGTATCATCACAGGAACGAAGCCGAGAAAGCTGCACTGCACTGACCATATCGCGTGGTATCTGCCGATCAGAACAGACCTCGAAGATTGGAGAAACCTTGGATAAATGAGGGACAATCCAGGTTGCAGCGCGGGGACGAAGGCGGATGTAACCCTCGGAACCAACGATGAAACCAAAGCATTCTTGGATCGCGGGTAGAGGCCTAAACAATTCAAGGCGCGGTGTTGACCTTTTTGCCAATAACCATGATCATTATCACAAGAACAATGAGAGAAAACGAGTGGGCCGTGATTGGCGTCCACCCCCCAGATTGTGAAGCATAGACTAACCATCGCCAGAGAACCTGTACGTTCTGGACAAACTAGCGTTGATGATGCCTTCCGGAGATTGGTGGATGGACGGACCTTGAGCTGTAGCTTCCCATTCTGATTGCATTCTGATTGCTTGTTCGACGCGTGTTGGCAGAACGAAAGATGCGAAGATGGACTGGAATGCAGGAGATTATTGGTGTCGATCAGCGCGCTCGAAGGATTTACCCTGCAAGGCTATAATTTAAATACAGTCCTCCTCCCCTGGTTTCTGATGTCTTTTCCACTCAAACCCCCTTTCCTACACATATCCCTCAGACGAAACCTCTTCAATGCCTGTGGTGTTGGATTGGTTATTGTGATCATGCTCATCTCCAGCATCTGCGCCGTAGTCCTTACGGTCGCCTCGTCGGTCGCCGCTGTCAGCGTCAATCCTCTGCCAGCTCCGCGCACTATCACTTGGGCGTCATCGGGGCCCAAACGCATTGCTGGCCAACTCACTCTGCGCACAGCCCGTGGTTCCAACAGCGAGGTCATCTCGCAAGGATGGGATCGCGCCTGGAAGACGATTGTCTCGCTTCAATGGGTTCCCGCTGCGACTGAAGCGCCCATCTCCTCCTTCCAGCCTTTCCCAACAGCTACAGCTTCCGACTCTGCGAAGAGCAAACGTGCCTCGTCCCCGCTCCAATTCGTCAATGTGAAGGTTGACGATCTCGGAGCCGATCTCCAGCACGGTGTGGACGAATCTTACACCCTGGATGTGAAGGAAGGCTCCGACACCATTCAAATCACCGCCAAGACCGTTTGGGGTGCTCTGCATGCGTTTAGCACCCTTCAACAGATCGTCATCTCGGATAGAAGGGGTGGACTACTCATCGAGCAGCCCGTCAGTATTCAGGATGCGCCTCTCTATCCGTATCGCGGCATCATGATCGATACTGGTCGCAACTTCATCTCCGTGAAGAAGATCCTGGAGCAGTTGGACGCCATGTCATTGTCCAAGCTCAATGTCCTGCACTGGCACTTGGATGACACGCAGTCGTGGCCTGTACATATCAACGCACATCCGGAGATGGTTAAAGATGCATACTCGGCGCGGGAGACGTACTCGCACGCTGACCTCCGCCGAATCATTGCCTATGCCCGTGCTCGAGGTATCCGTGTCATCCCGGAAATCGATATGCCTAGCCATTCGTCGTCTGGCTGGAAGCAGGCAGACCCGGAGATGGTGACTTGCGCCGATTCCTGGTGGTCCAACGACGTCTGGAAATATCACACTGCCGTTCAACCCAACCCGGGCCAGTTGGACATCATCTACGACAAGACGTATGACATCGTTCGGGATGTTTACAATGAGCTGTCGGATGTCTTTACCGATGACTGGTTCCACGTCGGAGCTGACGAGATTCAACCCAATTGCTTCAATTTCAGTAGCTATGTCCGAGATTGGTTCGAAGAAGATCCCTCGCGCACCTACAACGATCTGTCTCAGTACTGGGTGGATCATGCAGTTCCCATCTTCCGCAACGTCAGCGAGAAGCGCCGTCTGATCATGTGGGAGGATATTGTTCTCTCTCCGGAGCACGCTCACGACGTGCCCAAGGACATTGTCATGCAGACCTGGAACAACGGGCTCCAATACATTCAGAACCTGACGGCCCGGGGCTACGATGTCATAGTATCGTCGGCAGACTTTTTCTATCTTGACTGCGGCTCTGGCGGATACGTCACCAATGACCCCAGGTACGACGTCATGAGCAATCCGGATCCCAACACCCCCAACTTCAACTATGGCGGCATCGGAGGCTCGTGGTGCGCTCCTTACAAGACATGGCAGCGGATCTACGACTACGACTTCACGCAAGGTCTGACCGATGCTCAAGCCAAGCACGTCATCGGTGCGACCGCGCCTCTCTGGAGCGAGCAGGTGGATGATGTGACTGTGTCGAGCAAGTTCTGGCCGCGCGCCGCAGCCCTGGCGGAACTGGTCTGGTCTGGCAATCGCGATGCGAATGGGAAGAAGCGGACTACGCTCATGACGCAGCGTATCCTCAACTTCCGAGAGTACTTGCTGGCGAACGGCGTTCAGGCCGGCAACCTGGTGCCGAAGTACTGTCTTCAGCACCCCCACGCGTGCGATTTATATTATAACCAGAGTGCCGTCGTGTAGTTCGTGTCAACTCATGTTTTTATTAGCGACAGCTGCTGTTAACCCATGTACATACTAACAGCCGCGCTGTCGACTGCTCTAGTCCTGCTTGATCAAGATACTGAGCGTAATTGAATTAAGTCTAGCTATATGATTTCCTGTGCCGATGAATAAAGCTTCAACGGATATCTCTTGAGCTCTAAAGTAGCATAGATGCCACATATGTTGGCCTCCTTGCGTATACGCCAGAGAAGTTATGGTCTTGTTCATGTCCACAGGTTTTGAGCAATCTAAACCCTACAGACATCACCATAGTGTCCCAGTATAGTAGTGCAATCTCTTTCCCCTTAGGTAGTTCGTGCAGTCGACCATGTATGGCGTTTGCATCGGTCGATCAGTCCATCTCACGCAACGCAAACACAACCTGCGCAAGAACATACATCAGCAATCAGGTTTGCGTCATGAGGAATCGACCCAAACAAGATGAAAGTACCAGAATACAGAGCATATGCCTTTGTTCTCCTCTACTTAAGCCTGGGTAGGCTATCAGTTTGACAAGGAGATTCAACTGGTTTCTGTGAGTTGGAAGAGTGAATCAAGTTAGTTGTAGATTGTAAGATGCGAGGCATAGCTCATGAATTTTCCAGGCTATCCACGGAGGTGGCTGCCGGTACTATGCTGTCTACTCTTAATATCGTTATCATGCTCAGAACCTGCTTAGAGAATGGTATGGCAGCTTACTAGGCGTTCTCTTAGGGGCTGTTTGTCAAGCTCTACTTTTTCATTGGAATGGCCAATCAACATGGCTCTCCTCTTTACAGTATGTCTTGCTGATTAGAGCATAGGAACGATTATCTGCTATAGCGAACCACGACTGGTTTTAATCCGTTTGTTTTAATGATCCCCGACGCCTCTGGACCGCAGTGCCTACGCTCTCTAACTCCTACCCAGGTAGGGATAGACAGCTTCCTCTCCAGGACGATTGGTTCATACAATTTTGGCCCTACTTTGGTGGGTTCCAGGTTGGTCAACAGGGGACTGAGATTGGGGTGCTCATTGGTGTTTAGCTTGCTGCAGTGTCTGCTCCTTGCATGACAAGGCTGTCTGTTCCTCTCTTGAATCCATGGTTTGGTTGGTGATTGAGTTTGTCATGGCTTGGTATTAATATTAATTAGACCTGGTGCGCAGGATAGTGACAGGAAGTATTACTTGCTACCTGCCGTGCCTTAGGCAGTTCGTTGACCCGTCTCTCGAACCATTCATACCGCGGCCCTGAGGCTCTCGCTCATCGCGACAGACTGTCTGGTCTGCTTGTCTTTCCGGAGTCTCCGAAGGATGGTGGTTCGTCTGCATGGGTTGTATGAGCGAGTGTGGATCACCCACCAATGGAGGCGAATGCTCCGTCCAGGGTCGTCGTAGGGCTGACAGGCTTACTCCTTGGTAGAAAACGCCAGTAACTAAATTATCTGACATGATGATATGACATTTCGGGATTGCATACGCTTCGAAGCGTATGTGTATGTGGTGAGGGGATTATTATTCCGCGGCTGGATCGACTTTTTTCTCCTGGGTCAGAATGACCACTGGCTATGGACTATCTCTGTACAGAATTTTGGTTATGACTGAAATCTCGAGTCCACTGTTACACTGCATGAGCCACATCCTGGCAAACCAACAGAAAGAGTCACGAGGGGGTCTGTTGGAATATCGAATAGATACGAAGGTGTCGAGTACCTGAGGCCAATTACCTCTACCCCGCCGTGGACTTTATCTCCATAGTTCCCAGGAGGTGTCAAATGCGTGAGGGTGCAGCGGTATCAATAAGCCCTATGCACTCGCGGACAGGATGATATGGCCTCCTCTCCTACAGCCACGGACCATGTCCTGTCTCGTTTCATCGTGGCCACGCTGACACCACTCACTGATCAGTGCCCCGGGACAAGTGTCACTGACTGTCACTGACCGAGTCTTACCATGGAAACTGATAAATCTCTGGGGTTAAAGAACGGTGAAAAGTGCGCTCTTACCTATTGGCATTTGACGTTCAGACCTTGATTTTGATGCAGCACACGACTGACATGCGTCTGGCTGTACACTGAAAGGTCTGATAACTTCATTCCATCCAGGATATCGAGACAGGAAACGTGCTCGAGATTTCCAATGATTGGCTGATATCCCCCGGCCCGAAGCGTGGAGATATCCTCTGTTTGGCCTTGCTCTCTCGCTACAAATATCCGAGAAGAGCTCGTGGTTGGACCTCCGCAGACTACCAATTCTGACCAGGAACATGGGGTTTCGCATGGACGCATATCAGTCTCAGTGCCAACATACTTGTAGATAGGAAACGGATGTTATTGCTGCGTCGTCCAAGGTAAATTTTTTCCAAGACTCAACCACATGCGATAATTTCCACAACATGTGTAGGTTCCTTGAGTAACTTCGGGCCGTGGGCACATTCATTGTTTTACCACTATTCCACGCACGGGACCAGGAAGGTGATCCTTCTGCCCTATGGAAAATCATAACCACAGTACCTAGATACCATCCGACAGCAAATCTTCCCAATCTCAGAGAATTGAATTGTTATCATCATATCCTGGATTCCTGGAAGTACTACGGACACCGCTCGCCAACTTGATTTGTAATCATCAACAGTCAAGCTGACATCCTTAAATTATTGGATGCTTGAGTAGGAAGAGTAATAATTATCTCCCTATGGGTATCATGAATCAGGCGTTTCCAAAAACTCCTTCAGGATTGTTGACAAAATGGCCGACTATCCTGAAGTGGGTTACTTAGACGACTCACTGATTAATCCATCGGTCGGGGTTGCCGAAACTCCTTCTAGCAGGACGCACAGGACCACACATCCTGTGGGCAGCCTGCGGATCGCCGACTCCGGCGCACTCAAGAGTGTCTAATTGCGCAAACAAAGTCCGTGTCACCTGCGCACCGCCTCATCTACATCATAGTGCCTGAGCCCTAAGGTACACTTCCTTGTAAGGCAGGACTTGCGGAGGCGGCTAGCGGACCAACAAACCAAAGAATTACCAAACCCCGAAATCTTGTCATGTGGCTCATGGCGAGGAAAGCCACAGTCCACAGCGGAGCCATTCCGTCAGTAACGGAGTACTGCACAGCCACTTGTGTTCCTAAGGCCCACATCCAAGCCACGTTTCGTTTTGTGACAAAGAGTGTATGACTTGGTACATCCAATACAAGCCGTTCGTATTATTGTAAGGTAAGGAGCGGAGTAACCGATGCCAACCAAGATACCATACCTCGCTCCAGAGCCGGTGCTAAGGTATTGACAAGATGACGCTTGCTGCATGGGGACAGGATCATCGATGATCGTCACAGACTATCCTCGGCTTTGCAGATGGGAACTCAAAACTCTCAGTCTCAACTCGCAAGCAAGAATGGAGCCCGATGACGACTCAATCCTCTAGTGTGGTCTTGTCGGCTCACGTTCTCGGAAATACTGAAACCGAGATAGAAACACTCCATACACTACTGAGCATCGACGGTAGATACATCACAAACTCCACTCATTGGTGAGCACCTAGACCAAAAGACATGATCACTCCCCTACGGATACAGCCCAGGTACCGGGGAATGGGAGCGCCGAGTCATTGACTAGCAAGATATTGTGGTTGAAGGTATCCGCCGATCGCATACTGGAAAAGGGTTCCATTGCGGAAGATGTCAGGTTTATTGGTGTGATTCTTCGTACATGATGAGGAATGATACTCGATCTACACTGCAGATTAGTTTGAAGCTCCATTGGTAACTCTTAAGGTACAGAGTATCTTCCTGGCCAATAGAGGATAGAAGTACTGAATGATAATGATCTACTCCGTACGCAATACGAAGTGCCTAGGTAGCGTTGCAGATTTGACAGGTCAACATACATGATTCAAACGTGACTCGGTTTAATTAAGAGCACCATGTGCTATAGGCGCTCCATCCTTGCTAACACATTCAGGAGTTCAGGATGTCATATGACCTTAAGCTCCTAATACAGATCTGGGTTAGTTTTATGGTAGATCCAGCGATCATGGTAAACCCGTCTCAAGCGCATAATCCTGATACTCGGATGTCATGTGGAACTCCTTTATGGTGCAGCTGCAAATATCGCCTCAGGTACACTCATAAGGTATACATGATAGTCGTACCGCAAGGTGCATAAGATATTAAACTCGCGGGGTCTACCGGGGTCCACGGAGTAAACTTTTGATTTCATGCAAGTTGATCACATACACCATGTCACTCGGGCTACTGTATCTCGATCACAGAATTTACCCATTAGAGTGACTGAATTGATCCAAAGCTTTAGGATCGCCAGATCTAGCATGTTGATTCTTGATTCTCAACCCCTTTGACATCATGGACAGTGCAGTCACATTTGGGATTTTTGATAGATCTGCGCGGACGTAAAATGGTGATGGTCAATATCTGATGCATAATGCACATATCCTCCGATTTCAAAATATATGATATGTATTTACGTAACTGCTCGTGTTTCTGGTGGCAACCCAAAGTAGCGGCCCCTTTTTGACCGTGCTGATCCCGGAGTCCTTTTCCTGACCCGAAGCTTATTCAAAAGCCCAGTCAGTAACTTTGACACTGTAGGTGATCGTGAGTCTATCTCTTGTTTACTTTTTGGATAAGTATATCTGATTCTTTAAGCTGACGTACTCTCCTCTTTCGAAAGTGGACAAGCTATTCCTTCTTTCATTGCTTTTTGCATAACCCTAGACTTGCCCTTTCGCCAAGTGGAGTGGTCGGTAAGCTTTTAATTAAGAGGCACAATCTGATGTACGCTCCCCTATTCCGTCGTCCATAGTCTCCAAAGTGCAAGTCCAGACATGACACATGACAATTTTGGCTCCAGTCTAATCATTTGCTCGGGCCCTGCGCGACCCAGAATCGAGTCGGGCACTAATGCGCTAGTTCCTGCGCTGCGGTTCTAAGTGGTTTCGGGGACCATGGAAAGGGTCTTATTAAGGGGAAGTATGGACTGCATTATGCTTATTCGTACATGTTTCGAATCCAGAGTGGTCTAGATTGCATATATGATGCCTATATATTTTTTGAGGGTTAGGTAGACACCAGGTATGGCAAAAGGTTTATGCCGACAATACTCCGTAATCTGGCAGGGATGCTGGAGAAGAGACAATTTCTCAACACGTCTCGTGACCTGCATGCTATCTTCGGCTTACTCCGCAGTGGAATTAATCTATCTGAAGTATATTATACTGCCTGAGAGGTCAATATCAATAGCGATATGTAGCTAAGGTAGCCTGCATTCTAGCTATATTTATCATTCCGACAAATGACAGGTATGTGTCTGTAGTTGAGGCTCAGGGTAAAATTACCCATCACCAATTTAGTTGTAATTATTAACCTGATGCCTAAAACAGACTCTCAATTTCATCCATTTCGTAGAGATGCTGAGACCCTACGGAGTACAGGTAGAATCCCATCAACTCCTATGTACAACGTACTGAAATTCCTCCCAACTTTACATCGGACAGGCATGCAATGCCCTTGGAAGAAGCTCAAGATGGCAACACATGGCAACAATAGCCTCAATGATGCAGAATCACCAGCAACGAGTTTCAGATTAGAACGCTCGCTGCAGCTCTCTGTTCTCGAATCCTTCCTCTCACTCGTGAGTGGCTACCAGCGTTTCCAAAGATGCACGTAAGAATTTGATCGGGACAAACACCAAAGGCATTGTACATAGCTCCTTGTTTAATGGCACTGCGGTTGTACAGCGTTGTGCTACCGGTCTATCTATAGACCGCCTGGGCCCTGCGCTCTTCGTGTCTGGTAAGCACCAATTACTGCCACGAGGAAGCAGGGGAATGTTTCAGAAAGCGACTGCTCCATGGTTACACTACAGCCATTCTGTAGCGCCTGCCTGAAGAGGAATAGATTGTTGGCGCATAGTTGGGGGCCGAAAGGTCGATCCTGCTGTCTAGTGTCAAATGATATTATTATTATTGTTGATTTGTTGAGATTAAGGTGACACCTGTGCACCGGGCTTAAGAAAAGACTGGTAACAAGCCACCTGGAAAGCGGATTCCGAGCTGCTTATGGTGGGGAGCTCTGATAGAATTGGGAACTTACTAGCGATGAGCAACCTTAGCGAAGCCACATGTTTAGTGTTTCACTGATGTAAAATAATATAACCAAGAAAATGTAGAATAGAAATAAAAGCATCACAAGATGATCAGCTGAAACCCAACAATCATTTTGGAGTTCAGTAAGTGAGGCTTGAAGAGGCTTGTGTCTAGATGTCGTTATTCCCAACGCCAAGATGCCATTTTCCAAAATAGATGTTCTCGACTCTCAGTTGCCCATTCAGATAATACAAGCCCAAGATACGGAGTAGCCCTTAGGTTTCCTCCATTAGGGATTTAAGTTTGTTTGTAAGTTGTAACAACTGTTTTTGTCTGCCACATGAAGGCAGGGATGATTTGTTGGGATTTTTAGACTGTATGTTCCGCTTCTTCATTTGCTGATTACTCAAACTCTATAATATAGGGCTGAGACAATCATTTGCCAAGATGTCAGACTTGTTTGTTGTTTAGGTTTTGCTTGAGTTTTTCTTTGGGGAACAAGTAGACACCATAATTGTTGAAACATTCAAGCATTGGTTTTTCTGCAGCATAGGCAAACTAGGTAGCATTGAACTGAATGCCAGAATACCAGTATTATTCGAAGCTACTCTTGAGCTTCATTAGGTACGACCGTTACGGCCTGATGTAACAACTATTTCTTGGGTACTTTTAGATTAGTCCCTGTCAGCAGCCAGGATATTTTCTTATCCCATTACGATCAAGCTGCGGACATGCATCTCCCACGTGCAAATGCCAGGGTTCGGCGATGCCGCTCTTCAATATGTACGTTTCCTTTTCGCTCAGACGCCAGACGCATCCTTGTCTGGTTGGCGATTATCGGTGATTGTTATGATTGATCATCAATCACCGTGGGATGCCAGTTAACAAGAAGGACAAAAGCGATCGTACTCTGTCCTTATGTGCTTTGTCTTTGTACTTGGAATAATTGGTCAACCTGCTCGCTTCAACGGCTGCTACTTAACCCTCCTGGCAATAAAGTTGAGCGTTATCTGTAGGGTATCTTAGGTAGCAGAGCCTCAAAATTCTTCGGTATGTCAAAAATTCGTTGGGTGCTTTCGTTGGTCTCTCGGAAATTACCGCATTCCTTCGTGGATTTTCGGCCGGAGACACAAGGACCGCAAACCAGTGACAATGAGTAATGAGATTAACGACTCGACAGTCAATGATGCCAGAAAGCGCCACAGTGAAAGTTCCACAGGGAGTGTCTACTACAGAGAGTTTCTTGTCCCTATTTTTCTTCTTTTTTACCGTGACTTTTCGGTCAGGAATAAGGTTATTTCACCGCAACAACAAGCAGGCCAACAGTAAAATCGCTTTAGAATTCAAGTAGAAGCATCGGCCAATTCTAGGGGATTACTCAACTAGAATCACGGAGTCATGATTATGCTGGCATGCCATGCAGTACTGTGGATATCCCGTCTCATCCATAGTGCATGATACCATCATCGTGCATCAGAAGTCAACACTTGGGACAGACGGAAAGGGGAAAACCTAAACAGAATTCTGGATGGAGAATGCAGCGGTGTAAAAAATAGTTGCTGCGCCTCGATTCGCTTATAAAACCAGGGATCTGCCAATGGTAATTCGGGTAGATCTGTTCCTTGAAGTACTATTGGTCCATATAATGTGGCTCGACCAGGGTGTGGCGCTAAGGGTACCTTGGAGCGCTTTCCTCACCGATCTCAAAAGTTTTGTCATGTTATGTTCCGGAGAAGAGCGTCCTTATGTGTCATCCACATTCTTCTTCTAGGATTGACTCAACCAATGCCCCGTTTGAGATTCTCTGCATCTCTATACCTCTCTAAGGCAAGCGCAGTAAAGACACAAGTCGAGGTACTCCATACTGCATCATTATGACAAAATTTTCATCAGACTTAACTTGCACTCTTCTAGATATGGTACCACCCCATGTCTGTAAATAGCATATTCGACCGGTGAGAAACCAGACAAACGTGTCCAAGGTACTCATTACTTGTACTACACAATTAGGTGCAATCACTTGACTGAACCAGCTTGTGGAAATACCTACTCGACTCGAAGCCCTCAAGCGTACAGGTACGGCACCAGCATGTTCGTCCATAAGTTGACTGTTGACTGTCCACTCTAGTGCACGGAAATTCTGAATACGGAAGTAATACTGAAAACAGGTCGCGCTAAGACTCAGCCTTGTAGATAGCTTATGTACACTAAATCCGACCCACTAAAAGTTTACCCATGCACCAATGTGTTGACTGGTACATACAATTTTTGAAAATCAATTCAAATAACTATTACTGGAAGTGTAAACGTCATAAACGTCGACGCAAACCCTTCGAGGCAACACTCGCAGAAAAGTGACTTGTTAACTTAAGCAGAAATATTCGTCCACGTCAAAACGAAGCACAGGGCAGGTTCTTCCCGTCTGTGCCAGCCCAGGCTTCTGATTGGACTATTTTCCTCAAGCATCATTTGCCAGTTACAAATCTGAACCAATCGATTAGGCGAAACTGATATGCACGTTCCTCGAAATGGCTGGGGTCGTGGGGCTGGACTATCTAAGATCGTCAACAAAGCCCCAGAACCAAAAAAAGAGCTAACCGGACCAAGGGGAAGGGTGTTCGGAAACCTGCGACCATGGTTCAAGATCTAGAGTTTGCTGCCTCCCGTGTCTCCTCAGGGAGTGAAGATGATCTGTACCGGATTGACGGGACTGTGGATGAGGCTTTGTCAAACTGTCAACTTGCCAAGCAGATATGTCCAACTATCATGATATTTTCGAAACTCTTCATTAATCATGCCGATTGTCATTAATTATCAATATTATTTGATTCCATAAGCTCATATTTACGCAGATTGGATTGTGAGTATCCATGTGTAAGGTAATTTGTGGAACAGCAGAGCTACTTTACTATTTCAAGTCACTCATCCTTGCTAGGATTTACCCCATAGTCCGTGTCCATCTCCGTAGGTCTTCGTGATACCCCTCGTTTTGCAAGTCCATGGGGAGAGAATTTTGCCACCATCTTATCTCAAATCGCGCTTATACTGAAAGATAAGGAATGATAGTAATGCGGGAACATGATAAACAGAGTTTCCCCGAGAGTCAGAGAAATTGCTTGATTACTGGACTCTGTAGTCTGTATTCGTACGAGTTACAACGTACAGTCCCCGGTCCGGTCTGACGGTGCCAAGTCAACTGCACACGGACTTGCCGATGACATCTGTATCCACAGATGTCAAGCATGCATCCCTAGTGCAGATGGACACGGGGTTCCCGATACACAAGAATGATGAGACGTCGACCAGGGAAAGTGTATCATTATTCCTTTGAGGTAAATAGCTTCGAAATAATTACTGATAAATTTATTCCATTTATCAAACATACAGGTATATTTGCGTGCTCTGTTCAATTCAAGCAAGTCAAGATAACCGCGGAAGCGAGCACCTACCTTGATGATTTGAGCTGTAACGAGGGATCATATCAGCAGGCCCGAAATCTTGAATACTGCGGATAAAATCATCGCCTACAGGCCTACAAAGCTGGAAATAAAATAATGCAGGAACCATTAGATAGTGTTCAATACAGCACTTGGAAACACGGCGACTCAAACACTGCAGTCAATCGCTAAATGGGGAAGTTCCTAAGGCAGTGCAAATGGGGCATGCAGATTCAGTGGTATTAATGTAAACTCAAATACCGCTAAATATATTTATGGATTAAAAATAAACTCGTAAATCTAAAACCAAAATCTAAAAATCATAAATGGTATCAAGTATGTCCCTGCTTGAACATGATCTCCACTTCCCCCGTTTTCCTCTCTATCTCTGTCCTGACAATTTTGCGAATACTAAGATAGCTAGAACAAATACTTTAATTTATGTATTTATTTATTAATTTTTTTTTATTATTTTCCTGGACACTTCATCTATAGGAATATTTATTACGCTAAGGGCGGTATCGTCGTCATTAACCACCCAGAATCCACAGTCGCCCGCCCCAGTCAGTCTCAATGCACACTAGGCAATCCCCTGTCCCCTGCTGCGCATTCCACCTCCAGTAGTCTGGATGGGCTTGACTTAGTGCTGTTAGTTTCCTTAGTCTTAGTTCATCCAGTTCGTAGTAGTTTAGTGCTTTTAATCTATCTAGTGTGAATCCAGTCTAGTAATTTATTTCAGTCCACTGCAAGCCCAGAATGAGGTACACACTCTCTCGTAGTGTCAGAAATCATATAACATTTAACAAATGCTCTCCCTCCCTCCCCTCCGTCATTTCTTCATTCTACATAAGACTCATCCTACATCGAGGAATAGTAGATGGGCCCTTATTAAGCCCCGACGAGAAGTGACAAAGGAAGCGATCATACAAGACAGCACCTTGTCCTCCTCCTTTCCTTGACTTCACCTGGTTCTGCTACATACTTCATACTCCTTTCGGACTTGGCCGTGGCCCACTACTTTGCATTCAATTGCCTTTGGTGTCACTGTTGTTCTTGTCTTATATATACTCTTTTCGTCCAAAGAGATTCAGAATTCAACTCTGCCTCGATTTCTCCTGCATGTCGCGCAACTTGCTGTCCTCTGAACAGTCCCCAGACCCTCTACGATTCACTCAAATACCTTGAAATACTTTTCGCATAGATCGAAAGACCGTCTGTGAACTTCCCCTTACATCGCGCAGGCGACTACCAGCTTGTTGACCGAGGTTCACGTTCGCTTTTGAGCGGCCGTTTTCCTTAATTGAGGTGTCTTTTTTCTTGAGGTATGCTCGCATACCCCGTCAGTATCGTTTGCTTTTTTTTTTTCTTTGGCGATCTACCTATTCCTGCAACAACACAATGAAAGAAGCTGGTGACTGACAACCAACCTCGTTCAGATTGCGCGCATCGATCTCCTTACTGAAACGCAGGCCTCGTCTTTCACCGAATGGTGGGGACTAGCACAGTCGACTATCGACCTCAGGACGTGTGCATGCGGAGCTATACCCTACATTAGCGCACAACGAAGCCATCATGTTGGCAATGGACTCGTCACGTCAACAACAAACATCATACTTTCACAACGTTCCTATGGACCCAGCATTGGTCGATCCTTTCGCGTTCCAAATGGATAACTTCGGCGGGTTTGGGCAGCCTTCTGGTTCTGCCAGCGCCCCAACATCTTACTACGAAACATCGCCTGTTTATGCTGATTCACAGCTTGAGGCCAAAACTACCGGTTTCCCTCCCATGCCTCCTACTCCCCCATCCCTTCCAGTAGCTTATTCCACAGAGCCTTATATGTCGGGCCTTTCCACTGCATCTGGACCCTCTATCGCAAGCGCATCATCATCGGCGATGGGCTCGCCATACTCTGGTACAGCACATACCTTCCCGGAGAGCTGGGTCGACACTAATCACGGTATCGGGCTTCCTGCAGCCGTCATGGATGAATTCTTTCCCAATGAATTTATGGCAAGCTCGCTAGAAGCGGAGAATGTCTATCAGAGGAAAGGCCCAGACGACTTTGTCGGTGAGTTCCATGAGTTCGCATCCCGTTTCGTTCTTAAAGCAGATTCTATGTCTCTCTGCTGCTTTTCGATCGTCAAATTGCCAATCCTTTCAAAATGCTGACTGACGGTCAACAGATCCTTCCTTGATACAGCCAGTACACCAATATCCAAACTATTCAACTCCTACTATCTCGTTTCACGAGCCCTCAGGCTACTCAGCCTGTGGATATTTCCCCCAGTCTCCTGACCCATCCCACCTCCCCGTTACCGAGAGCTACGCCGCAGACCACCTTATGCAAACAGGGCTGGCAGTCTCTTCTCCTCTTTTGAACTCTACCCCCCACTCACGCCCCGTTTCGATCTATGACCGGAGGTCGTCCATTTCATCCACCCATTCCCGTCGCTCCCAGCTGAGTCCAGCTGCGAGCGTAGCAGAATTTGATGACGAGAGCAAGGAGAAAGGACGCTGTCCTCATCCCGATTGCGGAAGAGTCTTCAAGGATCTGAAGGCTCATATGCTCACGCATCAATCAGAACGACCCGAGAAGTGCCCTATTGTTACGTGCGAATACCACGTCAAGGGATTCGCTCGTAAATACGACAAGAACCGGCACACGCTCACCCATTACAAGGGAACAATGGTGTGTGGATTCTGTCCAGGTTCTGGGTCACCTGCGGAGAAAAGCTTCAACAGAGCAGATGTCTTCAAGCGTCACTTGACCTCGGTGCATGGCGTTGAGCAAACACCACCCAACTGTCGCAAGAGGAGCCCCGCTGCAGCTTCTGGCAAGAAGGTTTCGGATTATTGCCAGGACGCCACTGGCAAATGCTCAACTTGCTCTGCCACCTTCAGCAACGCACAGGACTTTTACGAGCATCTCGACGATTGTGTACTACGGGTTGTGCAACAAGTAGAGCCTAGTGAGGTTATTAACCAGCAACGGCTAGCGGAAGTGGACTGCGATGAGGAGGTCAAGAAGACCATGGAGAAGCACAAGCTTCTTGATGCGGCCGGCGACGTCGACCGCCTCGATGATGAACCTGAGGAAGATGATAACGATTATAACGAACTCAATCTTCAGATCCGATCAAGCAAAGGTGCATTCAAGTCAAACAAAGGGAATGCGAGTGTAGGATCTCGTCCCATCTTGGGCAGCAGCAACGCTGTTACCAAAAATAGCAAGGCCCGTGCAACCATTTCGAAAAGGCGCAACAACCGCGATCGCTACCCTCCTTCCTGGGGCTGCCCCAGCAGCAGCATGAAGACGAAGAAGCGCGTCTTGTGTCTCTTCGACGGCCAGCGCCGTCTGTGGAAAGATGAAATGATGCTCGACAATGAGTTCGAAGTACGGCTGAAGCTTCCCGGAGGAGCTAATGACGGTACAAACCGGGAGGCATATATAACTGACCTGGATGTCGCAACTCTGAAACGTGCTGAAGGCGTGTTGAGCGCCAACGAGGATGAAAGGGGTCCCTGGTTAGAGGGACCGGCAAACCATCTCATGGGACAGCCAGCGAGGATCTTGCCTGCACTTTCTCATCCTCACGCCGATGTGGATATCGATGACTTGATGTCATGAACGCGACCACGTTCCCTCAACTGTGCCTCGTCTTCCCTCTTCACTCCTTGCTTTTTGTTGGATACCTTTCTGTTTTGCATATGCTGCATCATGAATAGCGGAATCTGTGTGCTATATACCAGGATATGATACCACTTACTATTTTATCAGCTTTGATGCTTGACTTACTATGTCACATTTTTCTGCTTGTGTTTTTCTTTTTGGCTAAGCCAGGGTGTCATGGAAACGGAAAGGAAATCCTGATACAGGTGATTTCCTCGCATCAGATAAAAGCTCTAAATAATATCTGCTCTGCTAGACAGAGATGAATCCGATTTGTTCTCTTTGCATTATTTCTTCATGTGGACAACGGTAAAGATGATTCAATGACTACCTACCGTTCGACTCAGTGCGGCTGCAGATAGAAGGTATCAAGAATATCAGAAGCGATAATCTTTGCGGCATATCTGAGCTTACAGCTGGAGTCTTATGAGCCTTACACATAAATGGTCGTGTTAAGGTGCTGTTGCTGGTTGTCAAGGGTGAAATGAGTGATGAGTGGATCTGCCTTGATGTCATTGTGGTGGTTCATGTTGTTGGGACTCCCCGCAGTTGTTAGGCCAGGCTTTGCTCCGCATTCTCCGAAAACCATATAGAGCCAACAATCATCTCCCTCTCCTGCTTTCTTCAGTGCTTTCAGGAACGGAGTCAATCGCAAAGAGATCAACGCATAGCGTCAAGAACATGCAATTGGGTTTAAGGGAGAGTCTCCCTGCTCTGGTAGCCAAGCGATTCACTGCAGCCAAGGAAAGTGGCCACCTAATATTCTCACATACTCATCTCTCCATAATCAATTCTGGAGGAATCTCGGTAGGATGTGCTCTTTCAAGTTCCCTTCTAAGACGATATAGTTATCTTTGGGCTTTAAATGCTAACCTCGACGTTTCCAAGTATCAACTTCGTTACTGTCCCGCTCTCGCACAGAAACCTTCAGGCACTCCTAAATCCGACAAGGATCGATCAGGTCCAAAGCCCGATCCTTTCGAGAATCCCTCCACAGACCTTTTGATCGCTCAGATCCCTCAAGAAAATCCAACGCATGCTCTTGTCTTGAACAAATTTCCTGTCATACCTAACCACTTCATCCTCGCAACCAAGGCATGGAAGTCGCAAACGGATATTCTCGAGAAGGAGGATCTGGACGCTGCTTATGCCTGCATCAAAGCTTGGAGGGACAGCCAGACGGCACAGGAAGACTCGGGGTCAAAGAGACTATTTGCATTCTTCAATTCCGGAGACGAGAGTGGTGCGAGTCAGCCCCATAGGCATTTGCAGTTCTTGCCAGTGGAGGCCATGTCTCAGGGTGATTCGGGAAGTTGGCGGCCTCTCATTGATACGGTTTCATCCCAGTCTGTAGGTCCCGACTCGGAGTACCGACGCTTGAGCCAAATCCCCTTCGCCCATTTTGCATTACCGTTGCCCCAGAACCCGACCGCGGATACGTTGCATGCGATTTATTTATCTTTATACAGAGTAGCTCTCTCGACTGCGAAGGGAAGCCTGGGGGACCATGCGCGAGCGACAGATGGCCCTGCCGCAATCAGCTACAACTTAGCCATGACCGAGTCGATGATGATGATTTGCCCTAGAAGACGTGAAACTGCTCGTATACCTGTCGATCCAAGCGCTTTGCCAGATGTCCAAGAACCTGGCGTCGTGGCCCTGAACGGCACAATCCTGGCCGGAACACTTATGGTCAAAGCTGAGGCTGAGTGGAATGAGCTTCGTCGCAATCCGGATACGTTGGCAGACATACTCGCGGCCGTCGGCTATCCCCAACCAGACTCTCGTGGACACGCTCTGTTATGACGATCATTGGCGTGGTCTCGTCAAGAATGCTCATAGAGAGGATGTATATAGCATTGTCGCATCAAAGACGCTTATGTCTTTTACATTGTATGTGAGTCGATGATACAGTACATATGACGCTGCATTCAGAAATCTCTCCATTTTTGTGGGAAAGCCCAAGATAAGCGACTAAGTACGCCAAACAGTTCCTCGCCAAGAACAAAGGAAAAATACAAGGAATATCCAAGACGAAGCAGTGCGACAATAACGCTGAGATAGGCTAAGACTTTTCGTCCGGCGCAAACTAGATCATATCTTTACATTGTGCACTTCGCACCACTTCTTCTTGCAGGTTGCATTCCCGAAATGATACGAGCCTCCATGAGTCCATATATACTGAGCGACCTTCTTCCAAGAGACTCTGGGTGGCAAGCCTATACCTCTCGGTCGACAAGACGGCGCAAATGCATTAGAGGCTTGCTTTCCAGACCCCGAACAGGCGTTGACTGCTTCGCACAGCAATTTGATCTGTATCGGGCATTAGCCCCGAGAATGAAAGAGACACCTGGAATCCGGTCACTCACATCTTTGTCTTTCCACTGGGGTTTCCTCACCCTCTGCTCCTTGGACTTTGTGAGGGTCCGGAATCTGCCACGGAGGGTTGATTCGGCTTCCTCGAATCCCCCGAGCCTCTTGATATCCTTGTATGACAAGCCGCGGCGTTTGCACTCTATCAAGAATGCATTCCGGGCCTCGTTGTGGCGTGAGTTTGACCTGGTGCTTGGTCGTCCTTGGCTGCTCAAGGCTCCGTTGCTGACGATTGTCGCATGCACAGATTGGATGACTTCGTACCGGTGCTGAGGGTACGTGAGCTCGTCGTTGGCAAATGCCAACTGGCAATGTCCCCCGTCGACTTCACTTCGGTGCTTGACGCTTGTCGAGTTGTATTCATGAGAGGTGAAGGGGTGCAGCACAAACGGTGGTTGCTGAGGGTAGTGCTGGCCGCAGTCTACAGAAGGTAGACCGTGGCAGGCGTCCACTGTAGAGTTGCGGCAAATCTCTTCAACCTGGTCACCGTGATGACGCAGTTGAGAAAAGCTGCTGTTCCAGAACTCAAGTTCCTGACTCTGCATCTCCCATGGCGCTATCTGTCCGCCGCTGGACCAGTGATGAGACGTGGTGGCACTGCATGTGCCGGCCACAGGAGAGTAAGGATCGTCGGCTGTGGCCACAGAGCTACCTGGCGAGACATGGTTCTGGAAAATCGTAGCGCCCCCAGTGTGACTATACGGACGGTGCGTCTTGCGGAGACCGTGTCTAAACGGGTCCGATAGACCCTCTTGCGAGGCAGAAGGTGATGTTGTGTCTGATGCCCCGTTGGTCTCTGAGAGCGAACCGAAGGGGTCCGTAGCCACGTACAGACTTGGTCTAGGATTGGGGTGCACTAGGCCGCAAGGATAGTTGTCGGACTTGGTCTCTTCACCACAGAAGGCACTTTGTACGGGAACTTCAATCTTGAAATCACCATGCTGCTCACGACTTTCAGGACCAGTGACCCCTCCATCAGACTGTCTAGGTCGGTGCAGGGTTCGGATATTGGCGACACAAGTATAGCAGTCAGGGGAGAGTCCATGTTTCTCAGGTTCAAAAGAAGACATGACATCTGACCAGGAGCAAACGTCTGGTTCCATCGTTTGTTCGTCGGCCATTGGCGGTCTGTTTGAGGTGTCAACGATAGCCTCGGACTGCCCTTCAGTGAACCCGGTGCAGTGGTTTGTCCAGGACTGATCACAGCTGTCAATCTTTCTAGAGCACAGCTCAGACTGCTGATTGCAGGGCTTTGCCTGGAGAAGATGGGCACGGTTCTCAAAGAGGTAACTGGCAGGATCGGGATCAGTAGAATCGGGGTTCTTCTCGAAGATCAAACATGTTTTGGAGTGATCCGGACCGACGAGCACGCGGAGCATCGCTTTAAGAGAGGCCATATTGCACTTTCTGTGGTCCAATTCACCGCTCCTGTCCTCTATGGCCGGTATAGATGGCGGGTGAAGCGCGTGCATGGGAGGTTTCAATGACGGACTATGCACGTTACTGGGGTTGACGGGACACCTGCAGGACACATGTGCACACTGAGCATGTCAAGATCCATATGGAGAGGTTTCACCTGCCATGGGGCATGATTGACATACCGACAAGCTCTCACTGGCCGCCACACGCGCTGTATGTGCGTCCGTTCTTTTTTTTTAAGTGCAATGTCTTAGCTGTTGGTGGCGCTCTGCTCTGAGCACCGAAAATGGAAAGAGAAGGAAGGCGAGATAAAGAAAGAATGCAGCGGACGCTATTGAAGGGAGATATGCGGATGTGGTGACGACTCTTACTGTGACTTCTGATAGCAACAGCAACAGAGTCGGTTGTTCATGGAGGAGAAGCACAAGTTAGAACAGACGGTATGATGCCTCAGCTTACCTTGTCGTCCACAAAAGTCGTTACGATTCGAAAATGTCGGGTTTCCAAGCTCAGAGTGGGACTGTTTCAACACGCTGCGTGTGATGTAACGGCTTATCTGAGTCAAAAGGGAATGGATTGTTCGAGCTCTAGAAGAGAGAATCGGAAAGAATAAAGGACAGGACAACAAAGGGACAGTTTCAGGCTGGTTGGCAACCAAAGACAGACACCCTATGAGCTGATCTTTACATCGAATGACCAAGTGAGACCGGCCTTTAATAAGGTCTCAGACCTTGGATCCCCTGGAAGCATCAACGTCTTCCATCATGGAACCTCGAATCTTCACACGAGTAATGGCCAAGCCGAATGTCATTGCCCAGTTGCCTTTTTCCTCCAAAACTAGACAATGGGCTGAAGGACTATCGACTCTCGTCTCAATAAAACATGGATGATACCAGGAGAGATATCGCCTCCCATACAGGCCCTCTGCAAATCTGCATCTACTGCCCTCAACTAGATACTCCCATCCCCGATGATCAATTGACCAGTCTCAAGGCCTTCCCCGCATGTCTCCCAATACAGAAGTCCAAACTGTTTGAAGGACCATCTCCAGACCACCAGAACGAAGTACGGGACATCCGGTGCGAGGACACCAGAGCAATTAAGAAAATACTCTGGGAAAAAGGCAGTACAATGCACGAATGAGAATCGAGCAGAAGACGGATGAACCGACGGATCCAACCTGACTGGCGTACAGCGTCGACATGCTGGCCCGGATAGCCACATGCAGGACCTTTTTTTGTCGCACTTCCGCGGTGATCTTCGGTCTTGGGCGGCTGTAGGACGGCCGCAGTTGAAACTTCTTCTTCGTTTTTCTTTTCTTTTTCTTCTTTTCCCTAGACGGGTTGGAGAAAATGTATCGAGGAGAAGTAAGAAATAAGAGTCGGAGGGGTTTCAAGCTTTTGGAGATCCTACCTGACTATTGAACGGGACGTTTGATCGGAGTTGATCGGAGAATACGTACTGATACAAAGTACATTTTGTACTTCTTTTTTTCTCCCCTTCCCCTGGCACGTTCCCAACGCGTCATCAGGGCCGATAATGAGTGCAAAGCCATAGATACATGAAAGTGTGGATGGATTGTGGTTGTTCAACGACGACTGCGACTGCATATGCAGCTGTAGGACCCTTCACCATCACAGTGACAGACGTTATCTGGACCAATGAAGACAATGTGGCCTCTGGTTCTTACTTTAGGTTAGATAAAGCTAAAGGACGCAGTTTTAGGGTTGATCCCGCATGCTTAATTCTAATTCGAGAGTAATGGAATGATTTGCAAAGGATCTAAGTTTCATACTCTAACCTAGGTCATTTCTCTATAATTATCCCTGTCGCAAACAACCCGCCTAGAGTGAAATGAGCAATTGCTTAGGCCTTGCTTCCAACCCGACCATACTCAAATCGATACATCCATCCTGGCAATCATGTTTGACTATTCTCTGCCATCCCCACTACTAGGTTATAGATTGATCATCGCATTAATGCAGCATCCCTGAACCCACACAGCGTCCGGTCTTAATGATGATCTTATGAACTCGTTCCCCGGTCCCAAGAATGTGGTACCGTAGCGATCACGTTACGAGAGCCGAGCCTGAAGCTCTTACTGAGGCTGGGTATGAACTATAAGCCACACAAGGTAATAGTGAACCATTGGGTTCCTTGAAGTCAAGGACTGCTTTTCTTCATCAACCAAGGTCTGAAAATCATCATTCTCCTCTGTGGATAAACAAGTACAACGCCGGATTTTGACTTTGGTACAACCCGTCTTTGATGTGCGTTCCCGCTGCCGTCCATCCGGTTTGTCATCGCCGTTGTTTTTGCTTCGTCCGGGTAGAAGGCAGCCGTTGGAAGCTCCCGCAAAAGACTCTCGGATCCAGACAATTGCAAATCATACGGTCAATATTCTGCTGATCAGCACATTCCGGCTGTTCATTTGATTGGCATGATTGCATTTATTTGAGTTAATTCCCGTAGCCTGGTCTCAAATCCATTCGATATGAATCCTTCCGATACCCCCCGACTCAAATTGATACATACATGTCCTAAGCTCAGACCTCAGCTTATCTGTTCCTCAAGCCTGTTAAGCAGACCAACCCTGATCTGCCTCAATCTAGAGGCGAAAAGTGCGGATACTTGTCATAGGCACGGGTCGGAACTTTCTGTCCGGTACACGATAGGGTACTGCTTTGCCTGTTCCGGTTCCCCACCGCTCCATTTCATGTCAAACGCTCTTGGCTGATGGCAACCCGGTATGATGATGATTCTACAACGACCACTCTTGGGCCCGATGGCATGAGCTGAGCATTGCTTTCCCGCGTGGACCGGTCTTTTGCCTGGCTGCGTTCCTCGAAGTGGTCCAAAAGTCGGTCAACCAACAAAACTGCATTCAAAACAGGACATCAGAGCTTTGTGCTGCAGAAAGGGTCAGGATGACTTACCTGTTAGCAGTATGACCGTAAATGCGTATAATATGACCGGAGACGTCATGAAGGAGTACGCCAACGCAAAATGTCGGACGAAGGAAACCACGCCTAGCACTAATACCGCAAGTACCAGGCGGACAGCAACGCCAATTCCGACGTAGAGCTTGCGCTGGTGGCGATGTGCCAACAGCATAAAAGCCGCAAAAAGAAACATCGCGATCGACGCCACGACGAAAAAGTACACATAGACAAACCCCAGGACCTCCACATACATCATGAGCAATTGACTATTGTTCAGCTGGCTGATGTCGCGGCCCTCTGACGGCGTAATTCCCATGCTGGAGAATAAAGCCGCTGTTACGTTTCCCACCAAATCATCGATGCGGTCATGGGTCAGAAAGTAGGCATTACTTGGGACATTGGTTGGGCACAGCGGAAGGGTCGGTAGCTCTTCCAATATGTCCGAGATAATAGTTTTCTCCTTCATCGCTCCCCGACCATAGTCAATTTCCATATCAGCAATGGTACTTCGCAGTAGCCTGATGGCAACCTCCGCCTCCGGCCGCGGCTCTTCGCATGCGAACAAGATTGTCTCCGTCAAATACGTCAATTTCAGTGTGACATCCAAGGTGAGAGCAAGGATTTGCGATCCTTCAAGGAGTAGGATAAGGGCCACGTGAAATGGAAAATGCAGCTGAGCCCATGCTTGTTGAGAAAGTCTGCCTAGTGGGCCTCTTGGGGAGACATCGAAATAGGCTTGCCACAGGAAGTACTAAACCACAGCGGAAGGTCAGTAGACGAAAGCAGAATCTGATCGCTAATGTTCCCTTACCACACTTGTGGTCACGCCCAATATGTGGACAAACGACCACTTAGTCCAGCCACCGGGGCGTACTGTTTTATTGGCAATCCTAGTCACTGCTATGACACCTTCGCCAATGATGATCAATGTAAGGAGGCCCATTCTGACGACCAAATGAGTGTCTTCAAAACCGATATCTGGAGTGATGTAAGATACCCCCATCACCATCCACATCTCAAACCCGAACAAGATAAACCAAACGGTCCAAATGTACGAGTGGATTCCATGATCTTCTTGAAAGGCAAAATACATCTGTCACCTAAGTCAGACTAAGGACGTGGCTGTCATAATATGTTCCTCATCAAAGGTAATCTTACCCCGAAATAGACCAAACTCGAGGCGAGTAGTGCTGCGACAATGATGGACAATCCCTTTGCAGCGGGTCTCATCCGTTCCCGGATCAAGCATATATTGACCGTGTACTGGACGGCAAGCAGTACTCGACTTCCACCAAGCAAAAGACTCAACGACTGAAAGGCCCAAACGTTCTCACCGCGGATATGAGTCGTGAATCGTGTTCCCGCAGACGCGAAGCCTACCATGGCAGCCAACTGAGCAGCCTTGCAAATCCGTTCAAAAACTGAGTCTCGAGCGAATCGTATATCAAATAATGTAATCTGAAGCCATGTGAACCAGATGACACCTAGGAAGCCTATATATGCCCCAAGACCTGGATTCAAGTGTTAGATCGGCCTAACCAGTCATAATCTAAACCCAACATACCTTCGACATTGTTGATCTCGTGAGTCGCGGTAAATGAAGACAAGTTTGCAACGAAAAACAAATCGAAGAAGAGTTCGATGGGGGTGGCATCGGAATGGCGGCAAAAATGCGGAGACTCGCCATCCTTTCCGTCGATAGGTGTCGCAATAAGACTTAAGCCTCGATGCTGCCTTCAGATTGATATAAGCATCGTTCCTTGCTGATAGTACGTCTGGCGAGCTCACTCACAGCACGTCTTGCTTGATAGGCTTGGATTTACGCAGCGGTTGACGAGAAAAGGAGAAGAATGGCGGCCGTGTCATTATAAGAAATTGTCGACTAAAATTTCATGGGTATCATAAGTCCGAGCAGATCCGATCATCTGAGTAAATACTATACATGAGCTTCTAGACAGAAGCTTGAGTTCATCTGCAGCTTCAACGAGCTGTTGGCCGGAAAGAGCGAAAGAGAAACGTTTCAGCAGGAAAGAGCGTCAGGGATCACGACTCGCTCCCAGAGTCGCCCGCCGAGCCAGCCACAGAAGCGCCAAAGCTTTCGAGTCCGCGAGAGTTCTTGATATCGGTAGCAGTTGACAGATCCTCCTCAGAACCAGGTGTTAGGCCAGCTTCTTGTTTCAGTCTCTCATAGTTATCACCGGCTTCTTTAATGAGAGCTTGGATTTCAACCTCTCGAACAGCTATGTCAGCCTTCTCCTTCCTCAGGTCTTCCATTCGGTTGATCATCTGCGTCCTTGACTTTTCCAAGACGGCCAACATCGTGCGCAATCGATCTAGACTTGTCGATAGACGAGGTAGTGAAGTTATCTTAGGCGGAGTTCTCGGTCTGTCAATATGGTCTCTGCCGCCGTTGCCGATTGCAGCCCTTGTCTGTGCGGCTTCATAGGCCGCCTTCTCTTCTAGGTCCGAATCATCCTCATCAGAAATGCCTTCAGCGTCTTCGATGAGTTCCCGCATCTGTTCACGCTGCTTCATTTTCTGCTCGCGCTCTGCCTTCTTTCCCAATGAGATTCGACCGTCCTCCACATATTCGTCAAATCCCTCGGCAAAATCTTCGTCGTCGCGGATGAGCCTGGTATCGCGCGTGTCCTCCTTTTCGGTCTTTGTCAGACCCAATTCCTCGTCGCTCATGTTGTCCTCCAGAGAGATGAAATCCTGCTCTTCAGTGCCGTAGGCCTGTTCCTTGGCTAAGCGGGCTCTGCGGGCTTTTTTTTCCCTGATCTCCGCTTCGCTCGGGATGGCCGAAGGCACAGATACTTTCATCACCTCACCAAACTTCGCAGCGACATCGATTGTCTTATCCTTCTCGTCAGCCGTAGCTGTCTTAGGCGTCGACGGTGTGGAATCCCGGAGCTCTTTTAGATAATCCTCGCTGTAGCTGGGCCGTTCTTGTTCTGGTACTCTAATAGGAAGCTGATCTCCTAGTCCAGGCGGTTTCCCAGCCCTTTGAAGCGCACTCTTTTCCAACACTCGCCTTCCTAGCCCATGCCGTTTCGGCAGGACGACTTCGCTTTCCTGCCCGCCATCATCTGTCATGGATGTCTCGCCAGGTCCGAAGGATAACCGAAGTTTCGACTTTTCTTTTGATTTCATGGGATTTGGTCTCTTCACTACAGGCCCATGGTCTGGTATATGTCAGTCCAAGCCTCAGTCTTAGATCGAAAGCCATCTGCGAAGGTGAGTAGATACAGACCTTGTTCGCCGCTGTCATTTTCCTCATCATCCCCGCCGACCTTGCGAGGCTTTCTCCGATTTATGAACGCAGAGCTCATGCTAATAGGCGTAGAAGCTTTTCAATTAAAAGGAAGTAAGATAATGGGAGAAGAGTTGGCAATTCTGCCCTTTGCGTCACAGGAACTGGGGCATCTTTTTGGAGCATGCGGGAACATTATTTCTCCGAGAGCTTCTCCCGCTGCCAGCTCCAAAGTCCGCAACGCGCCAGAAATTGAGACACCACATCAGGAGATTTATTCAGAACGAGCTAGCCAAGATGCCTCAAGCTCAACCCGAATTGAAGAAGGTATGCCTTGCTCCACGCCTGTTTTTTTAGCTTGACAATTTCCGGAGCTGACATTCATGGTTCGCTAGTATATGGAAAAGCGGGTGTTCTGCCAATTGAACGGCAACCGCAAAGTCATCGGCATCCTGCGAGGCTACGATGTACGTTAGGACTTACCCACGTTAGCTTGCTGAAGAGATCACTTTTGCGACGGGGAATATGGATTATGAAAGGTGTCTCTATGACTAACAAGGCTTTTTCATTGCAGGTATTCATGAACATCGTTCTCGACGAGGCTTTCGAGGAGAAGCAGGGAGGAGAGAAAGTCGCTATCGGCATGGTGGTATGTCGCGCAAATTGGAGGCTTTAAGGAGCGGAGACTAATGTGTTGCGACTAGGTCATTCGCGGTAACTCGGTCGTTATGCTTGAGGCTCTTGAACGGATATCCGAGAAATAGAAACTGCGCCTTCTTGAGGGCTGGATGATGCGCACGGATTGAATTTATATCGTCATTGTGGGATTGATTTAATGCAATTAGGAGTTCATGGGTTGGTTGCTCATACGAAACGATCGAAAGCATTTTGGTTTCTTTACATGTTCGCTCTACGAGAATTAGGACACCTGATCTCCGCGTGACTGGGCTTGAGTCTTACCGGATGAAATCTACAGAGGTCGCGCTGGGACTACAGACATGACTGTTGTCAAGATATCGTCATTCATGAGGCACTGAGAATAAGGCCGAGAAAATCGCATCAAACAAGGAACCCGATGAACCCCAATGCAAGTGAGCATGCAGCTCTGTTGTAGAAGACAATAAAAGTCAACATGTATAAATCGTTTGAAACAGATCTTCCAGCCATGCGCCGTGACGCTTGTTCAACCATTCCCCTCCAGATTTTGCATAAATGCGATGTAATAAAGTACAAAGGTGAAGTTTCGATATAATACCACAGCGGGTAAGCAAATTATTTCGGCTTCTGGCCGAATTTGAGTTTCAGCTTGAGCCCACCGCCGCCACCACTGGGTGTCGACGGCGTGGACGGAGCAGCCGGCGTCTTCAGCGGCTGAGGTGCCGGTGAAGCGGAAAGGTTTGGAATATGCAACTTCGGAATGGGTTGCGAGGTTGGGTGAGGAGTTGCTGAGGGAGTGGTTGAACCCAGCTTCGATTGCTTGAACGTGATACGGGGCGCAGGTGGAGGCATCCCGGTCTCTTCGCGTTTGCGCTTCCCACTTGTCGAGGGTTCTTTTGAGGGTGTGAGAGTGGTTCGGATTCGGCTGGACCGCGAGAAATGCATGCGGCCCTGTGACTATTAGTATCAAGAGTGAAAATGCAAGATCTGAACGTGTTTACCTTTCCAAGATGCTTGACCTGCCAATACCGTGGGTACTTCAACTTCACCATCACCGACGTGATCGAGTCATACAGTACTTTGCACAGATCAGCAAATACGGAAAGCTCGAGAATGCCAATCCCGGGAGAGTTGCATGCTGCCCAGAGACATTCCTTGAAATTCTGATCACCAGAAATTTCCCCTTTGAGCGCCTCGATGGCTCCAGTGACGGTTTGCTTCCTCGCAAGATCCGCCTGGCGAACCTTGGTTGAGGATTCTTGCTCGATTATCAAGCTATCGACATTAGCGGAGGGCTCATTTTCCGGTTCACGGCCAAAGGCAACTGGCGCCAAGGCCTTGCCGAACAGATCGTGAAGTCGTCGCCTGAGCCAAAGGGAAGGGTCGCTCGACATGGTGAACATGAACCATCTCACAAGCTCGGGACTTTTGAATATATCAAGCTCGACGAGGAATTCAAAGGCATCTGCTCGCAGAAGATCGTATGTTCCGGCCCGGGTATATGGTAGAAATTGCATAACGTCCACGTCCAGTATCTTGGCACGCATGAGTTGCATTTGACAGCGCAGTGCTGCACGAGAGTAGATGTTTTGAAACGAACTAGACCATTCGTCCATTCTCCTGTACCGATCAAATTCCGCAATAGCGTCTTTTTCCAGCTGCTCTTCAGCTTGTGTCTCAAGCATGCGTTCCATGTCGAAATCATCGACATCGACGTCGCGGGTTTCAACTTTGCCGAGCATGGCATGGCATAGCGACTGCATCAAAGTGGCGACGTAGAAGTTATCGGAATACTATTCATGTGTAAGTGGAGACATGCGTACTGTAGAAAACGAGTTGCCTCACCTCATTGTTCGAGTTGTCATTAAATTTCAGCTTATCATATAAGAAGCGCTTGACTCTCAATGGCGTCTTTCCGTCATTATCGCGCACCTTAGATATAGCTTCTGGGATCGCAAGCTGAAGCACGTATGCCGCCCGGTCGGAGAAATCGTTTGAGCGAGTCATGGGTGACCCAGGGAGGCAGAACAGCTCTTGAAAAGCCCTTTCGAGGTGGAAGAGTCCTAACCAGTTGATTTCTTCCTTCGCATGTTTTACTAAAGCTCGCGCCGCGGCTTCACGGATACCATAAAAGTACCTCCGATCCATTAAGGTTCGAACAAAGATTGTTGAGATAAGGGGGTGCTCTCGCTGAGCTGCCATGTATTGCAGGGACTATCACTGTCAGTATAAGAAAAGGGTTAGGGTAGGTCATGCGCTCACCTCTAATTGCGCGACCACATCGCGATCTTGTTGAAGTTGCGAGAGGTACATATAACCCGGCATCACAAGCGAAAGCTTGCATATCCATTCGAAGTCCGCATCCATGCGAATCCACTCGTATGATTCCTGACCCATTCGATCCTCGTCCTCTTTACTCCAGTCTGCGAGTCTCCACTCTTGCATTTCATCCTCAGTCTGGAGCACGTCTCCAAGGCAATATAGTAACACATCCTCTTGTGTTTCCGCATTTGGGTCCCCACCGGATACCGCAGCTGCACGCTCTTTTTGTCTTTTGTTCCGCTTTAGCCTCTTGTACTTGGTATTGTAAGGAATGTCGAACTTGGTGACACCTTCTTTGATCTCAACGATGTGCTCATAAGGAGTACCATCAGCTTCGTGTATCCTGATCGTCATAGAACCTGAGAACACTGGCTGAATGTTCCCGGCATAGACTCCTCGAATTTCCTCTTTGACATCGCGCATAAATGAGTTTTTGTCGAGATCGCGCGCACTTGGTTGATCAGCTTGAACTTGCTTAATCATCATCTCCACCACCAATTTCTTTTTATTGAATCTTTGCGTGGCTTGGAATCGAGGACATCCAGCACCGTAGACCCATTGTTGGAAGAACGTATCCAACTTCGCGTGGCCAAGTCGTTCGCATATCTTTTGGAATTGGGAAGAGGTGATGGCTCCATTGGGTATATCCCCCATGCGGGCATTCAGGAACATGCGTGAAATAATGCGAGACATCGTTGCTTTCCCACTTGCTTTTGTGAGGCGTCGATCCAGAATGAAAAGGACGAGGGGCGCTTTGAGCGCGATGAACTCAATCTCAGAAGGATCGAGGTTCAGGATGTTTCCCATATCATAGATCGAGGGACGTTCATAATCCAAATCGCACACTCGATCGGACATCTGTTTCAGGCGAAAACGGTATTCGTTGTTCCCGCAAAGCTTCCTCAAGAACGTATCGGTAATATACCAGGCGACACCAACCGTGACCCAAGTGTCTGCGGGTTCCTTGGGAACGATATTGACACCGATCCACTGGCATGATAAGGCATGGACAAGAGCCCGTGTTGAGTCATACATTGGATCAATCATATCCTCAGGAAAGAGGAGATGGTTGCTGCATATCGACAAGCACGCCGTTGGCAGCGTGTTTTCGGGAGTGTCGTCCACGAAGCACATTTTGTAACTCGCGAAGGGATACGAACCATAAGTCAGCGAAAGGAAATCAATAGCTTTCGCCATGGGGAAACATGTGTTTCGGACTTCATCTCCCCTTCCTGGGAGACAGAACGCGTGCAAAGGAATAGCGTTCTGGCCAAGCTGCTCATCTTGATCGCTCTCACGGAAGTCGGAAAGGTTTATATACTCAAAGGGCCCGACGGCGAAGCCGATTTGCTTGGCAGAAAGAGGCGAGACACATGCGAAGGAAACCGTTTTCTTGCTAGGATCCCGAGGATCGACAATCTCATCTGTCATATCCCCTGAGCAAACCACTGACAAGTCAAGAGTCTCGTCGTCCGGAGAGATGAATCGACTACCCCCAGGTGCTGGCTTTGAACGATGAGCGCCAGACGGATCCCGACTTTTGCGGTCAAAGATATCGCCTAAAGAGCACGGGCATTTGATGGAGACTTCCCAGGTACAACGAGACAAAGGGTCGTCAACACAAGGGAACAGGGGACTTGCAGCGCCGTAACCGAGCGAGTTTGTTGTGTAAGCATGCGGATAGCGCCTGTCGCCGTTGTCCACTCCGACGAATTGTAGCCCATCCCTAATATTCTCAATCGCAAACTCGATGTAGACCGTGAGCGCCGAAAACCGAGGTAACGAAGTTTCTGCCGCTTTAGAACCCAAGGGCCCATCCGTGTCTTCTCCTGCGCCACTAGCACGCAAAGTCATTTGGTCCTGAGCTTCCTGTGAGAAAGGATCGAGCTCCTCAATCCGAACGCTTTTCGGGATGGTCACAAGCAGGTCCGGCTCCGGGGAAGTCTTGAGCAAACCCTCGATTTTGGTCGACAGACGTTCATGATAATGAGGACCGTACAGCTGGAGGGATTCGTAGGGATCCGCATATTTGATCGTAGGCGCCTTTCCATTGACATTTAAGCGTTTCAGCTCGCCCTGTCGGAAGTTCAATCGAATGACTCGCAGGTCCTTGTGATGCGGATGGATCGTGATTTCTGTCTTTCCCTTGAGGCTTCTGGTCGCAAAATCTATCTCCAGTTCAACTTTCTGGTGTGCGACAGTGAATCCCAATCCTGGCCATAGAGGCCCGCCGGGCGTATCGACGAGGCCTGGCATCGCGCAAGATACTCAATCGTGCACTGCGCCGTGAGCGCCTCGCTGACCATCCACCGTCATGTCCAGCTCAGTGAGCAACCATCCTCTCGTAATACTTCCTTTTGAGACGTTCGAAAAGATGAGGTCAGGAAAATTGTCAATGAAATAAAGCTTCGTCAACGGCGGGGAAAAGTGGAAGTGAGCAGGAGCGAGGTTGGCAAGGCAAGAAGATGTAATCGAAATAGACTCGTGGGAAATTTGGCTTTCAGTGAAGCTATATTTGGAGATAGAATAAATGAAGGAAAGGCAGGGGAAAAGTGGAACGGCCAAGAAGTGTTTCTTCGAGCTGATCTACTTCACCTCACTTCCTTGTCATGTCGCGTCGAAAGATGCGGAGCTTCCACCGGCGACACGTGATCGTAATCTGCTGTTACCTCCGAGATTCCGATCCTAATTATTATTCCTCCGCAGAGAAATCTAACCTCGTCTTTTTGCTTTATCTGCCTCTGGGGGTTTTACGAGCTTCGGATCAAGCACTTACATTAGATTGGAAGCTCTCCAAAATCTCTGAGGTCTTCTGAAGTAATTGGCCTGTCTTGGATTGTTCCAGCGCCTCACCTACGACGCTATGAAACCTGGCGCAACAAATTGAGACGACATTATTTTCTTTGGGACAAATTCACAGCATACAACCAAGATCAAGATGAGCGCAATCTTCAGGAGGATCAAAGGTCCGTTCAAATCTATTTATCACATAGACTTTTTCTCTAAACTAATCAATTCATTTTTCTCGTCTTACAGCCACTCAAGACACGCTTACGGATGAAATTTTGATGCCCCTGAAGAGTTACAAGTACCAGAGCGTGGATAAGTCTTACATCTCGAATTATATCCTGAAGCATTACGTATTACGCCCATTGCTCCTCCCCACATACCGTACACTCTCGCTCTGACGGAAAGATTGTCTCACTAGTGGAATGCATTTGTCGAAGTTCTCCCGCTATGGATTGCTCCCAACATGGTCACGCTATTGGGCTTCCTTTTCATAGTAGGAAATGTGATGCTCATAGAGGTGTTTATGCCAGATCTCATCGGACCGGTACGCATCGCTCAAGCACGAAGAAATCTACCCATGGGTTACTGACACTCTTTCCAAGGGTCCTTCCTGGCTGTACTATAGTTTCGCTCTTGGCATGTGGATGTAAGTCAACGAGACGCGCGGTATGCTGTTCGTGCAAGTGACTGATCGAATAGGTATTCTACCTTGGATAACGTCGATGGTAAGCAAGCGCGGAGGACCGGGACGTCGAGTGGACTGGGTGAGCTATTTGAGTAGGTAACCTCTCCGAGGCTCTATGGATTGTCACTAAAACACCTCCAGCCATGGAATTGACTCGCTCAACTGCACCCTGGCTAGTCTGCTGGAGACAGCAGCAATGGGCTTTGGCTCTTCTCAATTAGGAGCCTACACCGCTCTTGTTCCCTGTCTCGCGATGTACTTTTCGACCTGGGAGACTTACCACACGCATACTCTCTACCTGGGTTACATCAATGGACCTACCGAAGGCTTGCTGGTCGCGATCGGAATTATGATCGCTTCGGGATACTATGGTCCTCAGATCTGGAGTCGCCCGATCGTTGAGCTCCTAAATTATCCCCAGATATTTGGTACTTATTCGGTTAAGGACGTTTGGGTTCCATTCCTGCTTCTATCGTTCTTTGTCGGACATCTGCCGGGATGCGTCTTCAACGTCATCGAAGCTCGCAAAAAGCAAGGCCTTCCAGTGTCAACCATCTTCAGGGAGTGGGTTCCAATGATTGTCTTTACCGTTTGCAACATTGCTTGGCTCTTCTCTCCTTACTCGACTCTGCTGGCCCAAAATCGACTAGTCCTGTATTGTTGGACAATCTCGTTTGTCTTCGGACGGATGACCACCAAGATCATCCTCGCTCATCTGCTCAGGCAACCGTTTCCGTACTGGACTGTCCAGCTCACGCCGCTCATTGGCGGTGCGGTTCTTGCGAATCTGCCCCGGTTCGGCCTCCCTGCGGTGAGCCCATGGGTAGAGCTTCTGTACCTGAGGGCCTATCTATTGTTTGCTTTTGTCGCCTACATGCATTGGGCGTTCTTGGTGATCAACCGTATTACGACTTTCCTGGGTATTAACTGCCTGACCATCAAAAAAGATCGCTCGACGGCCCGGGAACAGGCTTATCGCAACTTCGGTGAGAGCGCTTTGCAGGTCCCCGATGCTACGGATCCTCTCAAGGGTGGGCTCAAGCACCACTGATCGCGCTTTCATGTCATTCTTTAGTTGATGTCGAGCGATATTATTACTTTCATCCTATGGGGCGCCAAGGAGGGCACTCCCCATCATTGATCGGCTTTGAATTCAGGCCCTTGCTTATGACACTAAGGGCTTGTCTATGAGCGTTGGATATCCATTACATTCTGTTGTAATTATACTTTGTTTCGCCGCTTGGGGATATATCCTCAACTCCATGACGAGTGGCTTCTTACGAGTTTGGTTATGGCCTGCGCGACGCACATAATTGTCATACCGTGAGGCTTGGGAGCCGGTGGTATGTGGATACATTTGACTCATGAGTTATACATAGATGCATAATGGTAATATAGATAGAGATATTCACTTGATTACTATACATTCATAACTCACAGAACGACACCAGATTAGAGGGCCTAGTAAAATACATTGTGCAGAAGCAGAAAAGCTGAAGAAGCCGAAAAGGAGATACAAACCTCGTGATCAATATCGATGACAGAAATCAGTAACGTGCTAATTTAACATCCAGCTCATCAATAGCAAATCAGTTCAATTTCCCTTAGTCCTTCTTTTTTCCGGTCAATCCCAAAGAATCCGTTAGAGAAGACAGTCCCAAGCCACCGAGGAGCTTGTCGAGACCCAGTCCACCCAGCAGACCGTTCAGAAGAGGACCCAATCCAAGAGTCTCGAGCAGACGACCTACAAGGCCCAACACACCGCTAAGAAGCAGGCCAACAGCGGCGATGATCTGGAAGAGAGGCTCGCTGAGCAGGGCCCACAGAGGGTTGAGCTTCTTCTTTGCATGAGGCATGTCTGCGATCCTCTTGCGGCCGTTCTCGATCGTGTTCATTACAAGCTCGCTCAGCTCCTTGATCTTCTCGGCGAGAGCGTATTCTTCAGGAGTTGCTTCGTGTGATGCAGCGCGAGCCTTGGCAGTGGAAGCAATCGAGCCATCGGGATCCAGAGCCCGGATGGCTCCGTTGCATTCCTGAAGGACCTGGCCGCCCTCTTCGATCAGGGGTCTGACTTCCTTGACGAGCTTCTCTTCGTCCAGTTCGTCGCGTGGTGTGCGATCGGCTCTCTCGAGCAGCTGCAACAGACCAGTTAGCAAATTATCTCGAATAAGGTACCGGTTGATTGTCCACTTACCTCGGCGATTCTCTTGCAGGTAGGCTGAAGACGATCGAGAGTCTGTCCGATGATGCCAGCCATCTTCTTCGCCAGGTCCCTGTCTTGGTCGGCCTTCTTCTGGGCCTCCGTCTCCTCTTCGGTCGGTCCTGTTTCGGGTTCCGGTTCCTCTTCCTTCTCTTCTGGCAGGTTCTCGAGCAAGGTACACTCGCCCAGCTTGTTTCCGTCATTGTCGACGACATAGCCGTTGTCATCGATCACCTTGCCGACGAGGGTTGGCAGATTGCCCGATGTCAATTTACCAATGAGGTTACCGTCAGCGTCGCGGACCTCGCCCTCTTTGTTGACCTTTCGGCCGGACATGGGGTTGACATCGCGCTTCTTCTCTTCTGGCTCCCAGCGTTCAGCCTTTCCGATGGTGTTGCCATTCTTGTCGAGGATGTCCCCGTCTTCGTCGACCTTACGACCAAGGAGTCGTTTGGCATCACCTTCAATGACACGGCCGATGATACGGTCGCCGGCCATGACGACACCGTCTTTGCCGACTTCTGCATTGTCGAATCCGTAGAATTTTCCCTCGGGCTTCTCCTGCTCTGCACCAGGCACGAGCTCTGCTCTGCCGATGACTTTTCCATTGTCTCCCCAGATTTGGCCCTGGCCGTCAACCTTTCTGCCAGCGAGGCGCTTACCATCTCCGGAAACGATACGTCCGTAGATATTGCCCTGTGCGTCGACGACGTTGCCAGCCTTATTGACCGTCTTTCCCTCCAAAATAGACAGATCCGGCTTCTCTTCCTCCTCCTCTTCTGGCTCATAAGGCTCGGCGTGACCTTTGACATTGCCGAACTTGTCGATGATGTCTCCGTCTTCATCGACGGCACGGCCCCGGAGCTTCTTGGGGTCGCCCTCGGTCACTTTGCCAACAATGTTGCCTTCATCATCCTCGACGAAGCCTTCCTTATTTACGACAAGATTGTCAAGCCCGGCAAAAATGCCTTCGGGCTTCTTCTCACGCTCCTCTTCGGGGATGAGCTCCACGCGTCCAATGGGCTTGCGGCCGTCCCAGATTTGGCCATCATCGATCTCTTTACCGGCCAGCTCTTTTGGATTCCCCTCTACCACACGGGCAATGGGCACACCGTTTGGACCAATAACCAACCCCAGCTTGTTAGGCTTCAAGCCGTTCAGCTGAGAAAGATCAGGTTTCTCGGGCTCCGGCTCGTCGGGGGCTTCGTAGTATTCTGCCTGTGCGATGACATTACCGTTCTTGTCGGTGATATCTCCGTCTTCGTCGACCGCACGTCCAAGAAGCTTCTTCGGGTCTCCTTTAACGACCTTGCCGACTCGCTTTCCATTGTCGTCTTCAACCCATCCGTCCTCAACAACGTGGAGGCCTTCCAGGCCAGCGAAGGGCGGCTCGCCCTCGTAATCCTCAACAGGAAGGGTCTTTGCCTTGCCGATGACGTTGCCACGACTGTCCCAGAACTGGCCCTTGTCGTCCAATTGAGCTCCCATGCGGGAGATCTTCTTTGGATCGCCTTCGATGAGCTCGCCGACTGGCTTGCCGGTGTTCGGGTCGACAATCTTGCCTGACTTGGTGCACTTCATACCTTCAAGTGAGGATAGTGGTGGCAGTTGTTCCTCGGCTTCTTCCTTAGCGTCATCGACTGCGGATTGGGCTTCCTCGGTCGTGCCATCAAAGTCTTGCTGCTGGACGCTTTCAACTGCCTGCTTGGCGATATCCTCTTGGGTGCTCTGATCTTCCGGAGCCAGCTTCTCGGTGTCATCGACCCCGTCTGTGGTGTCCTTGGCTTGTTGTGATACGATTTCAGCGCGGCCGATGGCGTCGCCATCATCATCCAGGACCTCGCCTTCGTTGTTCAGAGTGTAGCCGACAAGGTCCTCCGGGTCGCCCTCGGCTATCTTTGCGACGACTTGGCCGGACTTGTCTTTAATGACGCCCCCGTCAGACACAGGAAGGCCATCGAGGTCGGCGAGGTCGGTCACAGTTTTCTTAGCCTGTTCGGTCGTCTCTTCGACCTTGTCCTCGGCCTGCTCGGGGATCTCACCAGCCTTATCAGTAACATCCTGGGCTTCTTGTGGCAAGAGTTCCACTCGGCCAATGAGGTCGCCGTCTTCGTCGACGATCTCTCCCTTGTCGTTCACAGTATAGCCAACAAGATCTTCGGCATCTCCCTCGGCGACTTTGCCGATGGCTTGGCCGTCCTTGTTCTTGATGAGTCCTTCTTCCGAGACGGGAAGTCCGTCGAGGTCGGCGAGATCAGTCACGGCATTCTTGGCCTGTTCGGTCGTTTCGTCGGCCTTGTCCTTGGCCTGATCAGCGGTCTCTTCGACCTTGTCCTTGGCCTGATCGGCAGTCTCGTCTGCGGTGTCCTTCGCTTGCGAGGCAACATCCTCGGCCTGTTCTGGAACATCCTTCGCCTTGTCGGTGAGATTCTGCGCAGCGTCAGGCAGAAGCTCCACGCGACCGATGAGATCACCGTCTTCGTCAAGAATCTCTCCATCATCACCCACTTCCTGGCCAACGAGATCCTCAGGCTCGCCTTCCACCACTCGTCCCAAGGGGTTGCCATCCTTGCCAAGGACCTGGCCACCTTCACCGACCTCGAGGCCCTTCAGGGCGGATAGATCAAGATCGGTAGGGAGATTCACGTTCGCCTTGTCGGTGACATTCTGCGCTTCGTCGGAAGGAAGGCCTTCCTTCGCCTTGTCCGTGACATTCTGCGCTGCATCGGGCAGGAGTTCCACACGGCCAATGAGGTCGCCGTCTTCATCAAGAATCTCTCCGTCGTCACCCACTTCCTGGCCAACGAGATCCTCCGGCTCGCCTTCCACCACTCGTCCCAGAGGGTTTCCATCCTGACCGAGGACCTGGCCACCTTCACCCACCTCAAGGCCCTTCAAGGCGGACAGGTCAAGAGGGGTAGAGGGAACGTTCTTCTGGACTTCCTCTCCGACCTCCTGTGCGGTATCCTTCACCTGACCACTAAGGCCCTTGGCTGTGCCTGCCAAGTCCGAGGCCTTGCCGCTTCGGCTTGCAGAGCCGGATGCCTGCGACTGGACATCATCCGGGACAGGGGACGAAATGCCCCGCTGCTCAGCCTCGGGCTTGGACTTCTTCTTCGGCTTGGATGAAAAAACAGGGGGTGCCTCCTCTTCCTCCTCTTGCTCGTCCTGCTCCTCCGGCTCGTCCTGGTTGTCCTCGGGAGCGGGGTTTTCCTCTGGCTCGGTGTTTTCCTCGGGCTCAGGCTCAGGCTGGGACTTCTTCTTCGGTTGGGGAGATGGGGTTGGAGGCTTCTCGTCGTCAATGTCTTCCTCGGCCTGTTTGGGGGTTTTGGTCTGCAGCTTGCGGGGAGTCTTCTTGTGCTTGGGGGTGCTGATCTCCGGTCTTGAGGACGCGGCGCTGGAACCGGAACCCTTGCGAGACTTGTGGGAGGTAGCAGGGTTTCTCTGGGCGGGGTCGCGAACACTTGGGGAGGACATTTCGATAGCGTCTGGATGAGAATGGATATGTTCTGAAGATTCGGAGGTATAAAAGGGGTGGTAGTTGAAGCTATCTCTCAACGAAGTCAATTGGGGACCAATGCTGAAAGAATTTCAGGTCAATATCGAAGTATGGGTTTGTTCCAGGTCAATTCGTAAGTCAATAAGTCGTAGTCGTCAATCGTTCACGTAGGCTTTAAACTGTGATAGCAGTAAAATACAGGTGCAATTGATTATCTCGTGAATATCAGATAAACTTTTGCGTAGATCAAAGTATGATTTGATTATACAGCGTCAATTAGAGTAGAGTAGTATAGGTCTGTCTGTGCAAATATCTCAACGCAACATGCCCCCTCAACTCATTTAAATGCACACAAGCAACAATCACTTGCTTCTATTACCATCCTACGTCATGGAGTATCGACATCATCATGCACCAAGCCAGGCCGAACCACCAGTAACAAGTTGTTGCTTCCATTGGCCTCTCGTCCCGTCATTTGCTTCCTTCCTATCAAGCAAGACATACCCCGGGGGACATATGTAATGAGGGTAACGCAAAAGCTAGCCACAGTCGACTGAGACCAGACGGTGGCTTGAGCCCAAGGGTCAATCCGTGGATGGACAGGCTAGTATGGGAGACGGGATATCGAATCAGGGGAGAGAAAAGCAAGGCAACAGGGTCAAATAGATTAAATATGACAGTATATCCGGCCGAAAAGGACCCGCCTGAGGTCTCCACGGGAGGCACATACCACGGTGCAAGACGAGCTCTGATACTTGATCTGTGTTTTCTTTTTCCTTCCTCGCTTTTGGTTTTTCGGCAGATAGATGAGGAGTCATAGTTGCGTCAGGGTGCAGGGGTGCAATTGTTTATTATTTTGTGAGGTTTAAGCTGCTATTATTCTATACATTATAGTAGACACACATCCACCATAGTCAGATTACATCACAGTACAGACTCCCTCCTGGTGTGCAACAGATAATTGCATTTAAAACAGATATCTGTTCCTCACTGTCTCTCTCTGTTCTACTACCCTGTACATCTATTCTGTATACAAGACACCAATCCTGCTTCCGAGTCTAATTACTCGCTAACAGCGCCTAGATGAGATCATCAACAAAGTCTTACGTTAGTCGTGCTCCCTGATTTCCAATCGGAGAATTTACATCGATCGTCTGCGCACCCCCATCCAGCCCGTTGATATCACCTTTTCCCAGATGGGAGAATGTGATTGGATCGATGCCAGCTTTGGCCGTTGACATTAGGGTGCCACCGCGGCATGACAGGTCGATTGGGCTGGTTCCGATGACGTGCAGTGGAGACTGCCAGCCCGCGTGTTTCTCCACCCACCTGCCAGTGGACTGGCAGATAATAATAAATAGCAGTCTAGGGTCTGTTCCATGGATAGGGTGCGGTAGTTGTGTAGGTGCTAATAAAAATGCGAGGGGTAGAGAGGTACTGGTACTGGTACTGGTGTCCGTTAAGGTACACTGAGAGAGGTACCTTATACTCCGTACATATGGGATGGCTCGATGATGCTCGAAGCCGACAGTTGCTTGCTAAGGCCTATGATTTGTTCAGTGTCTCTGATGAAGGCCCTGGCATTGTAGTAGGATACAGAGAACAGCATTGTCAGATTGAAGGTCCCTGGAAGACTAATCTGGTCAATCTGTTGCGATCTGGTTGTTGTACCTTAGCTCTCTCCCCTGACGTAATGCCGCCATGCAGGCATCACAACCTGATACAGCCCCGGATGGAGTGGGCGCTGATTGGTCGATATCTGAGAAGCACAAAGTGAGCATAATTACTAATGTGCAGCTTATGTTGCAACTAAGATTTATGTATCAGTGGCCTCAGTACGGAGTATATATAACTGCCTGAGGCCACTGATACAGAAGATAGAGAGCAACTACCAGGCAACATGGAATAGTCTTCCTGCTCGGAAATATTACGATTGCTTCTCATCAATATTGCCTGGTTTCTAGAATTGTTCTATCCAATAACCCTGTAATGATGATGAACATTTGCGATTTGGCCAACATGTTCAAGTCCCGTCCAATCGTTGTGCCAACCCCAGGCATCTCAGAGCGCTGTTGAAGAGCTCTTATCCTGATTTGGTGCTGCCAAAATGATTGGTCGGGCGACAACTGTTGTCCGTCCTGGTCTATTAGAACCTCAGATCCCACCATGTCTACCCAAAGTTGTGATATGACACATCAGGGAAATATGCAGACTCTACTCGCCGAACCCCAGCATAGTCCAGACCAGCTGAGATGCATGTATCTTGGATCCGTCCGTGCTGGTCTTGCAACACATATGTCCTACTCCCATGCAAGCCCCCCTAGTGCCGCCAGTAACTGGCATGCCTCTTCGTCCAAGGCTGTCTCCCACGGCCTCGACTCCCAGAAGCTTCACATTTGGATCATCAATGAACGGATAAAACATTTGATGAAGGCGACAACCGCATCCGGTAGTTTATTCCGTTGCTCCAGCATTTGTGCCTTCGTCTCATTCCCAGTGCCAGTCTGGGAGTGCGCACGATCGTGGGAAAGGAGTGTAGACCAATTGCTGAACCGATAATATGATAGGCAGTGTCCACCTTCGTAACCCAAGCTCAATAACTTTCATTTACGGCGTCTCGAAGAGTTTTTGAGCCTGCCTAAACAGGGATGATCTCAGCACCGAGTAATTTGCTCCTGAATACATTCAGTGTCTGTCTCCTGACATCTTCCATATAGCTGTGAGATATAGACTCCCAACACTGTTCCCAGCCTGTGGACATACTGCTCCCATGAAGATTGTGCACTTCATGTTGAATTTAGCACAGACTGTAGCAGTTGCTACACCATGCATGCCAGCACCGGTCTGAGCAATGATTTCAGTCTTACCCAAGATCTGTCCCAGAGCGCCGTTGATCTTATGACTTCCAGTATGATTCAGATCCTCACGCTTCAACCCATGAAGATGACCAGGCCTTCCTAGATAGAGGTAGTACGATTGAAATTCTGCCCAAACCTCGGGGTCATTCCGATTCTTTTCAGAACCTGCCTCCAATTCTGAAAGGCAATTTATTAGTGACTCTGGGGAATACGAACCCTCAAGTTCACCAAAGCATGTAGGGAAGAGTTCTGGGTCTCCTCCCGCAGAATTCATTGCCGCCTTTTGATCGAACAATCCTGACTGGTGTGCCATTTGGATACGTCGTACCATTCACCTGCACAGCACCATTTAGCTCTCGAACTCCATTCGATGCCTCAGTAATACCAACTTCTTGAGTCGTCCGACACTGGTGAATTTCTCCTTCTACATATCCCAGCGCAGTACTCCTCAGCAGCTTTGGCCCGCTCTCCAGGAGCGGCCTCGGCCAAGGTTGTGATAATCTGACTGCCGATGACAACACCAACTGCTATGCTGGCTACACTCAAGAAGCGATCTCTTCTGCTAGCACCGAAACCAACTGCTGTGGGGATATTGCCAGAGTGTTGCTTGATTTGTTTCAATAGCTGCGGTAGATCGGCATTTAGAGTACCTGTTGCACCTGTGAGGCCCATACGTGATACAACGTAGACGAATGAGCCCGCGAGTTTGCAGAGTAATTTGAGTCAGTTCTCGGAAATGGCTGGAATAAAGTGTTAGAAGCTAGGCAAGTCGGACGAATAATGCTAAGAGCTTACGCAGCTTGTAACTAACAGTATGATAGTGAGATATGGTCAAGCAATGAAGAGTTAGTGTGACGTGCGTCAAATCCATTGATTACTGGAGGATTAAATTACTCCACTCAACTTTGCTTCAACCCCGGACCCTTGGACCCTGGACCCACTATGGGGACAGGGGTATCTCAGGGCTCTAAACTATACTCCGTATGTTATGGATAATGCAAAAGACTGGTGCGGATGGTGATCCTGTCAAGCGAGAGGCCGGATCAGGGACAATGACGCCGTGCCTCGACAGCCTGTGGTGGCCAGGACGGTGAGGAGAGTTCATAGTGTGATGAGCAAGGCAAAGGCTGCGAAGGGATTGTTCACGATGGTAAGGGTATAAACATACAATCGACTCAGTAATTTGCCCAGACCTGAGTCTGATGATGAAGACATCTTCCAGAAGCGGTCGGGCCAATGCCTCGCGGAATATTCAAGGGGACTTTGGACATCAGAACTTTCTTCGGGTTCATTGCCATCAAGCTCATCCGTTAACAGAATTTGACATAGAACAAAAATAGAAAACTTAAAGTGTATATCCACGTGAAGGTGAGTAAATGAAGGCCCGACAAGCGGCGTTGGGGGCGATAACTAGAGCCTGCAACGATACTACGAGGCCCCCGAGATCATTGGTGTTCACCTCGGGAGTCAAACGTCTTCCAGGGACTCCCTTTCAGGACCTGGGAAATCCGTATATTCTCAAAGTATTGTTCTCCTGACTCATTAAAATCCAACGATAGTTATGGATCACCGCTGATGATAATGCTTTGGTTGTTCGCATTGGAGTTGACACTCAACGCACAACATGTATTTCGCTGCGGCCAAGAGATGTCACTCCAGGCATCTGATTATTGGGCCACCCTGAGTCAACATGAGGCATATTCCTCCTTTGCCTCGAGATAGATTTGGGCACAACCTTATGGTACTGTCTTTGCTACGGTTGCATCAGTGCATTCTGACCCCGCAAAGACACCTCGTCTGACAGTCTATACAGTCCGGAGTAGTGGTGTCAAAGAAACTTTCCCCGGTTCCACAGTGCATTCTTCAGGAGAGAGAGAGGGTCGATCGACAACGACCATACTCTTCTTGGTCTGGAGCTACCCCACTAGCCCGTAATCTTCAGTTTCTCATTCGCTCTTCAACCCTTCTCCGGACATGTTGGCGGCACACCGGCAATCCAGGAAGATGTCCGATACCAAGGTGACCGTCTCCGATAAGCACCGTATATTCTCGATAAGGAGACGATCACACGAGTCGACATAGGTCGGAGCAGAAATGTTGGCCTTAGTTTAACAGTCCCTATTTGAACCAGGCACATTTCTTTTCCATTGTGCCTGTTGAGTTCCCTCATGCACATCCACCACAATGGGTGACTCGAAAATGGCATCTCCTGTGGCCGACACTATCGATGACCATGCCTCTAGTATCATCCGGGTTCAAAATGCAGATGAGCTGCGTTTGGCGCAGATGGGTATGTTATTAAATGGATTCGTCAAAGTGCTGTTGTTGACCATTCCTAGGCCATAAACAAGAGCTCAAAAGGCATTTTTCGGTATGGAGTCTGATCGGTCTGGCTGCGAATTGCACCATCTCATGGACTGGTGAGTTTCCCCCGATCAACATTAGAGCTGTCTTTGGTTTGTTGGGTTGACATCTCCATTGCAGGTTTGGGGCTCGGGTTGATCACCTCCATCAATGCCGGTGGACCTGGAGCTTGTAAGCCACTCGCCGATATTCTACGCAACATCATGGTTGACGACTCCAGTAATCTACGGGTTTATCCTCGTCTTTATCCTCCAATGCTTTTTGGGTGCCTCCTTGGCTGAATTTGTGTCTGCATACCCGGTCGAAGGTGGCATGTATCCGTGCCATACGCACCCTCACCGCTTCCGCGGGTGAGGGTGCGCCGCACCGGAATCGTAGATTGCACCGGAATCGTAGATTTTATCAACACCATATATTATTGTTCGTTTGAGGCTATTCCCACCACCCAATATGCCTAGATATGATGAATCTAGCATGGCTAAGGCCTGCGAAGCTGCTCGAGCTGAAAAAAAACCGAATTTCACTAAGATTGCGCGTGAATATGGTGTTCCTTCCACAACCCTACGTGACCGCGTCAAATATGGTCGTCAGCCTCATACAACTCAGAAACCAGTTAATAAAGCCCTTAATGAACACCAAGAGGAGGCTTTAATACAGTGGATTGTTTATATGCGCAATTGGAATATGCCAGTGACGCCTAGGCTACTAGAAGAGTTTGTAAACCAGGCACTTGAACACGCTGAACCTGGTATATCTAGATGTATTGGTAAGACCTGGGTATATTACTTTGAGAAACGACTCCCAGAACACCTCCAGCTAGGCCCAGTGAAGCAAAAGATGAAGGAATCCAAGTATATCCAGGCTAAGGATACAGGGTTATTAGGACACTAGTATAATCTGCTTGCAAATGTTGTTAAAAAGGATACACCAGCGCGGTTGATATACAACTTTGATGAATACAGCTTCCAACCTGGTGAAGGCAGATCTAGGAAGGTAATTAGTTTAAAAAGTGCCCCTGATCTTGCTGAATCTGAAAGAGGAGAGAATATCACAGCTATTGAATGTATAGCTGCAGATGGATGGCAAATGGATCCATGGTTTATCTTTAAAGGTAAGCTCCTACCCTTTTAAACCATTCTTTTCTAACCTTTCTTACTTCCTAAAGGCAACAGGATCTTCATGGAATCATGGTTCAACAAGAGCGAGGCCTTACCACCAGATACTATAATAGCAACATCTCCCAACAGCTGGATATCAGATGAACTAGCTCTTCAATAGCTTCAAGGCTTTATCAAGGCGACAAATGAGCGTACGAAGAAGGGAGAGAAACAGATACTTATATTTGATGGTCATGGCTCCCACCATACCATTGAATTCCTACAAACATGCGAAGATAATGGCATTATACCCTTTGCATTCCTTCCTCATATGACACATCTTTGCCAGCCATTAGATGGCAAGCCATTCTTGAGCTATAAGCAACACTTCCAGCGTATAAATAATGAGCTATCTTACTGGGCTGGTGAGCCAGTAGGAAAGTCAGAATTCTTACGGGTAATTGGACCAGTACGGGAGAAGGCTTTTAACCAACGGATCATCCGTGAGGCGTTTAAGGATCGTGGAATCTGGCCAGTCAACAGTAAGATAGCTGATGATCTTGGTATCCAACTATGGGAGCAAACCCTAGATATCTACGCGCCTGATCTCTGTGAGACTACTCCCTCTACGCCACCCTCTCGGCCACCTTCTTCATCTAGTGTTGATATCTCACCTCCAGCGACAATTCAGGCCCTTGAGAAGAATCAGGCAAAGCTATCTAAACATGCAGATCTTCTTACACCGAAGCTACAGCGGAATCTTGACCGGATATTTAAACATAGTTGAATTGTTACTGAGAACCTGGCTATGCTAACTGAAACTGTGCATTGAATCAGGGCCGCGCAGGCCCCTCTACGGCGTCAATATACTAAGCGGCATGTTAAGCCACTCAGCCAGTCTGGTATATTAACAGCACGGGATGCAAACTGGTCAATTGCTTCTAGGAAGGTCAAAGATGCTGCCGCGCAAGAGAGATGTTTACAGAAGCAATGGGAGAAAGTGCATGGATACCCACCACCACCAGCACCTACATAAGAGAATAAGGTATTAAATGCATTAGCAGAGGCAGCTGGTGATAATAGGGATTTTTTTTATATAGATAACACCTAGTGTGGATTCAAAATCATGGTTTTAATAAGAAATCTACGATTCCGGTGCAATCTACGATTCCGGTGCGGCGCACCCACTCCGCAGGCGGAGTGGGTGCGTATGGCACGGATACCATTGGATTGCTGCCATTGCCCCGAATCGATACAATAGCATTCTCAGCTTCGCGACGGGTTGGAGCACGGTGTTCGGATGTGAGCCTGGGTGCGATCATTGATCGGGAAAGAAGTCTGACGGGGACAGGGATATTCACAACCGCATCTACCAATCTGATCTATGCGACCAACTTCATGGCCTTGATTGCGCTGTACCAGACGGATCTCGTGATTCAGCCATGGATGACCTTCGTTGCGTACCAGGGCTTCAACATTTTGACCGGCGGGATAGTCATGTTTGGGAATCGTTATATTCCACTTATCAACAAGTTTTCCTGTGAGTTGATATTTTCCTCTTTCCATAAACCCGCCTTGCTGACAGTCAAGCAAGTATGCTATCTCCAACTGGCCTGGTTCGTCATCATGGTCACCGTTGCTGCCGCAGCTCCCAAGCACAATGACAGCGAATTCGTTTTCAGAACGTGGATGAACAATACCGGCTGGGAGAACAATGTAATTTGCTTCATCACGGGACTGGTGAACCCGCTATACTCTCTGGGTGGTCTGGATGGCATAACAGTCCGTCTCCCCTATTTCTGAATATGCCTAGGCTCTTCTGACCAAAATTGTAGCACATCACAGAGGAAATGCCAAACGTAAGTAGCATTGCTCTAGTTCGCATCCAGCCACTGACATGACTCGCCCAACAGCCTGGACGAAACGCTCCTTTAGCCCTCGGTGAGTTCTTTTCTCTCCTTGCAAACCCCTCACCTTCCAGCTAAAGAGTCGAACAGCCTGCACGCTCGGGATCGCCTTCGTGACCGGACTTACTTACCTTCTCAGTCTCATGTACTCCGTCCAAGACTACACCAGCCTCGCATCAACCCAGACGGGCCTCCCGCTGGCAGAGATCTTCCGCCAAGCGACTCAGACCCGCGGCGGTGCCTTTGCCTTGACCTTTATGCTGTGGGTGGCTCTAGGCCCATGCATGATCGGCTCTCAGCTAAGTATGCCCATGCGCCACCTCCACCCACCTTGCTCTGCAGACAAAGTCTAACACCTCACGCTCTAGGTACCGGCCGAGTCTTCTGGGCTTTCGCTCGAGACGGTGGTCTCCCCCTCTCGAGGATGTAAGCAGCTTCCCAAATCTAGTCATTCATACAGCAAAATCCACCTAACAAGTATTCTAGCTGGGCAAAAGTCAACCCCCGCTTCGAGACCCCGTTCAACGCCCAGCTATGCGTGGGCGTCATTACGGCCCTGCTGGGCTGTATCTATCTCGGTTCCAGCACCGCCTTCAACGCCATGATGAGCTCCGCAGTGTCAGTGCAGGCCTTTCCTTGTGTGAGATACAAATGTGCAGACTCGACGTGCTGATTCGTGAGATGCAGGACAATTAATAATCTGGCCTACCTCGTCCCCATCCTCACCAACGTCCTTGTGGGACGCCGGACGATGCACCGCGGTCCGTTTTACCTGAGTCATGTACCCGGTATGGCTGTGAACATTATTACGGTTGCATGGCTGGTGTTTGCCATTGTATTTTTCTCGTTCCCGTATTATATGCCCGTCACTGGTGAGTCCAACCCTGCGGAGAAGAAGATAGTGGCGCGGGAAAAGCTGACAGGCCGGACAGCGGCGAATATGAATTACACCTGTGCTTGCGTTGGTGGATTCCTGCTTATCGAGTTGCTTTGGTGGTTTGTTGCCGGGAAGAAGTACTCGAAGAATATGCAAAAGGCTCGCGAGGAGGAGCAGAATGCCGCTCGTGCTATGATGGTTACTACTCACGAGGGAAAGGAGTAGGGTTGTAAGACCTTGACCTACGACATATAGTGATAATGTAAGCTTTTTCATTGAATATCATGCTAACTGTGTATCGGAGCCGACACCAGAGTGAATTTTAGAATGACGCCGTATCTTCATGTAGTCATTGCTCATGTATTTCAAGCCGGAGGACTTTTACCACAAATGCCTGTAGAGTTGACTAATAGACAAGTCGACATGATTCGACATAAGATAATCGATCGAGTGGAAATGGTACTAGCACATCCGACCAAAGAGAAACTCCTTGACGATGGGCGAGCCCGAGAATTCGGGATTGAGTAGGACGCAGCTAGGTATCTAATGTTAAATCCAGATGGGGACTGTCGATAGGATGGCAAACTTACTTCAAGAAGTATTCCAGACCAATTCGTCGGGATTCAAGAAATGCAGGGCGAAACTTATCTGGGGATGATCGTTAACTGAGAGTCAGTTTTGCGCAGAGAAAGAAACATACAGAGTACACTTTTAGGAGGCAGTGCTGGTAAAGCGTTCTTCGCATGTGGAAACGAGGCTTGCAATTGCCGTCGTAGGTCATCAAATTCGGAATATCTGTGCATCGTGAGCAAGACGAACTGTAGTCTAACTGTTCGGGTCCGATAGGATGATATGATCGGGACGTACCTCATGCGAACAGTGATGGGACCGCCCTATGGCTACGTTAGCATCAGATCAATATCGATTGTAGGTCATGAACGCGGAGAAAACATACTTCAAGGGTCTGTATTCTGCAATTCCAAACAACATACGCTCCTACTCCTGTCTTCCCTTGCACAACCGCATAGTCATCGACGGTGACACTCTTGGCCCAGAGACCCCGGCTGGTTTCCGAGTTGGGATCCTCAGAGTGATCCTCTAATGTGATGGCCGGCTGATCCAGAGAGACCTGAGATGTGCGGGATGCATTCCGGTGGTGGCTCCAGTACGGCGGAATCTCACCGGAGACGGGACGATCACTGGACGAGATATGCCGGGCTTGCGGGAAGACAGAGCCATTGCTCACGCTAACGCCGTTGGATAGCGCAGCAGAGACAATTGTGTCTGTATTGACTGCGGGGGAAGAAGTGGTGACCGAAAACTGGGGAGGGGAGGATAACGGCTGCGGCCGAGGCACCGAACCGGTCTCCTCATTCGCTGGCTCCATCCATTTAACTACCTAAAGGGGGGGAATTGGAAGGGCTGGCACGGAGGGTAACCAGGGAGGGAGAGTGACAATCGAATTCTGGTACTCTGAATATTTGACTAAAACAAGTAAGTAAAACGGAACGAAATGCAACCTAAAATGAGGGAGCAAACGGTGGAAGCAAGGGTATGGGGAGGCACTGATATTGAACACTAACGGGGTTCACTAGTGAAGCTTGCTGGGCGGTTGGTCTGTGTCCCGCTCAGTGGATGTAGTAGATATGCAGCGAGAGTCTGAGAGGCGTCGGAAGGAAAGTAAAAATAGAAAAGAAATCAGATCAGGTGCATGCAAGGTTACTTCAAAAAATGTTGTCCATGAGAAATTGATGACGAGTCTGAGACATACATAACCAATGTCCTTTGACATTTCTTGATTCTCGGATCGATCTCCTGGTCTTGGTTTCCTCAGGCCAAATAATGGCCAGATCACGGGACTTCCAAGAATACCGCAAATTGGAGAAATAGAGTCATGAGTCAGCGAGTTTCCTTATTCGTACTAGTCACTTTATTTTCTTTCGGTTCTTCATCGCCCTCGGAATGCTGCAAGTACCTGTCCTCAGTTATTGTTGATCAAACTTTATCACAAGAAACCATTTTCTTTCCTCCGTTCCAACTTATGCCTGACTATCTGTTCGAAGACTATTGTCCTTTGAGGATCTCGGACAGCATTAGCCGTTCTTCCAAATCTCCTTCGTCTTCGTTCTATTAGCGACCAGTAGACACTAGAAGAAAGCCAAGAGTGGTTCCATCCAAGCAGATTCCTTGTTTGGGGAAAGTCAATTTCTCCATGTGAGACATATGGGCACCTCCCCGAGCAGTTATCCGTCAATAATATTGATCGGCTCTGTTCTTTTCCAAACCATCCCAACACCATGTTTCGGCACCAGAGTCAGGTGCGGAGAAGACACAATGATAAGGATTTGGATTATTTGAAGTACGAATTTGTAGTCATAAATTTGGGACTACCCACGTCCGATAGGAAGAATATGGATTCCCAGCACCGATAGGGGTTCCGGGCTCGGGACGCAGACCCTAGTTCGTATTATTGAGAATTCCCCCGGATCGACATTTTTTTTTTTTTCTTTTTTCTCTTCAAGAGAAGACGATAGCCCCTTAACACAGCTTTATTTCTGGCCACCACCCGAGGTGATCCATATTCTAGATTGCTTTGGAGTCATCTTCTACCATACAAACGAGACAATCCCATCCTAGCCACCCGACTTTCTCTTCCAAGATTGCTGCAACCAAGGAAGGCTGGATGGTCCGACACTACGCTTGGCAGGTGACTAGATAGGGAGCATCGTACTACTCTACTCCGTACTACGTGCTCGGATAGCTCGCCACCAGTTTCCAGTGACAGATAGAGTAGACTATCTGGTCTCAAATGTTGTGTAGCGCTAGTCCTTTAGTAGTCTACTGCTGCAGTAGTACCACGGACTACGGACTGGCTTCTTTAAAAGCTCCTGCGTCGGCATATTCAGTAGTCCATCCGGAGCTTCTCCTCACTGTCGACTTGTTTGCTTCTCCACTTGTACGCTTGGTTCGGTGGTTCCCAGGTCAATTCCAAAAACCCATCTTCTTCTTCCACTTTCCATTCAGAGCTTCCGTTATCAGCAGTCGACTGTGTCATAAGGGCAAAGGGCGTTGTTCTTGACCTTTGGTTCTTCTGAAAATCTCTCTTCTCTCTCCCTCGTACTCCTTTTGAGACCTTGACTCTCCAACTATCCTTAGACTCGCCTCGAATAGAGCTTAGAAAGCTTCAATCCTCGCGATTGTCACGTCTTCTTCGTTCAATCGTCGATACACTGTCATAGGCAATATGATTTTCTCTCAAGCTCTGATTGTCGCCGCCTCGGTGATCGGACTGGTTAGCAGCCAAACTTGGACTGCCGTCAACATCAGTGCCATCGACCCCGCACTACGAAGTAGGTCTCAAATACATTAGAACTTACACTCGAGCTCTTTCTGACTACTTCGACCCTGCCAGGCAAATGGTGTCTCGATCAGACCTCGTCCTGTCCCCTTCTCTGTCTTCAAATCAATGCCACTAGCGATACACAACAGAACGACTGCGACTCTGTAAGTCAAAATCCGACCGCTCGGGGAACCTCCTAGGATAATTTGCTGACAGACCTTCTTTACTTTTGGATAGGATACTCTTTCTTACGATTGTGTTTGCTCCACCGGCATCTCTCCAAACACTTCCGAATACTCTCAGACCATTCCCTACTACCTCTGCACCGAGGCCAACAACGAGTGTGTTGCTCGATGCGACAGCTCCAACTCAGCCTGTCAGTCTGCTTGTCGCACGAATCACCCTTGTGGAGCTCAAAATCCCACGCGCCACAATGTCACTACGACCACCAGTGCCACATCGAACCCTACCAGCAATGCTGCTACAACCACGACTCCGGCCGCATTCACAGGAGAGGCCACGAGCAAGAACGCGGCAGTCAGGGTCTCGTCCGTTGACATCGGACATGTGTATGGTCTGTGTGTTGTGGTGGGTGGTTTCATTGCTGGGTTCGCAGTGCTGCTGTAAACAGCTTGCGCTGAACCCCCACTAGACTGTGAGCTGTAGATTGATACAGCTCGGGATAGTTTTCTGGATTGTAATTGCTTCCTGTCGATGTTAAACTAAGACACTGCCAGCGTCATTTCATGTCTCTGTTTCTGTTTTCCTTGCATACAGCATGGAGTCCCCGCTATCGTCATTCCCAGCTTATTCTTTTGAAGACTTCGCGAACGCCTTACTTTGTTCTGTGACATGTTTGATCAACTTTCACGACATATGCCTATCTGAATAATCATAATCACGGTGCTTCTCTGGGTTTATTGCAGACAAGTCTTCTTAATGACTAAGAGTATGACTGGCTGTAGTGGCATTAGCTATCGAACACAGCGACGGATCCACGAGATGAGCATCTACTCCAGCTGATGTGGAAGGTACGTCCGTCTTGCCTTACAACATCTTGGACCGGCTCGAACGGCATGCATATCAGTGAAGAAACAAACATGACGGACAGGATATGGAAACCTGGGAGATATAAGGTACCTAGGTACTGGTTCTCCTAGTCAGTGCTAGGACTGGCTGTTCATCTCAGATTTGGCAGATTTGGCTGGTACACTCTTTCAAGACTCCCCTGTTTGATGAGTCTTTCCTGTTCCGTCTCGTCTTACTACCTCGTTCCTTCCTCCGGGAGACTCTTCCCTACGCCGTTTCGCCACCCTCACGTTCATCTCTCAGCAGTAATCTCTCGGTTGGATTCAGTTCTGCCTGGAAGACCATGTGTACCCGCAGTCAAGCCATCTCAGCGACCTGCTTCTTTCTTTCTTTCTTTCGACTGCAGCTCATCCTTGCTCTTGAATTGTCATCGCTACATACCTGGACGAGGTCGTTCTTACACAATGCCTAGGGTATGCATCAGCCAGCACCTCTCGAATTGTATTTGAATAGGCTCAACGGTGAGGTGGTTGCTGATGAGCAACAGGGTCCGTTTTGTCAACTCTGCCTGCAGAGAGGTCATTCCCTGATCAGATGCCCTCTAAGAGAAGGTCTGATGTTCCTCGTATGTGCCTTGGCGATTGAACTCATCATTATACCGTAGGCTGACGTTGGATGCAGGGCCACGTTTCGATGATGCTGCAACTTCCCAACGAAACGGAGAGAATCTCGACGCCATCGGGAAATACAAACAATATACCAGATTGGCGCCGCCGGAGAAGATGGTTGAACGCCAGCCGTCGCATGAGAGAGCGAATTACTAGGAGAGGCAATTCGGTAGATCTGCACGTGCATCTATACACCGAAGTAGGACTGACATACACGCTAGAACAATCATGCCAGCCGTGGCAACTATGCAGCTGTCCAGTCTATGCCACCCCCACCTCCCCCAACGAATACACGGTAAGCACCTCATTTCGCATGCCTACGGATATATAGATGACAAAGCAAAAAGTGCAATCAGTATGGCGGGAAACGCATCCGTCATAAGGGTTGGGTATGTGTCATATCTCAACAGACGTGCCAGGCTCAAAGTTGACAGTTATCCTAGCTCATCCTCATCCTCAGTCCTTTATTCTACCTAGTGAGGGAAGACCCCTGTAGGATCGTCATTAATGCTGACTTTCTCCACAGCTCTTCAACAAGCGACTCGACCATTGCAGACGAGAATCAGTGAGTATATATCAAGTAGTCCTGTTCAATCGAGTAAGCCTAAAGCTCACTACGTAATAGCACAAACTCAAGGTCGGCTTGACGCTTTGTTCCGATGTTTATTGCATAAACTGATATTGAAGTTCATAGCGGAGATCGCTCTTTCAGGTCTGCGCCGGCTGGGAGTTCTCAGGCGTCATCGGACGGCCTTCCTCTGAGACTCAGCAACGAAGCTAGGCCGCCTGCAGATTCGAACAACGGAGGGCTAGTCAATGAAAACATGTTGGCTGAAATTGCCTCCATGGACCACCCGGAGAGAGAATATGTTTCGCACTGGGATTCAACAGCTCAGGTTGATACCGTGATGACAGGAGCATTAGGAGCCGTAGTCGGGGATCATGGTGACGTGATCTTTGACATTATCTGATTAACTGAGCACTTGCTCTCCTATACTTGCGCTGGAGATGGTCTGATTGCCGGTCAACGGTACGAAGAGGCATCCAAATTATTTGTTTTTGTCGGGAGGAGAGTGGAGGCGGTGAATTGGGCGGTCAATCCTTGACGACGATGCCTTGGAGATTAGAATGCCAAATAATGCCGGTGATGATGACTTCGATACTCCATCCTTAGTGCCTCTAGAGTTGCAATCTCATATCTATTACGCGTTGAGAGCCATCGTCTATAGAAGTTGTGGTTCACAAGTACTTGTCAAAAAATCATTCCTCCTGATTACTTCCGTTACTTTACTACTGTCACTAGCTCTCCGCCCATTGTCCAGTACACTGTTCTCCGCATCGCCCTATCAAGGATCACCGAGATTAGCTTTGGGAATTCTACATTGTGCTTCTTTTCTGCGTATCAGAACCCCACTTGAAGATTCTCGCTATATTATTGTTCCCAAATTAAACCTGACCCAAAAGACCTACCGTGCCGTCGACGCAGGCGTTGCACGTGCACCACGACGACGCAATGGACTCAACTCTCCCAGATGCTTTTGATGCATCTCAACCTGGTTTATACGCGGGACAGGCTTCTAGTGCAGGGATGGTTGATCCGGAGGGTTCACATGGGAGCATGATAGCATCAGCGCCTTTTGTAAAGGTTGATGGTGAGTTGTCCCCGGCTATACGAGCGGGGAGATTAACTGTCAATGAGGGAAATAGCTAATGTGCATTGGAAGATCCACCGAAATTTGAACTCGAGTCTTACATTGCGAACTACAACGGTCAGTAGGAAAACGTGGTATGCGCACAAAGCTCCGACGTCCGCAACTAATTGATTCTCGCACAACAGGACGGACCAAATTCAATCGCTTGTACCTCATAGGCACTTGTTCCACGTATCTCTCTACGGAAGCTCTCAAGGCTGCGATTGCTGAAGCGAAGTCGGGAAAGGATGTCGTCCGGTACCAACAGGCTGTCCGTGCACTGGCCGAAGTCTCTCCGAATGAACCCGAAGCGATCGAGGACACGAAATGGGTGGACCATATGCAGAGAGTTGTGAAGTCTGAGACGGACCGGTTAGAGCACGAGCTGAGGGGCTATAAGAACAATCTGATCAAGGAGAGCATACGGGTGAGTGGAATAATGCTGGAATCAGCCGCGATGCTTACTGACATATTCGCAGATGGGCAACGAAGATCTCGGACTGCACTACCATCAGATCGGCAACCTGGTGGCCGCTTCCAAGGCCTACTCCCGCATGAGGGACTACTGCACAACACCCAGCCACATTGCGTCTATGTTGTTGAAAATTATCAATGTGGCAATCGAGCGGGGAGACTGGTTAAGCGTACAATCCAATGTGCACCGGCTGCGCAACCTCCAGGCAAAACCGGAAGAGCAGGCGAAGAATCAGCCTAAGATGTCAGCCGCCTTGGGTTTGTCCCAGCTGCACTCCGGGTCGTACTTGGATGCTGCGAACAGTTTCTTGACCACTGATCCATCGCTTGGGGATTCTTACAACGAAGTCGTCACATCGAACGACGTGGCGGTCTATGGTGGGCTCTGTGCTCTTGCGTCGATGGATCGTAACGAGCTCCAGCGCCGAGTACTAGACAACAACTCGTTCCGCAATTTCCTCGAACTCGAACCGCATATTCGCAGGGCGATCTCCTTTTTCTGCAATTCAAAGTTCCGACCTTGTCTGGAGATTCTTGAGTCCTACAAAGCCGACTATTTACTTGACATCCACCTTCAACGTCATGTCAGCACCCTTTTCACCCGCATCCGCACCAAGGCTATCCAGCAATACCTCGTTCCTTTTAGCCGCGTGACGCTCGATTCCATGTTGAAGATCTTTGCTCCAGGGGTCGCTGGCGGCCAAGCGCATCCGACCGACTTCAACTCGCCGTTCGTGCAAGAGCTGATCAGCCTGATCCAGGATGGGACGCTGGATGCTCGGATTGATCTGGAGAAGGGCGTGCTTGTGTCTAAGCAGACCGACCTACGGACAGACGTGCAGCGAGCAGCATTGGAGAGCCTTGTCAACTTCAGAAAAGAGGCACATCTCCGGCTGTTGCGGACGAACATCCTTCGTGCGGGGCTAGAGGTGCGGGCACCGGGAGACGAGAGAAAGCTCAGGCCAGAGGATCGAGGCGTTGGGAAGGGATTGGCTGGGCTAGGGGGCAAGTACTCTCGGTGATGGCCCTTCTACGAGACATTCATATCAGTTCGGTGTCGGAGAAAGAAGACCGAATTTTATGGTTTATGAATTGAACATCCTTCTCTGCAATATTCTGTGCATATGACCTAAACCATTTGATTAGGCGTATGACAGAATAATTAATTTACCATAGCTTAGGGCCAAACTAGAGAGCTCTGTATTCGAATACATAAGAGGTATCGCTTGTCGATATCAGGCGTGAGGGAAGCTGATGAAGTTATAACGTCATAGCCCCGTTGCATCAGACAAGACCTCACACCACCAGGTACAAAGCCAATATAAATGATCTCAAGCTTACAGTAACCAAAGAATCTGACCAATTCTCAGCTTCAGAAATTGTCATCCATCTGTTGTGATAATGGCGCTCGTCGACCAAGCCGGTACATTCCTATACCAATACGTCTACTCATGGCTGCACACCACCCCCAGTAAAACCCCCGATGCATTGAGACTCGGCGTCATCTCGACCGCCCAAATCAACCCTGCAGCCAGTAATTTACCCTCTTTTTTGTTATGATGCCCCGCCGAAATACTAACGAACTCTCTAGTCATCCACCCCGCCGAATCCCATCCATCAGTCATCCTCCACGGCATCGCCTCGCGCGATCTCTCGACAGCCCAAAAGCACCAGAAAAAGTACCATTTCGCCAAAGCCTACGGCTCGTATCAGGGTCTCCTGGACGATCCGGACGTCGACATCGTGTACATTTCCACGCCGAACGGGCTGCACTACGAGTGGGCGGCGAAGGCGCTCAAGGCCGGGAAGCATGTGCTCTGCGAGAAACCGTTTACGTCTAACGCGGACGAGGCGAAGAAGTTGGTTGAGCTGGGGAGGGAGAAGGGGCTGATTGTTGAGGAGGCTGTAAGTTCCTTTTTCCCACTGTCTTTGGATTTGGGGCAGGACAGGGTTGACAGGATGTAGTTCCATTGGCAGTTCCATCCGGCTGCGCATGCATGGCGCCAGATCCTGGATTCGAGGGAGTACGGGAAGATAATTTGCACAAAGGCCGCTATGACGGCTAGTCCTGGTGTCCCCGGGGGCGATATCCGGTGGAAGTTTGACCTGGCGGGTGAGTTTAGTTTTGATATCCCCTGTTTGTGCAGGGCAAGTGGTTGACGAGGTATAGGCGGCTCGGCAATGGATATGACCTATGCGCTGTCGTTTACGCGCTTTGCGCTGCATGCGCGGCTCCCGCAGGAGATCCTCTCCGTCAGCGTGCGGCCGTCCAGGGATGACCCGCGCGTTGACGAGGCCATGTACGCGCACATCGACTTCCAAGGCCCGGACGGCAACCCCGTGCACAGCCGCGTGTACACGGACATGGCGCGCGAGAAAGTCGCGGGCGTGATTCCGCGGGTCTGGGAGTTGCCGTCCATCGAGGTAGAGACGGAGAAGGCGATTATCTACTTCTATAACGCCATGATGCCGCATCTGTACCACTACATCTCCATCACGGACAAGACGACGGGCAAGGTGAGCTATAAGAAGCAGTACTCTGGTGGTCCCTTGTGGGGCAACGTGGTGACGAGTACGGGGGAGAAGGGCGGGAATCCGCACTGGAGTACGTATCGGTGGCAGCTGGAGGCGTTTGTGGATGCGGTTAAGGGGAAGACGCCGGCGTATTGGGTGAGCGGGGAGGAGAGTATCTGGCAGATGGAGTCGATTGATTCCCTGTACAAGGCGGCCAATTTGCCTGTGCGGCCGTCCCTCGGAACCAAGCTGGGATGAGCGGGTTTCCTAGCAGCATTATTTGATTCTTATGTATAACGATTTGATAGTTTTGTACAGCAGATCCCGTTTCCAAGCAAGTAACGTTACAGAACTCATCAAGCCATTAGGCCAGGGCCAGAGCCATTGCCATAGCAGCGCCCCCAATAGCCCAGTTGGCATTCCCAGTAATCTGAGGCACGGCAGCGTTTCCGCTAGAGCTGTGGGACGCCGACGCCGACGCCGACGCCGAAGTCGAAGCCGAAGCCGAAGCCGAAGTGCCAGTGGCCTGGGCGCCGCTCGTCGCAGACGGGCCCGACGTGGCCAGGGTAGTCTTTCCAGTCACCGAAGCCGTGCTCCCTGTGACGGATGCTCCAGTAGTGGCATGGGCGCCGGCGGTGGCAGTGCCGGTCACCACAACGGGCAAAAAGAAAGAGCCCATGTCTGTGGTCATGGCGGTCGCAGATACACGGGTTGTGGTGCTGTCCGTCATCGATACGAGGCAGGAGATGGAGGTGGTGCCGTCGAGATTGCACCCGTATGCGGCGTAGCTGTTGAGGATGTCAGCGGCGTGTCCCATTTGCTTTTCACCACAAGGGCGACATACTAGTCGTCATAAGAATACGTCTGCTGCACCGTCGAGGCGCCCTGGACAATTGTGAAACCGTTTGGGGGCATACCGCAGGTCTCCGCGGCAGAGGCGCAGTTGACGACGTAGGTGGTTGCAGAGCCGCTCTGGATTCTCGCGTCAGATAGATGATCTTGCAGAATATTGAGCAGTGATGATTTCCGACAAACGTACACTGCCGACGACTTCCGCCACAAGACTCTGGGGATCAGCGTTGGGCATGAACAGCGACACGGTGCTCTCAGCAGCGACTGTAGCCGCGGTGGCTGTCAGAAGCGTGAGAGAGCGGATGGCGTAGGAACGCATCTTGTGAAATTTCAATGAAAGTGATTATATGGAACAAAGTCTGGATTTGGATAGATGGAAGGCGTCGGAAAGAAGAACGGCGAAAAAAGCAACGTCAGAAGTATAATGATTTAGGTATCTTTGGTCGTACAGGCGTAAACGAGTGACTGGCCACCGCAAGGATAATTCAATGAATGTTCGAAGGATGAGAACAAAAGATGACGAAGGATAAAGGACTCAAGAATGTTCGCCTCTGGGGCATCACGCCCCTGATAAATGACACTCATCTCACGAGTCAGCCAATAGTGGCTGGTAGGCTGCTAAGGCCTAGTCTTGTTTCGGTGGCTCGCTCCCTTCATAATAATAATAATAATGATGTATCCGACTCAAATGAAACAGTTTCCCATGCTGACCAAGCTTTTAGCCAAAGTCTATTCCAGGCCCAGACTTTCATAGGCTGAGTCGAGTTTCGCCGCACAGGGCCATTGGTGGTTATTTCAGGGACACTGTCAGTGTGGATTGTGGAAAGCCTCGGGATTGCCGAATCGATGCCCTGAATGGAATATGGAGTCCGCAAGTTAGCTTCTTCAGGTTCTGATTGGTTGCTTGTGCACTAACGCCAGTGGCGGGAAATACCGATGCGGCAGCTAGACCTTTTCAGGGCTAGCTGAAGAATTAAAAATGTTTCGCTCGGGAATTGACTTGCCTTCTCGGAATACAACTCAAGTACCTCTATGGAAAGATCCCTCTAGTATCTGGGCAATAATGAGAGCGTAGCTCTTGGTCGCTGTGTTTATGTTATGCGAAGTCCATTGCGTCATAATAAGCAGGCAATGATTGAGAGTTTCTGAACCCCAGACCTGGTCTCACGGAAAATGTTGCCAGTGGTTGTTTAATATCAGAAGTATTATCAATAATTTGTCGTCCGGGACTGAAAACTTTAGAAGTATTTGTCTTCAAAGAATGGCCTGGGGCTTTCCTTTGAAGCGGGCCATGTAGGTTTCCATTCGAGTTTACGTTCGCATTTAAAGAGATGAGACATATACTGGAGCAAAACAAAGCAATTGCATTCAGTTCATACATGAAAAGACTACCCTTCCAACTGGGACAACTGTTTAACACCGCCTGGCTGTGCCTTTGCGTCAAGCCGCCATTGTTGAGTAATCCATTTCTTAAATGGGTGCATAAAAGGTGTGACTATGTAGAACTTGTTCGCATTTGCAACTGCCAAATTCTCATCATTTGGCTTGCTCTTCTTCATTAACGTTGGCAACTCCACCAGCTTATACCATTCAACTTGCTGATTTCTTTCCGAGTACGAGGTTCGAAGTGAGCATCCTGTGGCACGCCACAGAACACATATAACCTGCTGTTCTCTCATGGTGATCTCGACGTACTTGACGTCCTTTCATCCTTCACTAGCCCGGCCTCCTCCAATCGGACCTTGTTTGTGCTGGTTGCATTCCCATTTTTCTGATCACCTCAGATGCAAAATTCCGCAGCCTAACAAGATCCAGCTCAAATAGAGTACCTATTGCTTGCCCTGGGAGCAGGGCTGGTCCGAATAAGTCGCCTCTCGTGAATTGAATCAGCTCGTTCTGGGGCAAAGGTATCGGTGCGGGGAAGATAGGCTAATGAATGTCAGCTTCAGGTCAAGAATCGCGTCGTGGACGTAAATAGATGATTACCATCGTGGAGGAGACAAGGTTGCCGGTGCTACCCCTGCGCCAAACTTCGGCAGTGCCCTTTATTCTGTTGTACGACAAGGCAGACCCTTTGAGTAGGATCACAGGTGGATTTCCTTTGAGCCACAGAGTCTTATCGCTCCGTAGATGGATGAACGATTCACTCCAACCTGATTCTACGACAATGCGAGGGTCAGGGTCTGTGTCCACACGCAGGAAATGATGAAATGAAATATGGAAAACTTGGTGATACAATGACGGAGAATGAAGAAGTAGTAAAACAGAAAAATCTGAATTAGGTGAGCAGGGAAAGGGGATGGATGGAGAAGAGGAAGGTGAAGGAAACAAAGTATCAATGCCTAAGGAAGGAAAAAAGGGGAAATGAAATTAAACTTAAGTAAGAGAAAGGAAGTGAATACTTTTGACACTGGATTCTCCATAATATTAACATAACATTGCTGGTAAAACTTGATTTAATCTAGCTCATTGAATATTAAGCCCGGTGAAATTGCAGCTTGCGAAATTACATCTGAGAGATAGCTCTACCATTTATCCTACTACCCATGCATAATCCTTCCCCTCCGACCTTAAGATTAGTACCATTAAATAGTCCCCATTTTGCTAGTCTTAATAATACCAATAATGCTCTGGATGTATTATGTTGGCGACATTAAAACCAAGAGAAACATCTATGAGTTGCTGTTGTTGTAGTATATCCTTAGAGATTTGATCTATAAGTGGGTCCTGGATGCTCACCTACTAGGTAAGCATCCATCGGACTGGCAGCCTGTCAGGGACGACAAGGCTAACAAAGCTTTCCGTCAGGCGACCTTAAGTGGGTCTTTGCGCACGGTTCCCCTCTGAGTTAAACCTCTGGATGATAAGCTTTAGCATTTAATGTTTGTTGTTGCTACCTGAAGTTACTAGTACATGCTATATACTCAGTGCGCAACTCAGTATGTAGAAAAAGACGTAGAAAGTAGGTTCAATTGTCTTTGAAGATGATCTCTTTTAGCAATGTCATACTATACTACTGTAGGATCAGGATACTCTGTAACGCATATTTCTAACCAGTCCAATTCTTGTATGCTGTGACTCTAACTTAAGAGAAAGCAAGGAGCAGGCGTTGAGGGGCTAAGCATTCACTTCCAGTATGCTCTCATACAAAGAAGTCATCTTATTGGATTAACCGCGGTGTCGACGTCAGCTGGGTTGAGATGATACCTACAGTAGGTAGACGCTGAGGTGTGGGCGACTTGGTATTCGCCTTGGCAAACAATAAGTAAAAGGATAATTGCTGCGGAGCCTAGCACTTTCAAAGTCTATTTACAAGCTCCTCAAAGAATAAGTGGGCTGATGAGGGTGGGCGAATTTTCTCGGCTCCGTCATTTGACTGATATGGAGGAAATCAGAGCACGTATCCACACCGCTGAAGGTAACTGGCTCAGAGCATAGCTGAGTTGATTTCCAAGCTTCTCGAGAGATGAGAAGGCCGAGGAGGGTGGCGAATCTTTTTGACAGTATCACGAGTTGGTATCCACATAATCGACCGTTACGGGTCAAGTTTGCCTCGAGGTTGACACCCCTCGCCGCGGCCCAACATGGAAAACATACCTATCCAGACTTGGCTGGCTGAGCCCGCATGTCGAGAGAGACTCTTCTTATTGCTCGTAGACATATGTATTGCGTCTCCACCTGTCAATTCGAGTGATAGGCTGGCCCTGATATCTTCGAATAACGGTGTACGAGGACTAGCTTACCTTAGGATACCTGACAAATGATCAATGTTCCTCGGTTGAGTTATCTAAAGGCTTTGGTCGTTTTCCCACAGACCAGTAGTAGAGCCATCCCTAGGAGACGATTACCTTGTGAATTGACCAAGATCTTCTGCCCAGAGAAAGAAGCATATTGTAGTCTTTGCCTTCCAAGCCGCCGATGATGTATTACACAATGATATCTACTGGATAATAGACGTGTTCAATACACAATTGCCATTCCCGATACTACAACAGTCACCTCTCCCGGCTGATGGTATCGCAGTTCCGCCGTGTATTACCTTCTCTACTAAAGATTCTTCCTTCTTTTCAACAATGCCCTGCACAACACCAGACGTCACGTCGCGCTCAATCGCCCTGAATATCGCACTGCTTTTGCCGCTCTATACTTATTCGTTTGCGTATCAGACGTATGTTGATATCCATACGTGACGTTGAGCAGATTTGCAACATAGGTCGAAGCTCCGGAAGGATAGCCGCATTGCTCCTACTTGAGCAGGCGGCTGGGACCTTGTGTTGCCTGCTGCATGCTCTTGGTGGTGACTCGGCCACTCGGGATATGGAATGAGCGCTAGTATATCGAATTGTATCGAGTCATTCTGAGTGCTGGAAATTTGTCATGCTGGAAAGACCCTACGGCCTTGTGTGTCTCCTGAACAGTAGAAGCTTCTTCAGCCTATTATCCCAAGATCGTCAGCTAAAATCGCAGTAGTCTTCTATTATGATCTTGTTACTCACGGCAGGTTTGCAACAACATCGCCGGCCGCAGCAACGGTGGCAGAGGCAGCAACAGTAGCAGGGGCAGTGACCATGGGAGCTTGACTGTGGTCCTATTGATGCTTGTCAGTGTCTTGTTCAGCTATAAATCTGCGCCAGAAAGCCTGGGTAACTAACATGACCTCTGTCTCTACCGCCAAGGTGAGTACCACGGCCCTGGTGATGCTGACTGTCCTGGAATCTCGGAATTAGACATTTAGTCGTCACCATCCATTAGTGATTCTTTCCATATAGTCGTCGATATCGCAGCTGAAACCGTGCTCTGTATAGTAAAAGGCAATTATGCTGTGGGCGAGGGCTATAGTAGCTTTCGAAGCAGGATGGATATCAGGGTGACGAGGACGTAGGCTGTAGTTGTAACCTTGACATTGATTTTGTGTGTTATTTGGGAAGACGTACTCCGACAACGACATAGGCAAAAACGCGGGAAAAACGCAAGAAAAGAAACCGGTCGATGAGCAATGGTTCCTCAGCTGCGGTTCAATAGTCGCAGAAGATTGCGGAGGCAAGGAATGCCCCTCTCTGGCTCCGTTTTGAGATCAATACATTTCCTTATCCTGTACTCTTTACCCACCAAACACGCTTTGTGTCGCTCTTGAGATCTTCTCTTCTTCTCTTTCGTTTGCTCAGTGTATGAGCTTCTTATACATTCGCTTATACAACACCTATTATCAACTAATGCTCGCTTTTTTTTTAATTTACTTTTTTCCTATTCAGTAGGATACAACCTAAATTCTAATTCATCTTGAAATTGATCTGATCTATATCTCCATGGACAAAGTTATCTTAGGCTTGGAGCTCCCGCGTAGAGAAGATGACTCGATATTCTTTGGTGCCTTGTACATATTTAGGTGCCGATTGTACGAGCTAAGCCTCAGCACGGCGTGCAGACATTTTCGAATAGCTCATTGCGCCAGTGGCGATCCCTGCAAGAAGCAGTACAGCATTGAAGCCGGCCATTATATAGAACGGACTTGCTGGAGACAGATCATCGAACAGTTGACCTCCAAGCTTGGTTAGAAGCAATATTCCTGCCCCTCCATAGAGGGAATAAACACCAGCAATTGATCCCTTCAGGTGGGACAACTGATGACCTCTGTGACGCGTAGATCTCTGTAGCAGGGGCTGATGCTCGTCGGCGTCTTGGTTTCCCTGATTAGTCGCAGTACTAACGGGACCCTCTTCTGTGTGAAATGTCTCTGAGTTGTCAGAATCAAGATTGATACTGAGGATACCATTGCTCAACACCGCCAGGCTGCAGACAATGGCCCCGATTTGGCTGATACCGATCAAGCCCATTAGAACAAAGACACCCGCACTGCCGTCCGATCCGCTATATTGAGGACTAGGCGACAGCGCAAACACAGTATAGCCAAGAATACCAGCCAAAGATGCGAACAAAAGCGGTGCATGGTACCGTCGCGATCGTTCTGACAGATACCCAAACGCCGGTGCGGCGATCAGAGCAACTAGCTGAGAGACGCCGGTCAAGATGGAAGCCAAGATGTAGGCTTTGCGGCATGTTTGTTTGATATCTTTCGGCATCGATTTTGACACCTCGCCCTGCTCATGACCACACAGGCCAGATCGCCGATAGTAGTGGTTGACAAAAAGAGGAATAAACAATGAAATGCCAACAGATGAGGCACGTGCTACGAAACCTCCCAGATAGCCGAGGAATATATCCCGGTTTCGTAGCCCTAAGCAAAGTGCTGTACCAAGTTGATCGAAGTACGGTAATTGTATCACTTCTTTGCTCAAGTCTGGCCGGTCGGTCTCGGACACAGATGACTTGGGGACGGCCCACAATAAGTGCCATCCCCTTCCTTCTTCGCTTGCAAGATCCCTGAGACCTATCAGGCAGCAGAAGCTGACCAGAAGCGCCACCGAAGCAACCAAGTAGTAACTGTACTGGATAGCTTCCGAGGGAGAGTAGCCCCAGCTCTGAAAACGAGCGGGTAGAGGAAGAAAAATGGCCAGAGCTATGAGGGCGCCGCCGCCAGCGCACATGCCAACAAATCCGGCCAGCCTAGAGGAAGGAGACTTCGCCTCAGCCTGGGATTCTTCCCTGAGACGCAGTTGCTCGCTTGAAGTCCCTCCGGCCACGGCAGGTAAGACCGCTGTCACCATGGTCGACACTGCAGAGCCTCCAAGGCTGAAGAATAACCTTCCTAGTAGCAGCTGAGGGTAGACATTTCTTGCTTGCACGAACACGACCAGCGAAACGGCTATTATGCAGTAGCCGATGACGCAAACCTTAGTTGGGAGCATGTCAGTGATAATAAAACTACATTGATAGATAAGATTGTCGGAACGTACATTGCGGACCCCTATACGATCAGAGAGCACTCCCCATAAAGGGCACGCGGCCAGCGCGAGCAGTTCATCAGCGAATCCTAAGGTGCCAACAGCGTCTCCCTCACCATCGTGTAGTCCAATCAATTCAGTGACGACGAACGAGACAGATGAATTGACGAAGACCAGAAAGGCAATGGAGAATGGACAGACTGCAAGCAGATATGTGAGTGTCTGAGTGCGGGTAGCTGTAAATAGAGCTGGTTGTGACGCCATCACATCAACCAAATCATAGGCTGACCGATGTGCTTGGTAAGTGTGCGGAGACCTTTCGACTCCTCTTTATATCTGGCTCTGCTCTAGATAGATTCCGCATCAGAAGCCAAGCGAGATGATGAGAATGATTCGATGGGGATTGAGCTGAGAGGATGATTATGGCTGATGCATAGCCATCACCTGTCCTGACATACAGGTCACATGATCTGAATTTCCATTCCCAAATCGACGACTCGAATTGGATATTCGATCTGAAAATCCAGGAACTTAATGCAAATCAGTTTAGACGAGAGGAGAACATACTACGGAAACTTCGAAGTGAATACAACAGTTCTATCAGCGTCTGCCTGTTTGTTTATATTCCGCAGTAGTTCAGTGAAGGGGTCCATTGCAATGGACGGCCATACAAAGCAATTAAAATCCACTAAAAGCCGCCAACCTCCAAGTCTAATTCGCCGTCCAATTTTCGACAGTCCTCTCAATCACAAAAACAAAGGATATACTCAGGAAAATCGAGTCTTGACTCCTAGGTTATAGCTGATAAGCTGATGATCCGCTGACGTAAGACAAGGATCTCGGGCGGTGGGCCGAATTGTTCCCCACGAGTAGTACCTTAGTCTACAGGTATAGCTGTCCAAAACCTCCGTCCACGCGATCCATCTCCGGCCACATTTCTAATCTCTCACTCGCTAGGGACGCTGTGCACCAACAGACTTTCTAATGCCTTATTGACCTTGACTTCGGCTGCATCCCATTTTGTGTCTATATCAATGACATAGGGCTCCCAACTCGCATCCTTTAGTTTGTGGCCATGAGACTAGCCGCTTATGCTGGGGTAAGCTGCTCGCACGAGGCGGAGTAGGCTTGGACTCGACAACAGGCTAACCAACATTTTCTATAGGCCTCTACGGCTCTGGCTACGGCCGTTGTTCTGAAGGCGCTTCACCAGAGGGCTAATTTTTACGCTGCTTGCGTATATCTTTCTCAGAGCAGTGCGAATCTCATGGTGGGTCTCCCAGTGGTCGTTCGAGGCTGGGAGAAATAACAAAGAATACTGACTTGCCACAGATACTCACAAATTTGTGTCTTCTCGTCGTCGGGTTCCTGTTGTTCTGGCTTCAACGTCTCCTGTACGGACCCTTGCGGCCGATTGAAACCGAACAGCTTTACGAAAAGGCATGGTTTGCGGTCACAGAAACATGCCTGGCAATGACGATATTCCGAGGGGAACTTGGCGGATGGTTCTTGGTCATGTTTGTTTGTCTACTGGTTGGAAAGGTCTGGGGCTGGATTGGTGAAGGCCGCGTCGAGTTCCTGGAGCAGCAACCCCCGGCCAATCCGCGCTTGTTTCACACCCGGCTGGCGGTTTCCCTCATACTGGCAGTACTGTTCGATTCATTCATGCTGAAATATTGCATAATGACCGTCCTTGAACAAGCGCGGCCGGATATGATGGTTATGTTCGGATTTGAGTTTGCGGTCCTTACTATCCTTTCCAGCTCAACCGCCGCCAGGTACACCATCTCACTAGTTGAGCTATACATAACACGGCAGCAACTAAAGGCCAAGGTTGAAGAGCGCCGCCGGGAAATTCGTGCCGCCAGAGAAGAAGCCCTACGGCAAAATGCCCAAACCGGAGAGACGCCTTCAGCTGCCGATCTGCCCGACGAGAATGATATCGACGAGATGGAACTTGATGTTCCTGGGTGGGAGGAGAAGGGTCGTTGGATCTTCTACCTCGATTTACTCACCGATTTCTTCAAGTTGACGGTCTACCTGAGTTTCTTCGCCATCCTTTTCATGTTCTACGGCCTGCCTATCCATATCCTCCGCGATGTGGTCGTCACTATCCGTTCTTTCGGCCGACGGATAATGGATTTCGTCCGCTACCGCAATGCGACCCGGGACATGAACGAGCGCTACCCAGACGCCACTCCTGAGGAGGTAGCAAGAGAAGATGTTTGTATCATTTGTCGTGAAGAGATGGCTCATTGGCAGGAGCCTGCGGGCGCGGGTGAGGGCGGGGCAGCGCCTGCTCAGCCAAGGCCTCGAATTCCCGAAAGGTTACGTCCAAAGAAACTCCCGTGCGGTCACATATTACACTTTTCTTGCCTTCGGAGTTGGTTAGAAAGACAACAAAATTGTCCCACCTGCCGACGCCCCGTCATGGCGCCTCCGCGTGACCGCGATCACCCTCTCGGGGATGTCAATGTTGGTCAAGGCAACGGCGGCGCCGGTCCGCAACCAAATATGCCAGCTCGCAATCAGCCCTTCGGTCAGAACGGACCGGCTGATAACCTACCAAGAGCCCGTATATTCCAGTTTGGGCCATTCCGCATTGGTTTTGGGGCTGGTCGGGGTGATCTTTTCCGCAATTTTCACCAACAAGTTCATCAGGGCAATGGCCCGGCGCAACAGGCGAATAATGCAAACCCTCCCGTTGCCAGGCAGATCGGTTTTGGGCTTGGGTTTGGACGACCGGCCCCAGCGCCAGTGCCCCAAGTTCTCCCGACAAATACATCGTCCAACTTTGCGCAGATGCAGAATCAGCTTCACCTAATGGAGCTGCAGATAATGCAGGAAATTAACAACCTCCGTGTTACCGCCGAACAGCTGCATCATGTGCGACTGCTCCAGGCTGAGCTACAAAGACTTCGGAATCCGCCTGCAACTTCCAGCGATCCGAACACCACCATATCCCCAGCATCTAGTTTCCAATCCTCTTCATCTTTGTCGGCAACATTACGTCGGCAATTCACCTCGGATCTTCAAGCCTCGGCCATTCCGTCCGGCGATTCTCGACTCCCAGAGGGCGTTAGTCTCCCAGAAGGCTGGTCTCTCATTCCGCTTCAAACAGAGGGACAGGGTCCAAGCGGTATCTCGAGTCCAATTCCTACAACTGCCCCAGAACCTACCACCACGGTGCAAGTGCGTGAGGATCCTCCGGCCACTGAGAACTCGGCGCTGCCAGCGAATATGAATGGGGAAAGCTCGGGTACAGTCGATGCAGCCAGATCCGCTACTCCCTCGCTGCCTGACTGGGGCTCAGAAACGCCCACGACAGCAACGCATTCGTATACAGGATCATCGTCTCGGGATTTGGGCAAAAATGTCTTCGGGCAATCGTCAGAAAAGAAGGAATCGTCCGCATGGGATAATGAAGCCACAAATGCGGACGAATCACCAGAATCGTCCTCGAAGGGTAAGGCCCGGGTGGTGACAGTTGAGGATGCTGCGGACGAGGAGGCTTAAAACCCTGACTGCCTGCGCCACTAACTGTCTTGATATCTCTTCATGGTGCATGTTCCTCTTCAATTTTGTTTTATGGCGTTCTTGAGCGATTCTGAATCATACCCGGGTTTGTTGTGAGTATATACCATCATATCGCAGCGCTTTTCATGTACTAAGAACATGAGACTTCTCTCTCCACTACCTTTTCTGGTGACCTTAATCTCCGTTTCTGAGTCTCCGTCATGAAACAGAACTCGTCCTGTCTTTGTACATAACCTTACCTTCTATATGCCGAAACATTGATCTGATCGTCCCAAGTGGCGCACCTTTGTATACGGAAGTGTGACACCTCTGGAGATGGAAGTTCTATACGCTACGTGAGATTATCTCAAAAGCATTGCAATGCTCGAAATAGACTCGATCATTGATTCGGGCTTATCGATCTTGATTTCAACCATCTATAGGCACAACAAAAGCGTACGGAGTATCTAGACTAGATGTTTTGGGAATACCCTAGGAATGGCATCCACCCTTCCATTCCATTCCGCAGTCAATGGACGCGGATCAGGGGCAGATCGTTTTGCTGCTCAAATAAGGCTCTCAAGCTAAATTAACCTCGCCGACACAGTCCGCCATTCAGGGCCTGGCCCATGTTTTACCTTTTGGCGAATTTGGGACCGTGGAAAGAACTCGGAGAACGGATGCTACGAGTAACCTCCTTCATACAGAGTATCTATGGTCTGTCCTAGCAGTGATACGCTGATACCTAGCTGGCGAGAAGAAATTAACTTCTATCCATTGCAACAATGCCTACATTTGTGATTGCACGAGTATCTTTGGGAATTGGGACATCATTTCTCCCTACGGAGTACTCGGCCTCTCCCGAGTCTGGGTCGTCACCACTCATTGCGCGGGCTCCACCTCCGTCCGCCCCGTTAGAGAATAATGCGCCAACCTTCTGCATACTGGTCTGAGTGAACACATATCTGGATTAGGCTGTCATTTCTATTCAGCTCTGGATTATTCATTTGCGTTCAAGCCAATATATCATTCACTCGAGTTTCTCCTTGGTCGCTGCTCGGAGGCGTTCTGTATGCCAGCTTGTGGCTACTGGCTACTGGAGTCTTATCCACGTCTTTGCGCCGCTGAGGTCGCAGGGCGGCTCTGCTTTTGCTTCTCGAGCCGGATATTCTCCTCATAGCTAGTTCTCAGAGTCTTATGTGTGTGCCCAGCGTCTGCTCGCCGCTTTGAACTGGCCGGTGAGTTGTGAATTTTCCCCTATGCCGCCCCTTATACATCTTCAGGGGCATCTGCAACGTTCTCTTGAGCTTTTGCTGTCCCCAACCTTAATCGCGAGTACGCTCCGGGAACTGAGGCTAATGGATGTACTTGAGATGACAGTGGCAGCCTATTTATTCTCTTCCTTTCAAACTGTATAGTATTCCATATCCTTTTCGATGACTCTCTCGCGGCGAGCGGTTCCCCTCCTTGGTCTTGTCTCTTTCGTCATCTTCCTCTACACACTCAGTAGTCTCTCGAGACTATGGCGGCGGACGCCAGAGGCTGTGGGGTTGGGAAAATTGGCCGCTTCACCTAGCCCGACACCATCCGGCCTTTTGAACATAAGTTTGGTGGAGAACCGCCCGTCCCGGACACCGTACGCTCCCCGGCCGCAATATGTGCCTGGTATCCCTAAGCCTGCCGGAGCCGAGTATACGAAGATGCTCGTTGTCCCGAAGACGCAGAACGAAGATACGAATTGGATCGAGGCCGAGCTTCCCGATTGGCAGTCGGCAATCTATGTTGTCGATGACCCGTCGGCACCCCTACATCCGCCGAAGAACAAGGGACACGAAGTGATGGTTTATCTGAGCTTTATTATTGAGCATTACGACAAACTGCCGGATATTGTGGCGTTCATGCATTCACATCAGTTCGCCTGGCACAACGAGGAGTTATTTGGTGGCGATGCGGCCGAGATGCTGCGTCGCCTGAACGTTGCGCGAGTGGTCCGGGAGGGATACATGAATCTACGGTGTATATGGGAGCCCGGCTGCCCGGACTGGATGCATCCCAGCAACCCAGAGGACAACGAACAGAAGCAAGAGGAGACGATGCTGGCGCGGTCCTGGGGGGAGATCTTCCCGGACGACCCTATTCCACAGGTCCTGGCGCAGCCCTGCTGTGCTCAGTTTGCCGTCTCTCGGGAGCGAATCCTGGCAATCCCCAGAGCGCGTTTTGTCTTCTACCGAGATTGGATCCTCCGGACAGAACTGAGCGACTACATATCAGGCCGTATTTGGGAGTACCTCTGGCATGTGATATTTACTGGTGAAGATATCGTATGCCCCGAGGTCCATGTTTGCTTCTGTGATGGGTACGGGCTCTGCTTCGGAGGTAAAGAAGAGTACGAGGCGTACCGAAGACTGGGCCATGAGAAAGAGGAATTGGAGGATGAGCTCAAGCGATGGAAGTCCCGAGCCCAGACTATCGAAATCGCTCGAATGAGTGGTACCCTAGGAGAAACGAGTCACGTCAACATCCCGGAGCCCGGGGAAGATTCGTCCCTTCGGGAGCAGATCTATGAGAAAGAACAGAAGATCAACGAGGTTCTCTACAATGCCGCCGAGCGTGGTATGGACCCCAAAGCTCGGGCCTTGGAAGCAGGTAGAAAATTGACCGAGGGTGACGGATATTAAAAGTCAGGTCTCATCTCTTGTTTTGCAATAGACTCCAGAACAACCTCGCACTTCTGCCGGCAGAAGAGAGGTTGTGGCAGGGCGTATGCCCGAACATTTTGCACTATATACATTTAGGCTCGCATATGATTGTCGATCTGGATCGGCTTTGGAGTTATCAAATAAAAAGTGTACTTTGTCTAAGATAGTCAGTTTTCGCAAAATGCTGTTTTGCCTTTTGGATCTTCTCGTCGATCCTACACCTTCACCCCAAGCAATTCAAGCATGGTCATGTGACAAGATCGGATTATCTCGCCTTCCGAAGCAGTTCCTTGTTCTTGTGCAGAGTTTGCATTGTCTGTCCTCTCTTCAAACCGGGCAAACAGCGTCATCTAGCTACTATCTGATTGATACAATCAACGTATCGCGATTCGCGCGAAATACATTCAGTGGGAAGCTGTAGCTCCCTGATCTCTGTCCACTTTTGATACTGATCACTTTCCAAGCTTCTTTGTCGCCTCGTCAGTAGGCGGCGACACTGGCTGAAGCAAGCTCACGCATCGCAACGGGACGAGGGCTTTACAATTCGCGCGAAACGGTCATAGGTTGCCTAGTCATGGGCCGATCTTTTTGACGGAGGATTTTCTTTAGGAACTTATTTTAATTCGCGGCCGCTTTATCTTCCGAGCGTACTCGGAGAAGATACCCTTCCTCTCGGTCCAGGAAGGCTTGCCGTCCAGGCTGCGAAACAGATTATCAATCGCAACATTCCGTTTAAGGCCTTCCGCGCTTGACAGTGGTCATATCCCCCGCGCCGACCAGTCGCCGCATTTCAAGACACTTCCACATCAGCTCCTTCCTCATCGAGCAGGACGATTCCTGACCTTGTGACGAACCCCATATTCAAAATCGCCATGACGTCCACGTCGACACCCAACCACCAGCATCCTCCCGCGACTTCGGCCCCGGAGTTCTCTAATCAGACACCTCATACCTCTCACGTCGATTCGCATGCGCATCTAGCGACCAGCGGATATGCCCCAAATGACAATCAGTTAGCTGGTTTGGTGGAAGCCGCAACAGCAGCGGCTGGTCAGGACGTTTCGGAATGGGCCGCAGCGGCGGCGGTGGCTGCAGCGGCCGGAGCTGCCGGTCATCAACATCACTTGGATAGCTATGGTCCGGAAATACATATTGAAGACGACGGCTTCGGAGATGGAAGTTTTGGGGCAGGAATGAGTGCAGGTAGGCAGCTACGCGGATCAGGGTCGGCTTCGGTCAACGATCAGGGCCAATCTTCAGGATTGTCAAGATCGGTCTCCAAGAAACGGAAAAGAGGAGAGGATGCACTTGATCCGGCATTGACAGCCACCGGTGGAGTAGGCCTTTCTGGCGGTCCGCAGCAATCGCAGCAACAGCAACACCATCTTCACCCGCCTTCGCACCATTATGACGGAGACAGCTTAGATATTAGAGCCGTCCCGCCCCAGTCCCTATCTGACGCTCGCGCTGCTGGCGTTCACTCCGCAGCTGCACTTTTCCGCCAACCTTCCAGTAACAAGAAACACACTCGTCCGCCAATGTCGAAACTCTTCGCCTCTCTGGAATTGTCGCCGGAAAACTTCTTGCATTTACAAGCGGCCGCGAAAGCATATATGCTCGATCCTAAACATCCTGAGAGACGGGAATGCGTTGGCCAGCGGGGCAAAGGTGATACCGAAATGGTTAAGTTAAGACTGTGGAACTGTGTACGCAACTTCTTGGAGGATGAAGGGAACGGAGAACGGTTCTTCGGTGAGAATGTCGTCAATGAAGGCATGGGTCCGAGGTCTTACATCTGGCCGAGCGACCAGCAGAAAATCATTTCTTTGGTGATTCCTCTACTCCGGAGGATGGTTACCAATGAACGCCAGCGCCAATATGCTGTTGAAACTCGGAAAGGAGGCGGCACTGATGAGCGAAGGAGACGGAAGACGAATGAAAGCTTTCAGACCTTCACTACCAGCGCAAGTCCGCCGAGGTATTCCTCTGACGGGCAGCTTCAGATGCACCCTCAGCATCATATGCCGGTAGAGTATTCTTCATCGCAAGTCCCCCTGCCACCACCTCAACCGCAAATGGACTCGACATCACAAAACATGGAGCTTGGCCTGACAGAGCTTCTACTCGACGGTTATACCCACGACTGGAATGCAATTCACAAGTCATATGATATGTATAATCACGACTTTGAACTCGATAATTTATGGTATCTTTCGGGTCTCCCGCAGCCGGACTGGCGAGGCTTGGTTGCCGCAGTCGATAGTCACTACAAGGTCGTTCATGAGGGCGGCTTCGATTGCCCTGGGCCTTGTGAGGATCAGAACATACATCGCATCGTAAACGCGGATGTCACATCGGATCTGCGCTGGCGAATCGGCGGCAATCACAACCCAACTGCCAGAAATGAATTGTATGTATACCTGCTCTCTCCTCGTTATCATCTCTCACGACGGGAACGGCGACTGACACTCTTACAGTGCAAGCAGCATCACCCGTGATGTTTCGCGCATCATTCGCGACAACTTGGCCGCTAAGCAAGGTGTTCACACTTCTACTCATGACCATGATCCGATGCCGCAATCTCAGCTCTTTCCGCCACCGCAGTTTCCCCCCATGCCAGGAAACGCAAATACCAACGCACATACTTCGGTGTCTACACCTCCGAGCTCCGTCTGTCTTCGTATAAATATCATGCAGCAAGGAAAGCGTATCCTTCCTCGCCTTGATGTACCCGCTGTGCAGTGTCCCGATCTAGAGACGCTAAAGCAGCTCATGTCTCGTCGATTCGCAGGTCAATTGCCCGGCCTACCCTCCGATTCTGCCATGGATGCAACAGGGGGTTCATGGGGCTCTTCACTCGGTTGGAAGTACAAGGCTTGGCTTCCTGATGGGTTGGCCGCAGTACAGAATGACGGCGACTGGACAATGGCCCTTCTTTCAGCTGGCAACGTGGACTGGATGGATGGCGATTTGAAAGTCCTTGTGGAACTGGAGAGCACATAAGAGGATTCACATCGAAGATTTCCTTCTGTTGCCTTCTGTTTCTTTTCATACGTTCCAGCCGGCTGTGTGATCCCTGTCTCATGATCGTTCCAGAGACTGACTTGTGTCTAAGGCATCTAGCAAATGGTCTTGATGGCTTTCTGGTAGCTTCATACCCTTACGTTTTCAAGCATGACTCATGACTTCGGCTGATCGTTCCATTGCTGATAATACTGCTTCTTTACCCATGATACCTTGTTCATGTACAAGTACTTCTTACCCTTCGATATCAGAATGATACCTCAACTTTCTTGATCACCATCACCACTGCCCTAGTTGAGTGTTTCGCGAAATAAATTCAACAGTCTCTGCTTCCTAGACTATTTGCCTTAATCTTTCCTCAGATCACACCTAGACAGATTAGACCTAAGCTACCTCTGCGGAGGAAGACACTAGGAAGGGTAAACTTCATGGCTAGGTCTTCGGGAAGCATTGGTTGCACCAGGCCGAGCCCTCATAGACTCGTCAATTGCCCTGGTCCTTGCCGTAGCCAGAGTGTCGCAAGAGATTTCACGACTGTCCATTTTCAGGTGGTTCGCGTACATATTCTCCCTCTGTTGCCCTTGCTCTATGAGATTTTGATACAGCATTAGCTGATAAGTTTTGCTACTTAGCCTTACTAACAGAAATCGCTTCTATGGTCTAGTGGTTATGACTCCGGATTTTGAGCATTCGCTGAGTCTTCCGGCAACCCCGGTTCGAATCCGGGTAGGAGCTAATTCTTTTTCGCTTTTTTTTTTAGCTCTTTTCTTTTTTGTACGTGTCCATCTTATTGAGGATTGTGTAGAGATTTCGTTTTTCTTTCCTTAGGCTTTTTCGGGGGTTTCCACCTGTTCTATTTGATAGATGCTAGTAGTGGTAGATCCCGTCGTGGTGATTGCATTGAGGGGAATTATATTATATATCTTGGACGGGTCTGGTCGCGCTATTGTGCAGCTCGTCCGGGTCTGTGAACGCGGAGAGTACTATATACCACGTTCAGCACGACTTTGTTCGAAAATGACATGGTCTAAGTCAGTGGATTGTGGCATGAGAATGCATATGACTACAGCTTCCATCCGTTTAAGCGAGTACAGACAGTTGTATTCAAGTCAACTTTGATATTTCTACTACTCGAATGCCCTGAGACCATGGTAGGCAACGTGCACGAGGTATAACTGAATCATCGTAGGCCTTTAGACGATGTTCCTGTTACTGTATGTGCCTACCGGACCGGTACCGCGTACGTTACCGAGGCCATGAGCATCCCGGTGCTTCCAATCAAGATGAGCTTGAATCCAGATCGACGGACATGGGTATTTAGTACCCGACCGCATCCAGCTATGCGCCATGTGGAGTGAGCGCAAGGTCGAAATGGCTGCTATGGGCCGGTAACAGGCAAGGCTGCTGCATCTGGCAGCAGTAGGTCGGTAGATTCGGCTCGTTGCAATGATGCAGACCTGTCTTGAGTCGCCGAAATGCCAGAGCAGAGTGGTTTCCTCACCCGTAGGAGTACCAAAGCGGGCACCTTCGGGATAGACTGCAGAGTGAAACAGACTAAGCTCCGCATAGATGGATATCGGCTTTGACACACAGCGAAAGCAAGCAGCACAACTCCGACCGGTTCGCAGACGCAGTGCGCGAACTCCAGGCTCTAGCCCAACTACCCGTGATGGGAACGTCATGAGGCATTACATGCTCAAGGACGTCTTCCTAGTCCGTCGGAAGGGCCGGGCCATGTGAAAAGTGGTGTTGCGGCAAGATTCAAGTGATTTGGTCGCCGAGCCATATTCAGCCAGAGGCCACAGTCGCAGCCGAACCTGTTGCATTGCCAGCACCATCTCCTGCCTCCAACCGCGCTTTTTTAGCCCTTCGCTTCATCTCACGCTTGGACAGAGGTTTCTCAATTTCCCCGACGGCCGCATCTGAGCCGAGAGATGCCTTCCTCTTCAGGTTGTCACCAGCTCCTTGAGCCTGTGGGACATTCTTATTCTTAGACATGCTTTTCTGCCCCATTCCGGACTCCACAACTTGTGACTTTGGTTTCTGCCCACCGTCAACGATGTCGATGACTCCGCGCCAGCTTGTGCGCTTCAATTTAGCTAGCGCAGTGACCTTTCTTGCTTCCTCACTGATTGCCTCCTTGCCGAGTTCCTGTGACAGACCCCATACACATGTCAAGTTGATGACATCCCATGGAGCCCTCACGCCCAGGGCCCTCCTTGCCTCACTTGACACAACGATTCCCCTTCCGCGTGTTGCGCGGATCAGGGACATAGCATTGCCGATGAGATTCCGACGGGCTTCAAGCCCGCTCCCTGTAACCCCAGGCCCGTAGCAAATTTCCAGCCGAACCCCTCGTTCGATAGCGGCAGAGAGCATTTTAAATTTGAAGTAAAACGGGAGTCTCACGGAGAGATCCAGAGAAATTAGGTCGCATTCGAGATTCGTGCATGCATTCAGAAGGGCTTTTTCATTGGTAGGGCGAAGCGCTACCAGGTCATACACCTGAGCTAAGCTGGCAAGGCGCTGATTCTGTGCGGGGTCGGACAATGTCAAGTTCACACGAGAAAGCAATTTCAAATTTTTGGGAGCATTCGTGGGAGCAGGTGGCGGGGCAAGGTTTGATGGAAGCTTTCCACTGATGGTCTGCGAGAGAGCGACGGTTGTGTAACCGACTGGTAGTCAGGTCAGTTTCTCAGGTGGTCATACTCAGCGTCGCGGAACGCCGCCTAGGTCTTGTGCCCGGGTAGAGTGACATACGTTCTGCAAGAAAGCTCAATGTATCAGAGATCTCGGGATCATCTGAGGAGTAAGGAACGTTCAGATCGTAAAACATCTTGAAAGATTAAAAAGCCAAGTCCAAGCCCGCTATCCTCCAACCAATCTTCTTCTCACAAAGTTTGCTTGTTCATGAGCTATCGAAGCTGTCGAAACTTGTCTGCAAAAGGAAATCTAGAAACTATCCCGCATCAACAATTTCTCCGATACTAGAAGTGCGCTAGTCTTGATCGGGACGGCTCCTCCAAAGTATCGTCACGTGCCAGGGAAGGCGGAGCGAACAGTCCTCTCCATTCTCATCATCACCACAATATACAATTCCAGCCATCTGTAATTTGGACGATAGCACGGCTGCACTGTTTAGACAGGCCTGTATGCTCCTAGTCTTGCAGTAGCTGTTGTCTGTCCTCCATCTCAATCCCTGGTTGCGACAATTTCTGTGTCGGGCTGCTCCTGTACCCCGCCGCCGCATTTTACCTCCCGTCCATTGTGGGCGCGCTCGGAAGCTGCGAATCAGCCGCCATCACCATGGCGCGCGTCTATGCCGATGTTAACGAGCATATGCCTCGGTCCTACTGGGACTATGACAGTGTGAACATCTCCTGGGGCGTTTTGGAGAACTATGAAGTGGTCCGCAAGATTGGTGAGTGAGCAGATCTGGTCTATTCACCCAACGGGAGCCTTACCATTATCGTGGATGACCTGTGCCATACCGATCTAGTGGCTTTGGAACGCTGACAATTGTCAATACAGGTCGGGGAAAGTACTCCGAAGTGTTCGAGGGCATCAATGTCGTCAACTACCAGAAGTGTGTCATCAAGGTCCTCAAACCGGTCAAGAAGAAGAAGATCAAGCGCGAGATCAAAATTCTCCAGAATCTGGCGGGTGGCCCGAACGTGGTAGCTCTGTTGGATGTGGTTCGTGACAGTCAGAGCAAGACGCCGAGTCTGGTTTTTGAATACGTCAACAACACCGACTTTCGGACCCTGTACCCCCGTTTCACCGACTACGATGTGCGCTTTTATGTATATGAGCTTCTGAAGGCTCTGGATTTCTGCCACAGCAAAGGCATCATGCACCGGGATGTCAAGCCCCACAACGTCATGATTGACCATGAGAAGCGCAAAGTGAGTTCTATCGTGTACGCCCCAACATAGTTCATTCGCTGACAAGGCATGTTAGCTACGTCTCATCGATTGGGGTCTTGCCGAATTCTACCACAAAGGCACTGAATATAACGTCCGAGTCGCCTCACGCTACTTCAAGGGCCCTGAGCTGCTTGTTGATTTCCAGGAATACGATTACTCCCTGGACATGTGGTCCTTGGGCGCGATGTTTGCCTCCATGATCTTCCGCAAGGAACCCTTTTTCCATGGCCAGAGCAACTCAGACCAACTGGTGAAGATTGCCAAGGTACTGGGGACCGAGGAACTTTTTGAGTACTTGGATAAGTACGACATCGAGCTCGACCCTCAGTATGATGAAATACTCTCTCGCTACCCGAGAAAGCCCTGGCATTCTTTCATTAATGCCGACAACCAACGCTTCATCAGCGACGAAGCGATTGATTTCCTTGACAAACTCCTTCGATATGATCATGCTGCAAGTCTCCCACATCTCGTTCAATTCTCATCAGTGCTGACCTTTCTTCGCTTTTAGGAACGGCTTACAGCCCAGGAGGCCATGGCTCATCCCTACTTCGCCCCAGTTCGCGCAGCGGAGTCGCAGGCCGCTCGGAACAACGCAACGGCTCAATCGTGAAGCCAGGCGTTGTTGACCTGACTATTACTTCATACATTCAGGGATCTACCGAACCCTAACTCAGCACCTGCTGTGATTCAATTGCGTCCTTGAACACCGCCGGCTTGGTTCGAAGTTTTGAGTCAATATCTGGGTCCAAAGAGAGTGGTGATAATCAATCAACACAGGTGCAAACGGGATCCCACGGCGGCTATTCGCTGCCTCTTACTGGTATCACTTTACGCACCGTTTGTGCGATGTGCGATGGAATGAGGAACCAAACGATGATGACAGATGACGTACACCTAATATGTTGCCTGGGTATAGAGCCCCATTTCACCTCAGCCTTGGCGTACAGCGCACTCCAATGTATCTGATGACCCGTTCGGACTGATTGATATTTTATATTTCACTTTCCATGCTTCTCACTTCTTTTCTGCATCTTCTTCGTCTGTTCCATTTCGTAAACTGCCTCGATGGTGTTGTGGGATTCGCCTTCTCCATTACAAATTTCAGTCTTATCTTATGCCACCACGCTCCTGTGTCTACTGCAAATCCGTGTCTTTAATGTCTTTCCGTTCTGGTCATGGAAAGGAGTGAGGGGTCTTATTGGGGGCTTAATTGATTCTCTAAGCTTGTCTCCTTTTGAAGTGGCGAAAGCATGCATTCCAGATTTGAGTATCGTTTGCCTTAACGTGCGACTTTTCGATAGATCAAACCAATGTCGTACTCGACCAGACACGCTGCGTAACTCATGAGTAGAGAGGTAGAAACTAAGAGAATTGCTGCTGTGCTTGGGCTGAGTTATATCACGTGACGTGACTCAAATGCTCGCGTCTTCCCCTATCGATTAGCCGATTGAGTCAAGTATCCTGAAGCAGAAGATCAAAGAATGCTGGTTGACTCATATGCTCCCCATATAATATATAAGATTGGTCATTCGTTCATTCTTTTCGGGCATCAAATCCATCCCATATCTCAATTGAATCGTTCTCCACCGCCGGAGTCTTTTCTGGCCCCGCAGTAACATCCTCTGATTCGTTCCGTTCTCTGCTCTGCGCCAGCGAAATTTAATGCCCGCATTTCGCACAACCACCTGCCCCTCCCCCTCCTTGTTCTTGTCCCGGTATTCAAGATACTCATCCGGCAATTTGTGGCGCGCTCGGCGCCTTGGAGATTGTTAACTCCTCCGATTTCTAAATCATACTCGAGGATGTCTCAGCCAACTCCCTCTCCGAACCCGGGTGAGTAGTCCTCCGTGCGTTGCGCCGTGACTCATCGTCAATCAGACTGCGGGGGAGAGATACAGATGGCTAACAGACTTGTATCCTTTCAGTGGGTGAGCCGAAAGCTCCTATGGTCGACCCTGCTCCCCAGGCCGATGGTCAGACTAGAAACCAGGTTGTCGACTCTGCCGTGAAGAATGCGCAGGGTGCTCCTAAGGTCAAGAGTGAGAAAGAGTGTATGTCTCTCGAGTGTCGATTGTGGATGATGTAGCATGTGCATCGGTTGCTGATTGTTGGATGTTGCCATTGGTTAGTAGAGCGAGAACGACGAAAGGCCGAGAAGGCGAAGAAGTTCGCCGAGAAACAGGCAAAGGCTGCTGCGGCCAAACCTGCACCTGCCAAGGCTGATAAGAAGGCCAACAAGATCGAGAAGGAGAAGACGACCGATGCGTACGATCCCAAGGTCATTGAATCTGGCCGGTACGAATGGTGGGAGGAGCGTGATCTTTTCAAGCCCGAGTTCGGCCCCGATGGCAAGGTCAAGCCCGAGGGTTACTTCGTCATCCCAATTCCTCCCCCGAACGTGACAGGCTCCCTGCACATGGGCCACGCTCTTACCAATGCCCTTCAGGATACTATGATTCGTTGGGAGCGAATGAAGGGAAAGACCACTCTCTGGCTCCCTGGTATGGATCACGCCGGTATCTCCACCCAGAGTGTTGTCGAGAAGATGCTCTGGAAGAACGAAAAGAAGACCCGCCACGATCTTGGCCGTGAGGAGTTCACGAAGAGAATCTGGGCTTGGAAGGACGAGTACCATGCGAACATCAAGAATGCTTTGCGGAGAGTCGGTGGTTCTTTCGATTGGTCGCGTGAGGCTTTCACCATGGATCCCAACCTGTCGGCCGCCGTCACGGAAACTTTTGTACGGCTCCACGAGGAAGGCATCATCTACCGTGCCAACCGCCTTGTCAATTGGTGTGTGGCCCTGAATACCTCTTTATCCAACCTCGAGGTCGAGAACAAGGAGGTCGAAGGACGTACACTGCTTGACGTGCCTGGATACGACAAGAAGATCGAGTTCGGTGTGTTGACCCACTTTTGCTATGAGATTGACGGCACCAAGGAGAGGATCGAGATCGCTACCACTCGTCCGGAAACCATGATCGGTGACACAGGTATTGCCGTGCACCCTGACGACAAGCGCTACCAGCACCTGATTGGCAAGTTCGCCCGTCATCCCTTCGTCGACCGCCTGATGCCCATCGTTGCCGATACGGATGTCGATCCCGAATTCGGTACCGGTGCGGTGAAGATCACGCCAGCCCACGATTTCAACGATTTCAACCGTGGAAAGGCCCACAACCTCGAGTTCATATCTGTGCTGAACGATGATGGTACATTCAACAAGAATGGTGGCCCATTCGCTGGCATGAAGCGTTTCGATGCCCGTTACAAGGTCATTGAGATGCTGAAGGAGAAGGGATTGTACGTGAAATGGGAGAATAACCCAATGAAAATTCCTCGCTGTGTCAAATCGAATGATGTTATTGAGCCTATTCTGAAGCCCCAGTGGTGGATGAAGATGCAAGATCTTGCCGAGCCTGCCATCAAGGCTGTTGAGAATGGTGAAATCGTCATCAAACCCGAATCCGCTGAGAAGAACTACTTCCGCTGGATGAGAGGTATCAATGACTGGTGTCTTTCCAGACAACTCTGGTGGGGTCACCAGGCTCCTGCTTACTTCGTCAAGATCGACGGTGAAGACGGCGATGACAGTGACGGTAACCTGTGGGTTACCGGACGTACCGAAGAAGAAGCCCGCAAGAAGGCCGAGGCCAAGTTCCCTGGCAAGACATTCTCCTTGATCAGGGACCCCGATGTACTCGATACCTGGTTCTCATCCGGTCTGTGGCCCTTCTCAACACTGGGATGGCCCCGCCAGACTCATGATCTGGAGAACTTGTATCCTACGTCTGTGCTCGAGACCGGTTGGGATATTCTATTCTTCTGGGTATGCTTTCCGCTACGTTAGGTTCTCTGTGCTGTGCTAATCAATTTACAGGTCGCACGTATGATTATGCTTGGTATCAAGCTGACCGGCAAGGTGCCCTTCACGGAAGTTTACTGCCATTCCTTGATCCGAGATTCCGAAGGTCGCAAGATGTCCAAGTCCCTTGGTAATGTCATTGACCCCTTGGATGTCATGGAGGGTATCGAGCTTCAGTCTCTCCATGCCAAGCTACTTACTGGTAACCTTGCCGACAAGGAGGTTGCAACAGCTACCAAATACCAGAAGAAGGCCTTCCCCAAGGGTATTCCCGAATGTGGTGCCGATGCTCTGCGTTTCGCCCTTGTGTCTTATACTACTGGTGGTAAGTTCTGATATTACCTGGCCTAGGATGGCCGAATGAAAGCACCTGCACTCCGAAGCTGACATGGACTGACTTTGGTTTAGGTGGTGATATCGCATTCGACATCCAGGTTATCCACGGCTACCGCCGTTTCTGCAACAAGATTTACCAGGCTACTAAGTTCGTCTTGGGCAGATTGGGTGATGACTTCAAGCCCCTGCCAACCCCGTCAAAGACTGGCCGGGAGACTCTCTCTGAGCGCTGGATTCTGCATAAATTCAACGCCGCTGCCAAGGAGGTCAATGAGGCGCTGGCGCAGCGTGAGTTCTCTAGCGCCGCCTCTACCACTTACCAGTACTGGTACGGCCAGCTTTGCGACATCTTTATCGAAAACTCGAAGTATCTCTTGGCGCCTGAGGTGCCCGCCGAAGTACAGGAATCGGCCAAGCAGACTTTGTACACTGCACTCGAGGGCGCTCTGACTCTTATTCACCCCATCATGCCTTTCGTTACGGAACACTTGTGGCAGCGTCTACCTCGCAGACCTGGTGACGAGACCATCTCGATCATGAAGGCTCGTTATCCCCAGTACAACCCAGAGTTCAACGACCCCGAAGCCGAGACGGCTTACGAGCTCATCCTAAATACTTCCAAGGCCATCCGGTCGATTCTTGCCCAATATGAGGTCAAGACTAAGGGCGATATTATTATCCAGACATATGACCCTGTCAGCCACAAGACCATCTCGGACGAAGTGACTAGCATCAAGTCCCTGGGTGGCAAGTTTTTGGGAGAGCTCAGCGTAGCTAACCCCCAGGACACCAACCCCCCTTCAGGCTGCGTCGTTGCCGCCGTCGGTGCGCAGGCCGCTGTGTACCTGCGCGTGTCGAAAGAGGTAGCTCTGGAGCAGGAAGAGAAGGCCAAGGCCAGCCTGGAGAAGGCACGCGAGACTGTTCGCCGCCAACAGACGCTTGTCAATGGCGCTGGATGGAAGGAGAAGGTTAAGCCAGAGGTTCGTGAACAGGAAGAGAGAAAGCTTCGGGATGCCGAGAGTGAGGCTGCCCGGCTGGAAGAGCAGATTCGCGAGTTTGAGCAGCTTCGCTTGGAGTAGATAGGTGACCCAGAGATATAACAATAAAATTCGCCCGTTTCACTGTTGAATGCATATCTTGTGCTTGTTACTTGGTCCATGGCGAGTTTTGTTCTGCGAACCCGCAAGTAATATATTAGTATGCTGTTTTCTACCATCTGAATAATAGTTAATATGAGAGGAGAGTCTCCAGTTAAGCTTATCGATAAGCGATGCCAAGACATTCCCGCCAAAACTTTTCGCTCCGCTTTTTTCTTCCTCGACCAGGCAAGTTGGTGATCGGCGAACATCCAAGTTTTCGTCGTTGGAAGCAGAAGGAATCAAAATGCTCAGAGAAGTGTAAGTCTTGTTCTGGAAGCAGAATTCTTTGTCTATTAGGAGAGCACCCTCTGACTAGGTCTTTCTCAACAGCAAACCCAAGAATCCGCGCACAGCGCGCATTCTGAAGGCCCGCGAGCCCCAGCTCATCGAACCCCCCAAGAGAACGCTTTTCATGCATGGCTCGAAATGCCCGACGGCACTTAACACAGTCTTGAAGACGTTCCACTCGCTGACGATTCCCAACTCCGTCCTCTTTCACAAGAAGAACGAGAACATTCACCCGTTCGAGAGCGCCGAGAGCCTCGAGTTTCTCGCCAACAAGAATGAGTGCGGTATCGTTGTTTTCGGAAGCAGTAGCAAGAAGAGACCCAACTGCCTGACTGTGGCGCGGATATTCGACTCCAAGCTCCTGGACATGTGCGAATTGATGCTGCTCCCTAACCCGGACGGAGACTCAATCCCTGCGATGAACAACCTCAAGATGCAGATCGGAATTGGTTTACGGCCTATGCTGCTGTTCACTGGTACTGCGTGGGAAGATTCCACCTCTACCGCTCATGTTATGCTGAAGAGCATGTTTGTTGATATGTTCAAGGGCGAGGAGTCGGATAAGATCGATGTTGAGGGACTGCAGTATGCGTTGATGATTGCCGCTGAGGAACCTACCGACGGCCTGGCTCCTATTATTCATCTCAGATGGTACAAGCTTCGGACAAAGCGCAGTGGACACAAGCTCCCCCGCGTTGAGCTGGATGAGATCGGGCCCAAGTTCGACTTCAAGATCGGTCGTCTGCACGAGGCACCCGAGAGTGCTCTGAAGGAGGCCATGAAGCAGGGCAAGAGACCTAATGAGAACATGAAGACGAAGAAGAACATTGGCATGGACGTCATGGGTGACAAGATCGGTCGTGTGCACTTGGGCAAGCAGGATCTGGCTGGCCTGCAGACGAGGAAGATGAAGGGTCTGAAGCGACGTGCTGGTGTGGAGTCTGATGAGGAGGATGCGGAGATGATGGATGTGGACGAAGTCTCGGATGATGAGGGACGGAAGAAGGCGAGAACGGAATAGACTGCTGTCTCCGTTTGTCTGGCGATGTTTTTGACGCATGATACTTTGTCTATCTATACCGCATAAGGCGTTCAGGTGGTTTGGTTTCTCTGTCGAGTCATCGAGCAGATCGATCAGTTTCATTCATGGTCACTATAGCTTAAAAGTATCCAGCATATATCAAAATGATTTTATTCGTCTATTGACCGAGCGTACGAACTTGCACTGTTGAGATGCTTCAACATTCCTTCGTTATTGGTCTAGAAGCAAGAGTCAAATGTTCAGTTCCTTCTCATCATCCTGCCACCCATTTAAACTTTTTGGGCTCATAGTTGCTCTGATCTAAAGATAAACAACTCGACAGTCCCTTCAATACATTATTTCGGAAAGTACCCCTCTATCTTCTTGATACTGAGAAGTGCTGGATAATATACAATCACGTGACATGACGTCTGTGCTCATGGTGGCCTCACATGCCGAGGATCATTTGCAGTTGCGCGGGTGAAGCGCAGTCCATTAAATACCGTTCCCCCGCCATCTGTCCTGATGATGGGATCATGCCCATCCATATTTGTACCTTATCATTCCGTTCCTGGTAGTTCCCTAAATCTATTCCTTCCTACATCCTGACCTCCCTGACACCTGGTGTTCTCCGTCGGTAGACATCAATCCAATCCGTCGCTGGTCCGATCTACCTACCGAGGTCCCGCAGTCACCATGGATGCACTTCTGGTATGCTTTGACGCGCCACTCGACTTTGTCAATCCAGCTATATCGCACGCTTTTCTGATCGCTGTCTAGTCTCGCCTGGATTCCTTTGTCCTCGACCCCCAGCTCGCGCCCCTTCTGTCGCTCGTCAAGGGTGCCCGCAATGGCATTATATACGGGTCGAAAGTGCGGTTTCCGCACGCTTTGGTGTACGTCCGAATCCGCTGGCGGAACCACCAGCTTGTCATTGAGAATCCAGCTAATGCGAGATACCTTTATCTCACAGAATGATCTTTCTCTTCCGCTCTGGAACGTAAGGCGATCCTATCGACATGCCGAGTATTGCCGAATACTGATTTCGAGATTCAGATTCCGAGAAAAGGTCGGGCTCGTCCTGAAAGCCACACGCCAGCATGCTCGGAACCTGGCGACGTTTGCTCTTATTTATAAAAGCTCCATGATAGTTCTGCGCAACGTCAATCCTGCTGGTGTCGGGAAAGAAGGCCGCTATGACAGCTTCTTTGCGGGTCTGCTGGGCGGATATGCAGTGTTTGGTCGACATAAAACAAGCATTACGCAGCAGGTGAGATCAATTCGAAGTTTGAGAAGGAGAGATTTGGAACTAACGTACCTGTGCAGATCGTCATATACGTATTTGCTCGTGTAGCACTTGCTCTTGCCAAGCTTTCTGTCCAGCCGAATATGCATCCTCTGTCCTCCTTGATCACTCCCGATTCGCGCGCAAGAATCGAGGCCAATGCATGGCCAGTATTTGCAAGTCTCAGCTGGGCACTTGTTATGTACATCTTCCGTTGGCATCCAGAGACGCTTATGTCCAGCCTGAGAAGCAGCATGGTATACATGTATGTCTTAACCTTAGCCGCACGATACCTTCTGATACTGATACTTTTCAGCTACTCCGACTCGGATCACTGGGATTCATTCCGCAACTTCTTGATACACAACAAATAGACGGGCCCTCTGGATTGTCTTTTCTATTCAGTGTTTTACTCCTCGCACCGCTGGTCAGGAGGTCTGCATACTTACCATGGAGTATACCTGGCGCATAGAATGGGTACATTGTCCGTTTTCCCTTCTTGTTCATTTTTACCCTGTATTATGCTTTATCTCATGCGAAGGGCTTGGGCTGCCTCCACATGATTTAGGACACGGTGACTGTCTCTAGTCAGCTTGACTTGACGAATTAGCTGGGATCCCTGCCGCAGGCGGATAGGGGAGATGGTGTTTGACAATCAGTATAGAGGACTTTGTGAAGTGACTTCACATTGTTGAAAGAATATAACAGCTAAAGTATGAGGTCACTTTTTCAATCATGTTAATTTCGTGGCTGTTGCAGGTGGGATGTTCTAGGGAGCCTAATCAGAACATTTCTGTCAGCCAGTCCAAGTAAGGCCTAGAGCCAGCGTATTTCTTCACTGTGCGCAGTACTTACAGCTTCAGTGAAACCATAGAGGATATACTGCCATTATCAAAGCAGACTTTGTAGAAGTGAATGAAATCATTAGTACGTGCCCTAACCCTATACTCATAGAGTCAGTCTGCAATAGCCATGAATACAGTCATGTCACAGAGGCAATTCTCAGGTTCTACTAGAACATGCGCTGGATTGAAAAATGCTTATCATTAACTATCAGTCAATTTATGGGCAGGGTGAAAGAATTAGACCTAAGGCACAGATTCACTTCAGTGAATACCATTCCATATTCACTGATCAACAAAAACTCACAAGACCTCCTCATTTAGGTCCTCAACTTTATCCTCAGAAATTTTCTACCTCTATTTACAGCTTTTCAATAGGATGACGAATTCGAAATGAATCCAGAAGTGAACAGAGCCAGTGACCCTGATCCAAACGGGGACGTCATCCTCATGGTATCCCCACCAAAGCAGCCTCGCGCATACGCACCCTCCAGGCTTTATTTAGATGAAGAAGCAGGAGTCGTCAGATACCGAGCTTCCTCTAAACATCTGTGCTTGGCTTCGCAATACTTCGAAAAGAGGCTGAAGAAAGAATGGGGCGAGGGCGAAGAACTGCAGAAGAACGGCTGCATCGAGATGGACGTTCCCGATACCGACCCAGAGGCATTTTCAATCCTGCTTGATCTAATGCACTGCCGCACACAGGAAGTTCCTATCTCAGTAACATTTGATGAGTTGGTCGAGCTGGCTGTCCAAGTCAACTACTTCAAATGCCACGGAGTTCTGGGGCTGTATCCCGCGAGATGGATCGAACCATGGAAGGCGAAACGCCCCAACGCTTACTGTGATGAGACCGTCAAGTGGATTTTCGTTTCGGGGGTGTTCAATGATTGCGAGCTTTACGCATCTGTTACCTGCTTGGCGATACGGCAGAGCAAGGACTTCATCAACACACTGGATCTTCCTATACCGCTAACTGTTACAGGTGAGCCCATATGAGCCATCTTGGAGATGTTACGCTTACATAGAAAGACACGATCAATCTGAAAAGAAAAAGTCTGCTGTACCTTTTACTCAAAGATGTGGAAGTGAGGCGGCATAAATTAGAGAATGGCCAGATTACCTGCACTTTCGAGTGCGACTCGTTCAGACTAGGGGCACTTATGAAGCAAATGAAGACCCAAGGACTGCCATGGCCCCGCGAGAACCTCGATTATATAAGGCCTTGCACCAGAAAGTGTGGCTAAAAAAATCCATGAATTTGAGAAACCGAGCTCCAAGGTGTCCTGCAAAGGCCGGTGCAGTGGGTTTCTTGGACCTAGAGCAATCGAAGAGCTCATATACCATCGAACAAAATCGTCTGGGCTCATCTTGATACCGGAACAATGGCATTGACATCGTCACAAGGACCGCTTGAAAGTACACGTGTGGTTGGACTTGGTGAATATCCCTCAGGTGGTCCTTATGTATTCATCAAAACACAGGAATTGAATGTTCTCTAATCCTTTCAGATGCATTATCACATTCACCTCACCTGAGAGGCAATGTAACTCCAGTTTAACCCAGTACATGCAGTGAATTTCCTAACTCTGTTCATATATTGAAGATTTAATTCTCTCAGAAGCCCATTCTCTGGTGTTCTTAACATACCTTCCCCTTACCAGTGAGCGAATCATCAGAATAAGCTTCTACTCTTCTCTTCTCTTTCTAACAACAGAACTGCCGTCATTCATTAACTGACCACCTTGGCCTTCTCCTCTCCTCTTCATCTGCAACCACTCCCTTTGAAGAGTGATCATAAAGTATGAGCCTCCTCATGCATTGAGCTCCTTAAGCCTTTATTCTAACAAGATAGGATGACCTTCTACCTGGTTGACCCTTCTGGCGATGTTGTCCTAGTCCTATCCGCACAGCGACGAGCCCCCTCCAAGACCAGACCAGCAGACGAAGCAACACAAACAAAATCGGTCCCATCAACCTTTCCAGCGTCTACGGGAGCTGATAACAATGCATCTACCAAAAAGGATGCGGAAGAAAAACCTTCTAGTCCAAAGGAACCTGCTTCAGCTGCAGTTGAAACACCCCAGACCCGCTTCAAAGTCTCGTCGAAACACCTGACTCTGGCATCAAACTACTTCAAAGACCATCTCAAGAAACGTATCTCTCCGACTAGTACTGCCGACGAGCCAGGATATGTCGAAGTCCCTATGCTAGACAGCGACCCTGGAGCATTTCTACTTGTCATGAACATTATACACAATCAGGGCCAGCAGATCCCGAAAGAAGTTGACTCAGAGATGCTGCTGAAAGTTGCTGCTGTGGTCCGCTATCTCGACTGTCAAGAGGCATGTACCTTTTTCTTTGGAGTCTGGATAAAGAGGTTAGCCGATGGGGATAAAATAGTCTTCGACACATGGGGAAACTGCTTGAAATGGGCCTATATCAGCTGGGCTTCCAATCACCATTCCTTGTTTACAAGCTCCACGACTGCTGCCATGTCTCGGAGATCTTCGTCGTCTACGTACCCTGCTGAGCTCAATCTTCCAGAGCGTATTAAAGGTACTGTTGCTAATCATCTCCTACATCCCTTATCGGCTTACAAAGTCCCAATCCAATGGATTCAAAGTGCTGACATACAACCGTTTTCTAGATGACATCACTAATGGCTGGAGGACTGGAAGTGACAAAGCGAAGAGTGTGCTCTCGGCTGAAACTGCACGCCTCAAGGGCGAGAACGTTCATTGCCATTTCTGCTGCGACTCTCTTCACCTCGGGGCTGTAATCAAGGCCACAAGCCATAGGGACAGTGCCTCGTTATGGTCGGTGTACGAAAGCCTCAAATCAGAAACGACTCATTGCACTGCTGGCAAGCCCCAATGTGTTAATGCCGCATCTTTTCTTACACTGAAATCTGCGCTCGCAAAAGCATGCAAGGGAGAAGGGCTCATCTTGCAAAACTACCCGTTGAGTGACTGATTGCTGCAGTTAAAAAGAGTTATCAATGCTGAGAATCACTGCGCGCCTCGCTTCTACTCATCCTTTCTTGTCAATAAGATACTCAGGCCATTGTTGCGTTCCGTGGGCTCGATTCTCTCATGCAGCCTAATACCCTTGCTTCTATCACAGTCTCATCTGAGTTCATGACCTTGTGGATTTTATGCGCCTCCCGAGATAGTCTTTGTGTGTCGGATTTCCGTCCTTTTCGGACTAGGTATGGATGGTCTCGGTTATTGAGAGCTGTGTGCTTGGCCAAGAGTGTTCATAGTCAAAAAGCACGCAATTCTTCTAGGCTAGTCTACCCATTAAAAATCATGTGGATGACTCCAAAAACCAGTGACTCGTGTAGAGCCCACTCTACAGCTTGCTCTTGACGTCGACCAGCTTTTCAACCTCCACAAACTGGTAATAGTAATCTAAGCTCTGCGGGTTGAGCAGAGTACCTGAGGGTTTAATCTTCTTGCCTGATACGATCTGCTTTACCGGTAATTCTACCTTCTTCAGATTCACCGTTGTCTGGACCACGTTAGTTATAGTTAAGTCAAGTCTAAGACCGTAAAGAGGAGCACGTACCGGTATCTCAGGCGTCTGGAAGACATACTTCGGCACATGCCGGGCACTCAATGCCTTCCGGATTGCCTCTTTCACTTTGGAGACAAGCTGCGGCGTGAATTGGTATCCCGGCCGCATTAACAGGAAGAGCATGACAGATTCGTCGGCGTCGGTTGGCCGTCGCTGGCCGACGCAGATCGAATCCGCAATCTCGGTAGAGAATTGCGTGTCAATTACGTTGTATATCTCGGCGGATCCGAAGCGGACGCCTGAGGGGTTGAGGACGCCGTCTGATCTGCCCAGGAAGAGAATTTGCTTTGTGATGGGGTGGGTACAGATGAAGTCGCCGTGGGTCCACACATCTACGCATCACAGGTTAGTAGATGCGATTGAGGGGGTTGGAGATGAGAACGAGACTTACTGTCAAAACGAGCAAAGTAGGAGTCAAAGTACTTCTGTGGCCCGTCATCGCCCAAGAATTTGACTGGCATAGTTGGAAATGCTGCGGTGGCCACCAATTCTCCTGGGACACCATCCGGAACGGCAGTGCCTTTGACGGCGGTAGCACCCTCATCCGCCTGATCGAAAACTGCGATAGGAATACCCAGAGCTGGACCTTGGCACCCGCCCACATATAGAGGAGTAAGCGGATTCTCCAAGCCAAAGCAGGCCGCGAGATCGGTGCCACCGGAGATATTCGCCAACTGGGTATGAGATGGGAAACCCTCGTCGTAGAACCATTCAAACAAGGATTCTGAAAGGACCATGCCGGTGCTCGTGACGATGCGGAGTGCCCTGAGATCTGCAATGTCTCTTGGTCGTATGCTGTTCTTTCGGAGCTCATGGAGATAGCGCGGTGATGTACCGAAATGAGTCACTTTATGCTTGCCCAATAGCTCGATGAGGAACTTGGCGTCCGGTAGGAAAGGACTTCCATCGTACAAGATGGCTTTGCCGCCGAACATTAGCCCTGATACCGCAGACAGATACATGATCCACCCGGTGGTGGTGTATTGCAAAACCGTCGAATCTGGTCCATGATCACGGTGCAGCCGAGCCTCCTTGTAGGTGTTGAGTATGACACCGCCTACTCCGTGAACGATGGGCTTGGGTTTGCCAGTTGTCCCGGATGAGTACACCACCAGGAACGGATCCCGAAACCCAAGCCTGACAAACTCGAGCTTGTCTGACGGAGCCCTTGCAAGAAAGGCTGCAACGGGTTGGGTTTTGGGCACGTCTGTCACATCGACTGGCTGGCCTGGGAACCGTGGCACCGCGATGATGCCTTCAAATTCGGAAACTTCCCGGAGACCATCGACAATGTCCTTGATTTTTGGTCGAAGATCAATCCGCTTCCCATTGTAGATTGCGAAATCGTCAACAAAGACGTACTTTGGCTTCAACTGGAGCAGACGATCGAGGATTCCCTTGACGCCCGTGTCAGTGGACGTTGACGAGAACCACGCTCCAAGAGCCGTCGTTGCCAGGAAAACGACAAGTGTATCGACGCTGTTACTTGCTACAGCGGCGACTCGATCTCCCTTAACGACGCCGGCTGCTTTGAGTGCTTGCACCATTCCTCCTGTCTTGCGTCTCAACTCGGCCCATGTAATGTTGGAAGATGGTTCCGCCCCTCCCTCCCTGATTTCTGTCAGAGTAACTTTGTTGTCCTCCTTGCCTTTCGTTGTAATCTGTAGATGCCCCGTGCTTGACCTCTCCGCCGAAAACAGCATATTCTCGGCAAAGTTGAGTCGCACACCCTCAAACCAGGTGGGGATGCTGTCAATGCGGGCTGATTCATCGACAACAGTTCTGTAGGTGCCTTCTGAGATGATGGGAAAGTATCTCCAGCAAAAGTCCCAAAAGGATGCACGATTGTCCGTTGACCACCGAAAGAGAGAGTGGTAGTCCTTAGCAACCCCGTTAGACGACAATAGAAGAGCGTGATACTAGTGTCAAATGTACGTACTGGAAGCTGAAGTCCTTTCTCTTTCTCCAACTCCGATTTGAACGCCCACATCTGAGTAGACTGCGGATTAGGATGCTCCCAGAGCTTCCTCGGCAGGTCGGACGTTGAGGCCATTGTGATCTTTACTTGAGAGTACAATGGTGAAGTTGCTTGAATTTGAGTCAATCCTTGGATATATTTTCTAGCAGTGATCCCCGGTATATTATATCAAGAAAAGACGTATCCTAGCTGATTGGAGTCCGCTTATTGTCCCTATCAATGACAAACTGGCCTCGGTTAATGGCTGATGCTAGTCGGTTTTTGCGGAGTTGCGGGAATGCGGGGAAGAAACGGGGAATCCACATTTAGAAGCGTCTTGCTCCAGACCTGTCAATCCTCCTGCTGCATTTTGATATAGACCGGTGCTAGCCTGGTCTATGAGATTGAGCCAGAGTGGTGAGCCCTCTGTTGTGGGTGTGTTGATAGATGACCCCCGACAGTCTGCCAACTGGTTAGAGGAGGAGTATGGACCATTGACGCTGGTGATCAACAAATCAAATCTCTTTTTGAAGCAGAAGAATGAATTGTATCAGTGATTAGCATAGGACACATATTGCAATCTCATTTTAGGCTGCGAAATGCGCCTCTAAATGGAGTCGAAGGTGAAGCGTTGATGATAATCGGCCTCTCCCGAAGCTGCTTTTAGCGGCTACCACCCACGGCGAGTGCCGACACTTGATGGAGTCATCGTCGACTGCTCTCCTGAGTTATTAACCCAGCATTACTCTCAGCTTCTGCGAGGCTGGTCCTTGCAATTGAGTCCAAAGGAGATTTATATACTACCCTTCCCCCGAAGTCTCAACCCACCTGCAAAGCCAAAAAACCATGGCGCCCATCCTCACCTCCAGCCCAACTCTCCGCATCAACCCCGAACCCTTCACCAAAGAGGCCTTCGCCCCCTTCGGCACCGCCATCAGCTGCCCTCTCCCACGCGATCTCTCCTCCGCGCCTTCTCTGTCCTCTCTCCCTCCTCACGATCCCGCTCCAGTCGTCGCAAACCAATCCTCCGCCCTCAAGTACAGCCCCATCTCCCCACTGCTCGACCGTTACCCGCAATGTCCCAGCGGCCAGCCCTCCTCCGCCCGCATGAGCATGTTCTCGTGCTTCCCGCGCAAACTGCGCACCGCCAAAGCAACAGGAGGGGAGTCTAGCGTCTTCGACGTCCGCATCCTGGAGCGACACCCCTTTACCACGCAGACATTCACACCTATCGACTTATCCAGTCAGACCCGCGCGGGCGATGCGGAGGAACCATTCTACCTGGTTATCGTGGCGCCGACGTTGAAGGGCCAGACGGCAACGGCGACTACGCCTTCGGGAGACACCGTCACCATCAGGGACCCCCCCGACTTGAACAATGTGCGGGCGTTTGTGGCGCGGGGTGGGCAGGCGGTGACGTATGGGGTTGGGACGTGGCATGCGCCGATGGTGGTGCTGGGTTCCAGGCGGGTGGATTTTGTGGTTGTTCAGTTTGCCAATGGTGTGGATGATGAAGATGTGCAAGAGGCTGCGTTTGGGGAGGGGATCGTGGTTGATTTGGGGAAGAGTCGGACGTTGGGTGCTTCCAAGCTCTAAAACGCCTGGAGGTGGCATCTTTTGCCTACGTCTAGAATGGAGGCCTTTTGTCCATAGAGGAACTCATTTATGAATGATTTATGAATGTACACTAAGCATGACTGGATTGGTATCTCGAGCAAAAGTACTACACACGGGTAGATATGGTACATGTAATAGAGGGTCAGGAGTAACGAGCACTATGCGGTCGCTGATGCGATAGTATGGCTATCGCTGCCGCCCGAAGACCATGGAGCGCGGTTACCCAACGACTGTCGCACTCGACTGGCCATCTCTAGGGTCTCCTTCGGCAAGCCTGCGAGCTGTGCGACTTTGAGCGCATGGGAATCACGGTTCACTCCCTTGCGCAGTCGATGGACAAATGAGAACGACCCCGAGGCCGTCTCTTTCACATCGGTACAGTATCGCCCCAGGGCCGCAAAGTCATCGGTCATGTCAGCCAAAGCATGGAAATGGGTTGCGAACAACGTTCGGCACTTGTTCCGGTAGTGTAGATGGTGCAGACAGGCAAAGCTGACTGCTGTCCCGTCTTCTGGCGTTGTCCCGCGGCCAACCTCATCCATGATAACAAAGGAGCGCGCAGTCGCCTGCTTCAATATGGTGGCCGTTTCCAGCATCTCCACCATGAAAGTGGACTGGTCTCGGAATAAATCGTCAGCTGCCCCAATGCGACTGAATATCTGATCTACAATGCCAATCTCCGCATACTCAGCTGGCACGAATGACCCAACCTGTGCCAAAATGGTGATGAGCGCATTTTGGCGCAAGAACGTGCTTTTACCGGCCATGTTCGGACCAGTGATGAGCCAGATCCTCTCTGAATCGCCCAAGAAGCAGTCGTTACTGACAAACTGTCGCCCTTGCTCCTCGAGCCCAAGCTTGACTGTTGGATGTCTTCCCCCAACGATTTTGTGGGTTACTCCACTGGTGAGGATCGGACGCACCAAACGTTGTTCTTGAGCCAAGGTGGCGAAAGAACACGCAACATCAAGCTCGTCCATCACGGCTGCGTTGCGTCTGATCTTTACTAGGTTGAGAATCACTTCGCGGCGCAGTGCCTCAAAGATCGCCTGTTCCTCTTGTCGGATTCGGACTTTCACCTGGTCCATTCGGTCACCCAAAGCTGACCAGGCGGGAAGGTAAAAGGACCGTGTCGACTTGGTTGAAGACACATTCCGCGTTACACCGAGCTCCTCTAGAGACTGCTGGGAAATTTTCGCTCCTTTAACATGGCAGATATGTCCCAGGCCAGGAGTCCATTTCAACGAGAGGGCAGAAGATCCGACGGCCTCGCGAAGACGTTGAGTAAGACGCGTCTTCTCATCCTGCAGCCGGTCCAAGGACTCATGTAGTTCAAGAAGAGCTGCGCTAGCATTGCGCCTCATGATCCAAGTGTCCAGCGCGGTTATTTCTTCTGTTGAGGTCTTGGATTGATCGCTGTTCTTAGCTCGCACCTTTTTTGGAAGCGCCTCCACTTCTCCAGGCAGTCCCTCGCTCATGGCTACTTCCTGCGCCAGAATCGCCGCTTCAGCAGCCGTATCATCCTCAAGACGCTGCTTCTGCAGTAGACCTTCTTCGTCAATGGCAGCTGAGATCCGATCCGCCAGCGCGGTCGGTCCATCCAGACAGAGTCGACCGGTCATAGCTGAGAGACTACGCTTGGCATCGATGGACTGTATATGAGGCGAACTGTCAAGCCGGCCGTTATCTTGGCTTGATAAAACCATCTTGATCTCTCTCGAAGCCTGGATGGCCCTGGCAAGACAGATCAGGTCGTCTGCGTCTCCTCTCCCCAAGGTGAATTTCTGGACCAAGCGTTGAGCATCATAGCTCCGCTTTAGCAGTTGCATTACGCTGTCGCGTAAATCACTATTCTCGAGAAAGACTGATACAAGGTCGAGTCGTTCGTTGATTACCTGCAATGAGGTGGAAGGAGATGCTACGAATATATCAGTCGATACAGCTGCAATCTGCAAAAGCCAGAACAGGGTGAGACATACTCAGGCGATCTCTCAGCAGACGTGCTCCACTTCTGGTAGACGTCCGGCGCACCGCATGTAGTAAACTTCCCTTTCCAAAGCCATCCCGCGCCGTCTCGAGAATTTCCAGGCCTCTCAGACTGTTCCGGTCAATGCTCATAGACTCATTCAGATGTCGACGACGAGGCGGCTGAAGCTTCAGATTCAAGCCCTGCAGCTGAACTCTGATATACTCCAGCAAGCTATAACCGGCTGCGATCTCTTCCGGCGTGAAAGCATCAGAATCTTCGCCAGCTATTGGTGCCTCAAGCACAGAGCTCCACTGTGATACAGGTAGAATGTTGCTGGGATATGCGAAAAAGGTCATCAAACGATGGTCATGCCCAACCAGAAGTTGCAGCTCCTGCCCGATCAGATCCTGAAGTTTCTGGTCCACGAGTATCTCCCGCGCTCCGATCCGAGCAATCGCCGAAGGAAGCATCTGAGCAGTAGTTGATTGTGTGAAGAAATCGCCCGTGGATAAGTCGAGCCAGGACAAGCCTACGCGTTGGGATGCGGATGACAATATGTGCTGCTGCGCAGACAAATCATCCTCCTGTTGTTCTAGTTGCGCTTTCAAGGCTGGCACGTCCATATAAACCGCCAGCAAGAAATTGTTCTCCGAAGGGTCCATGAACTTCTCATCGATTAGGGTACCTGGCGTGATAATTCTGGCTACCCTGCGATCAAAGAGCAGACCACTCCTGGCTTTATCCTCAACGGCGTTGGCAAACTCTTCGCTGATAGCCACGTATTTATTCAAGTCTTGCACCAGTATCTTCAGAAACCGATCTAGCTGAAAGAAGGGAAATCCTGCCATGGGAACAGGTCCCGCGCTGGTCTTCTTGACGCCGAGCTTCAAGTTCAGTGACGGAGCTAGCTCTTCAGCCTGCTCAAAGTAGAGCTAGAGAATCTGTCAGGGATCTATGCTGCCTTCAGAAGAGAGAATACAACTGTCTAACTCTACTTGAACCGCCAGTCCGAAGTCCGTACCTCGTAGAAACCCCCTACTCGAGTCAAGATAACACAATTCCTGAATTTCTGCATGTTATTCCGATGTCCCTGTACGACCGTGGGATATCGAGGCGCATCGTCCGTAGCATCGTCATACGGCTCGAGTTTCAATGTTCCCTGCGGTAGATCCTTGACTTTGACCGTAGTCCTCGTTCTTGCCCCTCTTCTGAGCTCGAGATGAGGCGTTGGTAACGAAGCTCCGACGCGGGCGAGTGGACGGCGCGCATGGTGACAGATCGTTCGGTGCACAAGGCAACAATGCGCGGCAGAAGTGTCAAACTTACGGAGAGGATGGAATTGCGACGGGGCTAAACGGGCCAATCGACATCCATTGATGCGCATGATCTTGAGCTGAGCAAGTCACCAAAGTGGTGTTGGTGTTGGTCTGGATGAGATGGCGGGCGGCGACAACCAAAACGGGAACCTCAAATCTCAGGTGTCACTCGCCAAACCTTCCCGCTACGCCACTGAAATCTGCTGCAGAAGAACTTCCCGACAACTTTCAAACGCTATCTCCCTTCAACCATCCAACCACTACAGGCAGCTTGCAACCCTGCAATAACGAGTAAGCTTGCCTGCTGCAAGAGGATGATCCAGGTTTGTGAAGCCTTTACGGACACTTAATTATTTCCACAATTCATTTCTTGACGCAGGTGTGTCGACGCGCCGGCTGAATCTGAGCTCCACTGAGCCCGGACGACAAAGAAGTCGTCGCACTATCGTTCTTGCTTTGTCGAATTTTTTTTGATAGCAGTTGAAACACCATCAAGATGGCGGACCAAAATATATCCCAGTACAAATACTCGGCGATGTCCAACCTGGTTCTCCAGGCGGACCGTCGTTTCATTTCTCGCATCAACGATGAACCCACCGGAGACCCAGAATCCCTTGCCGGGCGCATCAGTATTCGGGAGATGGGCGCAAGCGTCGCGCGTGACGATGCGCCAAAAACCAAGAAGAAACCCGTCGGACCTACAGATATCGAGCGAGGTGCGATCCGAGAAGGGGAGGATGTGCTCGCTCGAGAACAGAGAAAACGTCACGGGCAACAACAATTACGCGGTCAGGGTATTCTTTCCGCCGCCGATGCTCTCATAGAAGGGTTGAAATACCGCCCTCGAACTCCCGCCACCCGCGCGACCTACGATCTCATACTTACGATGACTGCGAGTCATCTGGGTGATGTCCCTCACGAAGTCGTCCGGAGTGCTGCCGACGCTGTGTTGGAGCTATTGAAGGACGAAGATATGAAGGACTTTGACAAGAAAAAGGAGATTGATGACTTGCTTGGTAGCTCCATGAATCCAAAAGAGTTCAATGAGCTTGTAAATTTGGGGAAGAAGATCACGGACTACGATGCGCAGGACGAGGACGAAGAGATGGAGGGCGGAATGGACGGCCAAGAAGAGGCAGAGCTCGATGAACGTCAGGGTGTTGCCGTCGTCTTCGACGAGGAAGACGAGGATGATGAGCGAATGGGTACTCTCACCGAGGTCCGAGACGAGGATGACCTGACCGACGATGAAGAGCCAGATGAACAAGAAGCTCCCGATATTGAGGCTGCGACGATCGAGAAGGCCAATATTGAAGGTCTCGAGGGTGAGGAAGAGATGGTCATCGACGGTGGACTAGATCGAGCCGACCAACGACGGGACAAGAACTTGATAGTTCCTGCCCGGCAAATCGACGCTTACTGGTTACAACGTCAAATTGGTTCTGCGTATACCGACGCGCATATACAGCAGGAGAAGGCCACACAAGCTCTGGAAATACTTGGTGGCAAAGCGGAGGACGGCACAGAGAAATCGCTGCGAGACGTGGAAAATGATCTGATGGAACTTTTCGATTATGAGCACCCAGACCTTGTCGCCAAATTTGTCACAAACCGTGATAAGATCGTGTGGGTAACGCGTTGGCGCAGGGTTGCCGAAGATGCCGATGCTCGCCATCTCGTCGAAAGTGAGATGGTTGAGGCTGGCCACCGAGCTATTTTGGACGAAATTCGCGGCAAGACAGTTCGCGATGAAGCGACAGCTCGTCCCGAGAAGAAGATCAAGCTCGATTTGATGGATGTCGATGTCCCTAGCGCACCGGCCCCCGAACAGAAGCCTGCGGAGGGTGGCTTGGTCGGCGGTCTGCAGCCCAAGAGGCTGATCAACCTGGAGAACCTTGTCTTCCATCAAGGTAACCATCTAATGACCAATCCGAATGTCAAGCTACCTCAAGGTTCCACCAAGCGAACATTTAAAGGATACGAGGAGATTCATGTACCGCCGCCAAAACCCAAGCGAGACCCTGGGGAGAAGAACATCCCCGCCACTGAGCTGCCTGAATGGGCCCGTATCGGCTTTGGCAGTGCCAAGGAGCTCAACCGAGTTCAGACCAAATGCTACCCATCCGCCTTCCACGATGACGGCAATATGCTTGTCTGTGCTCCCACAGGATCTGGAAAGACGAATGTTGCCATGCTTGCCATTCTTCGCGAGATCGGCAAGAATCGCAACCCGGATACCGGAGAGATTATGCTCGATGATTTCAAAATCATTTATATCTCTCCCTTAAAAGCTCTGGTGCAGGAGCAAGTCGGCAACCTCGGCAAACGGCTCGAGCCCTACGGCATTCGAGTTTCTGAGCTGACTGGTGATCGCCAACTCACAAAGCAGCAGATCGCTGAAACCCAGCTGATTGTCACGACTCCCGAAAAATTCGACGTCATTACCAGAAAAGCGTCGGAGACGAGTTACATCAGGCTCGTGCGTCTGATTATTATCGATGAAATTCATTTGCTTCATGACGAGCGAGGGCCCGTCATTGAAAGCATTGTTAGTCGGACAATTCGCAAGGTAGAGCATACCGGAGAGCCTGTCCGCATCGTTGGTCTCAGTGCAACTTTACCAAACTACCGTGATGTGGCCAGCTTCTTACGAGTTGACCCCAATAAAGGCCTGTTCCACTTTGATGGTTCTTATCGACCATGCCCCTTGAAGCAGGAATTCATTGGTGTCACCGACAAGAACGCCATCAAGCAGCTGAAGATGATGAACGATATTTGCTACAACAAAGTTCTCGAGCAAGTCGGGCAGCGAAGAAATCAGATGCTCATCTTCGTTCACTCTCGGAAGGAAACGGCGAAGACGGCCAAGTACATCAGGGATAAAGCATTGGAGATGGAGACTATTGGCCAGATCTTGCGTAGCGATGCTGCAAGCAGGGCTATTCTAGCGGAAGAAGCCGAGTCCGTCGATGATGCGTCGCTGAAAGACCTGTTGCCATACGGTTTCGGTATCCACCATGCAGGACTGAGTCTTGCGGATCGTGACTCCGTCCAAGCGCTGTTCGCTGATGGCAGCATTCAAGTCCTCGTATGCACGGCAACTCTTGCCTGGGGTGTCAACCTTCCCGCGCATACCGTTATCATCAAAGGAACTCAGGTATATTCACCGGAGAAGGGTAGCTGGGTCGAGCTTAGCCCCCAGGATGTCCTCCAGATGCTGGGACGAGCTGGGCGACCTCAATACGACACATTTGGCGAAGGTATTATTATCACATCCCAAACTGAAATCCAGTACTACCTGTCCCTCATGAACCAGCAGTTGCCGATTGAGAGTCAGCTCATGAGCAAACTTGCCGATAACATGAATGCGGAGATCGTACTTGGAAACGTCCGCAACCGCGACGAGGGAGTGGAGTGGCTGGGTTACACTTATCTTTTTGTCCGTATGCTCCGCTCGCCTGGTCTTTACAGCGTGGGCGCCGATTATGAGAACGACGACGCGTTGGAACAAAAGCGAGTTGACCTAGTTCACTCCGCAGCGGTCATCTTGGAACGGGCCGGGCTTATCAAGTATGAGAAGAAGACTGGACGTCTGCAATCCACCGAATTGGGACGAATTGCTTCGCATTACTACATCGGCCACAATTCCATGTTGACCTACTCTCAGCATATTCAACCGTCCATCTCGACCATTGAGCTCTTCCGCATTTTCGCCCTCAGCGACGAATTCAAGTACATCCCTGTTCGACAAGACGAGAAGTTGGAGTTAGCGAAACTTCTCGGTCGTGTTCCTGTTCCTGTGAAGGAGAGCATTGATGAACCTCATTCGAAGATCAACGTTTTGCTACAGGCCTACATTTCCAGACTGAAGCTAGAAGGTCTTGCTTTGATGGCAGACATGGTGTATGTCACTCAGTCTGCTGGTCGTATTCTGCGGGCCCTTTTTGAGATTTCCTTGAAGAAAGGCTGGTCGACTGTCGCGAAGACTGCTCTCGATCTCTGCAAAATGGCGGAACGGCGGATGTGGCCGACCATGACACCACTTCGTCAATTCCCTAACTGCCCCCGGGATATCCTGCAGAAAGCAGAGAGAATCGACGTGCCTTGGTCCAGCTATTTCGACCTCGACCCTCCTCGCATGGGCGAACTTCTTGGTATGCCCAAGGCTGGACGGACGGTGTGTGATCTCGTGTCCAAGTTCCCTCGTTTGGAAGTCCAGGCGCAAGTTCAGCCTGTAACCCGGTCATTGCTTCGAGTGGAGCTTACCATTACTCCGAATTTTGTGTGGGATGATGCTTTGCACGGGACAGCGCAAGATTTTTGGATCCTCGTCGAGGACTGTGATGGCGAGGAAATCTTGTTCCACGATCAATTCATCCTCCGGAAGGACTATGCGCAGGCCGAGATGAATGAGCACCTGGTCGAATTTACCGTTCCCATTACCGAGCCTATGCCCCCCAACTACTTCATCTCTCTCGTTTCCGATCGGTGGATGCACTCAGAGACCAAGATTGCGGTGTCTTTCCAGAAGCTGATCCTTCCGGAGCGATTCCCGCCCCATACTCCTCTGCTGGACATGCAACAGGCGCCTGTCAAGGCACTGAAGCGTGAGGATTACCAGCAGCTGTATCCTGAGTGGCAATTTTTCAACAAGATCCAGAGTCAAACTTTCAAATCTTTGTATGATTCCGATGACAATGTCTTCCTCGGTTCTCCTACGGGCAGTGGCAAAACTGTTTGTGCTGAGCTTGCATTGCTGCGGCATTGGGCAACCGGAAAGGGTGGCAGAGCCGTCTATATCGCTCCTTTCCAAGAATTGATTGATCAACGACATGCGGACTGGGAGAAGCGGTTGGGTAACCTCGGTGGCGGCAAGAATATCGTCAAGCTGACTGGAGAGACCACTGCGGATCTGAAATTGCTAGATCAGGCAGATCTGGTTCTCGCCACACCGACGCAGTGGGATGTTCTGTCCCGGCAATGGCAAAGACGCAAGAATGTGCAATCCGTGCAGCTGTTTATCGCAGATGAACTGCATATGCTTGGAGGCTATGGAGGATATGTGTACGAAGTAGTGGTGTCGCGCATGCATTCTATTGCCCTTCAGCTAGAGAACGGGATGCGCATCGTTGGGTTGAGCGTGCCTCTTGCTAACGCCCGCGACATTGGCGAGTGGATTGGTGCGAACAAGCATACGATTTACAATTTCAGCCCTCACGCTCGCCCCGTGCCTCTCGAGCTTCATCTCCAGTCCTTCAGCATTCCCCACTTCCCCTCACTCATGCTGGCCATGGCTAAGCCGGCATATCACTCGATCTTGCAGTTGGCTCCGGACAAGCCCGCGCTTGTGTTTGTACCCAATCGTAAGCAGACAAGATCGACAGCTATTGATATCTTGGCTGCTTGCGCTGCTGATGACAACGAAGACCGGTTCCTCCATGCTGATGTGAATGAACTTGCGCCGCTACTGAACCGGATTCAGGAACGGACGCTGGCAGAATCGCTCTCCCACGGTATTGGATACTATCACGAAGCTCTTAGCGCCACCGACAAGCGCATTGTCTCGCATCTCTTCACCATTGGTGCGATCCAGGTCCTACTTGCTTCACGCGATGTCTGCTGGGAGCTGAATCTCACGGCGCATCTTGTAATCGTCATGGGAACACAGTTCTTTGAAGGCCGCGAGCACCGTTACATTGATTATCCCATCAGCGAAATTTTGCAGATGTTCGGCAAAGCTACTCGCCCTAAGGAGGACAAGATTGGCCGAGGTGTTCTGATGGTACCTTCAGTCAAGCGCGAGTATTACAAGAAGTTCCTTAACGAAGCTTTGCCCGTCGAGAGTCATTTGCAATTGTACTTACATGACGCATTTGTCACTGAGATCAGCACAAGGACAATCACTTCGACCCAGGACGCCGTGGATTGGATGACTTACACGTATTTTTACCGCCGTCTCCTTGCTAACCCCAGCTTCTACGGTCTGAGTGATATTAGCCACGAAGGACTCAGCACTTTCTTGTCCGAGTTGGTGGAGAACACACTGAGGGAGCTGTCGGAGGCTAAGATCATTGATCTGGATGAGGAGGATGACAGCGTCTCGCCCCTTAATGCGGCCATGATTGGCGCTTACTACAACATTTCCTTCATCTCCATGCAGACCTTCCTCCTGTCGCTGAGCGCTCGCACAAAGCTCAAGGGCATTTTGGAGATTATCACCTCGGCCACGGAATTTGAATCGATTCAGATGCGTCGACACGAAGACCACATTCTGCGACGAGTGTACGACCGTGTACCCGTCAAGATGTCAGAACCCGCCTACGACTCACCTCACTTCAAGGCCTTTGTTCTCCTGCAAGCTCACTTCTCCCGCATGCAACTACCCATTGATCTTGCCAAGGACCAGGAGGTCATTGTCAGCAAGGTTCTCAACCTTCTCAGTGCATGTGTCGATGTTCTCTCATCTGAGGGTCACTTGAACGCAATGAATGCCATGGAGATGTCGCAGATGGTGGTCCAAGCCATGTGGGATCGGGATAGCCCTCTTAAGCAGATTCCTCACTTTGGTCCTGAAGCCATCAAGGTGGCGAATGAATACAACATCAATGACATCTTCGAATTTATGGAAGCGATGGACCCGTCCGAGAACAAGGACTACCCCACGTTGGTCAAGAGACTTGGTCTCGATAACTCACAGTTGGCTCAAGCTGCCGCATTCACGAACGAGAAGTACCCCAACCTTGACCTTGACTTCCAGGTGGAGGATCCCGAGAACATTACATCCGGCGAGCCGGCGTATCTCAAGATCAAGATTGAACGGGAAGTCGAAGAGGACGAGGAGCCTGACACTACTGTGCACGCGCCGTTCTACCCCGGTAAGAAGATGGAGAATTGGTGGTTAGTGGTGGGAGACGAGAAGACGAAGAATTTACTTGCCATCAAGCGAGTTACCATCGGCCGCAACCTGGAGTTGCGCCTGGAGTACATTGTGCCCACGCCTGGTGAACATGAGTTGACGCTGTACCTAATGTGCGACAGCTATGTGGGCGTCGACCAAGCTCCCACGTTTACTGTGACGGCAGCTGAAGGCATGGAAGAGGATGAGAGCGAGGAGGAAGAGGAGTAAAGGGATTTTTTTAAAAAATCTGTTGGCGCCTAGATCCGTCTGTTAATTTTCTTTTTTGTATTTATACGGTCAATCTATGTGGAAGCAATGAGATAAGAATGTTCGGTTTAAGACTTCAGATCCATTTGCGGAGTAGCCTTAGTATTGAAGGTCAATCTTCTCCTCACGCGATAAGGCAGCTGTCTCCATTTCTCCAACCTCCTCTCTTCTCTTCCCCCTTCCATCTCTCCACAACCCCTCCTGATCTGACTACCATCCATTGTTGTTTGATCTCGCAGTCTGCCATATATACGGTATAATAATAATAATTCATTATCTACAAGTTACACAATTGTCTGTTCAACCCAATCGCATTGTCTTCACTCTTCCCCTCAACGCTTGGCGCCGGTCTTATCAAGACAGCTCTTATCACTGCGGAACGGACATGACCATCCGATCAATGAAGTTTACTCCAGAGTAAGTAGACCAGATTCATCTCGTCCTAGAGTTTGTGGAGATCTGGAGTTAGAAAAAGGCATATCCCACCGCAATTCAGATCGCTGACCTGATTAGGGTCCTCCTGGGAGCTCCCCGCCGCTCTGGGCCCATCCCCAACTCTTCAGGGACACTTGCGGTCTACACGCAGACATCCTACTCCTTCGACTCTCATTCCAAGACCAATGAGATCCGTGTCCTAGACATCGCCACCGGCCGATCGGCCCTCATCACGAACGATCCGGGCGCCAGCAGCCCACAGTGGCTGGATAACAGCGACCAGCTGATCTGGCTGAAGACAAAGGCAAATGGCAACACCAGTTTCATTGTCGGAGACGCGCGGGAAGTCGACAAGACCTACACTGCGGGTACTGTTCCCGGTCCCGTGTCGGACCTCAAGGTGACTGTTGTCGAACCGGGCAAAATTGGGTTTGCGGTGGCCGGGAAGGCCAACCCGGATGGGTCATTGTACAACCCACACGACGCCAAGAAGCCTCTCAGTTCAGGCAGGCTGTACACGTCCCTGTTTGTCCGACACTGGGACACGTGGATTGGGCCACAGCGCAACGCAATTTGGTATGGCTTGCTGCAGCGTGCACCCCTGTCTCCCGCTACTCGACAGTCGGGCAGATATTCCATCTCTGGGCTGACGAACCTGATCTCGGTTTGCGGGCTGACTGGGGTTGAGTCGCCTATCCCTCCTTTTGGCGGCTCAGGCGATTTCGACATTAGCCCGTCAGCAATTGTGTTTGTTGCGAAGGATCCTAATCTTAACCCCGCGACACACACTTCCTGCTCTTGCTACTACTGTCCGATGTTCTCATGGACCGGTGTCGGCGCTCTGGAAGCCAAGGTGTGCACGGTCAAGGGTCTCGAGGGTGCTATGTCGTCGCCTGTTCTCTCGTCTGATGGCAGCTCGATTGCTCTCCTCGCCATGCGTGAGGATGGCTATGAGTCGGACAAGAACAGAATCCTATACGTTCCAAACCCTTGGAGTGGCGAGATGATTGAAGTTTTTGCCTCTGCTGATGGCAAGGGACAGTGGGATCTCAGCCCGTCGGCATTGACGTTTGCTAAGGATGATCAATCATTATTCGTTCAGGTCGAGGAGCTGGGCCGTGGCGTTTTGTATCAACTTCCGCTCGACAATGTCCGCCGTAGTACACCTGATGTGTTGAAGAAGCTCACGCATTCTGGTTATGTTACGGATGTTTTCCCCTTGGGCGCGGATTCCTCGGATCTGTTGATCGCCAGCAACAATCTGGTAGACAATAGCTTGTGGACCATCATTGACACCCAGGATACATCCAAGGTCAGGGTCGTCTCATCTATGGGCCGTGGAGGCGCCGCGTTTGGTCTTTCACCCACACAGGTGGATGAAATCTGGTTCAAAGGTGCCGAGGATCACCCCGTCCATGCGTGGGTGGTTAAACCGTCCAATTTTAAGTCTGGCAACAAGTATCCGCTCGCTTATCTGATTCATGGAGGGCCCCAGGGCGCATGGAATGATCAATGGAGCACTCGATGGAATCCTGCCGTGTTTGCTGAGCAGGGTTACGTCGTTATTACGCCCAATCCCCGAGGTAGCACCGGGTACGGGCAACCCTTTACGGACGCGATCCGTGGTTCTTGGGGAGGTCTACCTTACATCGATATCGAAAAAGGGTTTGACTACATCGAGGAGAATCTGGATTATGTTGACACCACCCGAGCCGTCGCACTTGGGGCATCGTATGGTGGTTATATGATGAACTGGATCCAGGGCCACCCGCTCGGCCGTCGATTCAAGGCGCTCGTCACTCACGATGGTGTATTCAGCATGACCTCCCAGCTTGCCAGTGAGGAACAATACTTCCCGCTCCATGATCTGGAAGGCCCGATCTGGAAGGTCCCGGAGAACTGGGAGAAGTGGGATCCGTCTCGTTTTACGGAGCATTGGCAGACCCCGCATCTGATCATCCACAATGAGCTCGACTACCGTTTGACGATAGCCGAGGGACTAGCAGCGTTCAACGTCCTGCAGATGAGGGGGATCGAGAGTGCGTTCCTGACCTTCCCAGACGAGAACCACTGGGTGCTCAATCCGGAGAACTCTCTCGTATGGCACCAAACTGTTTTCAACTGGATCAACAAGTATGTCGGCTTACCTCCGGTGACCGATGAGAAGGGCAACGCCTTTAACTCGAAGAAGACGCCATTGGAGAAGCGTGTAGCTGGTCTATCCCTTTCATAGACTCCGGCCTTGTAACGACTCTGCATTTGTGTCTTGGATGTGCACAATGACAATGACCTTTTGATATAGCCTCGTCGGTGTCCTTCGAATTCGAGTTTCAGTTTCATGATCTTTTGTTGATTACTCTCAATGGATATTTCATTACATTGTTGGATGATCTTATTGTTTGATTTGTCATATTCTAAGATGTAACGGAAAAGCCTTCGAGACAAAGGGAGAGTACAATATCGCCGAGTGCTGGTTCGTTCGCGTCAACAAAGAATTCCTATTCTTGTCGTGGCTTTTCTTCATCGTAAGCCTTTGTCACGTACAACAGCTGTTTCATGGTTCTTGATGAAGTATATAAGTAGCGACTGCCTACTCTCATCTCTATGGCCTCTCTGCTACGATCCAAGTGCTTTGATTTGAGCAATCTACTCCCACGCAGCAACCAAGAGACAATAGTCTTACAGAGACATCCAAAGTCTATCTCTCACTTTCACCAGAAACTAATTCTTCCATATTCGAAATGCAGGGCAGCAACAATCCATCCCTTCCCCGTATCGTGATAGACCCCTCGTCACCTCAATCTCCCACTATCTCCTGTGCATTCTCACCATCAACACCCACAAACTCGACCTCGAGCCGATCAACACCGAAGCCATCGCAGCCACCATCACAAGCCGAATCAAGACCAGGAGGACGACCCAGCAAGGCTCATCCATCCTTCCAGCCCATCCTCCGCCATCTACGCACCCCGCTCTGCCCCCTCGTTTCCAGCACCACGGGGCTGCAGCATCCCGAATTTCCAAAGACCCTCCTTGCATACCACGTACTCACGAATCGGCAACTGGACGATCTAGCCCGTCACTTCCACCAGGTATGGCCCCCGGTGGAAGGCACAAGGGCATACCCCGTGTGGATCCCCGCGTGGATCGGCACACAGGGCGAGAAGAACGTCGACCTACAAACGAAGCGGCGTCGGTTTGGTCGTTTTATTGGGTTGAGGGGTTGTGAGTCGCCTACTGTTAGGGAGAATGCAGAGGACGAAACAGACGAGCTCTTGGCGAGGATGGAGTGGGAGTGGGAGCAGGGTCTTTTACAGGCGCAGCGGGATGATCCTGATGCTATTTTGAGGTGGAAGGCATGGGGGCGTTGAGGTTCATTGCTCATTGTGTCACGTATCTTTGTTCTTTTTGCCTTTGTTGGTTTGCGGGAGTTTGTGGTGGGCAGTGCCGCATGCATATTCAGCCTTGACACATACATTCAGCTAAACGCATACTAGAATACCATTGGATAGGGATTACATTTCAGTTTGACTTGAATTGATTAAAGCATCTCAAATCTAATCCCCCGTTTAGCCTGTTGGAGTGGTGGGGTAATTTCTTGGGGTGTATTGTTTAGCCTGAGTCGGATAAAACCGAGGCACTGGAGATGGTATAAGAATCCAAAACCAACGACACATTTCGATATCAGAATGCTCATGCGATCAGTTCTGACTTGCTAGATTAGACCGTTGAAGAGGAAAGACAAAATGGCCAGCGAACCCCTCGTCAAACACATCTACACCGCGGACCCCTCCGCCCACGTCTTCAACAACAAACTATACATCTACCCCTCGCACGACCGCGAGACAGACATCCAGTTCAACGACAATGGCGACCAGTACGACATGAACGACTATCACGTCTTCTCGATGGAGACCGCCGGCGGCCCCGTCACCGACCACGGCGTCGTCCTCAAGGACTCCGACATCCCCTGGGTCTCCAAGCAGCTCTGGGCCCCCGACGCCGCAACAAAGAACGGCAAGTACTACTTGTATTTCCCTGCGCGCGACCGCGAGGGCATATTCCGCATTGGCGTCGCGGTGGGGGACAAGCCCGAGGGGCCGTTCGCGCCGCAGCCGAACCCCATCCGCGGCAGCTATAGCATTGACCCGGCGGCGTTTGTCGACGACGACGGGCAGGCGTATTTGTACTTTGGCGGGATCTGGGGCGGGCAGTTGCAGTGCTGGTCCCGCTCGGAAACGGGGAAGTGGGAGTTTGATGCGTCAAAGACGGGCCCGCAGGAGCCCAGCGGGGAGGGGGTGAAGGCGCTGTATCCGCGGGTGGCGCGGCTGACAGAGGATATGCTTGAGTTTGAGGGGGAGATCCAAGAGCTGGAGATTGTGGATGAGGAGGGGAGGCCGCTGGCGGCGGATGACCATGAGCGGCGGTTCTTCGAGGCGGCGTGGATGCACAAGTATAACGGCAAGTATTACTTCTCGTGGTCGACGGGCGATACGCATTACCTGGTGTATGCGACGGGGGATAGTCCGCTGGGGCCGTTCACGTACCGCGGCCGGATTCTGGAGCCTGTGCTTGGGTGGACGACGCATCATTCTATCGCGGAGTTCCAGGGGAAGTGGTATCTTTTCTATCATGACTGTTCGCTGTCCGGAGGGGTGGATCATCTGCGGAGTGTGAAGATGCGGGAGATTGTGTATGATGCGGAGGGGAACATCAAGCTGGCTGAATGAGCGCTTGTTACAGATGTATAGCTATTTGCACGGTCTGAGAGATGTATATATCATGAAGATTGTCGTTTATATCGTCCTGTCTCGTTCCCCGTATCAGCCTTCTTCATACGTCCCAATCATCAATGTCCCATTCCCCTCGCTTGATTCTCCCTGACAATGCTCCAGTACTTGTCGCGACTGCGAGCTCGGAATGTCTTTCCCCATTTGATCATCACCAGGAACACGGCAGATATGGCCATGCCAATGAAGGCCGCGGACACAAAGCAGTTCTGGTATCCCAGGTCTTCAAGCCAGGGCGTAATACTATTTTAGTAAAGCCATTGTCAGCACACGCATCCAATTCTTTGGGCCGTAACCTACCCGTAGCCTATGGCAAATGACATTGTGTTGCGAACCAAGATAACACTAGCCATCGCATCGCCACTCAACTCCCTGTAGCTGTCGACGAGATAGTTGACGCTCAGAGTGATTCCGCAGGTGTTGGCGAGCGCAAGTAGGCACATTGCAACTAGAAGTCCGAACCAGTGGACCTCGTGGGCTGCACCAACACCCCAGAGGAGTAATGACCCAGGGACAAGAATCAAACATGCAAGGAAGGGCCAGAGACGCTGCTCGGCTTCCATCACTCCGCCGTTCCGTCGAGCTAGTTTGATAGTAAGCCAGTCACTGAATCTTCCCATGAAAAGTGACCTAGGCTGAGTTAGTAGGGTCTGTACGTTGATTTCTCGCCATCTATAAGACCAACTCACCCGCCAACGACACCTAGACAGCATGCGAGATAGCTCAGACCGACCATCGATGAACTGATATACTCAGTCGGACGCATGCTAGGACGTTCTCTGAGCAGTCTTACCTGAAATTATATGGTGCTGACCCCAGAATAATAGACGCGGTGGCATTCAATACGTTGAACCATATCAGATACGAGCCGTACGAAAACCTGTCCCGTCAGTATCCAATGTTGGAAACGAAGATGAGAAACTGCTGACGTACCCAGCATAGAAGATAACCGGCCAGCTCAGGTAATATAACGTTTGGTAGAATCTCCTAAACATATTGTTCCTGGGTTGTCGGGATCCAATGATTGACAGCTTCTGAATGTAGGGTTTCTTGCTGTAGATGACTCCACACTCTGTTTCGTCCGGTTGTGGAGTGGCAGGTAGAACCTTTTCCTGGTCACCTTGCTCGGAGGGAGTCGTTGACGACTGTAGCACACCCTCGACGGTGGCTGTCTCGGCATGTTTCCGTGAGTAGTTTGTCTCCTCCATGAAGAAAAAGAGGAATGCGATAGTCACAGCGCAGAATATGGCAGGCCAGTAGAAAACCCATTGCCATCCCTGGTATTCGGCAATAAAGCCGCATATGACCGGCGCAAAGTAGTTGCTCCCCGCCAAAAAGAAAGCGTACAGGCCCATATACGTTCCTCGTTCATGGGTAAAATACTAGACTTCATCAATATGCGGCATACGCTTTTGAACCACAAGTACCCACCACATCCGTGACCGTCACTTCTGGAAGGGCTTCAATTGGAGCAACGAAGAAGCCTGACAAAATGCTGCGGCCAATCCACTCGCCGTTCGAACGAACATAAGGACTGTTGGCGAGTCTCACCATTAGCAATTAGAGTCCACGGTGAAGCATCAGGATAACGTACCCCCATATCAAGGTACCCTATTGCAAAGACTATCAGTTTCTCGACTTTGGCAACGGTACAATTACTTTGCAGACTCACCAATATTCCAACTAATGAGAGAATGTATGTGAACCGTTTACCATACTGCAATGCGAATGGTTGCCAGAAGAGAAGTCCCCAGCCTGCGAGCAAGAACATATATCCGGTTCCCTGATTGAGAGTGTCCACCGCAACACCGGTCTCTTCAGAGAGCTGAACCAGCACCGAATAAACAACCGAGGTTGAGATGCCTGCAAACAAGGTGTACCTGCACGATAGGGAGCAGATTAGCTGTTTGATAAGGAAAACCAGATCAAAACAACCTCTTCGGTCCACTCACACGCTCACACAGATCGTAGATAGTAGCTTGCGCCGTGGTGACCAATTCAAGGGATCATCAGGGTCGTCGGAGGGTTCAGGCACGAGCACGATATCTCTGTCTCCCCTATCAAGGTGACGAGTGGCCAAGACACCATCCACATCCACCAGGGTGAACGTGCCTGGGACGGCGTTGCTGTCCACACGAGGCGCCATGACGAGGCAAAATCGATCGCAGAAGGTTAAAATGTTGTCCGTAAACTGCAATAATGCTGTTTATATGTCCTTGGATGTTCCAAATGTATACACACCTCTCCTCAGCCCGATGGGTGTGCAATTGGAATGCCGACCGGAGATAAGTCTCACTGTAGAATGTATCAATCACACACAGGGACCGGTTGCTTCTACAAGCTTTAATCTCAAAGACCGCCCGGGCGTACGGAGTTGAAAGGAAGTACGAGTACTCGTTATCTCCTCCTCTCGAGGATCCACCAAGAGGCGATATGGCGGAGATGCACATTCCTAATAGTCATTAGGTGCAAGGGCAGCGTCCCAACTGTACTACAACGCATAATAGCCGATAAGCACGGCTCGGAAGCATTCCGCTATCATGGGACTGGATGATGGTGCATGGATGCATGGCTGCATGGAGCTCAGATACCAAGGAGGCCCGCTTGATCGCTTATCGGGGCTCTCTCCACGAGGAGACGATGATCCATAGTCAGAAGAAGCATGAGACCAGGGAAGCAGGTTCCTGGCTCAGTGGCTCTACCAGCACAAAGAGGCCAATACTTTGGAAGCGGAATTTGCTCCTCTCTTGACGGTACTCTGTCTGGAGATAAAGGAACAAGGATGATGGGCTACTGGTGAGGTTCATTGGACAGTCTCAATGGCCGTCGAGCTAAGCAAGGAGCTAGCCAGCGCCACTGGGGTAGTTGCTTATTACCGTAGATTGACAGTAGTAGATGTTCTCCAGTCCTCGTGTTCCGCGTCATTGGATGGGCTCGCCGACAGATATGGGATGAGAGGAAACTGATCTTTTTGAGTGGTCGATAGATTCGGGGTCAAGTTGGAGACAGTTGCGTTCCCCCGCACATCAGACACCTCTCAGCAATTATGCTCATTGCATGTCTCCATGAAGACAAACAACATCCACTTCTTAGCAAGATCACAGGATACACACTGGTTCTATTATCTGGTCACTAGAGATGGCTTTCCCTATCGCTGCAAAGGGATACTCATCTAGGAACAATCACTATCTACTTTCCTACACGTAAGTAGACAGACAATCTCGTCAACACTAGAGACGCTTAAACTCTTGCCCTACCATCTGCTCACTCCGTGTCCACAACCCTCGACCGTTCTCCTCACCAGCAGGAAAGTCAATTTTCGGCAGGGCAAGGATTTGGCAATTGTCTAGGTATGCGCCGGAGTGTTCTGTTCCCGAGACATATCCATCAGCACGATAGCCTCCGGCTTGACACATTATACCTTACACAACCATAAGAGAGGATTCCACTCACCGCTGATATCCGGATCGAGAAGAGCTCTGAGAATCGTGGCAATCCCCTGCGACACTGACTTTGGCGCTTGTTGAAGCAGAAGCGGTAGATCTTCCCCCTCTTAAAACAGGGCTGACTGTTAGGAACTTATCAGCTGCAGGGAGTCATCTGGTTCTGGCACGCACGCTCTTTCTTCCTTTGAAGCCATGAAGCTACTTGCACTGGCGAAGCAACGGTCTGAAGGCTTGGTTTGGTGTCCGAAGGATGTTCAGCTTAGGCCAAAGATGGAGGAGGATGAGGTTGCAAACTCACTTCCAGCATTGACAGAAAAGGTGCCCATTGACCGTCCACAGCCTGTGATAGCCAGACACTTGATCATCTGAACGTTGGCAAACATCGATAGAGCATATGCATCCAATGGATGATATGTCTTTCCATCCTGCAGAATCGGCAGAAACCCGTGTTGATTACCTTTTGTATCCTAATCCAACCCAGAGCAAAACACTTACTGCGAAATTGGGGTCATCCCACGCCGGCGGCGGAGCTTTAGGCCGGATGCTAGAGCAAACCATGACCACTCTTGAACCCGCCGGCATCAAGTGCACTACCAAATTGACCAGGAGGAAATTGCTGAGATAGTTGCACTGGAAGTGAGACTCGATTCCATCTTCCGTCTTCATCCACAGTGCAGCCATTACCGTGGGAAACCCGACAAACCCATCAATAGGAACCTCAAGCTTCTTAATAGCTTCCGCCGCCTCGCGCACAGAGGCCAACCGGCCAAAATCTACCGAGATGAAGATCAGCTTGACCTTGGGATGTTTGTGGTTGATATCGTCGATCATCGCTTGCGCTTCGGCCTGCGACTTGCCCATCAGGATAATGGCGGCTGCATCGCCGCTTGCCAGGGCCTCGGCGGTTGCTGCTGGTAGTTCTGTCCCGCTGACTCCGGTCAAGAGGACTTTTCATAAAACATGAGTTAGCTTATGATCGCTGTCTTTGAAAGGGCTTGGAATGTTTGGCCTACATGTTCGTTTCTTGATGCTCATGGGAAAGGCATTGACCATATCGGCACCTTTGGTCTCGGGTCCCCATTCGATGGCCATGTTTGCGACTGTTGATCAAGAGCTCACCGGGGTCTGTACAGCTTGGTAGCACTAAGAAGCCTCACTTGCCGCAGGATGTCTGATTGAATGAGGCTTTTGATTTTCGTCATCGTGAGTCCGTCCACATTACGTACGGAAGACGTCCTAAACATTCGAGACGCGACGTTACCTATTCGGTCCGGTGAATTGTTACCAAGGTCAAGCACGTGTGAATGACCAATCACCAGCAGTATCAGGAAGAGCAGTATGAAGAAGGGAAGACTTAGTCGAGGCTCTGTCATCGACCAGATTCCTTTGTGGTCTCAGAGAGAGAAAAGTATAATCGAAATACAAACTTCATAAGATATGGTGGACATTAAGGAGATATCCAGGGAATATGTTGAGCACTCGGCTCATGATTTACAAATCGGATTGAAACACAATACAATCCGCACATAATGCGCCGTCAAGACAAGGCGTTCGTCGCAAGAACGCGAAAAGAAAGGTGACGGTTTCTCGATAGAGAGAAAGGAAAAGTCACTCCTGATAGAATAATCCCGTTTAAGCTGACCCTGAAGCGATACCACCGTCGTCATCTGAAAGATCCTTGATCACGTCCTCTATGATCTGAATGAGCTCATCGATGTCAGGGCGGTCAGCAGGCTCAACCTGCAAACACTTCCGCACTACCTCTTTCACTGGCTCGCTGATGGTTGCGGTGTTGTCTTTACCCGCATCCTCAGCTCCAGCTCGGCCTTTACCCTTGGTAGCCCCGGGCTTCTCATCTGGGAACCGCCAGTCCCCGCCCAATACACACATACTGAGGCTACCACCGGTCTCCTCGCTTCTGGCCTCAAAGGGGCTTTTCCCTACAAGGCAGGCGTACAATGTGCATCCCAAGGACCAGATATCAACCTTGGTGTCAATGATTGACCCGGTCTTGACGTCGAATAGCTCAGGCGCTCGGTACGGCATGGTACTGTGCTCGGCAGCAGTATCTTGGACGGCCAGAGCTAGTGAACGGGAGGTGATAGCAATCGGGCTGGGCGCTAGGGAGCCGAGATCCATGAGGATCGGAGTCTGACCGTCATCGTCGATCATGATATTGCCTGTCACAGGTCAGTCACCCTGCGCATAGAATTGCAGACGCACCAACTCACCAGGCTTGATGTCCCTATGCGCATAAGGGCGGAGTTCTCCCTCCTGAACTCCCTCCTGGCTTCTGGTAACCTCGTCATCCATCAACGGCTCGTTCTCTGAATCTTCTTCGTCTACTCGCTGGCTTGCTCGACGCTTCGATTTGCCCATTTGCATTGATAATTGTGCATCCGCGTCCGCGCCATCGCGTCGGACCGCTTTGGCTCTGCGCGTAGACCCAGCGCCACTCTTTACCCGATATTGGTGCATTGCTTTAAGCGCATTGGCGACACCGAGCATAAGCACCATTAGCCTCTTCTCGGGAAAGCGAGTATGGTTCACGAGATTCGCATTGATTGCATCTTGAAGATTCCCGCGTTGGTAGTAAGGAAGCAGGATGTAGACGGTTTTCGACCCTGGTTCGCCGCCATCGGAACGAAACGTCGAGCCCGGCTCCGTAGATACGCAATGGTCTATCGAATGGATGATGTTCGGTTGTGATGTGAATAGATTGTAGGCTTCGACCTCTTTCAAAGCTTGTGATACAGATTCTTGGCCGAATGGACACCGGATCTTCTTCAAGGCGAAGAGCTCTGATGTGGCCTTATCTTGGACGAGGTAAACGTAGGAAAATCCACCCTAGCAGAGTTGGCGATGTCAGTTGAGGGATTATAACAATGGAATAATATGGTCTGGAGATCCGATTGACTTACTTCACCAAGGAGTCGTAATAATTTGAAGCTGCGATTGTTGATTTTTAACTGCGGTGTGCTCGGGAAGCAGCACATGCAATCTGTAAAGTTGTAGAGCAGATCGAAGAAATACTGAGCCATCTTGCGCGACGAATTAGGGAAGCTGTCGCGACGGACTCTATATCAGAATAAGATTATGATCGATTGTTTTTTGGTGATCTCCCCAGCTCAACAATCTGCAGTTGTCGTACAAGTGCTTCCGCAGAATGGTCGACTTGCGCGGTCCCACTGTCCCACTGTGGAGCAATCACGTACTTCGTGCCAGTGAATACAAGCCGGGAGCGAGATTTGACAATATTCAAGGACAAGTGGCCTCGGGGCTGGAGCGGGAGCAAGGATAAGGAACGCGAGGAGAGAGTCGTGGGAGATGAAGGTGCCAGGTGGACGAATGGACAATCGGACGAAGCGGAGATGCTAATCAGGAGAAACTGCAAGGCAGTTAATTGTTAGCGTCGGGGAATGGTTACTGCTGTACAGAGCAGCGTCTCTTATGTCTCAGTCGAGCATGTGTCGCAGTAAGGTTGGAATGAAGAGGCCATGAATGTCTCATCGACAATAGGATATCTTCCGAGATTAAAGGGAACGTCTGCCTTACAGCCGTGGAGTTCGTCAGATTACGCATGGGCACTGTGGAGCAGCAGATAATAATAACGATAGTACCAGTACCGAGCGATTAACCCATGGTTCATGTCTCCGTTGTTTGTTATCATTATCATGATCATCACAGTGGCTGTTTATTAGTATTCCGTAGAGGATGTTGATACATAAGGTACCAGGGGATGCATCATGATCAGACTATTACAGCAATTGTTGATCGGTGATCCCTCGACGTCAATCCTCTGATAAGTATCTCTATCCACTACATGCCTAAAACGCCATTCGTCGTTCCCTTTTTGCCAATTGGATCCCGTTCTTTTCATTCTTCTTCTTCGGGCTTCTTCTCTGCCCAACTGGGAAAATAAAAATAAGAAAAAGAAACGCCCCCGTCAACCCCCTTAAACAGTTAACAGTCTATTGTTGGCTGACAGAAAAGCCATGAAAAGTTATCTGCTCCTATCAATCAATGACCAGTCAATGATCTAAAGCGCAGGAGCTCCACTTGTGTTTATTCTTCCTTGTACCGCATCATCCCTTTAATGTCGCTCTTTTCTTTTCCCCCCTCCTGACTTGTGTCCCTTCTGAGTTTCTGGACCCTTGACCTTTTCGCTCTGGTCGCGTTCGTCACTTGGAGCACTTTGAGGTCGCTCTCTCTCAAATCTCGAACTCCATCCCCATGGCGCCTCTCGACGAGATCCAGGTCGGCGATGTTGTGAACGTTCCCGGGGGCATGTATGGGACGGTCCGCTACCTGGGCAGCGTTGCCGGAAAACCAGGCAAGTTCGCCGGGATCGAACTGGCTCCGGAGCATGCCAAGAGAGGGAAGAACAATGGAGATGTGGAAGGGAGAAAGTATTTCAAGACCACTGTCCCTGGTTCCGGCATCTTTGTTCCCATGAACAACAATCGCTACGTCACGAAGCGATCTTCCACATCCGCCCCTACCGTGAGTACCGCCCCTCCGACGCCTTCGCGACCGATCAATTTCAGCAAATCCGTGGGACCCAGTCCTGCAGTGCTTCGTCCGCGTGTAAGACGACCCTCTCTACCTCGCCCTGAATCGCCTCGTGGTCCGCCCCCCTCCAAGCTTAGCCTTGCCGGTCTTCGTACTCCGTCCACTGCATCTCGAACAGGGCCGAGCCCCAATGGCTATCCTCGAAGTCCGGTTAAAGCTCCGTCTCGCGCATCTGACAGGGCTCCCTCCCGCTTGAGTGTGGATGATGACATGTCCTCGGTTAGAACTTCCGACTTTCATCGCAGCTCGATGGCGTCGGAGGTGCAGGAATTGAAAGATCAGATTAAGAGCCTGGAGAAGCAGCTACTGGACCGCGATAAGCAGCTGGAGGAACAGGCAAATACACTGGCGGAATTCCATAGGACAATTGAGGACCTGGAAGGTTCGGATGCCCTGTCCATCAGGGCCCAGCTGCGGGAGAAGAATGAGAGGATTGCTCAGTTGACAGCAGAATTCGATCTCCATCGAGCCGACTTCAGAAGCACCCTTGATACGCTGGAAATAGCCGCGTCCGAGACCGAGCGGGTCTACGAGCAGCGCCTAGACGAACTCATGCAGCAGAATAAAGAGCTACAAGACCGGGGTGAGGATGTCGAGGCCGTTGCCAGGCAGCTGAAGCAGCTGGAAGAGCTGGTTTCGGAGCTAGAAGAGGGCCTGGAAGACGCAAGACGTGGCGAGGCGGAAGCTCGGGCTGAGGTTGAGTTCCTACGAGGAGAGGTTGAAAGAACAAAGCTTGAGCTGAAAAAAGAGCGGGAACACTCCACCGCTATGTTGAGGGATGCCCATTCAGGCGGAGAAGGAGGCCGGCAGTACTCAAAGGAACTAGACCAGAAAGACGATGAGATTCGCGGCCTCAAAGCCATCATTCATTCGTTGAGCAGGGGCGATCCGAACTTCCCTGGCCTGCAGAATGGGCTTGCAAGTTCTCGACAGGACCATGAGTCCGAACAAATCGCTCATCTGGAACAGCGTATTCAGGAATTTGAGCACGCAACCGAGAGCAAGAACTATCGCATCGAGGAGCTTGAGCGGGAATTACAGCAATTGCGGCTTAGCAGTGAGAGCCGTACTCGCAGCTCCACGATCAGCGGTCCTACGACTCACCACAAACCATCGAACTCTGCTGGATATATCGGGACCGCGAACACCATCAACCATGCTCATCGACTGTCTGACCGCACAGTGGTCCCTAATGACTGGCAAGAGCAACCGCATGGCGAAGGTCAGTATCAGCCGTTTGGCTCACACCACCGAGCAGCTTCGGACTCCTCCCACCACCGTCTGGAGACCATGCATGAGTCTGATGGCCGCTCGGATGATGGCAATTCATTGTGGTGTGAGATTTGCGAAACCGGCGGTCACGATATCTTGAGCTGTACAAACATCCTTGGTGCCGAAACCAAGAATGAGCATGTACTCCCTGTTGAGCAGTCACACCACGAGGGTTCCGCGGACGGCAGGTCGACCCCCGGGACTTCCATCGCCGGAGAATCGTTACCTTCGAAGGGTGAGGATAGCACCACCCCTCAAAAGACAGGACGAGATGCCGTCCTGGAGGGATTGAAGGGTATCAGTGGAGGACTCACGGCTTCAATGGCTCCTGTTGCAGGGAAGGCCAGTGGAGTGATTGATGAGTCGAAGTGGTGTGCCCTGTGTGAGAGGGACGGTCATGAAAGCATTGATTGCCCTTTTGATGACTGAACAGCGGCCGTTGGGTCGGGATGCTGTTGATGGTGGCTCCTGTTGGACGATCATCTATTTCTTCTGTCCTTGATGTTGAGCGGGTTCCTCCATTCGGCACATGGCTAAACCTATTAATACGTCGCATACTTTCTATTCTGGCAACGCCATGCGCCTGTTGCCCTAGACCTCCACTTTTCGCACTTTTTATAATCTCCTTCCTTGGGGGCTCTCGCTGTCATGACCATATGAAGCCCAACCTTGCCATTAGAGATACAATCTCAAGGCAAGACCTTATTCAGCACTTGTGTTAATACCTTCATTGCTCTTCGAGCCCTAGCTCTTTCCTTTCATTTCACCCTCTTTTGTATTCTTACTGTACTTTTTTTGGGCTCAATAGACCCTGTTCTTACTCCCGCAGAATCGCAGACCTCGGACCATCCTAGCCATCTTTGATTCCCGCTATGCATCAGCCAGAATTACATGACGCGTCCAAGCGAGTTGCGGTTTTCAGCTCCTCCTCTAGTCAGCAAGCGCATTTGGGCCAACGCCCTGTGTCTTTCTCATCAAATCAATGTACAAATTGAAGATTGTCAGAATACAGCGCTTGAACAACAACATAAAGTACATGACTCGTCTTCCGGTTTCCCCGGGCTTCGTTTTCGTCCCGCCTATAGGTTAGAAAGCAGAGACCCAGTCACTCCAGAAATCTAGGTGGTTGTTCAATCTCCCCTTCTTGATATCTCGTTTCCGCAATGGTCCCACAACTCTTGCAAGTCCGTTTCTTCTGATCAGCGGCAAATTCCTCCACCACCTCCTTCACCTGTGTCCCCAGATCCGTGCACACAAACCGCTTCTCCCAGACTACCTCCCCACACTTCTTGCAGAACCACAGCATCGTATCAACCGCGTCTTTGGGCCGAGGCTGCTCCATCACTACACCGACTGTGTCCTTGAACCGGACAGGACAGTGCGGGGTATTGGCGGGTAGTAAGAAGATCGATCCTTCATGGATGGGGATATCCTGGAAGACAGGAGGAGAGACTGATGTATCGGCTGTCTTTAGAAGCATGGAGCCTCGATACTGATAGAAGAATTCTGGGGTCGAGTTGATGTGATAGTCCGTGCGGGCATTTGGGCCCCCAACAATCATGACCGTGTATCCAGCTGTCGCGGGGGAGGAGGGGTGGTAGACGCAGTAATTATTCACCGGCGGTTGAAGGAGATGAGAGTTTTCTTCGAGCCTGTAGCCTGGTCATTACTTGAAATGTAACTGCGCTTCCTGGTTTCGTATCAGGAGATGTTCCCTGCGAAGCGGGGGAGGGGTATGCGGTTTTCGGTGTGACTTGAGTAGGAAATACCATTTCGGGATGTTCAGAGCTGGTGGTAACATTGTCGCAAGCTTTCTCTTAATTTGGGAGCCTTTTTGATGCCGGACAGACTTTTAATTGACGAGCTGTGAGGATTTATTCTTACAGTCATACATATTGATTATCAAGCAAAGAGCCGAAGTCGATGCGATCATCCCATCTGGCGGAGATAGCCGGAGATAGATAAGCAGGACACCCGGAAAGGGAGATCATTTCTCCGACGGATTTTCTCTTTTTATCAAAAATTATCCACACTTTGAGATTGAGAGAATCAGCTTCTGATATCGACGACAGGGTATCGGAAGATCTCCAATCCAGCAATCATGGCCACTACATCCCAGCCTCCCCTTCGGTTCACTGGTCACAAGAATTTTGTGAACCGACTGATCTTCTCAACCTTAACCGGCCGTGCAGTTCATATCTCCCAGATCCGTCCTTCGTCTCCTACGAATCCTGGTCTTGCTTCCCACGAAATCTCGTTCCTGCGCCTCTTGGAGGCAGTTACAAATGGGTCCCAGATGGAAATTTCATATACGGGAACTATCGTTATCTACAAGCCTGGTCTGATCACTGGAGGTATTGCAGGTAACGGGGTCACCAGCGGAGGTGTTATTCAGCATGAGCTCCCAGCAGGATGCACTCGAGGCGTCAGCTACTTCTTAATACCTCTTTGTCTCCTCGCGCCGTTCTCTAAAGCCCCGATCAAGGTACTCTTCACTGGTCCTGGCGTTATTACTTCGGCCACACCCACTGGGGACATGTCTGTGGACAGCGTCCGCACTGCGATCCTTCCGCTTTACAACCAGTTCGGTATCTTCAACAACATTGAGCTTCGTGTCCTCCGCAGGTCCAATCCCGGACCGAACGGCAGGGGAGGCGGTGGAGAAGTTCAGTTGGTTTTCGGCCACCAAGTGCGTCTTCCGAAAACACTGCACTTGATGAACCCAGGCAGAGTCAAGAAGGTTCGTGGCGTGGCGTACTCGGTGGGTGTTTCAGTCTCCAACAATGCAAGGATGATTGATGTGGCGCGTGGCATCCTCAATCCTCTCGTTCCCGACACCTACATTTTCTCCGACGTGTCGTCCGCGCCGCTGGTCCCGGACAGAAACAACCCATCCGCAAAGAAGAAGATTGGTCTTGGTTTCGGTTTATCCCTGGTTGCGGAGTCTTCAACTGGCTGCTTGTACTCCGCTGATGTCGCCTCTCCCCCTGCTGGTGGCCAAGCACCGGAGGATATTGGAAAACAATGTGCTTACCAGCTTCTGGAAACTATATCGAAGGGCGGATGCGTTGCACCGGCTGCAGCTTCAACCATGCTGGGCTTGATGACGATGGGGTCGGAGGACGTTGGTCGACTCCAATTTGGACGGGAGGTGATTGCCGATGAGAGTATCATCCAGCTGGCCAGAGATTTGGCCAAGTTTGGTGCCCCTGGTTGGGGTCTAAGAGATGCTACCGGTGAGAATGAGCAAGGGGACGTTATCGTGAGCGTGGTAGGACGAGGTATTGGCAACGTTGGTCGGAAAGTTGCTTGATCACGCCAAGACACGAATTGTTGGCATATGACTGTCTGCTACATATGCTCGCTCATGCGGCTATCAACACGAGGCTCAACCTCCTTTTGGAGGCTCCTCTGCACATCCGAATCAGTAAAGCAGCTCCGCGCACACATGATTGTCTCATTCCGATCATTTTCCGGTAACAAGCCACCGGATCTGCTTGGGAGATATGCTCTACCTAGGTGTGCATCAAAGTCGAGTGAACTGCCTCGAGTCTAGCGAAACCATCGTTCCTCGTCTGATTCTGTTCTGTGCTTTCGATCCGGCACGCAGTCACTTGTACTTCATACAACCAAAGTCCTTGGCAGGACAATCAATGTCTTGAGGTGTTTGGCGAGGGTAACAAAAGTTTTGAAGGGTTGTTCACCTTTTGCGTCGCATTATACCCATATTTCGATTACCCAAGCTGTTCCTGGACACCCGGTCAGGGAATTGAATTGGTATTCCAAGAAGAGGCGTTTCTGGTGTTTTGGGAAAGAATTATTATGGCCCACTGTGGTTGTATATAGGACAGTACTTTCATGCATGCAGATCTTGTACAGTTTAGCATTTGATATCAACGACCAAAGCCTTTTAACACGTTGTATTCGTATCTTCTTTGCGCGGTTCCTTGCTTCTGCGAGAATATGTGTGCTGATACGGAAGGGTCTACTGCTCCCTTTCGCTGTTGAATCGCTTTCGGGGGATATTCCTTTACCTTTGTAATTGATACTGTGCTGGATTGATGACAAGACGTTGTGGAGTTGGGCCTGTACTTAGTGCGAGCTTTGCCTTGGTCAAGGTTTTTACCTACAGCAGGATGTTTCCCTTGACCTGGTGGACACCAGTCTGCTACCCGAATTTGGGGGGGCGAGTGTGCGCATGAAGGAAGAATCAATAAAGCGTCATGATGAATTACGTTTGAACTGTACTAAGTTTCGAGATTGCAAGAGTCCAGGGCCGGAAAGTTCCCTTGGGAATGTGTTCGGTACCGACTAGAGGCTGCGAAAATTGCGCGGAAAGTTCGGAGCGGTCCAAACTCCAGCAGTCCTGAGTCCTCAAAGCATTCTTATAGACTAGAAGACAGTTTCACGAGCAAGCCGCTGTGGGCATGTATTTTGACCTGGGTGTACGGCAAGGGCTTTTGTGAAGGTTGCCTTGAGGTACGAACGCCAAAGATCAATAAAAGATTTCTAGAATATGCCTCGATAGTAGAGCTAAATCTAACCATCTTAAAATAGTACCACGATCTCGCAAGGGCATCGAATTACCCGAAATTATACATATATACTCCAAAAGCAGGCTCCGGTCCAATAAACATGAATAGATGTGCAGTTATTGCTGATAAACAGGAAATCAATATGACAGAATGAGACTCACTTGTGCATCCCAGCGCCTTTTGCAATGCAGAACATGCCGACTGAATTTGTGCAAATTGAAATAGTGAAGAATAGCGCCGAGAAGAAAAAAGGACAAGAAAAGCATAGGTGAGGTAATGCGGTTGTTCTTCACGCTTAAACTATATCACAAAAAGGTATTTCAAATATTGTAAGTTGAAGGTCATTGACAGAGGGACTGTTTGCGGGTGGATTTACTCTACCACGTCCTCGTCTTTGCCCGGGTACATGATGTCTTGTCGGATGATGGCACGAATATGGTAGACGACAACGAAGAGCCACATGCAGACAATACCGATCGACATGGCCGAGCCAACGCCCAAGACGCCAGGGCTACCCAATGCCCTCCCCAGGGTAATAGTGGCCAAGGTGAAACCGGTATTAGGGAAGACCAGGGCCCACCAGCTGAGATGGAAGGCTGTAGGCGGGGACCTGACGACGGCAATAAAGGCAATGAGGAAGAACCAGAGGCTCAGTGCCCACAGAAACACGCCGATCGTGATTGCCATCAGCTGGAGAATCCGAGCGTCCTCGAGGGCGTGTGCGTCGTTGATGATCTTGAATTCCTCGGGCAGGCCCTTGGCCATCCCCACTAGAGCCAACGCGGTGAAAGCCGGGGGCCCCACGCAGATGAACATGGCTGGTCTATGTTCGCGGCAGGGAAGGCCTGACTGCATTAGTCGGCCGATGTAGTGGGCGTACATCATGAAGCTGATCGAGAAGCCTAGGCCCTGGAATGTAACGCCGGCGGTGATGACGGGAATCGCGGATCGCGCGGGCTGATCTTCGCCGATGACAGAGGCGATGGTTCCGCTGAGCATGATGGGGAAGGCTGGTAAGATCCATGATGGCATCATTGTCTGGAGGCCGTAGGAGTGGGCAGCGAAGAGGAACGAATACTGGATCACGGCTGTGGCAAGGGTGCAACTACAGTAGATCCAGAAGAGGACTTCGAGTGCGATGAGATACGACCCTAGATCCTCGGAGCCGAAGTAACGATGCAAGCCAGTGATAATCGTTGCAACGGATAGCCAGAAGGTAGGAAAGAAGAGACCCTCGCGAGGGTGGCGCAGGCTGTCAAGGAAACCGCCATGCAGAATGAATCTGAGCGCCATCAGAGAACAGACGAGGGCGAACAACAGAAGATTGATAATATAAACGGCCACCCCAATGCCCTTCATTCCATTGAAGGTATACGGCTGACTAGCAATCAGAAGAGCCAGTCCACCGGTGCTCATCGTCAAGGTATACCAGGCCCAGGTGAAGTGCCGTAGGCGCTCACGAAGGCTCAGCCGATGTCTCTTCATCTCATTTTCAGAAAAGCCAGAATCTGACTGTGACGACGTTGGTGGAACATGATCGTTGAACATCGTGACTGCCAGGTAGCACGGTCCTGATACGGATACGAAAAGAGTATGAACAAAGACAGAGAAGGAGGAATTTATGTCAAGCTTAGTGAAGATGTCCTAGAACGAGGGACATGAGACAAGATCCTATTCGGATGAGAGGGTGCGTGTAGATGACCTGTCAATGGCCCGACTCCACTACAGAAACCACAGACAGGGCAAAGATGAAATCTATTGAAGATCTCGCAGCAGAAATGGTAAAAGATCAGCCAAAGTGCACTTGAAAGAATGGATGCAGTATGCGGTGCCTGCAGAAGGAAAGAAGAGAGAAAGCTTTGGAAAAGCGTTGGAGAATGTAACTGATCCGATTGAAACGACGAGATATCGCTGGCGCCATAGATACTTTATAACAGACGAAAAAGCCGCCATGCACATGTGAACGACCACCATAAAACATTGAAGGCTTCGGGTTGACAACTATTGCCATCCCATCTGATGTGAATGCTGTCTGGGCCAAGAGTCCAAGAAAATAGGAGCGCAGGATTATCAACAGTGGTTGGCTTAGCGGATATCGCGAAGGACATCCTATAAACTCATTGCTCCAGATTGGATTAGTGGTGTCCACCACGAACCGGAAAGGTTAGGAAGGGAGCTCAGTCAGGCACACATTTAGATAGGGGGCGTAGCTGCAACTCGTCTTCTTGCAAAGGAGAGAAGGTTCACTGTGGAGAGCCTAGACAATGGGAAGGTGGAAGGTAAAGCCTGATGCCTAGGAGATGAGCCATGATCTTCACAATAGTGGCAAACTGACGAGAGTTCGCCAAGAGAATGTTTGGCATGGGAGTGTGCCGAAGCAAGATGAGGAAGGCATGCAAACGACAAATGCAATGTTCTCGCCATGCCGATCCAGATGACGCGTTTTTGGCGAGCATGGGTACAGGTCACAGCGAAGATAGGAGGGCTTGTCACATAATCTAAAAAAGGAAGAGAGATAAGGTTTCATTTCCTATTTTGTCAGCTCTTTTGGCATCTTTTGCTTCTTACAGTATCGGGTTCTCTCCCTTGGCCGGCTTTCCTAGTTTAACCTTCGAACGTGGTTGTCATGATCCGAGGCTTGAGATCCTTCCAGTCTTTGACGGCGCGATCTCAAAGATTAGAAGTCGGGAATGAATCATGGGATGAAGAAAGTACTTCATCGGGTCGCCCGATTGCAGGCTTTCGGGCCGAAGCAGTTGGATTTTCACAAGAAAATGGAAAGGGGCCATTAAGCCCAATAGTGGAACCGGAGATCATCGATAGGGGAGGCAACAGCTTTGAAGCCGATTAGACGGGTCTGGGTGCTTGTGTATTCCGTGGGCCCTGATGGCCAGGAGCCCAGGACCCTAGTGAATCATAGGTGGAGGGAGTTCTCGGCAACATTCGAAATGCAGCAGATTACAGAAAACATCACCAAGTGAATCTCAACGTGCGCCGACGCAATCAATCTGGTTTGCCCATGAGCCGGGCCAAGAGAGGGATCGACGACGGGAGACCCGCTGCCAAGCTCTGTGGTGGCTGTGGAAACGAAACGCAAGTTAGCGAGTGAGACTTAAGGAAAAGGGGAGGAATTTGGAGTAGTGAAGCTATTACTTGAAGGGGACTAGGTTTGTGCGTTGTATTTGCTTTTTCGAACTGCCCCTGAGGCTGGGATGTTATTAGTAGATGTATGGCATTTCCACGCCACGATCTGGTATCCATTTCGTGACCATGAAGAGATCACGGGTCCAGAAGAATGCAATCATCCTGCGGATCTAGTGGAATCAAGAGAGATGGGCTCAGAGGAGAGGGCGATGGAGTTGATGGAGATGCTGGAGCGAGAGGAGAATCCAGACTTTGTTCCTGGGAAGCGCATCGATGCTTCTCTTGGCATCGGGAGGATCGCATCAGGCATTCAGCAACAACCATTTTTAAGAATACCGACCAGGATTCGAGTCTAAAAGCTAGTTTTCTCTGTGAGAAATGATGCATGGTTCGTCAGCGTTAGTGTCCAGTCTTGCGTTTTGCACACACGATGCCAAGAATGGCTGTGACGACAGATGATTCAGTGGAGCTCTGATCTGTTTGAAATATGAATATCTCCCTGGGAGGTATACAATTCCAAAGCACACTCTGCATGATCTACGGAGAATCACTTACTTTGACCCAGTGCTTTGATCTCTATTCGTGATACATGGCAACTGCTACTACCACAGCCATTAGACAGATCAAAGTTCCACTGTCGCCGCTCCAACCCCCTCAATATCTAATTCATAGAACCCAAATATCAACTATACCAGGCGGAATATCCACTAGATATTTCGGTCTGAAATATGAATCAAGGCCAAGAGACGGGAAGATGGTCCGTTTCCACACACCTTCCGAGTCTCAACGTAGCGGATCCACTTCGATGCCGACAAGGCAGATCAGTCATGTTTATCTGTTTTATCTGTTATCTACGGAGGAGTAGGCTTGGCGTCTACGTACAGAAGGCGTGATTGATTTGTCGATTGCAGCAGTAGAGGGCTGGCATGATGCTCTAGCCATACAGACGTGGTTGTACAGTAGCCACGGGGCAGGTTACTTGCTGCGCATTGAAAACAGCGTACATTGATGAAATGAATTAGGATTGGGCAGTTCGTCCAGTCGAGGTCATTATCCAATTCTTCAGTCATGGACTAAGGTACACAAGGCGTTAAATTGTGCTTGAAAGCGAGATCATAAACCAGGATGCACCAGAAATGCTAGGGGAATGGTCATCATCATTTGTGTGGTCAATTTGGACGAAATGATGTCCCCCTGTTGAAACCAGGACAAGACTCAGAAAGGTATGCTCGGACAACAGAAGTCTTATTCCATTGCTCGTCGTTCCATACTCCCGTTCCATGCATAGATACGTACTTCAAACAAGAATACAAGTAGATATACCGACTTGAAGTAAAGCGAAGGCCAAATTGAACAAGCCCCAACACGGGACACAAAGTAGATGCCTGATAGGATGGACAGAACACAAGTGAAATGCAAGTGTAACCCGAATTCACATCATGCGAAAGACCAAGTCCGAGGCAAGTTCGGTTGTCGAGTCCAAGAGCGCGCGGAAACCACGGCTGGAAGGTCGATCTGCCATTCGTGGCCGTTTGTCCACCGGCGAAGCCAACGGCGAGCTTACCATGCTTTCCATTTGAGGACAGTATTCCGCGAGCTCTCTCACCTTGCACGCTGCGTAATGTATAACGAGTTTCCGAAGCTCATTGTCGCGAAGCTGAGTGGCCGAGGTTGGTGAAATCGGCTCGAGACGGGTGGTCTTGGTGTACGTGTAGTGGAGGAGGTCAAGGACCATTCGGGCCTTGGTTGCAGTCAAGGCAGCTCGCTCTTCATTCCGTTCGCCGTCTTCGGGGCCAGGAAACGCTAGACGCAGCAGATCCTCGTGAAGCTTTCGGAGACACAGTTGCGCCAGAGCGGGAATCAAGTATCGTACGGCGAAAACGTACAGCTTGGCGTGGAAGACAAGGTACGGGAGATCCGACTTCCCTGAATCCAGGTGTGTCGCAGTTGGGGTGAGAGGCCTTGTCCCGTAGGTCGAAGGATGATCAAAATAGTCCAAGCTCACAAACTCATCCCAGAGACCAACTCCAGTTGGGCGGCGCGAAAGGTATAGCTGCTTGGCGAAAGAGGTGTCAATGAACGCTTCCATCTGGCTTCGGGGAGACGCAACCTCTTCCTTGACTTTGTCCTGCTTTTGACTGTCGTGATCAAGTTCCACCTTCTCATTGAGGGTGTCGTCGACCTTGGGAGACACAGGGGTTGCTCGGTCCCAACTCCCAGTATCCAAGGACAGTGTAGCAGCATTAAGGGACTCGTCCGCTCCAGTGGGCTCAGGAACTTCCACAACCTCTGCTACCTCATCTACTGTAGTAGGTTCGGTCACTGGAATCGGATCATCCATGATTGTAGTAGTCTCAGCTGTGAGGTGGTCATCAACCTGGTCACTAAGATTTTCAGGAGGAGGGGTTGTTGGAGGAGTCAGGTTAGACATTGGTTCCTCTGCCGTCCCACCACCTTGCTGTTTCTTCTTGTCCTTCCTGGACTTCTTCGCTTTCTTGCCCTTCAAGGGCGCGGCGTCCTCGCCGAGCCCCCAGGCAAACCCCTCTTCGGCAGCAGGAGTAGCCAGAGGCTGCTCACTTGGCTCATCACAAGTTGATGCCAGATCCTGTGTCGGATCATCGGGTGCCGCAACATCCTCTCCCACGTCGTTGTTGCCATCCTTCACGCTCGCGCCCTCGTTCTGCGGCTGCGCCGACTCCTCATTTGCGGACGCAGTCTTCGTGTCTCCACAATCTGGCACATCCTGGTCCCTGTTCGGAAGCTTCACAGACGGGGGAGGAGATGGTGCTGGGGGAGGAACGGCCGAGGCGAAGGGATTGGGATTCGAGAACATCCCATTGAACGCCGTGTCATTGCTGGCGTCTTCCTTCTCACCTTCGCAAGATCCCGGCGTGGGCACACTGTAATCGCCCGTGTAGGCATACTCGCAGAAGGCCACAAAGGTCTCGACATCCTCCTCCTCCAAGACGGCAATATGATGCTTGGACTCCCTGGTGAGGCCGCTGTTCATGAGATGATCGAGCGGTTTCGAGACATGGCGGGCAAGACCCGATTGAATTGTCAACTTGGTATGACTAGGTCCAACAAGGAACGTGAACGGAGGTGAATGGACGATGCTGTATCCAGGAGAGTGATTCAAAGAGTTAGTGGCAGCGCTATCATGGTTGGCATGATGACTTGAATGCTCGTAGCTTTTTCGATCATCTTGGATGTTTGGGATGAAATCAAAGTAAAGGCGTAGCGCAAGCAGGATGCCGAAAACATAGATATCCCATCCAGGTTGATCGATGAAGATGCTCAACTCACCTGCTCCAGTCTGGAGACGACTCCATTGACGATACTGCCCGGAAATTTCCTCCACTTTTTCTTCCAACAAATGGACAATGCAATCTTACCAAGACAGGTGTGAGTAAGAACAGAGCAAACGCAATTGTCCCCAATTCTCCTCACTCTGAATGCGCTGCAATAAATACTAACAGTCCGAAACAGTCATCGTTGGCTCGTCAAATCTGAAGCCGAGTCCACGCGAACTGAAGTTTCTGGCCCTGCGCCCTCCCATCCTTGCCTTCTGCAGCCTCATTTTCCTCTATCTAAACTAAAGAGAGGCTACAAGCGCGGAAATCGACCCAGATGGGTCAAGTTAGTCTGCTACGTGTGCATTCATGACGGGATTTAGGGCGGTTTGACCGCCAAGTTCTATTCTCCAACGGTGCCAACAGCAACAACCCCCCATAAACCGTTCCTCCTTATCATGGCAGCTCGCAGATGGGTCATTGACAGACACTGGTAAACCACTGCCTTGGAGCCATACCCTGCCATTGATAACATTGACATGACGAAATTCGCGGGATAGCTCAACATCCGCGAGCCGTTTGAGACACTGTGCAGCTAGGCTAGCTGTTCGTCTCACCCATACTCGAGCACCCATTATTAGTGTTACTGGACAACGCAGCAGAGCCATGGCGAAATGCTGATGGAGACTGTAACACGCGCAAGTCACGCGGGTAATAGATAGCTGCAGGCTTGCAGCGCTTTTCTTCCTTTTGATCCTAGAGGGGGGTGAAAGTAACCAAGCAAGATCGTTTGAGAGTGCTTTGAGTAGCATTAGTCTGGTCCGTTAGCGTTGACTCCTGCGTCGGGGACGCCAATGCCAGCTTCCTCGAGTGGCTTAGGTTGTTGCCCGATGAGCGCTGTAATTGCTGTTTGTCCCAGCCTCTTGATGACCCAACTGCGGGTCGTTTCGTGGACGGAGTTAGTTTGATACCCCAAATAATCATGAACTAGAGAAGGATAGTATTGACTGTCGCGTTAATATACATGCTAACAGTCCTGGGGAGTTCCCAGAACTGGCTGGATGCGTTTTCCTCGTATGGCGGTGAGATTGGTGGGCTTCAATTACCGCTTCAGATCGTCAGGATATGGCTGGGTTTGCTGGGGCGGGTTTGCTACGAGCCTTGGTCTGATTAGTCTCGAGCCCTGGTGGGGAATATTAGATCAACAGATAGTGCAGCTCGTCGAAAGATATCACAGTCGGACTTATACTCAGGTGAACATAGGATACAAGCTGCTATTACTACTGGCATTGTATGTCTTGCAATGAGTGGCATGTCTCAGTTATGCTACATACCAAATTAATATAGTTTTTATTCCATACATAGTCTTAAGCTATGGGCCTAAGATCAAGAGACACAGACCGACAAAGCGCATGATGCACTTCCAGAATCTGTAATCAATGAATCAGGCGAATCTCCGTCGTGCCTGGTTCCCACTCCCGTAAGCCTTCACCGACACTGTACCAGAACCTCAACCGCACACACTCCTGACGCGCAGCCTCGATATCCCCCCGTTCAAAGGCTTGCGCCAAGCTCTTCACACAGTCCGCCACCCGCGCGTCATTCTCCTTCTTCAGCGCAGCAATGGTTTCTTCAGCCTCCGGGCCTGCACCGACATCCTCAATCGTCTCCTGAACCTCCATGACCTCCATCAGTGTCTCCGGGTCGAGCGCATGTTGGGTCGCTCCGTCTTCCGCGGTCACATCGATACCATGAATCTCGCGCAGGAGATACTGCGCTCGCTGCAGAGGGTCCGCTAGTGTCCGATACGCTTCGTTGATCCGGGCCGACAGCGCCTCCGCCCGCTGCTTCGCTGGTCCTGGCGGATACTTGTCCGGATGTATCACATTCTGCAGGCGGAGGAACTCGCGTCTCAAATCGCTCAGAGGGATATCAAATGATGAAGCGGGAGGCGGTCCTGCCGGCAGGGTCTCGCGAAAAATAGTATAGTGGTTTGTAAGGTCTGGGAGGTTGCTATCCTGATTGCTCGTCTCGGTGACTGTTGTAGATGAGGAGGTCGAGGCAAGTCGGCGGGTTTGCAACGTCAGACCAGATCCTCGCGCAGGCTGAGCAGCCAAGATCCTCGGTCTCAGTTGGCAGAAAATGCACGCGCCTGCTGAGAATAGCGAGTGTCTGGCTTCCGTCCGTGATGGGGGAACTGCCGAGAGCAGCGATCGCTGTGCCAGCCGCTGCACGCGGAATGATGCGGCCATCTTTGCTTTTGTATGTATGTCTGTTGGCTGAGGGCTCCAAATGATCTGTTCCTTTAGCACAGCCTAGCGATTAAATCAGGAATGGCCGAAACACCTCTTGGTATGGCAATTGCTCCGATGGCTTCTTTGGTCAAGCAATAAATATTGAGATAAGTAGTTAGCCACGTGCGCTTAGTCAACAATCGGCGATTGATCGCTGATTACGTCATTTATCCCGAAAACGCATTGTAAAGCTTCATAATCGATGCACATTCTCTACGGAGTAATATCCGATCCGATCTATGCTTCTTCGGAGGTACGTACAAGGAAAGCTAGAGTCCCTTGATGCCTAAGCTGGAACAATTATATCTCCAAGTCCGTGGAAAATGGTAATACTGTATCCTTCGAGTGACCGGAATCTCGACACGGAGCATTGACTTCTTATTAAGCCGGGTCCGAAACAGACCCTTACCCTAGGGAGCGTAAGGATTTATTGTAGATACATGAGTCTGCAAGTGTAAATGTGGCCATATTGTCGATTGTGCTTATTTAGTCTTCATAAGTGCTATAGATTCACTCTATGCCCCAGAGCTTCACAGTCCGATCGTGCCCGCAACTGGCAATCCACTGGGCATCGTCACTGATGTCTGTGCTAAGGACATTGCCTGCGTGGCCACTCAAGGACTTGACCAAAGACCAATCATCCGCGCTGAAGATATTGACGTTCTTGTCGAACCCACTGCTGACGAAGAATGTGCCTGACTTCTTTGGTTGAACGGGGGTTGCTGGTGTTGACTGTTCATTCGTCGTGAGCGTCGGGTTGCTATCAACATCCATTCGCCCGTTGCTCTCAGTAGATGGCAGATAAGATGCAGCCGACTCAGTGCCCTTGTACCACCGTACATCTGAAACAACACTTTTATGTGCGCCGATTCCACCAATATTGCGTACTTGTCGAAGGTCCCAACATTTGATCCAGCCATCACCCGAACCTGACAAGACACGGTATCCGTCTATGCCCCAGTCAAGACCGTATATTTCTCGAATATGGCCCTCAAGGATCATCACCGTGCGGCCCGTCCGCAGATCCCAGATTCGACCAATGCTGTCCAGACCGCCGCTAGCCAACAGAGAACCGTCATTGTTGAATGCCACGGTGTAAACCTCTCGTGAATGACCCTCCTGAAGAAGGAGCTCGACAGTTGTCTCGACGTCCCACAAGCGCCACGTCGTGTCGAATGAAGCAGAGGCGACGTACCGCCCTGAAGGATGAAATTCTGTCCGGCATACACGGCCGATGTGGCCTGACATTGTAGCTAGTGGTGTATCTTTATCCAGTGACCACAGCGCCACGTTGCCCTCGCCGCCTCCGGAAACAAGGTTGACACTCGACTCGGACACATTTGACGTGGGAAGCGTTGCACCGGGGAACCACGCCAATCCACCGACACGATCCGTATGTCCCTTGAGATTCGATTTCTCCTCTAGATTTGGTACGGTAAGCAAGCGGATACCGCCACCCCAATTGCCCGCAGCGATCGTCTTCCCGTCTGGCGCAAAGCGACAAATGCTCACAGGGCGATCGCCCGCAATCTGCGACCCGTAAAGGTCGAACCCTTGCAACTTCTCTTTCACCGCTTTGCGGTGCTTGATATGTGTTCTCAATGGGATTGTAGATTCCTCTCGTAAGCGCTCGACTCGTGCTTTCGCTCGGGGTAAGGAATAGCGGGCGATGGCTTTTCGGGCGTTGAGTAGCTCCTCGGAGCCTTCTGTGTAGAATTCTTCCTGTTGTTCTGCTTCCTCTTCCGCCTCTTCAGCTTCCTCTGTCGTACCTCGCATGGAAATATCACCTTCCGCGGCCGCCGCTTCCTGCCTCTCGGCGAGATCGGTCAGAAGCTCACGCAGTCGATCTCTCCGGTCCACGGGGCCTTCTCCAAAGAGAGTGATCGGTTCCCCGAGCTCCCGCAGTCGTGCGCGCACACGGTTATCGTCCGTCGGAACCGCCATGGCGGCTGCTCGTCGCTTGCGCTCAAATTGGGATAGAATGGCAGATGCTCGTTCAGCGGGTATGCCCGCTGCAGCAGAGGGGATATCATAGTCGCGGTCGACGGCTGCGGTTGAAATGGAAGAGTCAGCCGAAGGACTGAATACTCGGGTCGCAATCCAAGTCAGATCGAGGGAAGCTATTACTTACGAATATTTGCCAGGTCAATGCCCATTTCCGTATCCTAGTCAACCCAAACATCATTGGACGTCAGTGGAAGGATTCCTGAAGAGAGCCTTTGACTTGATAATGTGAACATAGGTAGATCAATCTAGGATCTATATGGATCGAGAAGCAGAGGGCCAGAGAAAGAGAGAAATCTTCGTACCTCGGACTCCTCCACGTACGCCTGTCTTGAAGGGTGCATCATCTTGGGCACTGAGAGCGCAGATGCTGGCGGGGAGCTTGAGACAAAACTCGAAAGGTTGACTTGGTTATTAGGTCGTCTTGTCGCCTGAGATATAATCGCAGAGAGTAGCAAAAGATTTTCCGATGGATATTTATCAGTCTGAAGAGCCACCGGTTGCTCTTATGGTGACACCGCAGTACTAGTGGAGGCCAGGAAAGAAAACGCGGAGACGACGTTATCCGTGATATTTTCAACAGTCCGTCGAGGGCGGATTGACCGTTTTGTCACCACCACAGGTCGTTTGCCTTGGAGAATCTTTCTACAAGACTCTGCTTCACTTGTGCAGTCTATCCTGGCAAGAAGTTCGATTCTCATTATTATTCTTGCAAAGATCGACACCTACGCTGAAGTCATCGAGAATGAGCCACGTCCAGACTGCTACGGGGTATGTCAATTTTCTCCTGCACCATCTATCTAATACCCCTCTTCTTTCGCAAAATCAAGAGCGCTAGTCATCAATGAGTTGTGGTAAAACTAACAGTTACGTCTGGAAGTGTCCGTCCCGAAATCATCTATCAAGTCTCGGTGTCAAACTCCCTTATCTTTTTCCCTTCAGGCGGTCGATGACGCCAGGCGGTCGGCGATCCCGTCTTATTCTGTTTCCATCAGCCATGGAAGGGAAAATCAGCAAGAATGATTATCCACGATCTTCTCATAACCTCTGGCTGATCCAGTGTCCGGCCCAGTGGCTTTTCTATCCAGCTAGAAGTCTCCAATTGAATGGACGAAAAGTAGAGGACTTCATTATTGCTCTCTCAGTTACGTCCTGTCATTCACTACCTGTCAGTCCGGCTCAAAGCGGTTGATCCGTGACGGTATCGTCGCCAAGCGTTTTTCACCATCCTTCAATGGTCCAGCGGACAATATCGTTATACAGAATTATTCTGCTGGAGGGTCTTGGTATTGTGAGGGACAGGGCCCTCCGGTGACGATCCTACTCTTTGCCGATGATCCCGCTGGCCTCCTCCAGTAGAGCCTGCAGTTCAGCCTGCAGTAGCCTACAAACTGTCGCTAGGGACAGATTAGTCTCTTTTGCGCCGTCTAGCACAATATGGTCTCGACACTTATCGGACTACCTCTCCTCCCTTAGAAGCCCACAGCTATCTGCATCATACCTCCCACGATCTTCGCGGAGGACTTTTCATTCAACGTCACCGTTCAGTCTCGATGCCCCGCGCATCTCCTACCGTGTGGCGGCCTCGTCCTCTGCAAAGACCCGCCGTTTCCACCCTGCCACCAATTTCCACAATTTTAGACCCGAGCTCCACGATGCCATCGGCGTGGTCCCAGAAGAAATCGACCCGGCTACCAGACGCAAGAGGAGACCAGACAGTGGGGAAGATGCTTTCTTTGTGAGCAGAGTAGGAAGTCGAGACTCCGGCGCCATCGCCTTCGCGGTCGCGGACGGAGTTGGAGGCTGGGTGGAGTCCAAGGTCGACCCAGCGAACTTCTCTCACGCTCTGTGCCGCTACATGGCCCTAGAGGCACTATCCTGGGACTCGTCGACCGACAAATTGCGAGCCAAGAACCTGCTTCAGTCAGCATACGACCAGCTGGTGGCGGACAAGTCCATTCGGGCTGGCGGGAGTACTGCGTCGGTCGGGGTAGGCTTGGAAGATGGTCAGGTCGAGTTGGCCAACCTAGGTGACTCGGGCTCGATGCTCCTCCGTCTTGCTGCTGTGCATCATTATTCGGTCCCGCAGACTCATGGCTTCAACACACCATATCAATTGAGCATCATCCCCCCGAAAATGCGTGCTCAGGCCTCCATATTCGGCGGCTCTTTCTTGGAGGACTCGCCGCGCGACGCGGCCGTCACAAACCTCCATATGCAGCACGGCGACGTGCTCATGCTAGCGACCGATGGGGTCTACGACAACTTGAACAATCAAGACATCTTGAAGCTCGTCACAAGCCGGATGATTCTGACTGGGGCATGGACCGCCACGCCCGAATTGGGAATCAAAGTATCGGATGATCTCGAAGCCCTGACGGCCCCTGACGGCCTCGCTTCTCTACTTCCCTGGCCGTCCTCGTCGTCCAAGTCGTCGGTGGCCGACACATCCACGTCAGGCAATGTCGCGCCATCCAGTCAAATTCATCAGCATCATACGCTCCAGTCACTACTCGCTTCCACAGTCGCCGGCGAAGCCAAACGGGCAAGCATGGATTCCAGACGGGACGGCCCATTCGCCAAAGTAGCTCAGCGTTATTATCCCGGCGACTGGTACCGAGGCGGAAAGGTGGACGACATCTGCGTTTTGATGATCGTGGCTGTTGAAGAGGGTCGAGGTCATGAAGCTCGTTAGACTTCTAAGTTTGTTTACTATTAACTCAAAATCTGCGTTTTGGCGCTGTAGTTATGTATAGAGCATGCCGGGTCCACCAGAGCTGGAAATGGGTGTCGCGCTGTATCATATGATGTTATCTGCCCATACGGCATCAAGTATAATAGAATAGGATACCATATATTATAATGTTATCAATGATGTCTCTGGACAATATTCTCGATGGAATTTCATATGAATAACTTTGTATTTTGCAAGGACTAAATCTCAACCCAAAACAAGAAGCTCGCGAGACTAAATTAACATTCTGAGACGTAATCAAACAGACCCGAGAAACCCAGTCACATCGAAAGGATTGGAGAACACCCCAAGATACAGAGAAGCTGCGAGGCCTGCTTATTCCCTTCCTCATCTTGTTTAAATGCACTTGATTCCCTTTCACGGTGTCTCGGACCATGTCACACAGGATTGCTTTCAATCCATAGTATCCAGTTCCATTTGCAAACTTGCCACTGTCACTGACCAGTGAAATAGGAAAAGATAGACATGGGATAGACAGAGACAATGAGGGACAAGGCCCCTTGGTAAGAAAAAGAGTTAAAAGGCTTTTGAGTACTCAAATCTCCACTCATCGATCGGCGGCGGAAAAGGAGATATCAGTGGGAATTCCAGCCGAACAGAAAATGAGCAGGAATGCCAAAACTGAAGTAACAGGCGCATTATTGTAAGCATAAGAGGTACAAGTAGAAGAGAGAAATCGGTGAACGCATATGGACAACCATGTGTGCCTATGTTCACGCTGCTGCTTCAACAGCTTTCTCTTCCGCCTTCTCTTCTGTCGCTTTCTCCTCGGTCGCCTCTTCAGTCTTGGGAACTTCTTTCTCGGATGCTTCCTTGGCTGGTTCAGCAGCTTCTGCCTTCTCCAAAGCAACGTCAACATCTGCCATTGACTCGTCTTGTGGTTCCGCCGAATCTTGCTTGGCTGGCTTGATCTCTTCTTCCTCTTTCTCTCCTTCGGTTTCAGTCTTCGCTGGCGTTTCGACGCTGTCCTCCTTGTGAGCTCCATTAGCCTTTGGTTCGGCCGGTGTTGTCGTGGTATCGGCATCGAGAACATTCTTCCACTTGGACAAGATGTTGATAGCACGGCGACGGAACTGGAACTCCTCATCTCGAGGAATAGAGTTAAGCTTCACAATCATTTTCAGAACCTTGTTGATTTTGGTCGCACGGATGATCGAGACCTCGAGATCTTCAGCAACCTTCTCAAGTCTAGTAAAGTAGCTAGACATGGTAGTCATCTCCTCCTCCTTGGGGGGCTGATCGCGCGAAATGAAACCCTTCTGGAGTCTGTGGCGAACAAAGAGAACTGTCTCTAAGTTAATCTGGGCTCATGATGGATCCTCGGATAGTCGACTTTACCTTCTTTCTGTTTTCTTTCCTTGGCTTCCCCCTGGTCGATTTGCTTTTCTGGTTCCTTCGACGCAGCGCCAGCATCCTCCTCGCCCTCTTCACTGACGGCACCTTTGCCAGTCTTCTTGCCGCTGGCTGTCTGTTTAGCCTTGCTGGCGCCAGTGGCTTTCTTCTCAGTCTCGCTTGTCGGGGTCTTGGGGGTTGTCAACTTCAACTTGGTGGCAGTCTTGGGTGTTTTAGCAGGCTATAACACCAGAAAAAAAGGCGTGTTAGTCCGGCGACCGTGTAGAACTGACAATGAGTAATGGAGAGTCATAATTTACCTTCTCAGCTTCGCCATCGGTTTCTGCGTCCTTCTTGCGCTTCTTCGAGCTCTTTGGCTTCTTGGGCTCGTCCGCATCCTCCATGTCAATATCCTCCAGGTCATCAGCAACGTCCATGCTCTTCCGCTTGTTCTTCTTGGCTTCCCTTTCAGCCTTGGCCGCTTCCTTGGCGGCCTGCTGGGCTTCCTGCTCTTCCAACTCCTGTTGCAATGCGCGCTGATGATCAGCCAGCAGATCCTTAAAGTATTGCAAATCGTGACCTTCTGCGGCTACGGCATAAGCAGCAAGAAGTTGTTTCGATTTGCCCTTCTCTGGTACGTCTTTGCAGGAGGCGGGATCGAGCGGAGTCAGGTCTGTGTTGGGAATCCACGCGCTGTTTTTTTTTCCCCATTAGCCGCCCACCCCATGGAGATAGACAAGTTCGACATGGCACTTACAACTCGTTTGTTTCGAGGAACATCACAGGGAAAGTTCTCTCATGGGCTCTCTTGCCTCCGTCTGCGTAGTCTTCTCTGTAGGTGCCATCGGCCCGCATAGCGGTCACTGGACGCGTGCTCAGTAGAGTTTGAGGAAGGATTTCCTCGTCACAGATGATAGATGGCCAGGGAGGAAAGCTCCGCAGGCGCGCGAGATAGTACTCGCCGGCCTTCGCGTGCAAATTTGTCATGCGGGCTTGCGACTTCTTCCGGCTCAGCTTGGACTTATGTTCAGGGACACCGCTAGTGGATTTGCGCCTCGAGCCTCCAGACTTCTTGGAAGATGGAGGAGCTTCTTGAGCCTCGGGCGCTGTGGTGGCCTCGGACTCTGCAGGCGCCGCGGCGGTCGCTTCCGGTTCCTTCGCGTCAGTAGCCTCTACAGGTGCCTTGGACTCTTCAGCCGGAGTATCCGTCGATTCTTTTTTCTCTTCAGATACGCTAGCCTCGCCTGATCGACAGTGGAAGCTTAATTAGCGATTAAAGTCTCAGGTGAAAGTCGAAAGCGAGGGACACCTTGCCCCTTCCCAAGGGAAAAAAAAAAAAAAGAAAACGCAAAAAAAGAACAGGGAAACGTGCACGTCACAACACAATGGTATTGAGAAATTCTTACCGGATGTCTTTTCCTGGGCGCCATTGACCTTCTCTGTTTCTTGCTCCTTGGACGTCTCTGGAGCTGATTCCACGGGCGCAGTTTTGGCCTCAGCAGGAGCGCGCTCGACTGGCGCCTCGCCAGCTTCGGTCCTGGCGACAGCAGGGGTATCCTCGGCCATAGCGTGCGACAAAGCTCAATTAAATTCAGACCAACGATGAACTGATATGCGGTTGAAGGAAGCCGAGGCTTTCAATGAAGGAGGTGGTGGGAGGATGAAGGTGGTTTGAGCCGGGAGATGTGGTGGAGAAGGTCGCGACGCCGGGAGGCGGGAAGTTCGAATAACGCGTGCGCTTGCGGGAAAAGGGAGCTTGCCAATCCACAAATGACGCAACGGACGAGCTCAACACAACAACGGTCGAGACCAAGAGATCGAATATAACAACAGCCCCCAGATAAATTCTAGTCTGCTGCTCGTATCGTAGTATGTTAGAAAATCGTAGACTAGCCCACAAGACGAAATCTGACGAGACACGCTGCCAGGTTGCGTAATGACAAGCCTGACCGGGAGATACGAAATCAGCCTGGTGCGAATCCCTCAGTAATGGATGATTCGGGGACCTTCTCAGATCAATAGACTGAGGTAGTTGATGGATGATCAAGACGCAAGAAAGAAACGACGGCGGCTTGAACAACACTTTGACTGTTGATGATCGCCTAGCGTTGATCTCCGAAACACGGAGAAGCGCAATAACTGACAGATCGCAGCAGAAGGACGACAAAAGCCTTCTGTCCAAATTGCGATAACACTCTCACTGCGCGTAGTATCGATCGTTGCAAAGAAACGGACAATAACCGCAAATTCCGGAAGGCAGATAAAACGCTCCTTTCCCCGGAAGTCAATTGCGACTAGTTCAAGACAGGACGCGACGCGACCAAATGTATGATAACTTATTTTCGGTGCAACAGCTACAGACGTCCAGCCCCGCGATATTGTTAGCAGGAGCAACTACTGCGCAGAAGAAGAACATGATGACTGACCTTGTTGACACTATAGACCCGGACTCGCTCAAGGCGCCAATAGCCGAGTATACCAGGTTGGCGTGACGAAAACCTGAAAGTACAGAGACGCTTGGTTATCCACGGATCAAATACGCTTCTATGATTCAAGGATCTCCTAGGCTCGCGAGATAGGAACGAGGAAATCAGTCAAAAGGAGTGCTGGGAGGAAAGGAATATCGATGAATGGGGCATCTGAACAGAGGCGGGTCAATGGAAAGTGACGGCACCCCGCGAATCTTCACGCTGTTTCAAGTAACACTGACAATGAATCGATCTCATTTACTCCGTATTTGCTGATCTCTTCAAGCTCCTGGATTATGGTTCTATGGGCTTGCGTAATGATAGATAATACGGTTGAATAGCCTATTCATTTGGCCTCGTTATTTGCTTTGCTTAATTATCGGTTCAACATCCAGTATTTAACAATCTGCGTAGCTCGCTGGTAGCCACCCATAGGTAGGTATTCAATTTATGGTCTTATTCAGCCATACAATATCATCCAGCTGGTCTTTTTTGGGGCTTGTGTTGCCTTCCAATGGCATAGAAGCAGCAACATTTCAGCTACTGTGATAGATAGTTCGTATCGAGCTCGACTGATGCTTATGATATTATCGGCAGGAAAATGCCGTCGTGCTGGGACAGAAGCAGGTTATCCACAAGATGAGAATGACCTAGTTCGTCTTCTATATGTATACATTCATGTGATGTAATGATATCATGGAGAAAAGGTACTGTCGTTATTAGTCCTTTCCCGAGTGTCATAAGTCGCATTGTGATCATAGGTGTAAGGGCAGGCTTCGTGGAACAATAAACCGAAATGAGGTCTGTAGAGACCCATAACAATAATAGATAAAGGATAGGGAAGGATATTTTAATGTTCAGTTCCAAGTGGAGGTCCGACATGACGCATCAGAGAGCAGTTCATCGGTAAAAAGCAGGATAATTCGGTACTTCGTCATCATCTAAGTAGTCGATACCGTCCATAGCTGTGGGTTCTGGTTTATGGATGCGAACTAGCCAGAGGAAATAGTCCTCCAACGGCAGAAGATTCAATAAGATGCCATTGAACCGCCATCCTAGGACGCAGACGACTGTCCCTGCAACAGCGTCGAGAATGAAGTGATTGGCGGTGGCGATGATTGCGACCAATATAACGAACGGATAGAGAAATCCGACAAACAAGCAGGCTAAACGGGACCATGACGGGAGCTGAAAACCCAGCGGGCGACAAAACAAGCGCGAGCGAACAGCAGGCCGGCGTTGATGTGGCGGCAATGGGATAGTCATGATTGTAAGTCCAATCATCAGGGAATATCCAAAGTGCAACGAGGGCATGGCAGCTGTCGGCAAGATTACAGTTAGCACCGCAAGAGAAGAGCTCAAAAGAGCAATAGACAATTAGCCATGCTTACCGTATTGGTTACAAAACCGATTCTCAGTCCAGACGCTACCAGCACCATTGACGCCATGCACAGTATCGACAAAGCCGTAGCTACGTCCTAGCTCTCCGTCGGGGCCTTTCACATTCTTATCACTGAGGAGACGAGGGGGCATGCAGGGCCACAGCGTGAAGACCACGAAAGCGAGGAGATTGCAAACAGCGAGGGTACGGCGTCGGGCTTGGTAAAGCAGCGGGCCAGCAGGGGATCCTTTCGCAGCACCCAAGGGCTTTCCCATCTGCGATTCATCGACTCGGTTGCGCGTCGTAGTGTAGTAGTAGAGCCAAACGAGGAAGGCAATAGTGCCTGGAATGTGTATGAAGGAGTAAACCCAGTTGATCACGGACATCAGCTGACTATGCCGAAGGAAAAACCGCTGAATTGAGACCTCCCAGAAGATGCACAAGCTTTTCTCTATTTGGATGATCTGAAGAGCATGTTTCCTTGCTACATCAACGGTTCCCTCTTGGAGGGTGACCGCAGTGAATGCACGGCCTAGTTGATATGTCTAAGTTTGGCATGTAAGCATACTGTCTTTTCCTTTCCTTTTCCCCTTTCAAGCAGATAAGAGATTTTGCTGAAAATTGAAACCCAGGACATACCCAGTAAACTAAGGCCCAGTACCAGCACTCAACCAGAAAAGGGAACTTCCGGAGCAAGCGACTGAGAAGACGATCTTGAAAGACAGCAGTATCTGGAGATTTGACCTCAAAAGCGCATGAGAGGATCCGAATCTGGCGTTTGCGCCATCGAGGGTCGTCGAGTTGTACTAGTGTTGGTGAGAAGGATCGTTCCTTCAACAGAGCGTCCTTTGATGTTGGTGACGATAAGCCCGACTCCAGCGAGTTTGGAGAACAAGCACGGGTAGACGTGCTGGATCTACGAACTCTGCGCACAGAAGAGAAAGCTGAGGTAGACCGATTTATCCAGGTCCCTCCGAAGAGCAGGACAATTACGACCAGGGGCTCTAGGATAGCCCCAGCTCCCATGTTGACAAAGAGCCCTTGAGGCGAGACAGGAGATAGCCAGGGAGAAGAATGAGAGTACTCAAATAAAGAGAAGGATGTCAATACCAAGAGACGGAATCGCTAAAGATAAGAGTATGAAGGTCACATCCAGGAAAATCCAGGCACTAGGACATTAAGTGCCACGAATTATGGAGGTTTGAGACTACTGTAGGACGGAGTTGTGCGCTGGAAACTTGGAAAGGAAAGACGACATCATTCACATAGGAAGGGCTAGAGGCGCACGCGAGCATTAGCTAGGTAGATAGGCCAAGCAAGCATGTCGAATACCTGGTTCCCTGGGGTTGAGAAAGGAGACTAGTGAAACAATGAGTGAATAAGTACTCCGTAGTGAGACCTGAGAACGAGAGATAAATGGTCACATCCTCTAGATGGTGAACTGGGAGGGGGAAATCCGGGTGGTAAGGGATTTCCAAGCATCGTGAATCAATGGATGAACTTGAATGAATAACAAACAACCTGCTTCGTTTTGGTAGTTGGGTCAATCAAGGTTGAGGAAGGCTCAGATGGGTCCAGCATAAACACTTGCCCCTCTTGGTTATTCGCACGCGGGCACCCTTCCGAAAGCTCCAGTTTCTTTCAGCCCAAGGCGGAAAATCGTAGATCTTTTTTAAATTGCTAAGGTGCATACATGCTACAGAGTATAATACAGAATATATCATAACAATCCAGAGTTATTGAGAGTATCTACCCCTTCTTTTACCAGATTTTCTTCCTCGTTGAGCCACTTGAGCCATACTAGGGAAAGCCATGTACATCGGAGAGTACATGGAACTATGAGAGGTTCCGTGTGCCAAGCAAGGAGCGGCAATGTACAGCCGGAGCAACCGGGTATCAGGACTCATGCAACATCGGGAACATTCATAATATTTGTGCGCTAATGGCCTTCAGTATGCAATGATGACTTCGTGTCTACCTCTCTAGACTATACCAGGTCAACTAAGAGTTCCTGCCGTTTTCATTATCAGTCATTACATTCTACTTCTTCGTAGCTTTGCCATCATATCTACCTTAACTATTCTATCTAGTTCAAAATTCTACGTTTGTCACAATGCTAGTTAGAGTTTGCTTGCCGAACACAGAAAAATGCTTTCATGCCAAGACAGCGTGGACAAGCGGAGACCACCGGAAAGCCAAAGCACAGCCCTATCGGGATCTGGGCCTCGGAGTTCGGAACCTTACTCATGGGTCCCATCATGTTGTGGATGCTGTAAACTTCCATATGAAGATCCTCGAAAATGAGCAATGCCGATAAATTTTTCCGCTTCGCCTGAAACACCTTGCTTTGTATTTGTGGCAATTAGATACTACCAATCAGTTGTCGTAATCAGTACAGTCAAACAAGTTTATTGTTAGCTTTGTCTTTAGATTGTGGTCATCCATAAAGCATCGTACTTGTGCCACGTCACATGAGCCTAGCTAGGACCTAGGTACATTTGCCATTAGTGATACGGTACTGTAAACTTGGCCTGCGGTGGGAGGCTGCAACCAATGATAAGGTGCACGTAAGGTTTATCCCTTCAGAGCGGCCCTCTTTATTATCAAGGTATCCTTTAGTCAGGCAAGCCAAGACGAGGATAGAGATTTATGCACAGCCATATGGCTAGAGGTCAACCATCATCACATCACCATTGGGTACTCCAGGCCTGCCATACAGAAGAGGAATCCCAGTACAGGTCATTCATGCGAGAAGAAGTTCGGTATACCTCTCTATCAGGATCATTGATATCCCGCTGCTGAAATGAGAGAGAATTGGTCAAGAGATGCGATGAAGGCTGAAACAGTCCATATGCCTTCGTCATCACAAGATTTATTGACGACCGGAACGAGCTTCACCGAGTCGGTGCGTCGGCTTTCCGACTTCCGGAGTAGATTCACCTTGGCTGGATAGAGCTCCTAAGGTAGGTTGAGAAGGCATCCCGTTGTCATCAAGAGTATACCTGGAGGATGGCACGTCCGCAGATAGCCAGGAAACCAACCAGACGGCCCGCAGGCCTTCTAGGTTGTAGACCATGTAGTCTACCTTAGGTCTTGATCACATATTGAAATTTTCTCTACCAATTGGTTAGAGTGTCAGACTTGCGAGTTCAAACTTTCCCACTAATCAATCGGATCTACCCTCAGTTATGGCAGAGATCTGAAAGTCGTGATTGACCCTCACGCTGACGCGTCTTTTTTTTATTGCCTTTTCTTCCCTTTTTGCTTCATCTACCCCTTGGATATCGCATACATCTTCTATTCGGATATATTTATTTGAAAGTTGGAGAATATAATCTGAGGAGTGGAATAGGTGACAATATATATCTGTGTTGCGTCATACGGAAGGTAATTGGAGACAACCAAGCGGGCTCGGTATTATTAATTTAGCTAAGAGAGGTATATTCCAACTATCAACAGATGAGGAGTATCTGCAGTGTCTCTCTTCATAAGGTATATTCACACAGGTAATCTATGGTGACCATTCAATTCCACATTGGCTTCAGGATATTAGATTAGCGCATAATTCACATCAATCCCACACTCTTTCTCACCAGCCGCCCTTTCGCTTCATGTGACAAGGGGCAATGGAGGATGAACGCTATTATGGCAGAACAGCCAAAGGATATGGGACCTCAAATCCCACGACGCGCGTCCGATCGAACTATAGGGAAGTCGAGCATGGAACCCCTTAATCAGACACGGTCTGGCTTTAGAGTCACAGATAGTCGGAGCCTTATAATCCAGCGTGGACATTGTAACTTCACGAAGTAGAATGAGCTGAAACAATGTATATTCAAGCTGGCCATCAATTCATGCATAAGGAGCAGCAGTTGTCTTCGGGATAAATGACGTCACTAGCTCTCAGGACTGTCGCCATCTTGACTTCATGGTGCTCTCTGAGAAGAACAAGAGAAAGACATGATATTCATTGTTTAGATATTCCGCATTTAAGTTACATATGTTTGACGTCAAACAACTCACCCCTCAGCGACGGGAACTGCTTAGGCCAAACTACCCCTAAGTCTAGCAGCACTATTTCGATTCATAAGCCGTGCGAATATCAGAGCCTAAGGAAGATTCGAGCTGCCATATTATAAGGGGAAATTTCAACATAGTCTCATCCAAATTGTGGGCAGAAAAACGGAGATAATGCTGGCATTCACACCTCGCGTTGCTACGACCCCGAAATATATCGCCGGGCATATCCCGCGACAGAAGTCCACACTCGCGACAACAACAGGATTGTCAAGATATTTTGCGACATCATATCCGGCGCAAAAGCAACTGACATTGCTCCAAGATAAGCATCATGGATTTGGATTTGCACGATCAAACCCTAGGCCTCCTAAGCCTAGAAGCAAAGGGGTCACAGAGATCAGAGGTCCATACTATACGGTATGCGCTTTCGGGAACTCAGAGAAACCGGAACGAGCATACGGTAGTGTGAGAATCGCAGAGCTGATACAAGCGGTGCCATTCTAGGTGATGGGAAAGCGATACTTAGCCGATGTTCTAGAAACGTAAGCATCGGAAGAGCCGCAAAGAGATTCCCAACGCAGGTATTGAGGTATTGACGCTCCTTTCAGAATGGGCGCCCATGTAGATGGTCTGAAATTCGCAGGAGGTATGTATCAATGAAGTCTACCACCTTTTGAGCTCGGCTGATTGAAACCCAGGCTCGTTCTCTCTCTTCCAGGAAAAGCCCTTGAGAGAACTGATAGACCTCGCCCACGAGTACGGTGTTTATGTTTCAACTGTAGGTTTGTTCAATCGCAGGTATCAGGAAAATTACCATCTGACCGGGATTCCACCGATCACAGGGGGGATGGGCCGAGCATCTTCTCACACATCCCGATGCCAATTCTGTCTTTGATAAGTACCTCAAGAAGTGCAAGGATCTCGGGTTCGTTTACGCGCGTCGAGGCACTGCCTCTCGTCCCATTTGCTCGATCTTCAAGACTAACACATTCAAAGATTCGATGTTATTGAACTCTCATCTGGTTTCTTATCGTTCCCAGAAGACGACTGGCTTCGCCTGGTTGACAAAGTCCACACGTACAAGCTGAAGGCAAAGCCTGAGCTCGGCATTCAGTTTGGTGCTGGAGGTGACACACCTGCTTCCGACCTTGAGGCTATTGGGACTTCCGACCCAGGAAAGCTCGTTAACATGGGCCGTAAATTCCTCGACGCGGGTGTGGAACGCTTGATGATCGAATCTGAGGGCATAACAGAAAACGTGCAGTCATGGCGGACTGACGTCGTGTCCACAATAATGAAGGAGTTGCCGTCTGAGCGGGTCATGTTCGAGGCGGCAGATCCCAAAGTGTTCAATTGGTATATCCGGGAATTCGGCATTGATGTCAACTTGTTCGTCGACCATAGTCAGATTGTTCAACTGTCATGCCTGCGACAGGGCATTTGGGGCACGGCCGACACTTGGGGTAAAGTGGTATCATTTCGGTCGGAATAGACGGACGAGGATCAGATGGGATACCAATATGCATCGATAAACTACGCCATGGACATTACTCGTCATTCACACGACGCATCTGAAAATAGGACGGGAAACTCTGGAAGATCACATTCCATATGATAGCTGGCATCTGTATAGCTGTTGTTCTTCGATGGAGGCCTGAAGAATACGTGATAAATTGGAAATATAAGAATGATTGTATTTTTCAGACCTACATGAGAGTCCAGATCCTCTCAATTATTGCCAGTTGAAAAGTCCTTGCGGGGGTTATCCCGAAGCACTTGAGGACATCGCTCTCTAGCTGCTTGGCGACTCTTACTTAAGAAAAGGCTCGTGCAAGCGGCAATTTAGTAAGCAGCTATCTCCGCAGTGCCAATGCCGGGGATCGGATCGTCCCATATAACTTGACAGCTTCAATGAGCCCTCTTTCCTCTTTCTCGGGCAAGCATTGTGACTCCGGCACTAATTATGGGTTTGCCGATCGAGAAATGATTTTCCTAAGCACTTCATAGCCAGTCTGGGTTCTGGAATTTCTTCCGCCTCGCAATCCAACATATCACCGAGACAGACCCCGCGTCTTGGCTCCGACGTTCCATGCATCCATGAATATCCCGTGGCCTGACCACTTGCGCAAAGACGCTTACAATTCTAAGCCATGCCTAGGGCTAGTACAGCTCCTGGCGCACGGCTTCGATGCCGGAGAGCTTGCGACAGCTGTAAACGGAGAAAGCAGAAGTGCAACGGAGAACAGCCGTGTACGATATGCATACAGCGTCGCAAGGAAGCGGAATGCAACTTTTCATATAAACCGGCCCGCTTACTGAAGGCTAATGCTCCTAAGGAGACTATGCTTCTTAGCGAGCACATGGTGCCGACTCCTCAGAGGCAAACGGCCATGGATTGCTTGCTCAATGCCCTCGAGGATCATAGCGCAGACTTGGAGCAACAAACAACGGATGACAAAGACGGGACGGCGCCTGTGCCCAAAGTCGCCAGACTGCTTCGTGATGGGCAAGGAAAGTTCATGTATATTGGCGACTCTGCGAGCTTATCGTTCCTGCAAAGTGTACGTCGTATCGTCTCTTTGTCAATCGGGCGATGCGAGTTCACGGAGGATACGTCGCGGCACTCCATGCTTGAGGCTTTTCAGAGTAGTTCGGCTACCCAAACTGGACCTTTATCTGCGCCCCCGAGTAACGACGAGGCGCAACGACTCGCTCGTCAATATGTCCTTGCTACCAGTCCATTACTGGATCTATTCGATCTCGAGGAGTTTTATCCGCGGCTCGCCAACTGGGTTGAGAATCCGACTGGCGACGAAGATACTGTCAGCTCGATTTTCTATCTTGTTCTCGCAATCGGAGTTCAGGTTTCGGAGATCAATCAGGATCTCGCTGAACAGTACTTCGTCAGTGGCCGCCAGCTAGCATTCTCCGCTTTCACCGAAACCCCCAGCCTCTACACGATCCAATCTTATGTCTTGATCTCAATGTATATGCTTGGTGCGTGTCGTCGCAATGGCGCGTTCATGAACCTGGGAATCGCCTTACGGGCCGCATATGCCGTTGGAATTCATCGAAGGGACGCGAATGCCCTATTCTGCACTCGGGAGCGTCGGGCCCGGGAGCGGGTTTGGAAAAGCTTACGGATGATGGACCTGTTCCTTAGCGCTTCCTTAGGGCGCCCTCCGGCGACCTCAGATTTTGATTCTGATATAGGTGATCAGGCAACAGTTGCAGGGGAGCAACAGCGATCCCAACCTGAAGCGCAGTTATCCCTATGCGTGGTTGCATTATGCCGTATCTTTGATCGCATTCTGACGGAAGTCTACATGAGACAAGTCGTCTCGATCAATGTTGCGGAAACAATCTCAAATCAGCACCGCGCTTGGGTCCGGAACCTGCCAACCTTTCTCAGTGCCCAGACGGAGCGTTTAAGTTCAAAAAGCCTTGAGAGTATGCTGGCCGCGGCGCATGTGTTCGGCGCATATTACTGGTCTATCATCCTGTTAACTCGGCCGTTCTTCATATTTCGGGTGTCTCAATACGTGAGAAGTAAGACTGATCCGGCTATCAGCTCCAACGATCCGAGGGCCAGCGCCTCTCGCATCGCTCTTTTCTCTGACGCTTGTGTCTACTCAGCTCTACGCTGTCTCAACATTGTGGACGATTTGTCTCGGTTTGAAGCTCTACCTCGGAGACTACCTTTTCTGATTAATTCAGTATTCAACTCGGCCGTCGTGTTGGGAGCAGCGTTTTTTGCTGAGTATGACAATCTTCTTCCACTCGAGGAAGGTATGGACAAGTCCGAAAAGTTTCTGGGACTATTTGTACCACATGATCCGCACGCCTGTCGTTTTTACCAGATCATCAAATACCTGCGAGGCGCGGTGGCCGAATATGTTCGCCGGCGAAACCGTCAATGGATGGAACGCCGGAGCAAACAGGTCGACCAGCTGTTTGGCCAAGTAGGGCTTACAAGAGAAGCATCAGCCTCCAACGTCAACGTGACTATAAGCCGCAGTGGCGAGCAGTCAGCCCCAACTCCCTTATCTCCCGAAAAACTCGCTACAGGCTCGCTTTCTGCGCAAGGGCCGGAACAAACAGCCTCCACAGGTCAATCGGAGAATGACATTTGGAATACCTTGTGTGAGCCTCAAGGAGCGGCTGCGCTGCCGTACGATAATACTATATCTACTCTGACAACAACGGGAATACCCATTGGTTGTTCTCCGGGAGGAACACTCACAGCCGCTCAGCCGGGAATGGGAACAGATGCCGGAGGGCAAACACCCTTGTCCGATGTACTATTCTCGGAGAACGGCCTTCTCTACATGGCAGAAGATCTCTCCGTTTTTGGCCTCTGGGGAGAGACTTGATGATACGCTGCACTTGGCCAGTAAATGAAAAGGCATCAAGCCCAGTCCTTCGGACCTAACCTGCTATACGTTCTCCTGCTGGTGACTTGTCCATTTTTCATGACTCTGTATGATACGAACATAGCTTGCGCATCCTTCACTTTACCTCTTGGTCCACGTATTTCTTTCTTTATTTGTCACTATACCTGGGAGGACATCTATCTACTCTGAGAAATACCCTGGTTGCGTTGTTTGGCGTCTGAATGGAGTTCGGTTGGCAATATCTCCAATCATCCCCAAAGCATTAGGCATCTATCTCTATGCTTTCAAATCGCAATTGTTGGTTACTGCTGGTTGTAGGGAATCGTATAATTGTAGTATTGAAGGACCAAATACCTGGAGATTGGTATCACTTCAAGATAGTCAAAAGTAGTTTACTTTCTGGTGGAAATCAAGTATTGATTCCATTGTGTTCGTTCCTTTTTCCTTCCTTCCGTTTCCTTGAAGCGTTCGGTTCATCGGTGGATGACCTAAGAAATCCTTATCCACGTGTCGATAAGGACACAATGCGGATCTCCGCCGATGATAGCAGATCAATGATGTTGTTTACAGCTGTCATGTTCTGAAGCTACAGCTTCTAATGCCCTACCTCTGCATTCTGAGATTTGATTCCTATATGCTGCTATAATCATGAGAATGAATTGCCGCCTTTCACTTCATTGACCCTGACACCCCGCACAGAAGGCAGTAACCTTAGAAATTCCCACCGGAGCTCCCAGCAGCGAGGACTTGTCTGTCATAACGATCAATTGGTATCTAGTTACTGCTATCGGTCTAAAACACGAAGTCATGGTCCGACGTATACGGACTCTGGCGCCATTGCTGGTGCTGGCTTGTGCCGGTTCCAGCGCATGGGCCAGCAAGAAGGCGTTCAACATACAGGATGATCTTCTCGCGTATCCTCAAGTATGCCACACATGTTTCGCTTTTTTGGCTTCTGCACAAAATAAACGGGCAACTGTGCTAATGTTATCTGCTTGTAGTTCCAAGTATTCTTCCCTGATGATTACATTCTCGATACGCGGGCGAGGGAGTTATTGGAGAAACAACAAGAGAGCTCTTCGTCTTCCGCTGATAAAACATTCGCCGAAAGCAATGATGCGCAAGTATATCTGGGGGGCCGGAAAGAGAAATCCGAAGACGACAACAAAGAGGCGATAGAAGGACCTGGGTTCACATACGAGGAGATGCTCCTTGAGGGACAGCGATATCTCTGTTCCATCCCGCAAGTCGACAACGAAGACAAGAACCAGACGAACGGAGCTGATAGCGCCAGCGAAGAGGATGACCAGCGAGAAATTGCACGCGCGAAGGATCGTGGCCTGGAGCTTCTGCGCGAGATGGAAGGCAAATGCATGTACTATATATCCGGATGGTGGTCATACTCATTCTGCTACAAGAAGCAAATCAAGCAGTTTCATGCACTACCGTCCGGCCCAGGTGTACCCAACTACCCGCCGATAGAAGACTCTGCGACTCATTCTTTCGTGCTGGGCAGGTTTCCGAATAGTGGCGACGACGAGGATCTGGAGGCGGATGCGGAGCACAAAAAGACAACTACAGATGTCGCCGAGCTCCAGACGAAGGGCGGGTCGCGGTACCTAGTACAACGACTGCGCGGCGGAACCAAGTGCGACTTGACAGGCAAAGACCGGAAGATCGAAGTGCAGTTTCACTGCCATCCGCAATCCACAGATCGGATCGGCTGGATCAAGGAGCTCACTACTTGCTCATATCTGATGGTGATCTACACTCCGCGCTTATGCAATGATGTCGCATTTCTGCCACCTCAGCAGGACGAGGCGCACGCGATCGAATGTCGGGAGATTCTCTCCGAGGAGGAGGTCTCCGACTGGGAAGCAAGGCGGGAATACCATTTGGCTCAGCAGCTCGTCGAATCCGCGATTACATCCGAGTTTCCTGTTGTCGGGGATATCGAGGTCGGGGCGCAGAAATGGGTAGGGTCGGAGGGCAAGCAGATCGAAAAGGGCCGAGTGGCATCTGTTGGAGAAGAGAAGATCGAGGTGGTTGCCAAGCGCGAAAACGGAGAGGTCACCAGGTTGTCCAAGGAGGAGTTGAAGAAATACGGCCTTGATCCTGAGAAGATTGAGACACTGAAAAGCAAACTCGAGGAGGTTGCCAAGGGCAAGGACTGGACACTAGAGATTGTCGAGTCTAACGGCGAGCGTGGCTTAGTCGGAACCGTCGACCCCGACGACGATGAGAAAGAAGATCAGGCTGCACAGGGCTCTACATCGCACCCGGCACAGGAAGCTACAGCTGACAAGGCGGAATCAAATGCAGAGACAGGAGAGGAAAAGAAGAAGGCAGACGAGAAAACAGGCCATCAGGAGCCAGAAGAATCAGAGCCGACCACTAATGATGCCGAAGACGGCAGCGAGGAGATCTTCAAGGATGAGCTCTAGCGGGCTTGGTTGATGTGTAATTCTGACTTGATCTTGTACATTTCATTACTATTATCAAGCCTCAGCTACGATTTGAGATACCACGTCCTATCACGTTCTGAAATATTTTGCTGAATTCAGTAGAGGAATAGGGGCCTCCGTATCATTGGAGCGGTAATTGGCTAAAGACACTGCGATGTAGACAAAGTTAAGAAATGACGTAGGGGTCCCTCCCCTGTCATCAAGGGAATAGGCACGAGGGAATTCATTCGTTTTGGCCTATCTAATCATCGCTCTTGGTTGATGCCAGGAACAGCTGCCCAAAACCCCAGTGTGAAATCGTCTAGCACAGCAGACTAGTACACTCGAGGCGGGACCATTTCCTCCACACTGTGGATAGGGTGAGGCGAGATGACAGGTGAAATTACAGAGATATTCAGGTACATGAATTCTGTCTAGCTGTTACAATCTTTCAGGAATTTACTTAGCATCAACTCGCAGAGTTAACTGTAATGTTAGAGATACCTTAGTAGTTAGTTAAGGTACAGTACCTTAGTCACAGTCCCAAGCACCCGGGGCCACAAACCAGGTACTAAGTATCCGTACTCCGGACGGAGAACTGCTAACTACGTACCTTCACCCACTCTACTCAACTACTAGCTAGCCTCTGGCTGACAACCTCATCCTCTCTCTTACTGAACCTCTCCCTCTCCGTTTCTACCCCCGTCATCTCTATTTTTCTTACTCTTCTCCTCGATCACTTTCATTAATTTGCGTAATTGAAACGGTCGCCTTCTTCCAAATCTTCTTCATCGCATAATTAGCCCCTTTACCCTGAACTGGCCAGAACTCGGGAGAGGGGATACCCAATTGCCAAGGCTTCTGGTTCCCCCCCATCCATCGACCATCAACCGGCCTTCAACTATCTGGACTACTCTTTCGGAACCTGACAACCCCTACGGACGGTCGGCTCGCCCTTGACTTCCGATATAAAAACTCGGCGTCACTTCTAGCTTGGGCCAAACCTTCGGAACCGCTAGAGAATACCCATCCTGTCCTCGTCGAGGTAGACGGCGCTCGCCCGGGGGCTTGAATCCAAAATGGGGTTCCTCGGGGTATACAAAGCGGTCTACGACTACCAGCCCCAAGGCGAAGGCGAACTAGAACTTCGCGAGGGTGATTTGCTTTACATACTCGAGAAAAGCGTCGAAGACGATTGGTGGAAAGCGAAGAAGAAGGCCGAACGAGATGACGAGGATGAACCGGAGGGCCTTGTACCGAATAACTATGTCGAGGAGGTAAGCTACACTGTCCTGGAATGCTTCATGGCCAAAGGATCTGGGACATCCAGTCTGTCTGAGGGTCTCGGGGCGCGCTTCGAATGTTTGGTTGTGCCAATCGTGGCTCTACCGCGGACACTTCTTTCCTGACGATGAGATGATGGATGTGCTAACGGGGCACTCGTTCAAATTGTATAGGCCCCCGCAGTTAGCCATGCAAAGGCATTGTACGACTATACGCGCCAGACCGACGAAGAAGTCTCATTCTCTGAGGATGCGGAACTGCTGGTGTACGATACTTCTGATCCAGATTGGACATTAGTTGGTGTCAATGGGGATTTCGGCTTCGCCCCTGCAAACTACATCGAGATTCAGGAGGACGCTACTCCCGCCGCTGCCACTGCCCCGCCTTCTCTCCCTTCTCCTGCTCCTGTCGAGCCCCCCGCTCCGGCCCTTCCGCAACGCCCGGACGAGGTACCGGCGGAGGAACAGGTCGAGCCCGCGTCTACTAGCTCTCCGATTGACACGATACAGAACCCAGCGGCAGCAGCAATAGCGGATATCATTCATAAGCAGCATGCACCACCCGTGGAATCCGAACCCTCCAGGGATATCCCGCCACCGCAGCCCCAGCGACCCTCTTATCAACCAGAAGACAGTTACCAGAGGGAACCCTCACCGCCGCCTCCAGTGTTACCGCAGCGACCTCCATCGCAACAGCTCTCTCCTCCAGTGGAGCGGTACTCTCCGCCAGAACCCTCTCCTCCTCCACGCCCTCAGTATGCCGCCGTGAGGGAGCGGGACAGCCAGGGCCATGTGCAGGAGTCTCCCCCATATAATCGAATGGGACAGTCGACACCTCGTTCCCCTTCTGGCTATCATCTGTACAATATCAATGAAATGGTCGAAGTTATGGGCAAGAGGAAGAAAATGCCAACGACATTGGGAATCAACATCGCGACAGGAACGATCTTTGTCTCACCAGAAGGGGACGGCGACATGCAAGAATGGACTGCGGATAGACTCAGCCATTACTCCATTGAAGGCAAGCATGTCTTCCTCGACCTGGTTCGCCCCAGCAAAAGTATCGATTTTCATGCTGGGGCCAAGGACACCGCTCGAGAGATTGTTTCCGCGCTCGGTGAGATCTCTGGAGCCTACCGTGCCGAGGGCCTGAAGGAAGTCATTGCGGCAGGTGCAGGAGGCGGGGGCAAGAAGAAGGGTCAAATTCTGTATGATTTCATGGCGCAAGGAGATGACGAGGTTACTGTGGCTGCCGGCGATGACGTCGTCGTTCTGGACGACACCAAATCTGAGGAATGGTGGATGGTGCGACGCATGAAGAATGGCAAAGAGGGTGTGGTACCAAGCAGCTACATCGAAATCACCGGCTTTGTTTCCAGTCAACCCACTGGCGTCGAGTCGGGCCTATCAACGGTAGAAAGGAATCGGCTCGAAGAGACGCGCCTGGCCAAGGAAGCGATGCGGAAATCGAGGACCGACTCGATAGATTCACGGACCTCTGAGGTAAGCTGCTGCGCTGTTAAACCACCCTACCAAACAACAGTGACTCTGGCAAGAGAGAATACTGAGAGTTTCGAGCAGCACAAAAAACGCGACAGCAAGAGCGCCAACAAGCCCAGTAAGTCCTTTCCACCCTGTTTGCCTGACTCCCTAATAAATTGAAATCCCGTCTAAATGAGATTACAGAACCGGATCCCACCAAGACAAGGCAGTGGACAGATCGTACCAAGTCTTTCACGGTCGAAGCGCAATTTATCGGCTTGCAAGATGGGAAGATTCACCTCCATAAGACCAACGGAGTCAAGATTGCTGTCCCCATCCCCAAGATGTCTGTTGAGGACCTTGAATACGTGGAAAAGCTTACGGGCGTGTCTTTGGATGAGGACAAGCCTCTATCTGATATTCGCCGCCGATCTCAAAAATCCGAGTCGAAATCCGAGTCGAAATCTGAGGCCAGTCGCCCTGGTGCGTCAGTTGGGCCCGAGTACGATTGGTTTGATTTCTTCCTAAAAGCGGGAGTGGGACCTCACCAATGCGAGCGGTATGCTCAGAACTTTATCAAGGACTCCATGGATGAAGCGATTCTACCGGACATTACCTCTGAGACCCTTCGTACCCTTGGACTGAAGGAGGGTGATATTCTGCGGGTTATGCGGCATCTGGACAATATGTTCGGCAGAACTGGGTCCAAGTCCAAGCTGCGCAATGTCAGCTTCGGCGGAGAAGAGGTCATTAGCAATGGGGAGGCTACCTCTCCTGGCGGTCTTTTCTCCGGTCCAGGAGGGGTTCTACGCAACAACACCCGCAAGGGCAGGCCGGCACCCACAGTCCACGCCAGTGATGTGGTCGATCCGAAGGCCTTCGGGCTGAAGGAGGACGCACCCAACCCTCAGGAACGCACCGAAACACCACCCGCTCCTGCTGCAGTTGAGAGGCCGGTACAGCGTGGCTTCGATGACGATGCTTGGGAGGTGAAGCAACCTAAACAGGCCGCGTCTTCGGCGCCACCTCCCTCATCCCCACCTCCGGCCACAGCACCGCCCGCTACAACCCAAGCTCCAGTGCAAAGACAACTTACCGGGGCAATGGCTGACCTATCTCTACTGCAAGCACCTCTCCAGCCCACTCCTGCACAGCCGGCGCCCGCACCTACTCCCCAGGCCGCCCAAGCTCCGTCAGCCCCCGCTGCTATCCAGCCACAGCCGACTGCAGGGCCTACGCCCCAGCTGCAGACGCAACACACAGGTGCCACTCCTGGCTTTTTCAACCAAGTGGCACAAATAGCACAGCAGCCTATGCAAACCGGCGCCCAGACGTTCAGCCCTCAACAGACAGGCTTTCAGCAGGCATCGAGGCCGCGCCCACAACCGCCTCAAAATATGGCTCAGAGCTCGCTTCTCCCGCCCCCTCCACAGAGGCCGCTTTCCGCGCCACAGAACTTCCCCCAGCAGCCAAATACTTTTGGTCCTCCTCCATTGCAACCACAACTGACCGGTCTTCCTCAACCCGGCCCACAGATCGCCCCGCCTGGCCAGAGTCTGGCCGATTTGAACCAGCAACGCTTCAATCCATCGCTCCAACCGCAGCCGACCGGTTTCATGCCGCCAAGTCAGTTTGCAGGTGGATTAGTGCCACAGCCTACTGGATTCCAGCCACAGTCACAATTTGGCCTTCAGCAGCTACAGCAACAGCAGACTGGCTTCCAGGGCCTTGCACCGCAGCCGACAGGCTTCGGAGGCTTTCAACCCCAGCCACAGCGGCCAATGCCGACAGGCGTTAACTCGATCCTTCCTCCGGCTCTTCAACCCCAACCTACTGGCATGAACGGTGCGAGCAGTATGCCTTATACTATGACCTCCCCGCCCCCGGTACCCCCTATTCCACAACAGCCCACAGCCGCACCTTTGCAGCCACAGAAGACCGGACCACCTCCTCCCGTACGATTTGGGGTCAAGCATGATGCTCCTAAGAAGCTGACTCCCCAGCCAACAGGTTTGCGGGCTAATCTCGCACAAGCTAGTGAGTTCCCCATCGCTAAGATGTGCCAGCCTGTCACCGTTTGTTCAAGGCCACTGACTGTTCTCTCCTTCTAGCGCCCACAAATCCATTCGGCTTCTAAAAGAGCGCGGTGTATATAATCTGATTTGTCCTGCGGCACATGATCATTTCTCTGCTATACATTATTTTCTACTATTTCTTGCTAGCGGGATTGAAAGCACCTTACGGATGATGTCTCTTGTTTCTGCTGAGCGTGATGCTGAGACGCATACAGCAACTGATTCGTGGCATGTTATTCGATTCGACTCAAGCGAGCTCTGAAGCCATGCTTCGGTACACTATTGCAGCCTCAGCGAGCTAGACCATTTCGTTTTCTCATTTTCTTTCGTCTCCCCCGCCATTCAAGCCGCTTGGGGCCCTACGTAATCTTGGAAGTGAGATGTCCGTCCGTCTTTTTGTTACCATTCTCCATGCACGAGGCCACAACTTCTTCTTCTCCTGCACAGTTTGAGGTTGCGGCGGTTGTGGCAGTTGTGTTCAGTCTTGATGCTGCTTGCCACATACTTTGGCTGGGATTTTGCCTCTCGTTGTCTCTTTCTTTTTCCCCTTTTGCGCCGATCCTCTTTTTTGTGACTTATCCTTCCACGGTCTCATGTGATTTCCTTTGTCGTTTTGCCAATTTCAATATGTACGGTACATAGCCTTGGTCTGAGAAATGAGATGTTCGCAAATGTCTAGTCTAGTATATGCTCTTGTAAGGTATAGCCAGCATTATGCTCTTGTAAGGTATAGCCAGCATTCTGTAGTTTTAAGTTTTGAATACACTACAATGTGAATTAGAAAGGCAAAAAGAGGCTCATTTCAGAAACGTGGTTCGGGAACCAGAAAAAAAATCCTCCCCGACAGGGAGTCGAACCCTGGTCTCCCGCGCTCGTTCTCTTTGGAGTGACAAGCGGAAATCATGACCGTTAGACCATCGAGGATTTATTGGAAGGGGCGGCAATTTGTAATTATATCACCCACGGAACTTTAATGAATAATTGAGATGCCAATCTTCTAGAATGCTGACACAGAGCTGACAGAGAACCAGTGCCATCGGATGCCTGACAACTCAGGCTCCACACCGCAAGGTAGTGGGGCCTACCGTCCCAGGATAGCCTAGCGCGTGCTGACAGGGATCTTGGTAATCGTCTAATAATCTCCGATCAATGCAGCGTCACCCATGGGAATTGGTCGATTATCCATCACCTCCCGCAAGTCGATGAGAATGAACACCCCCACAGAGATGGATGGAATTGCTCTGATCCAGTGGATTGACTTTTGGTCTATTCTAATCAATGATACGGACTTACGGAGTTATAGTTATATACTAATGACTGACTAACGCTGACAATGTAGTAGTATTTCTCACTTAAAGCTTTCCATCCTCGCTCGAGGCTCTTCTACAGCTTTCCTAACATTGTGCTCGTCCAGTATAAGTAGCTGCGGCTGTGATCGATGAAAGTCCTTTTATCACTTTTAGTTTGCATCGCAGCAGTCTTCCTCTCATATCAGTTCGCCTCTGATTCTGCTCACCTCGGAAATCTAAGCTCTTCTCTCAAAGAACAACTCTCAACCATCTTGTCGCAGTACCTGCGAAATCACAACAACATCGCCTCCTCCTCCATTCCTCCCGGCACCACGCACACCGATCCAATCGTCCTCCCCCTCACCGATATGTCCGTCCCCCGCGCAATCCGTCAGGTCTTCCTGGCCATTGAACAAGCCGAAGGCGCCGGCGCCCGCGTCCGCCGCTCCATCGGCACCGCCAAACTGCGCAACTTCAGTCCCTTCCTCATGCTGGACCACTTCACCGTCGGCCACGGCGCAGGTTTCCCGGACCACCCCCATCGCGGCCAGGAGACAATCTCCTACCTGCTCTCCGGCTTCGTCGATCACGAAGATTTCGCCGGGAACAAAGGCACCATCGGCCCCGGCGACCTGCAGTTCATGACCGCCGGCCGCGGCATCGTGCACGCCGAGATACCCCGCGATAATCCCGACGGCAGCCCCAACGTCGGCATGCAGCTGTGGGTTGACTTGCCCAAGGAGCTGAAGATGTGCGAGCCGCGGTACCGCGATCTCCGCGCAAGCGAGATCCCCATCGTGGAGGTCGACAACGGCCGCGTCACCGTCAAGGTCATCTCGGGCCAGTCGCATGGGGTCGATTCTGTGCGCGATCTGGCGTACACGCCTGTCTGGTTGTTGGACGTGACGGTCCGGCCGGGCGGGCGCATCTCCCAGCCGCTGCCGAAGGGCTGGAATGCGTTTGCGTATACGCTGGCCGGGACGGCGGTCTTCGGCTCGAACGACACCACGCGGGTCGTCAAGGAGTTCCATAATGTGGTCTTTGACCAGGCGGGTGATTATGTCGAGGCGTCGGTCCCGGATAATGCCGAGTCAGAGTCTCGCTTCATCCTCGTGGCGGGTCAGCCTCTGGATCAGAAGGTCGTGCAATATGGGCCTTTTGTTCTCACAAGCCAGGAGGAGGTCTACCAGGCCATGCTTGACTATCAGACCGCGTCGAATGGATTCGAGCGAGCCCGTGGGTGGGAGAGCGAGATCGGCAAAAGAATGGCCTACTAGGGTGAAATATAGCCTATCATATAGACTTGTCGTGTGTTTTTGGTGATTTTTACATGTGCATATATGATACTCCAGGGATGGCGTTGGATTTTGTATGCTTTGAAAATATCAGTTTTTGTCTCCTCATTTTGGTTGCTAGCTCGCATGATACAGTAATGGTAGACAGTAAATGAAGCTTATTGCTAACGGATATCAAAATACATATGGAGAAAGATGTAGACAGTATAGACTCGAAGGATGGGAAAGAGAAGGGATTCCACGCTTGCACGTGGCTCGACCGCGAACATTATCTGCGACGAATGAGGAAAGGGCATCACTTAGTATCATCATCCACCATTCACTTGTGACAGAAACTCCCGGGGAAATTGCTTCACTGAGTATCAGTGTTGAAGGAGAAGAGGAACCCCAAGAGGCACAAGGTCCTATCATACCCAACTGGACATCCTGACCGACTGCCAGGCAATGCGCCGCCTAAAGGAAAGCTGATTATTTGGCGAAATGCAGGTCATAGCCCAGCCATTTCCGTGCATTGACACCCGCAACATCCAAGCCAGGGGTACCGTATGTCAGGGGCGCATAAAAGCAGAATCCCCAGATTGTCACACTCAGAATGGCCAGGGTGGCAACCCACCCGGCAATGAGCGATTGACGACCCATGCGTTCCTTCGCGGTGACGAAATGACCGGCGTTACTATGGGCCTTGGACTTGCCGGTTGGATCATCTTCCTTTACAATTCTAGCAACCGGGATTGGTTGCAGGTTGAAAATGAATTCGATCAGAGCCCCCGCGACCATACACGACGCGACGTGGGCCGGAAGGTAATGGTGGAGGAAACGCTGGCGACCCATCAGCCAGAAGGGGAAGTAGTGGGCAGCCCAGCAAAGGAACAAGAAGGCAGTGCTGTTGTAAAGACGAGAACGAGCGCCATAACCCCAAACTAGAAGGCAAGGTTAGATCGCGAGTCGTCGTGTGGACTGAGAATTCTTAGTACTTACTTTCCTCAAGAGCGTCGACTCCGCGGCGAAGGGACAGCTGATCAGCGCCGATGACCCCAGCAAAGACAGCCAACAGACTGCTGGCAATCCACCATCCGATGGGGTTACCCAGGAAGTAGATTTGCTCTCTGGTGTCATTCTTGGTCCAGAAGCTGACACCTCGGAGTAGGAAGGGCCACTGGAAGGGCTCACTGGCGTACGGATGGCTGCTGGTCAGGGCATTGTTATGGAAGAACATGGCTCGCTGCAGCTCAAGGTACTTGCGCCAGAAGGGAAGATGCTTGACCTGGCGCTCTTGCTTCACGGCACGGGGGCTGTCTTCCTCCAGCGACTCGATTGTGTCCACGAACCAAAGATTGCTCGTCTGAAGAACGTTTTTGTTACCATTAATCTCGGCCTGCTTAAAGGCCCACTCAGGAAGGGGGGTTGTATGGGTCCACATCGCGACGCGAGTGGGCACATGGATCAGCTTGAAATGACTTGAGAGACTGCGGAATTCCTGTTGAGGCTTGCCGTTCTCGATCTTGATCTCGAACAGCGTGTCGTTGTGTCGCTCACCATTCGCCAATTCTTGAGAAACGGTGGTGAACTCCTGGTTGGTAGGATAGTAAGGAGACGCAACATCGTGCGTCAGCAGGAAGGAGTCAGTGCCAACGTGACGGAACTGGACGATGTCGCCATTCTTGACGCTGTGGCCCTGCCTGTCGGTGTCAGGATAGGGAACAGAAGGCAGAATCTGCCAGTGGTTGTTCGTATCGTTGAATGGGTATCCTGTGACTTGCTGGCCCTGGCTGGAAATACGGCCGTCATCATAGCGGAGGGGGTACTTCTCCCAGTGGCTGTGAAGGAACACCTTGGTGTCCTTGTGCCTGATAGTGATTGAGTCATAGTACTCAATGCCGATCGACTGCGCCGACATGAGGTTGTCGCTGAGAGTTTCCTGGAACTCGGGGGTCATGAAATCATCGCCTGGCCCGGAGCGGGTGAGAATTGCGAAATGGACCTGGAACCAGAACAGGTAGAAGAAGAAAGGCACAATGATGAGGGCAAATGCGCGGGCAGCAAAGTGCTTGCTCCAATGGGTCATGCTGAGAGCTCCCGACGGGCGGTTGATATCCAGCAAGTTCCACAGGTCAACCAAGACCGCAGCACCAACGGTGACAAATGTGAAGACACCGACGTACTTCGTAGAGATGACACAGCTGAGACAAACGCCCGTCAAGAGCAGCCATTTCCACCATTTACGGCCAAAGGGTTCATGGCGCAGCTTGTAGAAGCGAACGTAGCACAGAATGCTCAGTGCCATGGAAAGCACCAACGAGGCATCCAGCAGAATCAGTCTGTCCTCTCCGACGTGGGCATTATCAAACAAGACGAGTCCGGCAGCCAACACACAGGCTGGCAGCGAATATCCGGACTCCCACATGATGAGGAAGACCACTGGGATGGTCAGAGCCCCCAGAGTGGCCGGCATTGCGCGCAGAGCGACATAGGGAACGTTGTTATCGATGTAGGAGTCGCCAATGTTGTCGAACAAAAAGTGGCCGTCATAGCCAATCAGCCAGCCCATGAAAGCGAAGAGCAATTTGCCAAATGGCGGGTGGACATCGAAGAAATAAGTTCTTTGTAAGTAGTAAGAAGCGAACTGAGAGAATCAAGTCCCATGTCAGATTGTACAACTCATCACTGAGAAACAGCTTCACTCACCTTGCCAAAATGCACCTCATCAAAGACCACTTCATTAGGGTAGGATATCTTGTAGAACCGGGTAATGAACGCCAGGATGGTGAGAATGACTAAGGCCAGCCTATAGTCCCATCCCGACTGGCTCTTGGGAGCCACGCTCGGCTTGGATGAAGACAAAGGAGAGGAGGCATCGTCCGAAGGCAATGGAGAATAAGCCTCCTTCCTCCTGCCTCTCTTGCGAAGAGAGGACGAAGGAGATGAAGACATGATCCGAAGAAAAAGCACACGACAAGAAAAAAGGAGCTAAGAGAATGACAGTCGATCACCTAGATAAAGCTGGAATTGACAGATAAGATCAGCGAACCGAACAGAAGAGTGAAGATAAGCTCCAGGATCAGAGGATCGCCATTGAGCAATAACTTACAATGATGATCACGGAGAGTACATGGTAGTACGGAGTACAATACAGTAGAACAGATGGTAGCGAGGCTTGGAAGAGGAGTGGGGGAGGAAATATACTGCCAGCTATATTTACGGGGGGCCGGTTGTCTGTAAGCGGATTGCGTGTCATTATTCGGACGACGCGCGGAACGGAACAAGCCGTTGGTCCGAGCGTCGAATCTATGAATTATTTACCTTACCATATGAAGGTATGAGGCAGTGAACATGCTACCCTACCAACTATGATGAATGATTTACCTTTGTCATTGTTGGTGTCTGTGATAATTTCGATTACCTATCGATTCCAATGTTGTGCTCGAATGCAACAGTCTGTTGTCCTAAACAAAATGGATATCCTGTGTGACAGTGATGCAACTCCCAACGCTCAAAGAAACGGCAGCAAATAGGATGGTATAATGTACAAAACCAGCAATATCAATAAGAAGAGAATCATTTTGTCGTAACAAGCCGTCAGTCAGCGATTTCACCAGCATTTATTCGTCATCAGACAAATTCAACAACTCCAATTCCGTCTTGACCAGAGATTGGAATTCTGCACGTGAGATGCCCGTAATTTTCGCAAGCCGGAATAGGCTTTTGATATTGGAACTGATATGTTGCTTCACGCCGACTTCACAAGCAGACTGATGCTCCGCTTCTTGCTCCAACTTTGCGACTGCCGCCTCGGAGGCAGTGGACGACGTGGAAGACGGCCGAGGATGATCTAGCGACATGGCAGTCGTCTCGTCGGCAATTGTTCCATTGGCGTAACCGTTCGTTCGAGCCGGTTCTTCCAAGCTTGAGCTATTCACCTGCTGCCGCAGCAAACTCGCGAGCATGTCTCCGTTCAACGAACTTGGACCAACCTCCGGTTGCTCCTCTGATGGATCGTGGTTATCCATTGCCGGTTGCACATCAGCGTAGCGTGAGAAATACGACGCTTCGGACGTATCCTGGCGTTGGAGAGACGAAAGTGGATTGGGGGCAGGGGTCTTGACGGAAGGCGTTCGGCCAGGTGTAGCATCATATTGAGCCCAATAGCCGTCGTCATCGTCCTCCTCTTCGTCCTTCTCTTGGCTGTGTGGGGCGACCTTTTGATCCTGCTCTGCCTCCCTAAGAGCATCCTCCACCAATTGTTCCTTTGCCTGAGCATTCGCCTCCCCGATCGAGAATGACCAAACCCCGTCATTTTCGGCGCCGCCTTCATGGGGCATCAATTCAGCCACACGCCATCCGGGCCCTCCTCCATCTTGATCACTGGGACACCAGAGATACACGGCTTTCAAGCTGTATTCCGGTAACAGAATTCGCGAGTGCAATGTCTCCTCATCCACCCGTTTGTACGCAACATGAACTTCTTCTGGGAGTTCGATCTCGCCGGATACCGGGTGAGGCTCGAAGCTTGCGCCATCCACCAGCGCTTGAAGACGTTCGGCCTTTTCCGAATCCCAACATAGTAACCGCAACCACGAATCTGTCGGAGATGTGGAGACTGAACTGAGGATCTGAACACGCTGTCGGAGAATAGGTGATAAGAGGGGTAGAAGCACTGGCGGAGGGCGTGCCGAGACAAAGGCTGTGGGAAGGCAAGCTAGGAGAGGAGGGAGCAACGTATGAGGATCGGGGGGAGGAATTAGCTCAACCATGGTGCCCTTTGTAGGAATATCAACGTTATCCACCCAGATATAAAGATGATTATTGTTGTTATGGTGGAGGTCGACGAAATCAATAATAACAGACTTTTTGGTTGGCGGTGAAGGCTACAAGAGCGGGGGCATCAAACAAACAGAGAAGTTGCGGAGAGGAAGTCGAAGCTAAGAGAAGAGGTGAGATGACTACGTATATGTACGATCGATCGATCTTTCGGAGAAAGCTGGACAGCCAGAGTCTGGGGCGTCGAGCCATTCCCAATAGGCCATATAGACTATGGGATACTTGTCATGATTATGCTCCATATGATGAGGCAGCTCCGCAGCTCCCTTCGCCCGAGCTGCAGCAAAACGTGGGTCCTTTCTAGCGGGAAGCTGCGGGGGGCAGAGTCGGATAAATCATAATGGTATACCAAACCACTGAGTATCTCCAATTGTCGGTTTCAATTATAAGGAAGGGTAGAAGGGTTAAGAAAAGAGGAATTGGCCACTGAGACACTCGGGATTCCCGGCGGAGGATCGGAGGATTGCAGATCGTGATACAATAATGAGATACGATGATGCACCGCAGATAAGGTGATGCTTTACGGAGTAGATGGAAGGATTGAATCCAGTCTCTTGATGCCAAGTGATGTACATACCTCAGACAATAATATTCTTCTAAGTGGACATGTTTGCAATCTCAGTGCACTTGAATCTTATTACTCACCGAAGACATCCAACGTACATGAATAAATGGACAGTCTGCCAGCGACGAGGATCAATGGAGATATATGTATCCACGTTGAGTCAATGAGCAACACTCATTGATCAATATTGACACAGGAGAATTCTGTTGCACAGACCAGCACGAAGGCCAAGGATTCTCTTCCTTTGTTGAATTTGGCATACTATTCACCCCACTTGGTACATGACTTGTAAGCACAGATTACCAGAATGTTGGCTAACAGATAAAATAGACTATGAATATATAGATGCTAGGATATCTGCTACTAAGCAAAGCAAGCTTTCGATAGTTAAGATCGACTGTCCATGGTCAAAAGCCGAGGTGAGCGCCCTTGAGGCTCTAACCTACCTTAGTGATGGAGAACAATCTTCGATGATGTTCGATAAGTGGGGGGCATCACTCAGAGATTGATAATGCTTGAATCAGCACTTCTGCAGCGTTCCGATGCACTCGCCTTTGATATCCTCGGGCGATGCGTGACTCATGAGTAATACTGTCCGATCCTGCAGCGTTACATGCTATATCTAGGATAAAATATTGATAAGCACCGAGGTCCAGAGTCTCAGCTGCCATGTAAAATCCAATCAGATTCCATCCAATGGTCGAGGAGTGCATGTCGTATTTCCTTCTTCTTTTTTTTTTTCTCCCTTGTATTTTTCCTACACCCGCTGCATCATGATGGTCTTTTGAGTAATTCAGCAATTCCATTCAGAAAACAACAGCCAATGTGCATGTGCACGCAATGGCGGAACAATGGCATTCAGTCAACGACGCGAGTGCGGAGAAGATGGCATCTGCCTCCGATGCAGCAAAAGAGGCGGCGCTTCTCGTTGCCTCAGAAGGCCAGCCCATTGTCCAGAATGCTTCCGAGGAAGAATGTACAGCATTGGAAAGACGCATTCGACTCAAAGTAGACATACGTCTCTGTACCATCGCCGGGATCCTATGCAGTCTCAATCTCCTTGACTCGGGCATTCTCTCATCAGCATCGGTCACCAGCATGTTTGAGGATCTTGACTTGCAAGGGTCCCGGTATTCGGTCTCCATCTTTATCTTCACGATTGCAAGTGTCGTCGCTCAGCTGCCTTGCACCGTTGCCGTGCGCTTGATCGGGCCCCGCGTCTGGTTCGCCTCGATCACTTTCTGCTTCGGAGTGATCACCCTCTGTACTGCATTTATCCAGAATTGGAAGCAGATGATTGCCTTGCGTGTACTTCTAGGCTTTGCCATGTCTGGTATATATCCAGGATTGACGTACTTGATCAGTACCTGGTACACGCGCAAAGAGCAGCAACTGCGCTTTGCATTTCTGCAGTCCGGAGAGGTCCTTGTGCTAGCCACGGGCACCATTGTCAACTACGCTCTGAACCGGTTGGACGGCAAGGCAGGGTTGAGAGGCTGGAGGTGGATGTTCCTCGTCCAAGGGCTCATCACCTGTGTCCTTGGCATCATCACCTACTGGTGGATGGTAGATTTCCCCGAGCAATCGCACAAAAGCTTCTGCTTCCTGTCCAGGACGGAGGCCAAAGTGGCAGCGCAGCGTATCCAGACGGATCGTGATGATGTCGAGCCCGATCCATTCTCCTGGCGCAAAATCCTCGTCAATTTCCTTGACCCAAAGCTATACGGATTCGCTTGCTTGTTCTTCCTGCTCAACCTCGTCTCAACTTCGCTCAGTTACTTTCTCCCCATCATTCTCCAGTCGGGGATGGGATTTTCAAGCAACCAGTCGATTCTGCTCTCAACGCCCGTAAGTTTAACCCTGTCACAAAGTCCAAGACTATCGCACCTAACCCCCTTCCAGCCATATTACTGGTCCGTCATCCCAGTCCTTCTCACCTCTTTGGTCGGCGACACCTATCGTGTCCGCGGGCCGCTCATCACCTTCAACGCAATATGCGTGATAGTCGGATTCCTGATGTTCGGCCTCCCATCCTCCACCGAGGTCGCTGTCCGGTACATCGGCACGTTCCTCGCAACAGGCGCATACGTCTCCAACTGGGCCGCCCTCAACGCCTTCATGGCCAACAACGTCGTCGGGCAGTGGGAACGGGCCACCACCGCGGCCGCCGTAGCTGCGTGCAATGGGCTGGGCGGAGTGGCGGGGAGTTATATCGTCCGGCAGCAGGAGGCTCCGCAGTATACCACGGCCGTCTGGGTGTCTATCGGGTAGGGTATCCTGTTAGCTGGGCCGGAAAGAAGAAAGACGTTTGCTGATTTGTATTGTTCTTGTGTAGGTCGCATATCCTCATGATCGCTATCGTGGATGTCTTCGCGATTTGCTTCTATCGATGCAACCAACAAGCAGCTCGGGGGCGGAGGGTTATTCAGAATAAGGTATGCTACTTAGACTGACTTGGTACTAAGCCATCCCTGGTCTTTCAGCGCTAATCACTCCGTCAGGTCGGATTTCGATATACCTATTGATGTTCTAGATCTCGTCCATAATGTCATAGACGGTAGACTGTTAGCCATCAGAATTTATTTGAAATTAGACCTCAAGCCACTGATGGATTCTTTCCTGTAAAAGCAAGATTGCTCCGATAATAGTTCTCCGCACTATCCTCTGATTCTCCTGGCTTGAATACATGCATGCATACATCAACATGGTGTCCGTGGGGTATATGGTAAGTAAGCAAGGGCACCGTGCAAAGAAACCTAGTCCATATTAAATATCGCGTAGAAGTCAAAAAGATGTAACCAGCCAAGTGAATTTCGGACCACGGGAGAACCGAGATGTAGTTCATTCAGTTCACGCGATCTCTCTGCTCCAATTTCCCAACCAACCGTTTCATTGCCGTCCATTCCTCCGCGGGCACGTCCTCAGGAGTACCACTGAGGCCCTTTCCTACCTCAAAGACTGTGATTACACCATCCAATCCACCAGTTGCAAGTCGCTTGCCCTCGCGTTCTTCCCATGCAACCTTGTTAAGGCTTCGCGTCAAGATACCGCCACGGCCTCGAGTCGGCGTGGTTCGCACAACGGGGACTTCGGTGTCTGAGCAGAGATCCCAGACCTCGAGATTGCCAGCTCCATCGACGAGAGAGAAAACTCCAGGGCGGTGAGGCGACCACCGGGCGTCGTAGACCACGTCCTCCCGATTCAGATCGAGGATAGGTGAGACGACTTGCGTGGTCGCAATGGCAGCCGAGGTTGCCGGGGCGGTTGTTGCAGGGGGCCGCACACGCCACAGCTTGACGCTCCAGTCCAGACTAGAGCTCAACATCAGATCACCGAGATCAACCGGGCCCTTCGCGGGATGGAAGGCAGTCGACATGACCGGCGCTGCATGGCCACGGTACGCGAGACGTTGGTCAGTGCCAGCCTTGGCCCCGGCTCGATCGTAGCGATGACAGGGATAAATACCTCCTTCTTCGGTACCGACGATGAAGAAGGTTGGGTCCGACTGGGGGAACGACATGGTTGTGGGCGCCAGGTCCTCTGTTTTGGACGGCGGGGGTGTGGAGAGCTCGAGGTACTCCTGGGGCTGGGAAAGCATATCCACGGTCCATCCACAGACAACGCCATCTGTGGACGCGGTCAAGATATTGTGCGCGTTTTGTGTGCCTATGATTGAGATGCTGTACACGGGGTGCGTATGCCCTGACCCAGTCAGGGGTGTCTTTTGTACAGGGGCACCACCACCGGCGCGGGACGATCGTGTGTCCCAAAGCAAAACTTGCCCCGAGTACGATCCTCCGACGATGAGGTTGGGGTGAAACGGGGAGAATTTGGCCGTCAAGATATCTGAAGTCGAATGAAACACATACTCAGGGCGAGAATGCAAGTGTTGATTCCACACCTGGACTAGGCCATCCGGTTCATGAGGAGCAGACGGATTCTTGGTGTATGCTGCCAGAACTAGTTCTGGAAACTGCACAGTAAGTCAGCCCTGTAAAAATATCTTCATGGGATATGGGGTGACTGACCTTCGGAGAGAAACTCAAATCACTGATCATGCGTTTCTTGCTCCATCGCTCGTCCCAGAACTGGCAAACCTCCCTGATGCTCTTGCGCTTTCGTCCATGTTCGTCATCTTCTTCCAGATCGCCATCAACTCCACCAAGCTCGTAGTCCGCGAGCACGTCGTACTCCTCATCCAGAGCACGCTCGATCACTTTCGCTGAACGTTCAACGAAGTCGAGGAAGTCCTCGGATGAAGTGACGGCCTTTAGTTCGTCCTCGTCGAGCGTACGTAAAGGATAACGTAGGTTTGTAGCCTGGGCACTAGGCCCACCAACAGCCTGCTGTTGGGTTGCCTGCAATTCCTCCTCAATTTCTCTGCGAAGCTTTCTTCGAATTTCCTCATCTTGTTCGCGGTCCTTCTTGCTTAGGCGTTTGCTTGATCCAGTACCATCCTCGAACTCTCCATTTTCTGACTCCGAGTCCAACAAGTCTGATTGGCGTTGCTTTGAGTCGTCTGTTTGCACTCCCTTGCTGTAAGTAACAACTTCTGGCTTATGTTCAGGGGCAGGCGCAGGTTCAGTAGAGGCGACAAAAGTGTCCGTCACATCAGTCTGAACGGCGATTGACTGCGAAAGCGGTCTCGTAGCGGAATTGAAAGCTTCGGTGTTATCTCCACTCAACTGGCTAGCACTCAGTACCGAGTTCGGCCTGCTGCCTTTTCGTGAGGGGCCGTCTGCATGGCTGACAGAGGCCGATCCGGGGCGATCAACAAGGCGAGCAATCAGGTCATCGAGCTCAGCTCTGCTATCTGAGCGACTCGGCACAGGCGAGACGACCTTTGCGGACGGCGCGTCAGAATCTGGCTTTTCCTTTTCACGTTCGTGGCCAGTGTATCATACCTCTGAAGCATCTCCTCCGGTGCTGGCCCGACTCTGCGAGAATTCCTTCTGTCGTAGCTCTCTCTGGCGTCTTAGCTCGGCCAGCTTAGCCCTTTTGGCCAGAATTTCAGCTTTACGTTGTTGCACAGACGACATGACGGATTGAGTGAGTGCAGAGGTCAAATTGGTGGAGTTCCATCCAGACCTACTACTAATTGGCTATTATTATTTACATGCGGCTTCGCGTTCCGCAGGTACTCCGTATCCCGTACCCCCGTCCCGCACCCAGAAGGGAGGCCGGTTTGGCGGATGACATAAGCGCAGCAGGGGCCGACGGTCCGGAAAAACTCGCGACAAGGACTTCGCCTTGACAAGCCTCTTGTATAGGTATCTCCGTCCGTTTGCCTGCCATTGACAGTCGATACCCTTTGAAACGGTTGCTCGGTATTCGGCCCGCTGTTCAATCTTTCATTTAAATCCTTTTGCTCGCCGCTTCGGGGGACAGGATCTTCTTAAAATGGCCTCACAGGGTGTTAACGTGAGTGTCCGCCAGGACCCATCATCGATTTCTCGACCGGCTATATTGACTTGAATCGGTTGCATCACAGGTTCTACGCTACTCGGCTCTCGTTGCCGGTCTCGTTTATGGCGTCTACCACCAGAACTCTATCACAGCTCAAGCCAAGCAAGCAGAGGCCGCCCGTGAATATGCTCGACAGGAACGCTTGATCCAGCAGGCCAAGGCAGAGTGGAAGAAGAAGACGGCGCCCAAGGACACCAAGACAGACAGTGGGGGTATGTTCTGACAACAAGACTCATCACGATTGCCTGGACTTTTGACTGCCAGCATCATGTGCGACGTCACGCTAATTTGGTTGCTACAGTCATTACGGATCCCGAAGACAGCCGGTTCGACCTGGAGGCCTACCTGAAGATGAAAGCTGGGGAGCTATAGATTCGATCATTGGGGATACTGAAATATAGAATGATTGGCGAATTTTCCTCCTTGCGAAGACTGTACCTCCCTTTGGTACAAGAAAGATGGCCCGGGTCCGCCCCGAATATGTATTATTGTTTGGTCTAATTCCCACTTTCGTGTTGCGAGCGAAAGGAATGATTTTCTGTTGTTCTTCTAACCTATAGATCTTCCTCCGAGACTTGTACATACCCTGGGGTGTCTGTGCATCTGTACACTACAGTTGGACCAGAAGAGCAAGAATTGTGTGGGTTTTCCGGTTTCGCCGCTGATCTCCTATCTCCGGCACGCTATCGACTACTCCGTGCGAGCTGTAAGTGACGCCGCATCCAGAGGGCATGTGTAGGAGCAGGAAGCCATCGAAATGGCTCTGTCAGGGTTGCCGGTGGCCACAACTACCGTCTTAATTCCTCCTCATGATTTGAGTTACCACAGCTTCAAGCAAGAGGTGTAACGCTTGTCGACCACGTCGACTTTTTCAGCCGGAATGAGATCCCATCAGCGCCATGACCTCGCTCAACCCGCTCGAGTGTCCAATCTTTTCCCTAGGAGTGGTAATGGGTTGGGGACAAAGGAGCCTGGTTTGCTCATCCCATCTCCACCCGCAGGCTGTAAATTTGCTTATGATAGCTGGATCGCCCTTCTTCGCGGCGGTCGCATCAAGGCCAAGGTAGTTTGCAGCCGCATCAGGCCGAATCGCTTCGTAGGCTCTGCTGACTTCCTTTAAGGTCTTTTCCTGGAAATGAACTAACCACAAGAATAAGGATCCAGTCAGTCAGAGATATAGTACAGAATGTGGCACTGACGTTCGTATTTTCGTACTGTTGGCTCAAGCATCTCAGGCCATGGTAGGTCTCTCAGAACCTTGTATACGTGCTCATACTTTCGTTGCCAGACAGCTCGCAATAACCTCAAACAGTTTTGAAGGGTAGCATCATTTTGCGCTAGGTCCTGTGGCATCCGCTTCGTCATGGCGCGGGCCTCGTAGCTATGCAATATTGTGTTAGTAATTAGTAGGCTGCGTGTCTGCAACTAGAATTCGTGAGACTCACATATCATCAAGGAGAAGGTGGGAGAAGAAGAAACTCGAATAAAACAAGCTCAAAAGTTCCGCTTCTTCGCTATTCGACGTTGAAAGGAAACAGGCAGGACCCTCATATTGTGACAATGTCTCGTAGAGTTCAGAAGACGACCGAGCAGTTGCGAGTACCGTAGACAGCTGCTCCTGAGAGAGGGGCGGTAGATCCATTATGGAAATAATATTCTTGCCGCTGTCTGTCGGACTATGATGGAAAGGGCGGTTCTTTGCCAATCGTGTTATTGTACCTCTCTAGGTGAGTGGCGTAGGTTAAGTAGCGATGCCGATGCGGGGACAACTCGGAGGTCCCCCAAGCTTCTCCGATAATCGATTTAGTTAGATGCGGATACGGACAAACTAGACTACGTTACGTAGACTGGCGGCGTACCGTACCTGATGCCAAGCCTCCAGAAGAGACCACCTTGCGAAGCTCTCCCCCCAAGCAGTATATTGGCGAGACTAAACGTCCAACTAACTCTCTCTCATCAGCTACAGAGCCCGTCGAGAGAGACATACTCTCTTTCGTTTTTCTCAATTGATATTTTTTTAATTCCTCTGGCCATTATGGCCGAAACACCTGTTGATGTTCTCCTAAAGGGCAAGACTGGCAGAAACACACGCGGCCTTCTGCGGATTATTATCCTATGTACCATTGCAGCAGCCGCAGTTGCCAGTCGACTCTTCAGCGTTATCCGTAAGTCATCGAGGGATCGAAATGTTTATTTTGTTAATCTAGCAAATCGACTGATCAATCTCTTTTACCAGGCTTCGAGAGTATCATCCACGAATGTATGTATAGGTCAATTGTATACCAACGGCCTTCGGCCTTGAACGAACTTCGATTGAACTGACGCTCCATGATATAGTTGACCCCTGGTTCAACTTCCGAGCAACAAAATACCTAGTACAGAATGGTTTCTATAGCTTTTGGGATTGGTTTGATGACCGTACGTGGTTCCCCACTGTACAAGAGTGCATGAAGCAACATGTCACTCTCCTGGAGTGCTTCTAGACTGATCGGAATCCAACATAGGGACATGGCACCCTCTGGGACGTGTCACTGGTGGCACGTTATATCCCGGTCTCATGGTGACGAGCGGCGTTATCTACCATATCCTGCGATTCCTCACTATCCCCGTCGATATTCGCAACATCTGCGTCCTGCTGGCGCCAGGGTTCTCCGGCCTGACTGCATTGGCAATGTACCTGCTGACATCTGAGATGTCTCATTCGCCTTCTGCAGGTCTTCTTGCGGCAGCTTTCATGGGAATCACCCCTGGTTACATCTCCCGATCGGTTGCCGGAAGCTACGATAACGAAGCGATTGCCATCTTCCTGCTTGTATTCACATTCTTTCTATGGATCAAGGCTGTCAAAAATGGATCTATCGTGTGGGGAGCGCTGACCGCGCTTTTCTACGGCTACATGGTGTCGGCATGGGGTGGATATGTCTTCATTACGAACTTGATCCCTCTGCACGTTTTTGTACTTCTGTGCATGGGTAGATACAGCACTCGCATCTACATCAGCTATACCACATGGTATGCGCTGGGGACTCTGGCTAGCATGCAGATTCCCTTCGTCGGATTTTTGCCTATTCGAAACAGCGACCACATGTCCGCCTTGGGTAGGTCCATGCTTCGCAAGTCCAAATGAACGTTCAGGAGCTGACATTCTGCAAGGTGTCTTCGGCCTGCTTCAACTTGTGGCCTTCGCCGAGTTTGTCCGCAGCTTCGTCCCAAGCAAGCAGTTCCAGAGGCTTCTGACCGCCATGATCTTCATCACCTTCGGTCTCGGTTTCCTTGGGCTTGTTGTTCTGACTGTGACGGGAGTGATCGCTCCTTGGAGCGGCAGATTCTACTCCTTGTGGGACACTGGCTATGCCAAAATCCACATTCCCATCATTGCCTCGGTCTCGGAGCACCAGCCCACCGCTTGGCCAGCGTTCTTCTTCGATCTGAACTTCCTGATCTGGCTTTTCCCGGCAGGAGTCTACATGTGCTTCCGCGACCTCAAGGACGAGCATGTCTTCGTCATTATTTACTCGGTCCTTGCAAGCTACTTCGCTGGTGTCATGGTTCGACTGATGCTGACCTTGACCCCTATTGTGTGTGTTGCGGCTGCTCTGGCGCTATCTTCGATCCTCGACACCTATATGGCGACCACTTCCCCGACACCAGCATCTGAAGCCAAAACGAGTGAAGACTCGTCTTCAGAACCACTTCGCTCAGTTCGGAAGCCCAATGTTGGAATCACCTCCCATGTGTCCAAGATTATAATGACGACGTCTGTTGTCGTCTACCTCCTCCTGTTTGTTGCTCACTGCACCTGGGTTACTTCTAATGCATACTCTTCTCCTTCCGTTGTCCTGGCTAGCCGGATGCCTGACGGAAGCCAATACATCATTGACGATTACCGTGAGGCTTACTACTGGCTTCGTCAGAACACTCCTCAGAACGCCAAAATTATGTCATGGTGGGATTATGGCTACCAGATCGGTGGCATGGCGGACCGCCCGACCCTAGTCGACAACAATACCTGGAACAACACTCATATTGCCACGGTTGGTAAGGCGATGAGCTCCCGCGAAGAAGTCAGCTACCCCATCCTCCGCCAGCACGATGTTGATTACGTGCTGGTGGTGTTCGGTGGTCTGCTAGGCTATTCTGGCGATGACATTAATAAATTCTTGTGGATGGTCCGTATCGCCGAAGGTATCTGGCCCGATGAGGTTAAAGAACGGGACTTCTTCACTGCACGGGGTGAATATCGTGTGGACGATGGAGCGACCCCAACCATGCGCAACAGCTTGATGTATGAATTCTCCCTTTCCCCTCGTGTCTACTACGCTGCGTCATGCTAATTCAGAAATCCAGGTATAAAATGTCTTATTACAATTTCAACTCTCTCTTCCCGTCAGGCCAAGCTGTCGACCGCGTCCGTGGGTCAAAGCTTCCAACAGAAGGTCCCCAGCTTTCTACACTTGAGGAAGCTTTCACAAGCGAGAATTGGATCATTCGTATCTACAAGGTTAAGGATCTTGACAACCTTGGCCGAGACCACAACCAGGCAGTTGCCTTCGACAAAGGTCTTAAGAAAAAGCGGAGTACCAAGAAGAAGGGACCTCGGGTTCTGAGAACCGAATAGAGGACAGGATGCAAGCCTTTCTATTTCACTGATTATAGTGCGACACTAGTGCAAATCATACCAACAACTGTCGAGCATTCTTTCTCATTCCCGTATTGTAGTCCAGAATCCTATCACCCTTGGGAGTCCAACGGAGACGAAGGCTCGACTAGATTCGAAGATACCAGCTTTGCCCAGATATAAATGATTCTGTAGATGGCAAGGCGCTTTAGAAGTGATCCATGACCGTGAGCAAGCTGAGTGCTCGACTCAAAAAGAATAGGTGAGATCTTCTGGTAAAATGTAGTAGAAAAAAGAGGCGAGAAGAGATCGAAACAATTCCAATATAAGAACAGCATAGAGAATATACAGCGAAGATAATCAGTTTGTCACCTGTACTCCGTACCCCAATACACCATGGCTGATACAATGATCTAACAATTGGCCACAAGTGCCTTTGAAAAGTTCCCCAACTCGTAGTGAGCTAGTAGAAGTAGACGAGATAGCTCATTGCTTCTGCTGCTGTTTCGCGGGCGTATCGGGGACCTTCACGTCGGAGAATTCGTCCTGACCAACTGCGCGGATGGTGTATGCATCTGGGAAATTTCCTTTTATATAAGCGGACCATGCTTCTCGTCGTGCCTTCTTCTCAGGAAGTGGGGTTCGTGTGGAGTACGTACAGACACTGATTGTGAAAGCGACGAGACCGAGTCCAGTAAGAGCATTCTTGAAGAGATAGGGGCGACGAGCGCGAAGGAGAGCCGCACCAGCGCGGTAGTCCTTGCCGTAATATGACGAATTGAAACTAGACAAATATGTTGGTCAGCGACTCATTCGGAAGAGTATGGTGCAATTGGGATTGAGCCAGCTGCACGTAGTTGCTGCAGATTGTAGTGCGGTGGATGGAGTCGACGTACATTCCTGCAGGCATTGTGTGCAAGTAGAGTCTGTATGTTTGAATGATGGAGAGGCAAAGATGACTTGAGCTGGAATGATTTCTACGCCAATATGTATGATGGCCCGGAAAGTTGACGATGATTGGAACTCGGGAAGAGAGCAGGCTCGGCGTTTGTGGTGTGCTTTTACTGCCGGCAGAACAAACGCGGACAGCGGCTGCTAGCTGTCCTATGTATAGTGCTCTCCTGTTGCCAGCTTCGGTCCTGACCATTTCTCTCAATTTTCATCTTCGTCAAATTAGTCATCTCTACAGATTCACTGGCTAAATACTCTAAGCTACTTTCCCCCCCCCATAAAGTAGCAGTGAGTGAGGTTTCTCACTGCAGCCATACAAAGAGCTCTCGGGTCGGCCAAACTTAACATCCGCTGGCGGAAATCCAAGAAAAGCGCCAATCCTCGCCGTCTCTTGCTGCTCTACTACTTCTATTATCGTCATCATCACCAGCAGTCATTTTCTTCAACACATCATCACCAAGTCAATTAACGACAATTAGTAGATCAAGTCTTATACGCTGCTCGAAGTCTATTCGCCCATTTCAGGGAGCGTTTTGTTTTGCGGAAGGCTCGAGTCCCCATCTACCGCTGTCCTATTGCGTATCCGGCTATTCTTTACGCGTCCATGGGGTGCGTCTCGTGAACGCCGTGGTGTCCATCGGTCCTATGTCTTAGGCCGGTCTTCTTCATTTACAGTATTCGTTTGCTCTGAATTTATGCAGCGTAGACTAGCAAGGCGGCCATTACCTCGACCATACCATATCACGAAATATTCTCCCATCCGGTCCTTTCATATAGCTGTTGAGCGCAGTTATTATGTCTGAAACTGCGACAAACCCCCTTGCCGACCAGGTCGCACAGCTCAATGCTGCTCGAAACCTCGTTCTCGGGGACGCCGCCTTCTACCCGCAGATTGTGAACGGCATCATTCCAATAATCGGTGCGCACGCGCGATTGGAATTGCGACGATGGGGGGCGGAATTTCTGGCAGAAACATTCGCCAGTCCCGCTTTGGCGACGGCGCAAAAGGAACAATTGGCGGGCAGGGTATTACGGACGATACGAGAGATCTTAGAGTTGCCTGAGGGAGACACCCCGGTCTTGAAGCATATAGTGCAGATTGCGGCCAGCTTGTATCCGTTGGCTTTTAGACACATGTATGTGATCAATTCTTTTCGCTCGTCGCGGCGGAGACCTGTGGAGGATCATGCCTTCGTAGATGCTCACAGCGAAGAGGGGATACGGTCTAAAATTTGCTTAGTGTCTATGTTTACTGACGTTTGTACTCTTATCACAGAATCAATCATCCAGAAGACAGCGCTTTGTGGGACGATATGACGGCTGTCAAGCAAGATATTCTACGCAAATGGGACTCATCTCCTTATCCAGTCAAAGTGTGCTGTATCAAGTTTGTTCAGCGGGTCGTTCAGGTGCAGACACATGGCCCCATTGCAGACCCTAGAGTATGTATACAGTCCTCTGACTATAGTCTTAATGAGACCTGGTCGTTGTTGACAATCTCCAGCGCCCTGAACATAATGAAACGTCCTTGGCTATCGTTCCCAAAAACCACTCCATTTTAGCTCTACCCAATCTCGAGGCGGAGGCCTCTGGCCTGCTCGATAGGCTGCTGTCAGTCTTCCAAGAAGACGCGAGGTACCACCAATCACCTTTCACACCACTCAATGTGCCTCGCCGCTAATCGTTTCATGCAGCGATCCTCTCCTCGTTAATGCTACCCTAAACTGCCTGGCGGTGTTGATCCGAACTCGACAGTCCGTTGGGAACAAGATCATCAATGCTGTTCTGAACTTTTACCCTGCGAAACAAGTGCACTCTCCACTGACGCCTGCTATCCGTGTCGGCGTCAAATCGATGGAGCGAACGGCTAGAGCGTTGTTTGTAAATATCCTGAAGAAGTGAGCAATTGCGACGACCTCCGGGTGCGGACAGAAAACTAATACGTCGATAGAAATCCAAGCCATCCCCTTGCGAGCAAAATGCAGCACCACATGGAACGTTTGATGCAGTCCCGCTTCGAAACCGTGGACGATGCATCCAGAAAGCGAGGACTGCCATTTGAGCCGACGGATGGGCTTGATAATGCTAAACGCGCCAGACTCGATGCAGAAACGCCTCCATTGATCAAGATTCCTCCTCTTCCACCCGGTCCTGTCAGTTACGCTCAGCTGTACACCTTAACCGAAGACTCGGGTCTTTCGTCCTTTGATGTGAAGCAATTACCACCCGATCTCCTAGTCAAGATCGCGGTCCCCGTTCTAGCTCGGGTCGATCCGTCTGCGTTGATGCAGGCTGTTGAAGTATGTCACATGTTCGAGAGGTCTTCGCATGGAACAAGTGCTGACATTACTACTACAGGCTATCCGAGGTAGATATCAGACTCTTAGTCAACAACAGGCCATGAAACCTCAGGTAGCAGTCACCGAGGATGAGGATGATGACTATGAACCCGAATACCAACCTATGGATGTTGCTGTAGCAGCTGCTGAGCAGGCAGGTGCCGTATCCGCCGAAATGGCAGAATTGCAGCCAGACCTAGTCTCGCTTGGTCCATTCGTCTTGCCGAAACCGCCGCCATTGACGGAAGAGGAGGCAGCGGAAATTGGTCGCAGCGCCGTGGGGAGAGTCTTTGAGATGCTCACATCCACTGCGATGGCCCCGAATCCTGCCAAAGGAAAAGCCCAGCAGCATCTAGGCTTTTCTCGATTAGCGGGCAGCACGTTCGACCGTGATGCCTGGGTTACCTTACTTACAAGACTCGCCACGAGAGCGCCCGCGACTCTAGAAGCTGATGCCAAGAAGACCGAATCAGACCCACGATCCAGGAAGACCCCAGCAATCTCGAATTTCATCCGCGAGTCATTGTACCGATACATCCTCGAAGACTTTAGAGCGCGGGTCAACGTGGGGATCATGTGGTTGAATGAAGAATGGTACAATGACCGAATTCAGATGAAGTTTGCTGCTACTCAGCGGACTGAGGAAGACGAGGAGGCATCTGTACCCCTACATTACGACCAATGGGTCCTGCGACTACTGGATGGCTTTTTACCCTATCTGGATTCTCGGGATACCAAGATTTTTATCCGATTTCTCAGCGAAATACCAGAGGTCACTATTCCCATCACAAAGCGAGTCTCCAGTCTTGCGAAGGATCCCGAAAGAGTCAACTTATGTGTTCAGTCATTATTGTACGCTTCCTTTCCTTTCCTGAATCACTGTTTATGACCACTGACCCGCTGACTAGGTATCTCGTGATGTTCCGCCCGCCTGCTCGGGAAATGTGTCTCAACGCTTTGGAAGATGTCTACAATACGTGTAAGTTGAGCTCCCTGCTCGCTTCCTTGATCTCAGCAAACTGATCATCTATCCCCCAGATGAGGAATCGAGACCAGTCGCAGGCAAAATCCTGGCCAAGTGGCGGCCGCACGCCATAGAACAGCAGCAGCAACAACAAGAACAGCCACAAGAACAGGAGCAGATCTCCCTGGCCAACCGTTCAGCACCAGCGGAAAGCACTGGACCACTCGCAAATGACGGGAGTGTGCCAGCGCAAGCGGACTCCACCATTCAGCCGCAAGTATCTGCCAGCTAAGCTTGACGACGTTCAACTTGATTCTATGCATAAGAGGATCTTGAAATGACCATGATCTTGAAATGGCCATGTGTGAACATTTCATTCATCTCATGGGCGTGATACCTTCAACGTCTGTCGGGTGTTCTGTAGCTTGAAATAGCTGTCTACGCTAAGATATGAGATCCACCATGACTTCTCTGCCACGACTTCACCTGTACTCCTTGATAATCCAATCCTCAGACATAGAGCCTGAGATGAAATCCATTGGTGTCCAGAACTGGCCTAAATATGTACATATTTCCTCAGTAACTATGCATCTTCAAGTGTAAAGCCTTATTCTGTCTCTCATGCAAAGTAGTCTTAACTCCGTTAAATGAGAACAACAAACTCCCCCATTCCGTGCCGTTTGGCAGCCAACAGTGCACCCACATAATGGAAAGACTGGTAGGGGATATACACCAGACACACATGCAATAAAGAAGCAGAACACCGTACCTAGATATTTGATCAGGCATGACACAGTAAACTATGTATCGTGAGGTAAATTCTTTGAACACAGAAGCCCCCAATGCAGCCGTTCGCCAATTATTCACACTGCTCAAAGAACGAAAGCAATAAGACGGACACCGTGCGAGGGAGATGTTTGTAAGAGCAGCAATATTCGTCCTTGTGTCCCCAAGCGTACATGCTAAGCCATTCATACATGAAAACTATTCTACAACACCCTGTTGAACCCTATACAAGCCCCGACGCCGGAAGATCATGAAGGTTAGAGAAGGTGGGTGGAAAGTATTCTGGTCGAAACTATCGAGCCGTCATCTGACTAGAACCAGAGCCAGTCAGTATCCCAGACGATGGGTGCATGGAATTGACTTGTTTCGAAGAGAGAGGAGGCGAAGAATCGTGTTTTGAAGCATTCGATTGGAAAAGCCCCAGCCGGGCGGGTTGCGGTGAAAAGGCCGGATTTCGAGACGATGTGGCTTGGGAAGCACGATGATCGAGGGTAGCATACGACGGGTGTGGTTTTCGCACATCGAGCGGGGAAGAGCTTAATGATCGATATCCGGATTTGCGATCCGTATCATAGTCGGGAACACCAAAATGAGCAAGACCATGGTGCTGATGCTCCTGTTCTGCTCCATAGGGTGTGTTATTCGCCGAGGAATTTGCAGCCGAAAGGTTCTCTGCTATCGTGGAGGCCGAGCCGTTGGGAGCATTAATATCGACTACTCGTTTCTGAGCGGCTGGAGTCGTGAATGACGAGGCATGTGGGTTTTCAAAAACTCGACTCTGCGGCCCCGGCGGGATTTGATGATGATGTTGTTGTTGTTGTTGTTGTTGATGGTGGTGATGGTGATGGTGAATGGGGTGCTGCGGGTTAGCCCAAGGAGTCTGCTCAAGGAAGGCCTCCTCCGCAGCTGTACGAAAAGCATTTGAGGACATGGCAGGCATGGCTCCACGTGGTAGGCTCGTCGAAGGGTGTGAAGTAGGTGCCCTAGTTTCGATGGAAATCTGTACGGCCATGTGAGTTAGCTCGAGGTGAGCTAAGCAGGATCCTAAAAATTAAACTTACCCCCATCTTCTCCAAATCTTCTTCGAGCTCAGACGGACGCGCAGGTGCCAACGAAGGTGCCGCTGGGAACCCCACGTATTTGGCGATGCCAGCCATGATGGACACTTCTTGGTTGTATGCTGTTTGGTGGGCGATTTGCTGTGAACGCCGGGTGGGAAAAGGTATGTAGTGTTGCGCACTGAGCTGTTCTGTCTTGAACCGATCGTGCTGAATGGAGTAAAATTGCTTGCTGACAGCACTTGAGTGTTTCTCCCGAATGTCCCGAACCCGCTGGAAGTACGTGCTATGCGTCTGAGCTCGCTCTGCCAGACTCTTGTTCATGAGAGCTTGAATTCGGTACTGGAACAAGGTGTGTTCGTATTTTATCTTTGCATCACGGTGTCGTTTAACACACTCAAGCTGACGCAGGTATTCAGGGTGAGTTGGGTTGGGGCCAGTAAGCATTTCCAGTTCTCGATTCAATTTGGATATTCTTTCGTCGTATATCCTAAAGGGAACATCGTCAGCAATGAGAAGGAGGTAAGCTAGTCTGTTGATAAGACTCACTTGTCACGTAGGGCAGCAAATTCCTTTTCAAGGATCGTTAAAGATTCCATCGCGGACATCCTCTTAGCTGCTTCAGAAGCTATTAGCAAGTCGAACAAGCAACGGCAGTATGATCCAAAACTCCACAATGAACGACTTACATTCTTCCTCGAGCTTGGCGGCTGCTTCCCCATCGTCGGCGTCCTCTCCACGTTCAATATTTTCGTCATCGCCATCATCGGCGGGACCCTCCGCGCCCGTCTCGAGGGCACCACTATCCATGTCATCATCAGCCGTATCGCGTGTTTTCCGCCCTTTTCGCTTTCCCTTCTTGCCTTTTCTGTTTTTCGCGGGCGCCGTGGGTAGATCAGACTCGGGAAGGTCATCGGCCGGGGTATCTTCCTCGTTTGCTTTAAGCACTTCTTCAATCGGCTCAGGAGACAGCGCACTGTCGTCTGCTGGAGGATCGCTCAATTCACTCTTCACCGACCCGCGGCGCTTCTGAGGCGGTTCGTCTTCGTCACCCGTCTCGCCTTCCAGATCCGCGCCAGACTCGGGTCGTTTGCGCTTCTTTCCCGTACCTTCGGACAATGTAGAGTCTTCCAAACCAAGTATCTCTTCGGCGGATTCAAGGATTCCGTTGGGCTTAGAGCGAGGCTTGCTCGGTGAATCCTCAATTTGGTCGTCCCCGTCCTCGGCATCATCGTACGTCGTCGATTGGGCCAACTTGCTGGGGCTAGGGCCATAGCTGCTCACGACAATGTTGGTTCTGCGAAAATGATTCGGGGAATCTTCGATGCGCTCCGTCTCAGCTTCAGAGTCATTCTCTGGTGCTAACTTCTCGGGCTTGGGCGACTCTTCGTAGTCTGAGGGTTCATTATCCAAGACATCGTCGATGTCGCTCAGACTACTTGAACGTCCATCGTCCATGAGCGAATCGTCCAGTAGAAGATCTTGGTCGCCATTGGTGATTGTGGCATCAGGCCCTGTTGGCGGCCCAACAGGAGCTGATTCTCGACTTGCGGCCACCTCCATAGGCAATGGCGCGGTACGAGCACAACAACCTAGGAAAAGAAAGTATGGAGATCGGCTGAATGGGCCTCTCTGAACGGTCTGGGGAAGTCCAATACTAAGGTTGGCTAGCGGGAATGTGGTCTCGGGCAGTCAGTGGGAAGTAAGCGGTTTGGAAACTGAAAAGCTGAGTATAAAGGTCAGCTAGAACCTCAAAAATGTGAATCGACACAATAAATGCACATAATAAGAATGGAGATCTGTCATAGAAAACAGTTTGTTTGGGCTGTTCCTTGTCTGCAGATGAAGGCGGTGCGGAGATTTGATCGTTCTGCTACCCGGCACGCACCCCGAGATCAGCAGCAGTCTCTGGCAACTGCGCTGTCTCAACAGAGCAAGAGGGAAACGTTCTCGTAGGGACCGAAGCAGTAGCTTCATTGAATAGAGCAAAACCTATCGTCTCATATGGCGAAGAGCACAAAAAAACGTACCAATCAACAATGCGCCAACGGTGAAAGGAGCACTGAGCACAGCTGCCCGCGACCGAGCAGCGATTCACTTAGCCACTGCGTTCACGGGGGGCAAGCCGCAGGAACACAGAACCAAAATAAATCAGGCTGACGGTCGTTTGTATAGTCCAACAGAAGCGAATATCACTTGGGCCTACACAAGAGGCACTGTGCGTGGGAAGATGGAGGACGAGGAGAAGGAGGAGGAGAGGGTGGAGGTGGTGGACTTCAAGAAGCGGGCGATACGACACTGCAGCGCAAGAGAAAAAGGCGGCATGGACGAGCGGAAATTGGTTCGAAATCGCGGTCGAAGGATATCGAGAGGGTAAATAGAGGACTCAATGAGCTGAAAATGCTTGATCAGACAGAGATAGAAATTCACTGGTGCTCCAGAACCCACTGATTTGCTCGGGAGCGGACAGTAGTGAGAAAGGTGAAGGAGGGAGCCCCCAAGAGCGACAGCAATAATCTACCTCTTTTGCTCTGCTGAGACTCGTCGCGGTATTCCGATCGTAATTGTATTCTGCCGTATTTTATTCCGATGCTGGCCAGGCTGCGAACAGGTGGTGGTGGACGCTGAGTTACTGACCGCCCTGGTATCGATGATTACACATCATGTGACCTGTCCTTGGTTTACATTTCGATTTGAGTGACTTGATCTGATAAGGCGTCGCCTCTTAGGATATGCGTTTTCAGAATATCTGGAAATAAATTACTTCCAGCAATGTGTACTGCTGGCTACGACTCCTACTATTGACCAGTCGCGATGTATTTGTTAGCAGCTTGTCATGAAGAGGTCCTGGTGCCAGTGATATCATTGCCGCTAATTGCGGATAATATCAATCCGTGCCCCGACTGTTGATCCCATCGCGGCACTGCTTTACGACAACCACGGTGCTGGACTTGAAGGAGTCCTTGGCGTTTTCTGTCAGTAACAGGATTACTAAATACTGCTATGCGCGCGTAAGAATCTCTCATGAAAATATTAGAACAAATCGCCCAGCTGTATGAAGTCTGTGGACGCTGCGACTCTGATTTTCCGCTTTGCTGATACGATAAAGCACGTGATCTTATCCAGCTCCCGTCGCCGAAATATTTTTTCCTTTCCAGGCTAAAAAATTAGGAAACGCAACGAAGAGAGCCAGATAAAAGCGCAATTGCCTTGATAGTGGGAAAGTCAACCACTGATTTTGATCTTCCTCATCGTCTGACCACATTTTATAAGGACGACAGAGATCTCCCCCATTCTGACTTAAGATGGGCAAGAAAAGTAAGGCCCAGTCGGACAATGTCTCGCAACCAGGCAAGACAGACGTTACTCTGCCCTTTTTGGGCGGAAAGGCCGCCATTGACCCAACATTGGCTTCATTGTTCGAAAAAAGTGTATGTACTTATCCATGACTAGTATAAGGCTCTTCTAACGCTCTCATGATCGGAATCATTCAGGCTGGTCCAGTGAAAGCTCCGCCAGTGCAGCCGATGGTCACTCAGAGAAAGGGCAATGAGCCAGAAGATGATGTAGAAAAGGAAGAAGACGATGAGGAAATTTCCGAGCTTGAGGAGGACGCGGAAAGCGAAGATGAATATATGCAGGACGTTTCGGAAGTCGCCAGTGATGCTGAGAGTACGCCGGCCGTGGATATCCAGGCCACTTCGAGCAAGAAACGGAAAAGGGCCGCTGCGGAAGAAGTCGAAGAGACTTATATGCGACGTATAGCAAAGGAGGAGCAGAAGGAACAGGAAAAACGTCGCGCCGAGAAGGCAAAGAGGCAGAAAGTTGAGGAGGAAGGAGACGACCGTGATTCTGTCTTGGACAAGTCTAAAGACGAGGATGAGGAAAGCTCGGAGGAAGAGGACGAAATTACAGTCCCCAAGCACGAGACTCAGAGCGGTGATCCAGAGTCCAAGGACCTCGAAAAGAGTAACCGAACCGTGTTCCTCGGTAACGTCTCGAACCAGGCCATCAAGTCCAAATCCGCGAAGAAGACCCTATTGAAGCATCTGGGATCCTTTCTTTCGACCCTTCCGGAATCTACAGGGCCTCACAAAGTCGAATCGATTCGGTTTCGCTCCGTGGCCTTCGCAAGCGGCGGGAAAGTCCCCAAGCGAGCTGCCTTTGCTAGGCTTGAGATATTGGATGACACTACACCAAGCACCAATGCGTACGCTGTTTACAGTACGGTGCAGGCAGCGCGGAAGGCACCTGCGGCCTTGAACGGCACTGTTGTTTTAGACCGACACCTTCGTGTCGACAGCGTTGCGCATCCGTCCCAGATCGACCACAAGCGGTGTATCTTTGTTGGCAACCTTGACTTCGTGGACAACGAGACCGACCCCGAAGAAGACGGGAAGAAGAAAAAGAAGAAGTCGGGGCCCGCGGACGTGGAGGAAGGGTTGTGGCGCACATTCAACGCTCATACCAAGGGATCTAGAGAACGGACCTCAACCAAAGGCAATGTTGAGTCTGTCCGAGTGGTCCGTGACCGTACTACCCGCGTGGGCAAAGGCTTTGCTTATGTACAGTTCTATGATCAGGTCTGTGTGGAGGAGGCACTTTTGCTGGACGGGAAGAAGTTTCCTCCCATGCTGCCGCGGAAACTCCGGGTGACGCGGGCCAAGAAGCTCCCCAAGAAGCATGATGGCCCAGAGACTGGGTCTCATGGCAAAGCGTTTGGGGAAGGCTTCTCGACGCTTCAAGGTCGTGCAGGTAAGCTCTTTGGTAGAGCCGGTGCGGCTAAGATGAAGGCCGAAGGGAGAAAGTCTATATCCGGGAACTCGGTGGTGTTTGAAGGTCATCGAGCAACAGAGGGCGGATCATCGCGCATTAAAATTAAGACCAAGAGCCGTGGCTCTAAAGGCAAGCCGAAGAATCGGAGCGCCAAGCGAGCTGCAGCTTACCAGGCTGCCGGAGGCAGGAAAGGAAAGATGGCAAAATAGACCTTTTCGTCTTTACATGTATAATTTTCCTTCCATCTGGTCTGTTCATGGCACTGCTTACAACGAAGCGTAACTATGTCCTCTCCACATTGAGAGGATCATCTTCCTGAATCTGAAATGGCATTATTTCAAAGTCATCACAGCGCTGTTTTTCCAATGTGTAGATATTAGGGGACCGCCCAATAGAAGTACGCGGATGGTGTCGTAAAAGAACCCACTGACAACATTGACGTCATCAGATACACTATCTATTTCTTATCAGCCAAACACATATATCCAATCCAGGTCGTCGAATTACCTTCTTGAATGCTTCATTAATATTCTTAAACATCATCACATCATAGTTTTAGCCTGTAGCCTTTGTTCGTGCTTCTAAGCCACTGACCAGACAAATCTGATACTGCTAGGTATCAGTTCTCTGAGTTACCCGCATTCCTCTGAACTCCCCGCCCCGACGTGGGGAAACGGCAACAATTCTGACTTCGCCTTTTGGGGCACTTTATAGGCAGAATCGCAATGGGGAGACATCTATGAGATCTGTCTATCTTTATCTAAGTCTGTAATCACCGGGATTCGGCCAGCGTTTACCTTGATCGATGAGCAGTGTTATTTGACGGAGCACAGGATAACGCCTTTTATCATTGATGCCTGGGCTGGCCCGAAAACTTCCTCCAAATCATATTGAATTATTGTCTAGCCGTCTTTTCAAAATCTCTAAAGATACCCTCGCGCTTTAGGACATTGATTTCAGTTTCATATGATGTTTCCGTCCATTATGCGCCGCTTTCGCCCCCCTCGTCAACCGCCGTTTAATGACTCGGACGATACAAACCCTTCTTCGAGCGAGCCAGCGCAAGACGCAGCCTCAGATATTTTCTATCCCGGTTTGTTTGATGTGTTCAAGGTTCGGTATATTTTGAGATGGAAGATCATCTCAAAAGGGTTGCCAATGGAGATTGTGGACATGATTATGGAGGCTGCCGAATACTGGCCCTCAATCGAGGCTAGGATGGACACAAGGACGATTATCAGACAGGATCATGACCGAGAGCTGCTGCGAACGGCACCGTTGTGTTATGATGAGGCGGTATGTTGCAGACCTTGCGGTGACTGCGGCTGGCGATCAAGAAGCCTTCAATTCCTCCATTTCTTGGTCTATTATAGACACTGATATCTTATGATCTATGTATAGACACTGGGAAGCGCTTCCCCAAACTTACTTCCTCATCAGACCATACATCCCTGTCGCAAGGTTGTTTTCACAATCTTGTCTCATGACCAGGGCTGGGGTGGCGGTCCTAGAGGTGAAAGCCACTACGATGGGTCATATACCTGGTTCGACGTCGAGATCATACACGCAATCCCTCAAAATGGCAGCAGCCAAACAGATTCGCAAGCGTCCGCCCAGCCCACTAGCCAAGGGGAGCATCAGGAACCGATCGGTCCCCAGCACTCACATTTCTTACCAGGTCCCGGCAAACTTCAGATGAATAAGACCGCAGTATCACAGACACAAGAATACACAATCACTTGGCACTACCTTGACAACATCCAAGCTGAATCTGCGGACGCAGAAGAGATTGAGCGTTCGCAAGGTCGTGGGCGGGCGACGTTGAATGGAAATGTAGTCCGGACCCTGGGCGTCGGAGACTCCATTGCTGTCTGGGGACGAGCACGATTTCCAGGATGGTCGAACCATGTCGAATTTATATCTGTTCGGGTATTCTGGGCCGTGTAATCATGGAATGGCGAATGTACATCTTCTTATTTTCGCTGTTCAAATCGGACCTTTGTCACGAGCTCTCCGTGCCTTACAATAGTCATAGCCCGAGCAGGTTTCAAAGAGATAACAACAGCAATCCAACAGCACATGTTAATGTTGAGTATCGGCGAAATGATGCAAAAAAGAGTAGATACTTGATCAAATCCTAAGGTAGCTAGCCAGTCGACGATAGTGACCCTAACCCTTGCTCAATACACGGATCCTTTGGGCCTCAACTTCGCATTCATCTGCAGACGCATGAGATAGCAGCAACCCTTCCCAATCAGGCAAACAGTAATAACCTCATTCTAGTCGAAATCACGCAATCGCGCCAAGACCGCTCGTGCATGGTTCTCTGTGCTTGAATATAAGGACTCACCATCCTCCATCACTACCAGCATCTTTGGGAGCTGTTCCTTTTCCATCGTGAATGAGATTAATGTCCGTTTAACCTGCGACGGTCATAATTGGTGGCAGTCATGAACCGCATGGGATCCCTCGTTGTCCCCTTGATGGAAGGGCGACGACGAGCACACCTCCCCCTCGTGACATTCTCTCTTGCCTGAGCCGACGGAAAGCGTCGCGGTCGGCGATTCACTCACAAGGTCAAAGTGGGGCCTGCTACATCGGTTGCGCAACCATCGAAGTTCAACCACTCAGCAGTCAGTTTGAGTCGCCGATTGCTCATCTATGGCCGGGCTTTCGACATCTGGAGTGTTTGAGACAGAGAGTTGGGAATGGAGTATCCTAGTACCTTTAGGATTGTTATCACCGCATGATCGTTGGCTTTCCTTGCTCTCTATGGACGGTTGATTACGTCTGCACCATGTGTTCTATCGCCCGAGATGCCTGGTTTCGGGCTCTCAAGCCGCTTTTGTTGCTCATCCCCATATCAATGGACTGGACAAGCGGTAAACAGTGAATCCTGCCAAGCGTCTGCAATGCGGTTTTATTGTTCGCTGTTGTCATCCTGTGTCCCTTTGCTCGCCGTTTCCCGATGTATATGATGATCGAGCTCCCCCTCTTTCCGTAGGAGAAAGTGTCACGACGCTTGATATCTGTTTTCACCGAGAAAAACGCCGGTTTCTGATTCTAACCATCTGGGAGATTCCCTACTAGTTCGCACCCTTCCTATGATTCTTCAATACCTCCATTGAGATATCTTCATGTGGTAATTCCAGAGTCGTCTCACAAGATTCATTTCCGAGCTCTCTGCATCTATATCTTCAAATCGTTCAACAATAATGAATCCGCCTCAGAAATGTGCTGCGGTTGTTGTGGGAGCTGGTCCTGCCGGTCTGGCCGTGGTTGGAAATCTCCTCGAGAGGCAGCTTGGTGGGAAAATTGCCTGGGTTGATCCCTACTTTCAGGCCGGACGTGTGGGCAGGAAATACCGCGAGGTTCCTAGGTGAGCACAACTATTCCCGGCTCTTTACGCGCATGGGAACCGAGCATGCTCTAGAGGAGGAACTTACAGCTGACTGTTCGGGTCCTGTCCAGCAACACGAAAGTCTCCTTCTTCCAAGCGTATGCCACAGGTGTCCAGCCATTCCGTGCAATCATCAGTAGTACACGCATGCCAAATTCCTTCACGACTCTAGCGAAACTTGACCAAGATCAAACATGTCTGTTGCAGCATGGTGCAGACATGGTTCAGTCCCTAACAGAGGGCATTGTCAAATTGGACCGGGTTGTTCAATGCAAGGGTTACGTCGTTGCTGCCAATCTGGCGGAAAAGGTTAGTTTGAGATTCCACATTGGACTACCACAGGAGGGCAACATGAGAGAGAAATCGGATAGTTTGCTAATGCTTTTCGTTTCCTCGTTCTATAGACTTCTTCCTGGACAGTACGGATCAAAAGTCACGGATCGTCGGAGGAGTTTGAAGTTGAGACACCTAAACTCATCTTGTGTACGGGGTCGTCACCGACGACCGCTCCCTTCCCTGTTCCTGGGCACAACATTCGGAGGCTGGACCTTGACATTGTTTTGAAACCCAGCGAACTCGCCTCGTACCTTCCGCGAAACACGCCCTCGACCATCGCCGTCGTAGGGGCTTCGCATAGTGCCATTCTGGCTCTGCTCAACCTGGTAGATTTGGCCCGCAGTTCTCATCCCCAGCTCCGCATCAAGTGGTTTACCCGGCATCCTCTTCGGTATGCCGAGTACATGGACGGCTGGATCCTCCGAGATAACACCGGTCTCAAGGGTCTCGCTGCGGACTTTGCCCGCCAGCAGCTCGAAGATGAAGTTTTACCGACCTCCGAGGCAGGCCGTTTCATCACCAAGGTCGACTGCAGCAGTGGTAAAGAGATGGCACAGTTTAAGCTGCAGTTACCCTTCTGCACTCACGTTGTTCAGGCCATTGGCTTCACTCGGGATCCGCTGCCAGAGCTTTCTCTGAATGGTTCGCCATTGGAGCCGGATTTCGATCATGACACCGGAGGATTCTACGATCAACGTGGACATCTCGTGAAGGGCTTATATGGTGCTGGTATAGCCTTTCCAGAGCGAACAGTTGATCCTCACGGTAATGTCGAGTATGCCGTCGGGTTCTTCAAGTTCATGAAGTTCATCAAGCGAGTGTGTCCTCAATGGGTTGCCGCGTAAATCTGCCTTTCCTTTTCTCTCTTCGACCTGCATGACGGATAATGCCATGCTCTTTCGGGCCCGCTTCTCCAATCAGTTTATCTTCCTGTTTCAGATACATCAGAGATCACTGGGAGCTGTGCTTCTACAGTGTTGTTAGTGACATCATAGCATTCTTAAACTTAATCAGAATTGATAAACAATAAGGTCAAAGCCCCTAGCCGCTTGATGAGTAAGATTGAAGCATGGCATGTTGCACGACAGAGGGATCCAGTCATCTCCACGTGCTATTCGCACCAGCCTTGAGCCTCATAGGACGACGCAGTAGGTAACGGGCAGGCTAGTCTACTAGGTATCCAGTCACAATGCATGACGAGGAATTACAGGCACAGGCCCGTTCCTCTCTAGCCCCAAGAATCCCGTCAGGCTTCTTGCATCATTCAAACCCTCAGTTCTCAGTCATCGATGTCAGAGAAAGGTTCTTGAGGTAGGTACGTTCAGTACGAAAGGTATGGTAATATACAAGTCAAGTAAAAATACATCGTGTCGATACAACGCCCTGGAGATTGGAGGCAATACCTTACTCTGGTAGGCGTAAGTCTTACATGCATAATGCAGGCACATCTAGAGTAGCTACGTGGTTCCCTACTTATGCATAATGACTGAATCAAAATCTCAAGACACTCAAAAATCTGCCAAACTACAGATAGACTCATGGCCTCAGCTGATATCCATGTTTTACGCCCGTATAGCCCGTTGACGTACGTAGTAGTGGGCGGATGATGGCTGACAAAAGATCAGCTTCATGCCATAGGCCCATAATAGTTCGCTTTGGCTTGGATCCTGAGGTAGTTAGGGATAGCTCCGCCATCTTCCAGAAGGAAATTCTTGTAATTTCCGCCAGAGTATGTAAATGCAATGCAATTGCCGAGCCATATTACCATGTCCACTCTGCTACCGGTCATTTCGGCTACCTAGAGACCCACAGCCACCGATTGTTGTAGTCGATATGACAGAAAACAAATGAGAATCGGACCTTCAAAACCATCAGTTCGATTCTGAAATGTGTTGGGCTTACTCCGTACAATTGCAACGGACTATGGAACGATTCCCCGCGTTATCTTCGACTCATACTACTAGTAGTTCCAGCAGATCGTCGGCTACAGAGCCTCATTGTCTCTTTAACGGGCCAGGAGCCCTAAAACCATAAATATGCAGTTAATTTTCACAAAGCCCTATTGTTTACTTGCATTCTCCTGCAGGCCAAAGCAAGTCATTCATTACAATGTAAACATATCTACATACCATACAAAAAGTGTGCCCGAACAGACAAGAGACCTTGGTCCCAACAACCCATAATGACCATTAGGTTACGCGATCACATGGATTGCCAAGCATCGCCCAAGACGAATAGAGAAAATCGGACAAGGAAAAAGGATGTTACACCTTTTCCATCCGCAGGCCAAGAACAAACTGTAGATACCCAAAAACGGTAATCCAACCATATTCGAGCCCAAGCAAGTGCAAAGGAAAAAAGAAAAGGACACGCCAAAAGCTATATATTCGAGTGTATCGAGCCCGACCGCAGTGGTGTCTCACCGCCAGAATGCTCACAACGTATGCTGCTTACATGAACGCAATCACACCCATGACGAGTGCCATCATACCACCGGAGATGCGGTTGACGACGCCGCCATTGGCGTTGGGGACCGAAGTAGCCGAGGTAGTGGCGGAGCTCGTGTGAGAAGCCCGAGTGGTAGTCGAAGTTTCAGTGGTAGACGAGCTGCTGGTGGTCGAAGGGCTGCTGGAGGGAGAAGCAGTGGTCGAAGTCACAGTGGTCATGGAAGGAGTTCCGCTAGTAGCGGTCGAGGTAGACGTCTTAGAGGCGGTCTTAGTGGTAGTGGCAGTGGCAGTAGCCGTGGAGCTCGACACGACACCAGTAGCTCCTGCGACTGTGAAACGGTTCAAGTAGTTGGTTTCGGAGGAGTCTGCATCGGAAATGATCTCAACGGTGTAATCAGGCCGGGCAGCAATGTCAGAAGGAACATCCCAGGTGTAGCTTCCGGAATTGGGAATGCTTGCTAGGGTATGTTAGCAGATGCGCAAAGCTCTAAGTCGTTTCAATCCGAGTCACTTACAGACAATGGTTGAGCCAGAGTCAGCAGTGAAAACGGTGCCCCATTGAAGCTTGAGAGTGACAGTTCCACTGGTGGTAGGATCCCAGGACAGAGTAGTGGGTTGACCAGCAGCGAACTGGTAACCATTGGCAGGGATGTTGAAAGGATTCGACTTGCTAGCTGCAGCTGCGATGGCCGCGAGCGCGCTGAGAGACAGGAAGATGATGGAACGCATGTTGAAGACTTTTGTTGGCGCTATTATATATAGATTCCCGAAAAGAGGTAGCAAAGCGGGTGATAAAGTATACCAGAAGATTGTAACGAAGGGATTCTGAATTAGAGTGTATGTATTCAATGAAGGGAATGGACTCTGACTGGAGGTAAAAGACAGACAGAAAGATGAGTATGATGCAACGATCGACTGGAGGAGTAAGGAGAGAAGAGAAGAAAGAGGAGAAGGCGAGAAGGGGAAAATAGGAGCGAGCAATAATAACCGGAAGAGCTAGGCTGAGAGAAACCTACCTAAATTTCCGCTACACCTAAGGAACCTGGTCCGACTCATCTCGTTTGGGGGGACCTAGGCACCTAGACTAAGGAAGGATTGAGATTTCGCGCCAGTAGTTAGATAGTGAGGAAGCCACGAGCCAGTCATCCCCGAGGAAGAGCCAATAGAACGGTCTAGTCAGGCATAAGTTCACAGCCCCGCGAACGGAAGAGGCAAAAACAGCATAAATGGGCAATAACGCCATCGAGGAGGCTAATCCCAGCCAGACTTAGTTCCTCCTCTAGGAAGCGGCGTTTGTTCAGCTAGACCGAGTCAGTCGTAGTCATCCGCTTAGCGAGATAAGTAGGTCGAGAAGGATCCAATAATCCCGCCGAAGCCCCGTCGGGGCCTCCAGCTAGTTGACGCTAAGGTCGCAAAGACTAAGGTAAAGAAGATAATAATACTAGATGCCTATCAGTGGCAATGAGCCATGGGATTTATTCAAGGGTCTGTGGGAAGCAGAGGAACTGAGGAGTTTGATCAGTGTTGCTAAGAATAATTATACCTTAACCTCCGATTCACATGATTGTTTAGATCTGGTTATCCTATAGGAGACACCTAGCACCAGAAAACACGAACCCTCGAGTGATCTACTTCTTAATTCCTGTGGTGACTTTAAATGTAGCATGGAAAATATACAAAAATATTTCCTCACAGCATCCAGCATGCCTGTCTGTTACTTGTAGGTAGGTACCTAACCTTGTGCGACAAAAGGTGTTTTAACCAAATGATCATTGCACTGTAAGTTACGGTATCTAAATGGACGGGAAGTACCAGGGCAGGATTAGGTAAGGTACCTTACGGTACGGAGATGAAACCTTTCCGATATTACCCATGACTTTCAATACGACTGCCAACTGGGACAGTTGCGAATTGGTGAGGATGCGCCCATTGAGGCATACCTCTGAGAAGGAATATCTTAGGGACCAGGAATAGTCAATAGACTTGACTTTGGGTCAACTTTCAGCTCTGGCGTCCTTCGGTGCGACCGTCTGACAGCACAGGCTGAAAGTCTCAGAGCTCTATTTGATCCTGAAGCTAATGCGTACACGGATTTTATATACATGGCGCCGATGTTATATAGTAACATGTCTCTTCAGCACCTAGACAGCAGCAACTGTGTGTTTCGCCTCCTGAGGGTCCTGGTTCTCATCTTTGTTCTCACCAGTATGAGAGTGTCCAGTCGCCCTTTCCTCGGCTGAGGCATCGAGAAATCCGTTCTCTCCCAGCCATACAATCACTTCCATCGCTCTCCGATCGTCGTCATCTTTCTGGCGTTCGATCAGCTAGTAATTTGCGCGTTAGCGTTTGAATAGGCGAAAGAAGGCACTTTTCCTTCTTTGCTAAAGTCCGAGGATACTTACGGCTTGGAAGAGTCCCCTCCGTCCTTTCTTCTCCACAGGTTTTGCTTTGGCGCCTCGTTCAGGCAACTCATGTAGAAAATGGCATTTCTCCCCGTGCAAGCAGCGCCCATTGCGGGCGAAATGGCGACAGACTTTCTTCTTATTTACCCGAGGCGGTGGTGCTACTCGCTCCGGCCCCTCACGGCGAGAAGACACTTCCTCGGGGGCCGAATCATCACCGCTCTCGTCGGAATCCGAAGATAGTTCAGATCCGCTAGACGAAGTCCAGTCGGTGCTGTCAGAGCCATCGGAAAATGACGCGGCGGATTCCTCGTTTCGACTCTCTCTTGAGTCACCGGGTCCCGTCTTTGTTACAATTGACCCAGAGGCCATGGATGCGACAGAACTCTCATCAGGGACAGCCACAGTCTCCGAGTCGTTGCCCTTGGAGCTGACTATCTGCACTTTCTGAGCAAATTCTGTGTCCCCCTTTTCTGCAGCGATGGAAGCTTGAAATTCATTTTTCTGCGTGGCGGATTCCGATCCTCTTCGCGCCTCCATGGCCACCTTTTGCAACTTTTCAACTTTGAGCCGAGCCCGCTCGGCATCCGCCTCCGCTTTCGCTACCCGTTCCTGCTCCTTCAGCAGCTTGCGTTGAAGCTTGTCAGCTTTTCGTTTCGCCTTGGCAGCTGCATCCGCCGGATCAATGACGCTCTCTGGCTTATCATTGGTGACCTTCTGAGCTTGTCTTTGCTCCTGCCTCTCAATCTTTTTCTTGTTCAGAGCTTCTTCACGGGCTTTCTTAGCCTCATCCATGGCCTTTTTCTTCTCTTCAACCTTTGCTTGCGTCGGAAATCGTTTCTTCCGTTCCTCAATCCATGCGGCAATATCTGTGGGTGACTGAAGATTAGCCGTCCGTCCTTTGTAGGTGAATCGCAACGGCGCTGTAGCATCAGCAGCAGCAGGCGCCAACTTCGATTCTTCATCCACGTCGTCCTCCTCGCTCGATTCATGATCCTCGGTTTTGGGAGTGAGCCCTAACTGGTTGTGTTTTCGTTTCTTTTTTCTCGGGTTTACTGCAGTATCAACTGCCGGGGGAGGTTTTACTGGCAGAGGGTTACCGAAGCTTGGGACTGGAGGCGGTGCAGGAACGCGAGGTGCAACTGCTTGCGGTTTTCCTCCAAATGCCGACGCATGATCCCGCTTTCCGCCATATTTCATTGAGTTTCCACCAAAAGATTGGTTCTGGTGTGTGCTAGATTGCCGCGGCGCCCATTGATTGCTACGCCGAGGAGTAGCAAATGCTCCTGTAGGTGGTGATGTCTCAAAACCCCAACGCATTGGAGGACTCATCATCGGTGCTTGTACCGGTTGAGGGATATGTTGAGTTGAATGCAAGACAGAAGGGTATGGAGGACCCGATTGCGCATTTGGGGGGCCGTAAGATGCATCATAGCCAGGTTGTGGCTGATATGGAGGTCCGACAACGGCTGGCGGCTGCGAAAAGTGTTGCGGGGAAGCATACGAGGATGTATTGGACTGGTGTTGGAAACCTGGGGACCCTAAAGACGCAATCTGGGGCGACGGAATATTGCGAGAGACAGTAGGCTGAGATTGAGGTGTAAACCCAGTATAGTTTATCGACCCATAACCGAAAGACGGCGTAGTAGAGGAATAGGTCGGGGTATGGTTGGCATGGTGGGGAACAAAGGAGCCTCCCCGACCTCCTCGATTCCCAAACCCTCTGCCACGACCTCTGTTGTGCCCTCCAGCGCCTCGTCCACCTCGCTGACCATAAGAACCGTAACCGTACTGTGGAGGCCCGGACGGAAGAGCTGACTGAGGTTGCTGCTGTTGCTGAGAAGAAGGAGGGGGAGGAGGAGGGGGAGGAAATGAGAATCCCTGGGAGCTCATTGCGGGAAGATCTCTGCAGGCCCTCGAATGAGTGACAGCATCGATGCCATCCTCTCACGCCATCCCGGAGACCTGAGAAAACCTCCGGTCACTTCTGATCTCTTCTTTAGGACCGAAGCTCCAAAGTTGTTGTTCCGTTCCGAGATCCGAACTGTCGCTGTAAAGCCCGAGTAAGAAAAAGTGGGGAAGTCACGTGCTATATCCTTGGCTATCAAGCGCAGGAGGAAAAATTTAAGATGAACTGGGCCAGATCCGCAACCTGCGATTGGTCGAGGCGGTTCGCGATTGATCATTTGAACTTCTCTTGTTGCAGATTCAAATACAATTTTATACTAATGTCATGAATCGGTGATTACTGGAAACATAATTTAGAAGGGGCCGTTACAGCGTCCTACATGGTTAGGATGCAAGATTTGTCTTGCCGCTAATCCTCTCTGCGACTGTGTGGAAATAGAAACTACTACCTATCCTGGTCACTGCTCATGCGATACCTCGTTCCTCTGTAACATATTCGAAATGTTCATTCTTGTCAGTTGAGAGACGTCCTTGATCAATCTTAATTTATCTTGTCATGAACAGACAAGCTGACTGCAGCGAGGCAGACAACCGTCTCAGATCTTATTCAGATCTCTCCTGAAGACTTCTCCAAGTACAGCGCTGTCGCAATCGAGGACAATATCAACGAAAAGTATGCAAATAAAGTACGATGAAGTCACTCTGAACGAGGTGGCAGTCACCTTGACTGACATGGTTCGCTTGTGCAGGTCATTCAAAAAATTGGCCTTTGCATTGGATTCTATGACTTGTTAGAATCGTCGGATGGTCTAATAGGCCATGGCACTGGTTTGGTCAACGTAAACGGTATGTCTGGAAGAATTTCCCGGCTGAATGACTGCTTTACTTATTGTCTATAGTGAAATTCCGGCTCATCGTCTTCCGGCCGTTCAAAGGAGAAATCCTACTAGGCAAGATTTCTAGTGCTACTCAACAAGGGATTAAGAGTATGCAACTGCCTCAAGCTCGCAGTCACTATACTCCTGCTAATACAAAAAGCAGTTGGTGTAGAATTTTTCAATGACATTCTCATTCCCCCAGATCTTCTGTTGGACGGTGCTCGATTGTAAGTAACCGTCTTTCTCCAGACTGTGGCAAGTACATATTGGCTCACCAAGAAACAGTGACATTGCCGATCAGGTGTGGGTTTGGGAAAATGAAGATGGCTCAACGTTCTACTTCGACATAGGAGAAATTGTCCGTTTTAGGGTTGAGATGGAGGAATGGCATGATCAGATTCCCAATGCCCCCGATCTAGGAGACGGCGCAACCATTGAAAGGAAGCCTCCGTACTCCATCATAGTATGTGCCCTCACGTTTCGATTTCTGGTGAACTCTAGTTTGGCTAATTGAAAATCCCAGGGCTCGATGCAAATGGCGGGTTTGGGCCCCGTGTCCTGGTGGTGATGGGAAAGTTGGTTAGTGAGGGTACTCCCATGTCTTTTTATGTTGTCTTTATGTACACGCCGGATGATACAACGGGCTGGAATTGGAGTTGAAAAATGATTCCCATCATTGGCGTTGCTAGATTAGAGGACACGACAGCACTGAACGTATTGCCTTTCGCATTATGAACCTGAGATGATAGTCGAGAGATGATTACAAAAGTTCAGAAATGACGTGCTCTGGACCCAGATAAATTATACTACTCTGTATGTAGTGTAAAGTTGTAGTATGAATCACCTTATTAAAACGTACCTATCACAATAGGTTCCAGATTACCATCTCTACGTCCATTTGTCATCAGGGGTTATAGTTACTAATTACCTTTAACTTACTTGCAGATTGTGATGATGATCATTCAGACTGAAGGTTAGAGATACCTAATCTCTGTAGGCACGAAACATCACTGCATGCATCTGCCTGTCAGCAAGCAACATACATACCCAATAATCTATCTAGCCTTGATGATACCTGCAATATCCACGGTGTACTGGATCTGATTATCAATTGAATCTACATTCTCGGTTAGTGCCGGGAACGTCTGGTTCAGATGGAGACGGGTTCCGCCCTGTGGTTTTGTAGTGCAACGTAAAAGAAATTCAAAAAAGAGAGTTTGATGGGAAAGAAAAAATCGGAGTCCGAAGGGCAGGAAAAATAATACTACTAGTAGTTAATATTCGATAATTCTTGATGTGTCAGCGTTTCTCCGTAGCACATTCCAGTCAAATATTTGTTGTCTCGTATTATTATTAATTGTCAATTGCTGACTCTTATAAACACGAGGACGCAGGACTGGCGCCTTATTGGATTTTTTTTTTTTTTTTTTTGTGGGAGTGATCTCATACTGTCTCCTCTGACTGATAACTAGATCGAATAGATCCGTTATCGATAAAATCTCATATATCTATATTCTTTCTCTCACCCCTTCTTTTCTCGCCCTGATTGTACTAACCCTCAAATCCTGTTCAACATCGTCGACCGTCCACAATGACTGCATCTTCCAACGGCTACTCTCAGAACGGTGCAGATGCACAGGACCGCCGCTTTGGCACCTTAGCTGTCCACGCTGGATCGCCTCACGACCCAACCACTGGCGCCGTCATTGCTCCTGTGAGTTCGAATGAATTGCGTTGCATCCATCGCTACTTATGGAGAAGGATAAGAGCTAATCATTAACATAGATTTCACTCTCCACAACATTCGCGCAAACCAGTGTCGGGAACCCCGTAGGTCTCTATGAGTACACCAGAAGCTCAAACCCAAACCGGTAGGTGACTACCCCGAGACACAATTGAGACGATCATGCGAATGAATAGGCACTAAAGTTTCTTAGTGATAACTTCGAGCAAGCTGTTGCGGCCCTCGAACACGCAAAATACGCACTGGCCTTCTCATCCGGTTCGGCGACCACAGCTACCATCCTCCAATCCCTAGCTGCAGGCTCTCACGTCGTCTCGGTGTCCGATGTATATGGTGGAACCCACCGATACTTTACAAAGGTCGCCTCGGCCCACGGTGTCCATGTAACATTCTCGCCTTGCATTGAAGTTGACGTGGAGGCATTGATCCGACCCGGCGAGACCAAGCTGGTCTGGATTGAGACTCCGTCCAACCCCACCCTTGGCTTGGTCGACATTCGCAACGTAGCGGCCGTTGCGCACCGGCATGGCATCATTGTGGTGGTTGACAACACCTTCATGAGCCCCTATGTCCAGAATCCCTTGGACCACGGAGCCGATATCGTCGTGCACTCGGTCACTAAGTACATCAACGGTCATTCTGTAAGTTGTGACCCATCGTCTAAGGGTAAGGCAGTTTACTGACCAAATATAGGATGTTCTCATGGGCGTTGCAGCCTTCAACTCTGACAGTCTGAAGGATCGTCTTACATTCCTGCAGAATGCCATTGGGGCCGTTCCATCTCCTTTCGATTGCTGGCTCGCTCACCGTGGCCTCAAGACCCTTCATCTGCGCGCCCGTGAGGCGACGAATAATGCTACAATCGTCGCCAAGGCTCTCGAGTCGTCCCCTCATGTTATCTCTGTCAACTACCCGGGACTTGATTCGCATCCCCATCGCGCCATCGCTATTAAGCAACACCGCCAGGGAATGGGCGGTGGTATGCTGAGCTTCCGTATCAAGGGAGGCCAGAAGGCGGCTCATCTTTTCTGCCAATACACCAAGGTCTTTACTCTTGCTGAGAGTTTGGGCGGCGTGGAGAGTCTTTGCGAAGTCCCTTCGAGCATGACCCACGCCGGCATTCCTAAGGATCAGCGTGAGGCCGCTGGTGTCTTTGATGACCTCGTCCGCATGAGCTGCGGTGTTGAGGATGCAGAGGATCTCAAGGCCGATACGCTCCAGGCTCTTGAGAAGGCTGTTCTCGCTAGCAAGCAGATGGAGAACGGATCTATGGAGAACGGATCTGCTTAATTTTTTTTTCTTTTTTTTTTTCTGTTATTGCGAGTGAATCAAAGACATAGACGACATTATAACGCTGAAATGATAGATTTTGCAACATACGAAGACAACCGTCTCGTTAATGAAATTTCGATTTGGGGGCTGGGCCTAGACTTTTCAGCTTCCACGCGAGAATTTAGCACAGATATTGCATTTGGATAGACAAGCTATAATAGACTACCATACTACATGTTCACTTACGGGTTCAAGATTGTCATAAATCGCGGTGGTGATTTAATAGTCGAGTATACCTTAGTTAACAAGTTAGATATGCTTAGTCATCAATATATTTCTCGGCAAATTTTTGGATCTTGTCTTCAAGAACTAGATATCGACGCTGTCACTCTTCATTTCCACGAATCAAAGGCGGTCATCCTTATTTTCATAATTGTCGGCTGAAGACAATTACATCGGCTATATTCAGAATTCATGAATGTGTTGTCATATTGTGCTCAGCTTCTCCCAGAAAGCGCTCGGATAAAGTTTGTTCAAGGTTAATTGAGACTTGGCTTAGAAGAAAAGAAATAATTCTATAAGTGCGCAATGACATCGGCGTTCAGCTTCGGTTTCTCTGGGGATGACATCGACATTGATGAGAACGATCTCAATGGTGGTGATGAGAGAGATATGAATGCTGTGCAGCATGCCAGCAACCAGATCACCGGAAGATTAATGGAACCTCAGAAACATGATATGGGAGAATGGGTAAGTTCTGTGTGTCACTCATTCTGTTAGATTCCTTCCTAGGTAGTTGGGTAGCTACAGACGGGTCGCGCTTGAAGTCGACGGATTTGATGGAGAGGAGTAGATGACGGCGGAGGATAACTCTTGATCGGTCATATGTGCTCAATCTAACCATGTTCTAGATCACTACATTGCCATCACAAATATCATACAACAAGCTCGTAATAAATGCATCTCATGGAAATGAGGAGACGTTCACCCTTGGACGTCGAGAGGTCTTCGACATTCGGACTCAGCTTATGGCCGAAGACAGTGCAGACCATGAGAATGAGGAACTTATCTCAGGGCTCGAGAAGGGGGATATCAAGCCCAATTTCTACGAAGGTGGTTTCAAGACATGGGAGTGCGCGTTGGATCTTGCCAAATTGGTTGCTAGTGAAGATCTGTCTCATCAAGATGCGGACCAGCACATTATTGAGGTCCGTAGTTCGTCCACCTAATCCTACTTCTGTATGCAGTTCTTGCTCGAATGGACGCTGACGGGGAAAAGTAGCTCGGTGCTGGGACTGCGGTACCGTCACTGACTCTCTTCGCGCAAGCACTGTGTCGACCGGACTCAGCGACGAACAAGATCCATTTCACATTCGCAGATTACAATTCTGCTGTCCTTCGTCTAGTCACGTTTCCGAACCTGCTTTTGACTTGGAACTACATAGTCACGCATAGGGATCCGCCCTCGAGGGAGGCAGCTTCGTCTGGGGACCAGCCTGATGAAGAAGAACTCGACATCACGCCTGAGCTCCTGGAGAGCTTTCAGCAAGATCTTGCAAGCAGGAAGATCACCTTTGAGTTCATTTCCGGTGCCTGGTCCCCTGCCTTTGTTGACTTGGTATTCTCCAGTTACGGACAGGGCAAAGGGAAAACATTGATTCTTGCGAGTGAGACGATATACTCGCCGGCATCTCTGGCGCCCTTCTCGGAGACCTTGATTGCCTTGCTCCGCCGGTCTGAAACCGAACAAGAGCGGAGCAAAGCCCTTATAGCAGCGAAAAAGGTCTATTTCGGTGTGGGAGGTGGAGTAGACGAGTTTCTGACGGTGCTGAAAAACGTCAATGGCAATGGCCTGGATGTGGAGGAGCAGGTGAATATCAACTCGGAAGGGGTCGGTCGAGTGATATTAAGGATTGCGCTCAGGAGTACCTGATCACTACATTGAGAGTGATGCATATATATCAGCATGAACATAAGAACTACTTGGCAATATCGACCGGCTTTTTCCATCGTAAACGGCGGGTGGAACGAGACTGGTCAATGAAACAGCAAAAGGAACGTTGACGGGGCTACCATAAATGAATCTGTAATATGTACAACACGGCCCCAAGTCATGCCTAGCACTGACATTGCTTTAAAAAAAATCTTGAAATAAGAGTCAACTTTGTCTAGTCATATAGAGACACAACCTTGCCGTCCTTCATCCGAGCGACGCGGGCCTCTTCCATCTGCTTGTTCTGCTGCTCGTAATGAGCAACAACAGCACTCAGGTCCACGGACGAACCAGCAGGGACATTGTAAGGAGGAGAGGTATTGAAGCTGACTCTAAGAAATGCAGAAATCCGTACGTTAGCTGGTGCTTTGGGCGGGACATAGGGAGCTCATATGAACGTACTCGGGCTGCTTTAATTCGAAAGTGGCTCTAGGGCCTTGAGACTGAAGCAGGTGGCGATCCTGAGCGGCCTTCTCCATAAGTGCTGTATGAATGGCGTTCCTCTCCTCAAACAACTTCTCCGAAGGAGTCCACTTGTGGATGAGGTTGGAAATCCACGATTGCGAGCCCGATTCCTCAGTGGACTTGCTCAGGCGGTAAAGAACGTAGGCGGAGGCAAATGCACCGATGGTAACATAGAAGCTGCGCTGTAGAGATCAAAGAGAAGCAGTCAGAGATGAGGACGATTTCTGTCGTGGGGGAGATCAAACGTACGCCGAAGCTCTCGTTCACAGGCTCGGCATGAGCGGTATGAGAGGCAAAGCGACGGGGCTGCTGATTGCGCAGCAGCTGCCGCGCCGAAGCGACTGATTGTCTAGCAAAAGACATGTTGTGGAGAAAGGCAATTGGCAATGCCGATTAATGACGATGATGCCGTCGCCGGATGATTTGAGGTTGAAAGCCGCGCGAGGGCGGTTAGCCGGACGTCACATGACTCTACCTTCTTAGCTTAGCGCAACATATGAAGTCTCCTGTACCTACTCCGTATAACTCGATGATTCAAAACGAGATCTTCAATGTCTAGGTACTAGGCGAAAACTGAAGGAGAAGAGTATGCAAATACTATTCATTCACCATGAGCTTGAACGGATATAATTTAACAATCTTTCACTCAAATAATGGTCAAAAGAATGTCCCGCTGAGCTGTTGGCTCTGAATTACCTCGAAAGAATATAATAGTAGACAATCTCTTAGAGTGGAGGCGAAATAGCGTACAGGGTCGCTATCCTTGCCAAAACTAATCACAAGAATATCAAAACGGCCCTCACCTTTCAATCTCTGTCGCTACCTCGATGGATGGACACTGGAACCGGTCAAAGTTCAATCAGGGCACGAACAGTAGGCATGCAGAAGTCATTGGAAGAAGCTCATTGCCTCAGGTCATATCCGTCAATCTCCTCCGTTGCTCCATTGGCGTCTATGATAAGATGTTGGGAAATGCATGTCGCCTCAGACTCGCAGCAGCACGGAGAATCGAGCCTTTCTTCTGGCCAAGGCCATTCTTACATTCTTACTTCGTCCTCTTAAGCGAAAATCGACCTTAGGTATTATAAATGAAGGTAACTGTACATCAACTTGGTCCCTTAGCTCAGTCGGTTAGAGCGTGGTGCTAATAACGCCAAGGTCGCGAGTTCGACCCTCGTAGGGACCAATTTTTGATTTTTTCGCCGCATTTCTATTCGGTCATCCTAAGCAAGCGGACAGCACTCAAATCATCTCAATCAAGTCATATTATTAGACCGGGATTGACTTCGCGACTTAGCCATGACTTCGCTTACTGTCTCCAGTCTCCTGTTCTCTTGTACCTTTCATGAAGCTGGTCTGATGCCCTAGTCTTGGGCCCTAGAGCTAAACCTATCTGGCATGAAATGAGCGTCATGAATAGTCTATAGTCCATAGTCATCGGCACTATTTACAGTGTACTTAGACATGAATAATCGAGGAAGATAGTAAAAGACCAACTACAACTCATAACTCCTCATACCCAACAACTGATGAAACCAAGGCTCAAGGCGTATTTTTGTTCTTCTTCGTCGCTCGAATCAACGGTCATTTGAGCCCAGCCACCTCGACCGCCAGAAATATGCTCACGGCCGTCCAAAAAAAAAAAGAAGAAAGTAGATTGCTATTTCACACGCTGTCACGCACCAACACATGCTGCTGTGAACTAATTTATTCGGGCTATGCTTCGGGATCATTCTAGCTCCAAGAGTTCGAACCTATCGCCCTAGCTCCTGCTCCATACACATCAAAAAGGCGGGTCTCTGCGTTGTCGCATTCACAATGGCTGCTCTGCAATACACACCGCACTACCTACTCCGTACAGGTGGTACTGCTAAACTAGACTACTGGTTTGTCAGTGCTTTGCTTCGAGATACTAACCGAGTAACTAACTGCCTCACATTCAAACTGGCGCTCCCCACTGCTTCCATTGGGCCCCTTGTCATTGGGCTCTTCCCTGTTGCCAATAATATAGGCTTCAAAACGTCTGGATATCAGAGGGGACATGTCATCGATCTCCATCCTCCAGTTGTCTCTAGCGTGGAAACCCCACATCCCATTCCCTGCCTCTTGGTCTCTCGAGTACAGGCAGCTACTTGCAGGACGCGCCTGCCTGCAGTTTCACCATGGGAAAAATGAAGCACTCGAGGACAAACCCAACTGATCGTGTGTCGCCTGTGAGCTTTGACAATTTGTTTTTCCCTCAATCAGTTCAGATTGGAGCGTGCCGAGTCGCCATTCTAGCTCATGATTGATCCTGCCACCCGGAAGATGCAGTTGCATTTTGATGCCCAACCCACTTTACTTCACCATGATCGTTCGGTCATGCAGGTAGGGAACCGACGGTTTCGGACCCATTCTTTACAATTACCGCTTTAGCACCCAAAACTACGGTCTTAAGATCGCCTAACTACCAGTACTATGGTGTGACTCGAACGACCCACGGATACTGATTGGTATTGGACTAAGGTTCGGTCCGCTTTCTTCCTCGTCCAGCCTCAGAGAGGCTGGTTGGATCGTTCTCGTGTGTAACAGCGTCGTTTTGGGCTTGATTCCAGACAGGGTTATTAGCTGGCTTGTTCTGCTTTCTGTATTCTCTCCTCGTTGATATCTTGTCCCACGCATTACACTTGCTCCAAACACAGCGAAGTAGGCGTCAGGCTTGGTTTCCAAAAGAGTCTGCTTGCTTGCTGACCGGACTCCTGACACCGTGTGATACTGTCTTCGTGTGGCCTAACTATTTGTGCCCACCGCGTGCCTTTACTGCGCCTAGGAATTCATCTCTTTTCTCCCCGAATGCATGCTTATTTTTACATCACTTCCATAATCGCCTGATCGCTGATCATTCGCCTTCCTCCTCCTGATTGATCAACTCCGACCTATAGCTTTCTGTATCCATATCAAGTCAGTGTATTTCTTAAGACCCCGCCGAGAGCCCTTGCAAATGTACTGTTCTGAAGCAGCAGCAAACCCAATCGAGTATCTGCTGACACACTTATCGCTACTACATCAGAAATCAAGCTACTGGGAACACGTCTTCTACAGTTAGCACTCGGCCACGCCTCACTCTACCACAATGGCAGGGTCAGGCAAGAAAAGCAAAGGCAAACCCGGTGGCAAGCAGAAGAATAAGAAGGGGAAGAACCAAGAAGCGTCTGAGAATCCGACTGAGACCCCTTCCGCCGAGCAGCAAGACCAACAGCCGCAGCCGGAGGTCGACATCGAACCTCCTTTGGATCAAGAAGATCAACAAATCCAAGCAGAGGTCGAACCCGTACCTCAACTAGCCGAAACTCACGGACTTGAATCAAACTTCCCTCTGCAGTCTCTCCTGGAACCTGCCCCAGAACACGGACAGGCCCCGGAACAAGTACCAGAACTGGAGCACCCTCAACCTGTTGCAGCGACAGCCTCGGCTGTGACTGAAAATTGGGAAGTCCCTCAATCATCGATGAAGCTGGACCAAGAGGGTCTCTCGAGCCAGCCGCAGACATTGAACGATGTGCAGAACATCTTTGAAGCGACTCACGAGTCCATTCTGGAGGAACTAGCGGCACCCGACCCCTTGACAGAGGCCGTTGAGACGAACCCTGAGCCAAACCATGGTCAAAGTGAGCAGAGTGACGCTGTCGAGCCCCCAGAGCCGACCCCAGTCACAGCACCTCAGACTCCCATGTTTCCACAAGAAGCAGCAGCTTGTTCATTCCCGTTGCCATCGCCGTCTCTGACAGAAACTGATTACGTAGCGGCGTCTCCTCGCTCGAATGCCGCTTCACCGGCGCCCAATCCTTCCTCAGAAGCCCAAGCCGAAGTCGATCTCCCTAATCCCCAACAAGCGATTACTCCAACTGCGGACCAAGCCATTTTGCCAGCACCAGATCCTGCTTCGTCCTCGCGGCCGCTGTCTCCTGCACCTGTAGCAGCATCTACCGGACCCCAGGCGACTTCGTCTGTTTTCCGGACCGCCTCTCCTGCCTCAGAGGCGGCATCCGCTGTGTTACATAGTGCATCTCCTGTAAATCAACCTGCCTCTCCTGCCTTTCATACAGCATCGCCTGCATCGAAGCCATCTTCGCCCATTCCACAGTCTGCATCTTCTCACTATAGAGGCGCCTCGCCCGTCATGGCGAAGCCAGCGTCTCCAACCCAGAAATACGCCTCGAAACCCGCCTCTCCCGTTGCAAAGGTCAACAGTCCGCTTACTCGTCCCTATATGTCTCCAGCGATTTCGCCACATGCTACGCCGTTCGGACCTCCGCCGCCAGCTCCCAGCGTGCCTTACTCAATCGCTCCTAGCTATGCCACTGCTTATCAATCACCTACGATGAGTTCTGCTAGTTACCTGCCTCCTTATGCTCCTTACTATCATCACCCTTCTCCCAATATGCGTCCCACTCATCGCGGCTCAATAGATCCTCATTATGCGTCGGCCTTCCAAGCCCTCCGGGATATGGGGTTGCCAAATGGGCACGGTGTGAATGATAGGGGAACCATTTCACCGCCTCAGGAGCACGACGAGCCTGGTGAACTTCTGCAAAGAATTCAAGAGGCTATCCCGGACATCAACCGCTTGCTCGATGGGTACAAGAACACTAAAAGCAAGCTTGTAGCTCGGGAGGCTGAATTTAAGCAGATGGAAAGTCAGCATGAACAGGCATTGATGCACAAGGATTTCTACATCGAAGCGCTGCAGAATCAGATGAGAAAGGCAGCGAACGAGAGTGCAGAGGAGGCAACGAAATTGAAGAACACCATAAATGAACTCAGAATGGAACTAGGCAACCTCGAGGAGAAGAGAAAGGACATTGAAGAGAGCCTAGCGGAGTCGGAAAAGTCCAACCAGGAGCTCTTGCAATCGAAGTCTGAACTGGAAGGGCAGATCGCCGCTCTGAACACGAACATCAAAGAAGCGCAGGAGGCGCACGAGCAAGAATTGGAACGCCAGAAGGAGGAGAGAGCGGAAGCTCTTGCGAATCAGAAGCAAGAGTTGACTGAACTATTTGAGGAAATTAAGGCCGAAGACGAGAAAGCGGCAGCGGAAGTTTTGGAAGCTCGGGAGAAGGAATTACTCGACCAGCAAGAGACGATGAAGGCAGAATACGAGAGGGAGAAACGACAACTACAGGAATTGCACGATGCCCTGCAGTCCGAATTTGACTCTAAAGTGACTGAATTGGGATTGAAGGAAGCTGAACTGGCCTCCACGAAGGAGGAGCTTGGCTCCAAAGTCACGGCATTGGATACGACGAAGACCGAGCTTGATGCCAAGGTTGCCGAGTTGGAGTTGACGCAGACTGAATTAAACTCCACAAAGGACGCACTCGATGAGAAGCAGAAGGAGCTGGATCAAAAGGAACAACAGTGGACTGAAGAACGCACTGAGTTGGAGGCTCAGATTTCCGCGAAGTGTGCAGAGCTGGCCAGCTGCGAGCGCGAGAATAAGAAGCTGGAGGAAGATAATGTGCTCAAAGAGCAACAGCTTGAACGTGCAGTTGAGGGAATGCGCACCACAATCGACAACTTGGGCAAGGATTGTGACCGGCTGAGGAAGACACTCCACAGTCTTGGAGAAGCAACTGACCTCAAGAGCACCAAGGGAGACTCATTCTTGTAAGTGACCTAGTGCATTGAGGCACCATCTCATCAGCGCCAGAACTGTCTTTTCATCTATTGATTTTCACTTTCTGTCTATATTCTCTCTTTCGGCCCTCTTTTCATCTTCATTTCTAGCACTCTTCTTCTTTTGACCAGACTGAAACTCCACACTCTTTCACGTCTCTTCTTTCCTTTGTCGATTTCTTTTCAGCGCATATGCGTGTCTCTTGACACTTTCTTTGTCTCTACTGTTTCGTCTATAGAATGACCACGATGACATGTCGGTAACGCTATAAATGTACCTGTTCTGATAAGAATCTCAAATCTAGTTTGGACTGTTTCGACCAACTCTCTCGTCTTATTGTTTCCTTGTCCAAGGAGCATTTCACGTACCTCCCGATTGATCCTCCCAAGGACATCTTGTCTAAGATTCCTCCGGAGCTACCGTCGTTCCTTGATAATACGCCAGCATCAAGGGAACTGCGTTCGGCATATGTACAGCATGTCATCTCGAAAACTTTGACCTACCGGATCTTCCAGCCGTTCTTGTTCACTCTGGGCAGGCGATACGACAAGGCGGACACTTTCTTCCAGATGCTTTCAATGGACATTCGTCGCAAGTCCGTCAGACGGGAAGCATTCTGGAGACAGCAGACACTGAAGGCAGCGTATACCACATCAGATGCGAAGCAGTCCATCAACGTCGTGGCTGCGGTGATTGTCGACGAAATTATCGATCTTATCAAACACTTCGCCGACCCACGACATCTCGATTCCCTGCTCATCGGTGTGCGCAAAATCGTCAAACTCGCGGCGGAGACCTGGAGGCTCGCTCGTGTAGAACGAGAACTGATTCTAGCTAGTTTTCCGGCTCCAGATGCCGAAGGCGTTTCTAATGACAGCTGGGACGAATATGGGGCCCTGAAAGAGGGCAGCGTCAGTTCCAGGAATGACCCCAGCCGACATGTCATCTTGCGTACTTTCCCCCAGATTACCCGGGAGGCTGCACACGAGGATTTTGCCGAGGATGAGGAAAAAGCCAGTCCTTGCACGTACTCAAGGGGGACTGTCTTGTTCTCTGACTCGCCTATTGTGATGGCGCGTCTTCAGGAACTTGCTAAGAAGTCGACCGAAACACTGGCCAGCGGAGAGGATTCTCCCCGTCGTGGTTCAAGAGGATCACTCCACTCGGTGGAAGTCACCGCTCAAGGATAACTGCTCATATAATAGAGTTGTTGACGGTGATAATGGCGTGCACGTGTGATGAATCTTGAGGCCACGGAGCTCTCGGTATTTGATCCGAGATGTTGATAGAGAAATTTGTTTATGTGTCTGATGATCTTTTCTTGGGGCGATTCTACTTTCTTTTCTTCTATATTTGTTTTTATTCTTCGCTTGACAGTTATTTCTGTGTTGTCATCTTCTGGATTACTGGAGCTTGTTTCTCCTTGACCTTCCTTTGTTTCAATTCCCTTTGTTCCGACCATCATTCTGTTTCAATTTCTTCCGATTTTCCCTGTCTCTTGGTTGATAGAGAGACTCCGTGCATTTCTACCTCTTTTCTCTATACTTTTGTATTGTGGTTGTGCTCTTTTCACTTTTTGCCATTTCGGGTATATCGACCCCCTTGTCTTAACTCACTTTGTAACTACGCTGTTTCTGTGGATTCATATATGCCTGACTGCCTGTGAAGCAGCAGGCCTTTTTTTTATGATAGTATCTGTGAGCTTGGTTGTTCTTTGTCTGGGAGATGTACACATGACTTTTAACAGGGAATGTTTATTTATACTGTTGTCAGAAAATCCGCCTTGTCTATCACGGTGTATAGGGTTTCAGATATTTCTAAACTCTTGAAAACATATCACTGCCTTTTCCTTCTGCTCAAATTCAAGGGCTACTCTGAGGGTCTCAGCCGGGAGAATCATACTATTGCCAGGACTTGATACGAGGTCATCGTTTCAGAGCTCAGCACCGCCACCCATTGTGATGTCAGAGGCTCAGAGCCGATTAATGGTGGAACATCTAGACAAGAAGGGTCTGGCTACTTGTCTCAGAGCATAAAAAGCTTGTTTTGACTTCAATCCTTGTTTGCGGCGTCAGTTGCCTATGCGTAGCCTGATCAATGGTCTGACAAGGGGAGCATGGGCTCGATGAGCTGAAAAGGTTTCTGGATGACGTTGATATCATAGAATGCGAAATGGGGGCCTGGTCAGTGTCTACTGCATGATGAGAAATATTCTTCTTCTTTGAGGTTGGCGAAACGGGGCTTAGAGGGGAGAAAGCGATGGCGATGGAGACATATGGATGCACATTTGTGCACAGCCTCAGGCAGGGCTGACTGGCGATATTGATACCTTAGGCCTGTCTAAGGTAAGTACCAGTTGTCTTGTCAAAGATTTGTATCTGATTGGTGGGTAGATAACTATGGCTGGGGAAGCTGACCTACTAAGGTAGGTCTAGGAGTAGTACTTAGGTTATAAATAGGTAGGACGGTTCTCCGTTCTCTGTTAGGTTGATTATCGAACCATGAAAAGTAGCTCATGTTGTAGCACTAGTAGTTTCAGGGAGCAGCAATATGGGGGTCAGTTTCATGTTCAACTCTGTGGTTGATGAACTTCTCTCTGCGACAGGTTATCCTAGTGGAGCATCAGGAAATAAGGATGTTGCTGACCCATGGGTAGCATGATAGACCCAGGATTTTCCCCGTTTGAGCCTGGATCGCAACGAATAATCGTTCCATGGGTTTAGTCTAGTCTATCCACTAACTACTAGAGACAAAAAATAAAATATCGATCAACAAGATGCAGTTCAAGTAGGTGAACCGGTTATAGCAGCTAGAGCCTAAGATCACCGGCCGCTTTCCTTTTGGTACGTTTCAGTAGTAGTACTGATTGCGGAGTAGATACCCCTCCACCACGTATATACTCTTTCTTGCAAGTACGGAGTATCTGCCTGCATATTATAAGCGTCTTGCAAATGATACAAGGAAGAATAATGAATAGTTCAAGCCTTCAATGATACTCAAGTGCGCCCAAAATAACATGCCTTCTCTTTCCCCGACACAGTATCAGAGAGCCTAAGATACCTACCTCGTAGCTGATAGCCAAACCCCGCTTTGCTCTTACTGGCTGACGATGCGCCGAACGCTGGCGCCATCTGTCTTCTCGCAAGGGAGAAAACCGGTACAAAGACCAGTAGTTTAATATGCTTTTGGCTCCTTCGTCTTATCGTCCGAGTCGCTACTTACATGACGCGATGAAAGTGCTAATTATAAACCTCTTGAGAGGTTAGGTACCTCTCTACTTTGCCGCAAATATCGTGTGCCAGCTGTGGCTCAGTTGTCGAACAGTTCCCCCTTCTCAGCCGCAACTCGCAAGGCTTTCTTCCTCACCAGGGAAAAATGTGGCTAAGGTACAACAGTGAGTAATAATACTATGCACCAGGGTAATAACCAAGGTAGTTAGTAACTAACTAGTTATAATTATTATTATGTCAATCATCTAGTCTCTGTATCTCTTTATTCTTTATTCCCCTGGTTTACTTGCAATCCTCTATCTACTCACCTTCCGAGTTCCCCCTCCACCCCTCTGTTTCCCCCCCGGCTGAGGCAGCTTGAGCTGAGCAGAGCCTCTTTCAGGCACAGAGCGTGACTTGATTCTCCCTGCCCCTCTAGCTTCATTCTTCTTTCTTTCTTTTCGTGACTCCACTTACTTCTTCTCCTTTGCTGAACTTTTACTCATTCTTCGCTTTCCCGCATTGTCGTCCTTTATTGATAGTTCGGTCCTGCTTTGGTTTGATCGTAGCACACTCTTGCGACTGATCTGACCTACAATACTACAATTTCAACCAGCTTATTGAAGTGGCTGATTTTGTAATACTGTTGCTACTACATAGAAAGTGCAACTCCTGATCCTGCTCATTTCTTGTTGTATAAGGTACACTTTACTCTATCACTTCCAGCGTTCGTCCTTGCAATGACCATTGCAGTTGACTCTTAATAAACCCAGACATGCTTTCCCGGAGAGTGTCATCTCTGATCTTGTTGGCTTTATGATCAACCTGGGAGCGAGCAAGGTCTCTGCAAAGCACATTTCAGCACCGCAATCATGTCGACGCTATCTCCCCAGCTGGTCCGCAGTGAATCCCCGACCGACATGGGGTTTCCAAATGCAAACTTCTCGGATCCCTATCTTTCCGCTCCGTTGGACCCGGAGCAAGCCGTTTTCAAATCCTCAGGTATCAGATTGACCCCTGAGCCTGGTCAGCAGGACCTGCGTGAGGTCTCGACCTCTCCTTATAATCATAATGGGAACAGCGATTCTGCGCAGGGTGCTGAAACAGCTGGTTACCCGACGTCTTATTCTGATTTTCTGAGTCCCGTCGACGACTTTTCGAGTGACCTGAGTGCCCATGCTTCCCCAAGCGGCGATCAACCGCCGGGAAGTATAGATATGGAATTGCACTCGTATCTTGATGCATGGCCACATAATATGGGTTCATCCCACGTCGCTGTACCTGATGAGTCACGATCCGTGGACTCAGGATCGGCAGCTCTCTACCAGCCAACCATGGCCACATCTCAGCTCCTAACCCCGGACCGGACTAACCACCCGAGTCCTGCGTCCAACTTGACCAATCAACGAAACAATGAATCCCAATCGCATTCGGGGCAGATGCTCACCATAGTCACGGCTCCCTTGGACAGCAACCTGAATGTCCATCCCTCGTCAGATGCTTCCAGAGCAAGAAGCCCAATTGTTACGGTCGAAAGCTACTCGCGTGGAGATTCCCCAGTCAGAGAGACAATTTCCGTCCGACGGCGGCCGAGCCAGTCTTCCACACACCTTTCGCCTGGCGGAGAATCAGAGGATGGGGATCACAATACCTCGTGGCAGACAACTCGTCAAGCGATCGCACGCGCGCATGATGGTTCCTGGCTTCCCGATGGCGCCACTGGCCAGGCCGGTGTCGCCCCTACATCACGTGATGACATGTATATCCTCAGTCCCAATGAAGTAGAGTCACAGCGACGGCTTGAAGAGAAGAACGCGGATATTCGGTCATGGTCCGCTACAGTAAGCGTCGCCGGTAGTGAAGGTGGAGACGACAGCCCTCATATCCGTGGCCGCAAGGTACCAGCTGGCACACGACGCAGGGCGAGGAGCGCCGGAGACCCTGCGCCACAGCAAGACTACTTCAACCTGCACTTTGGAACCTGCGGGCCGGCCATCCCTGGACCTGGTGCGTTAATCCATGAGAGCAGCGACGAGGAGCTCAGTGGCAATGACTCCGAGGCCGAAGCAAGCGATTCAGGATCGCCCGCAGCCAGCGTCAATGAAGCAAGGTGGGCTCGAGAAGATCTTGCAGGTTCGCCCGTGCAGGACCAGCTCAACTCTGCGGACGGAGAGCCGGCACCGCATCAATTCCTGGCAACTCGCCCATGGCAGGACCCGGATCACGACTCTACTCCCAGATCAGTTCAGATGCAGCCATCAACCGCCAGCGCCGCTATGATGGAATACCAACGACGCGCTCGAGAAATAGATGCCGTGTCCCGTTATGCAACTTGGGGTACGCGGCCTATGAGTGAAATGGAAGTGAATAGTATTATTGGTGCGGGGGGTTCATTTGCCAATCTCTCTATCAACCAGGACTCGAGCAAGAAACACGCAAGGCGGAGTAGCCTGATGAAGTTCTTCCCACGGAAACCATCGATCAGTGTATTAAAGAGACCGCTGTCAGACTTGTCCCTCGTTGAAAACCAAACCATGAACAACGAGGTCAAAAGCCCGCCTTCGAGGAAAGAGAGTTTCCCTCACCGGAAACTCAGCCTTACGCGAAGCCCAAAGTCTCCCAGCCTTAGTACAGGCGGCGCTGTCATTGCAATTGCCGGTCAAATGGCGGCTATCGGAGGCAGAGACTCCCTGAGTGCCGTCTCACCACACTCAGCGTCTAATCCATGGAACAAGTTTGGGCGGACGCGCAGTCGGAGTGAGATATCGCAGTCTACTACACCGGGTCTATTAGACTTGATCACCAGTCACGGAGGCCCGCCCGTTCCCACAATTGGCTACTCACGAACTTTGACGACTGACAATCATGGTCTCCAGCAGGCTGCGTCAAGTCAGCCTGGTGAAACAGGAGGTGATGACGAGGAGGATGATGATATGGCCGAGAAAGAACAGGTGATGGATTTCCCGGTTCTCACCCGTCTGCCTGTGCCTACAACGGAAGGGTTCAAGGCTCAGATCACACAGCTGAATCATCGTCTGGAGCCTGCACTGATTGACCGTCTCGCGAACGAGCAGGTTCGCAGATATAAGAAGCTGGTTGAGCACAAAATGAACCATACTCATGCCGTTAGTAAGAAAACCTGCTCGGCGGGTAAATTCTGCTTCGCACAGGGTGGCGAAGCCGTGATACTGGCCGCGCGCGCTGGACCTCATGACTCCGAAGCTGCATATACCCAGTTCCAGATCACCGGGCACAGCGGACTGGATGATGAACCTCCTGCGCTTGGAGAGAATGCTGTGACAGCGGCGCAGTTTCCCCCAGGCGTCCCATTACCGCCTGTGAAGCGCCTCCCGGCCGAATTCGAATGCCCCATATGTTTCAGGGTGAAAAGGTTCCAGAAGCCATCCGATTGGACAAAGCATGTCCACGAAGATGTGCAGCCGTTTACTTGCACATTTCCGCACTGCAACGAGCCCAAGTCGTTCAAGCGAAAGGCGGACTGGGTTAGGCATGAGAGTGAACGGCACAGGAAACTTGAATGGTGGACTTGCACCATTCATGATTGCCATCACACATGTTACCGCAAGGACAATTTCGTACAGCATCTCGTCCGAGAGCATAAGATGCCCGAGCCCAAGATCAAAAAGACGAAGACGAAAGGTATGGGCGCTAGTAGCCGACAAGACCCGGTCGCATCTGAAGCACAGGAAGAAAGCAGTCGCGAGCGAGAAGTCGAGCAGTTGTGGGAGCTCGTGGACCAGTGTCATCATGATACCTCCAAGGCACCGCGGGAGGAACCCTGCCGCTTCTGCGGTAACGTCTGCAGCAGCTGGAAAAAGCTTACCGTTCATCTGGCCAAGCACATGGAGCAGATTGCCATGCCTGTTCTGGCACTAGTGCAAGAACGACATCTGTCTTCCTACGTAGATGCTGGCGTTGCCCCGAAAGCAGTCAGTTACCCTGGCTCGATTGTACAGGAAGCCACCACCATTTCACCTGATCTGAATAGCATCAAAGTCGAACAGGACGCGGCAATAAATTTCGGAGCTGGAAAATCCTCGCCGCCTGTTGGGTTTTTGAATCCAACCTACCCACCGACCTCCATACCCCTGCATCAAGGGCTTCTATCCGCTGAACCGGAGATGTATACTGCATACGAATCGCAGGCGGGCCTCGCGGGGCAGCATCTTGTGCCTGTTCATCAGAATTCTGTCACCTACCCGCCACTGCTGAACGCCGGGCCGCGACCCAGAATAACGACTCAAGAGCTGAGTGTGTTGCAGAATCCGTACCCGCTTTGCACCTCGCCCACGGAGATGCCCGCGACGTATGATCCTCAGGGCACACTACATATGTCTCCCCCTTCGGTAGAGAACGACCAGGCCTATCATGACCAGATCACGCAAGCCACATCGTATTCATACGATGGCTCCGTGGGCTATTCTCACCAATTTTAAACCAACGAAGATCATCCGCTGTGCGGATTAAACGTTACGCACCTTGAATCTTTGTGCTTCAGTCTGTGTTTCCTTTCTTCTTAACTTCCCTTTTCTCCCTCTTCTTTTCCTCTTTTTTTTTGGTGCATGATACCCCGACCGTACCATTGTTAGCATTCGACCATGTTTAGGAAAGGGGTCTCATTATGTTAGTGGAAATTGCGTTCTCTATCCGCTTTCGATTGTTGATGGGATTCATGAGAATCGACTGAAGCGCCCCTGGAACTGTACGGTCACTTTCTTCTCTTGAATGATCTGGACGGAATCTGTATTGACGAACTTTTGGCGTTTGAAATGAGCCAGGATGAGACATTTTCACGTGATCGATGTATATATACCACCAGCTTCTCTTATTATTTACTTTGTGGGATGTACTGGAGAGTATCCGGAAGTACCCATACCTCTTTGCTACATCAGGTTGTGGGTCGGTTGAAAGCCTGTTAGGTATGAATGAATGCAAGTCGAGATATGACGAGTCAAAAGAGGGTCCCAAAATCCCGAGGCTGCTTTTGAGAACACTAGACAATCCCGCACCCTCTCCGTCGGTTGAGTATCTAGATAGTCTATCATCTGCGAGGGATGTTGTAAAATGTGTCCAGAGAATTGCAACGGAAAAGGAGAAACAGATAGTATTCAACCCACGTCGGTATGGATCAATCAGAAGCATCTCGTTTTTATTATTATTATTATTAATATTATTACTTGTTTCTTCTATCTATCTACTGGACAACCCTGTGGATTCTCGCTATTGCCTTCTGCATAAATAATGGCGATGATCATGCCAACAGTAGAAAGTCTATGCAAGCCATTAACGGCACTGCCACCATCAATCAGGCCAACTGGCTTGGTCTACTTTCCAACTCATTTGTAGCTTTTCTTTTCTTCTCTTTTCTTTTTGTTCCTTGGTAATATTCTCCAACCTTTGAACAGTGTTGGGAGTAGGCGTTGCTGATCTCTCGTTCGAACTCAGAGCCTTACATAGCTAGGACGCGCGCCTCTCTCTCGGCCGTAAGCAGCAGTCGATAACGGTGTACTCGAGGAGTCTTGAATCTTGAGGAAAGGAATGCGGATGACGAAGTTTATGTGGCCGTTCTGATCCCGGAATGTCTCTTGTTCGAAGAATATCTCATTGTAATTATTGTTTCTCCGAAAAAGGGCACATTCCATCATTCCTGGCAGGCTGGCACGACGTCGTGCGTCGTTTGTAGCTAAGTAATATCTCGACCATGTGGGAAATGACAGGGAGGAGGTTGATCTTCTCAAGTCATCAATTCTTGAATTCCGACTGATCTTCTCTTTGTCCTGCAGATCGAGACTTGCCGTACCGCCGGTTTTTCATGGAGTCTCTGATCCATACAGCATTAGCATTGGTGCAGGGATACAGCATCATTCGGTGTGCCTGCTGCTGCTGCTGTTGTTGTTCTCTACCTTTTAGCCACATTTTAAACACAGAATCTTGACAGCCTCGTTTAAAAACATTAATGGCCATCCATCTGGTTTTCTTCTGATCTTTTCTCTCCATCACTCACAGTCTCTTCTCTTGATAATCTAATCGCGTGGGGTCCTCTTCACCCTTTTCCTTGCCTTCCAATCCGTGTTGCTCAGTGACATTTTGCCTGCATCAACTATCACGTTTCTTTTTCCTGGTCCACATCGATCAATTCAGCCCGACTGTGATTTACCTATCCTCCTTGTCCCTCTCGATTGCCCGACTTATTGTGGCCGTTAGTCTTCCCTTGTCCCCCTTGCTGCTTGTTCTTGCTTAGTAGCTTGACTTTAAGCCTTTAACATATACTACTCGTATATCCATCCTGACCCACACCGAGAACGATACTACAGTATCCAGGCAACTTCTATTTTCTTTTCATCTATTCCACTAGTCCGTGCCAAATAACCCCATCGTTAGCTCATATTATCGTTTTGAGAAGGGCAAGAAAATAGCGCAGTCTGGTTGAACCCCCTGCACGTGTATTCTCCAGCTCTCGGTGTCCCTATGCTCCACTTCCCACTATCTATATGAACTCTCGCTAAGTCCCAGCGTGACACGGTCCCTCAGACTGTCAGCTTGACCGGTTGGACTTTTTGAACCTCGTCGCTCGGTCCATATTCCCGATAGGGCGATTCTGCCCGTTCTTCACAGCTATGAGTGTATGTAATCATTCAGACCCTCTTTGTGGACGAGCCATTTCACCTCTCGATGCGAGGAGAACATATAACGGAAAGGGAATAAAACAGGACAAGCTGACTGTATATCGAATAATGCCCAGGATTCAAATTCTGGTAACCTCAAATGGGACAATTCCAATGATGTCCTCCAGGGCATCATGGGGACTCGGATAATGCCAAATGCTTCGCCTGGCGATCACCCGGCAGACGGATCGACTGCTTCCTCTCACATCGCGTTAGGTGACCCAGCCTCTTTTCTTGGTATTCAGTTCGGTTCCGACCCGGCTGTTCTCCCTCATGAACATTCATCCATCCTCCAGCCTTGGGTTCCATGTGGCAGCAACCATGCGTCGCCCTCGTCCTTGTCCCCGGCTCCGAACTACTTGGACTACTACCGGTACCATACGCCTCAGTTGTTCAATCATCAGGATGCTTGGAATCCGCTCCAAGTGACTGGAGTCCCCCTCAACCCGTCGGCTTTCAATCTGCAGCCCATGGGAAAGCCCTACCAGATCAATGACTACATTGGCCGCCGGTGTTCCACCGGACAATACAGCAACCCCTCGGAAAATGATAGCCAGTACAACGGGCTTGCGTCGGGCGATTCAGGATACGGGAGTCGAAGCTGTACCACGCGCTCGATAGCTACATCTTCCTTCGCGGTAGACTCGGCTTGCAGTCCTCATTTGGGACCACATGAGTGTGAACTGGATGATAGAACGTCGACATTCGATCTGGGACCATCAGGCTATGGCGAGGCCGCTGAGAGGATAGAACAACACAGTGCGCATTGCGATGATGAAATTAAATGTGACTATCCCGACTGCAACTGGAAGGGAAAATGTCCATCCGACAAAAGGTTTGTCTTCGACAGTCACACGCCGTGCAGACCTTGCTGAGACTGACGGGCATAGGAAACATGAGGCAAGACATCGGAAGCTGTACAAATGCGATCAACCCAACTGTAGCCGCAAGCAGGGATTCGGAACCATCAATGACCTAGCGCGGCACAAGAAATGCGTCCACAAACAAGAGCCAGAACGTGGACCTAAGATTCTATACTTGTGTTTTGGGCACAATTGTCCCCGGAGACATAAGAGATGGCCTCGACTGGATAACTTCCGTCAACACCTTTTGCGAATGCACGGGGATGAAGATGCCGATGAGCTTCTGAAGAGGTAAGATCGCTCTCTGCAGTTGGCCATCTAACTCGGCAAGTTGATATTAAAGTAATCTAGGTCGCACGAGTGGTACAATAGTAGCACACAAGCGAGCGAATTGCCGCTTGCTGCAGTTGATCTCATGTTTGAGAAACCCCAATCTCCAGAGACGCAGCTGCCGACTGAACAGGACTGCGAGATGGAAGATCTGAGTCAGACTCCGTGTATTCCAGAAGTCGCAGACAAGGCGCTCACCGGAGCAAGGTCGCCAGAGAACGAAGATCGCGTCTTGAACCTGATCAAAGTCACCAGCGAGCATGAACGAGATCAAGATCCCGTGAACGCCACACTCATGGCTACTTCAGATACAGTTCAGCTGCCGAGCTTCGGCACGCCCAACTTCACTTCAGCACTAAACCAAAAGCCGCCAATTGCGCACCAAGTCTGCAAGAGGAACGAGTACGTGGACGAATTCATAGCGGACGCTGCGACTAACATGATCCATGCACTCACGAGAATGATGAACTCCAACCACCGACGGCATTCTCAGCCGGCAACCGACGTAGACGACCTGAACAGTCCCAGTACCGAGCTGTGCAGTCCAAAGAAGGAAATTCTCCAGCGGATATTGACTGCGGCCTTGGACTGTCTATCTGAAAAGCCCGAGCCATCTGGCGATAGTACGCCCAAAGTGCCTGATCGAGAACTGGACAAGAAAGACTGGATCCAATGCGGAGTCTGCGCGAAACGAACCCGCCTGCGGTGCGAAATGAAGTATGCATTGACCTTCCTGACTGCCCTACCTTATTCTAACACCGTGCCATAGGAAACACCAGAAACGCCACGAGCGACCCTATGGTTGCACATTCCCTAAGTGCAGCAAGACATTCGGCAGCAAGGCGGACTGGAAACGGCACGAGAACTCGCAGCATTATCACATCCAAAGCTGGTACTGTACCTTGTGCGATCCGAGCAAGGGGAAACGATACGTGAGGTGGTATTATCGTCAAGAGGTCTTCGTGCAGCATTTGAAAACGCATCATCGCGTCGATAATGAAGGGGTGCGAGTTGCGGTCGCGAATAACCGCGTAGGCGAAAACGGACAGTCCCGATTTTGGTGCGGCTTCTGTATGGAGATTATTCCCCTTCACAGCCAGGGTCGGGAAGCGTGGAATGAGCGCTTCGACCATATCGATTTTGAGCACTTCCGTAGGGGCCAGCGGATCGGAGACTGGGTGCACTGTTGCCATTCGAACGAGGATCAAGAACGCGAGGAATCAAAGGGAAGAAGCATGGCCGCCGGAATCGAGAATGAGAGCCCGTTTGCCACAGATGACCATTCCGAGAATGAAGATGACGGCTGTGGTGATTGTTTGTCGGACACTGTCGTTGAGGATTATGGGGTAGCTCTCGACCAGGAGATCTCGCAGCAGATGGTTTCTTGCGAGGAAGATTCTCCTTCGAAGAGGGCCTTGAAACTGGAGGATTATTCCGAACCTAGGCAATCACGAAAACGAAAAGTTGATACGTTTGGGCCGATGGTAGATCCATATCGGTCTCACGAAGACGACGGATTTAAATCAAAGAGGAGAATCAGCGCTGGCATACCGCTACCACAGGCAGGGAGCTCGCAGGTGACCCGTCATGTCAAGTTCGATAACTGGCCAGGACTTTCATAACCGTGGCAGCCTTTTGATTGCAGCATCAAGGACAGACCCTTCCTGCGATGCTCATCGAATATATGAAGCACGAGTTATACATTGTTTCACTCTATACTATGCCATTCTCAAAGCAGAAATAAGCGAAATACCTTAGGTGGATATACCATTAGCGCAGTCAAACATGCGACTGAGCATCGAAGATATTCCGCGGGTCTTATGAGGTATATAATACAGTAAATAAACAATCAGACGGAACAAAAGAAAGCCTTAAGAAAGATACTGGAGGAGATATATCATCACTTTTGTGCATTCGTCAATTCCTTTGCCTTTTTCTCCAGAGCCGCGACCTCTCCTACTAGTCGTTAGAGGTGCGCCATAGCAGACAGCGAAGCAAGCCAGCGCAACTTACGATTTTTTTCAAACTTGGATTCATCCATTTCAAGCTTCAACCAAGTCCAGTAAATAACCTGGTAGGTGAAAATGGCCCCTAAGAATACCTTGGCGAAGGGACTCGCGAAGGTCTTGTATGTAGCGAGCTGGTATTTCAGTTAGCTTGCCAGCCGCGCAATGCATTCAGGTGAAGGACGATGAATGTAGAAGCATACAGACATAAAGTCTGACGCCTAGAGAAATTACAAGTCAAGGGAAACACTGACCCCTTCTCTGTAAGCACTGGATCCTTTGGAAGCATTGAACCTGGGCCGTGAGGAAGTCAAGGTTCTCCGACCGGATGGGGCAGATCTAAGGAGAAGAGAGGAGGACACTGAGAGGCGCTGAGGTACCGAGCGAAAGAGCATTCTGACGTCTTTCCTGATTTATTTCCACTCTGCTGAATCATACAAGAGAGTACGGAGTATATCCTAAAGACTTAACAGGCATATCATTTGCCAATGATGGACGAGAAACATTACTGACTCAGCCGTCACATGATAACGTAATCCACAAGCGAGCGGCCATTCCAATCGAGCGGCCACCCTCTTCAGATTTGACCGCGTCTCATTATTTTGAATTAATTAGCACGTCACCATGCCTCCAAACTCGCATAAAAAATCAAGGGAATTAGCTGAGCAGGAGGGAAGGATTCTCCTTGCAATATCTGCCCTTAAGAATGATCAAATTCGCAATATTTCCGAAGCTGCACGTGTTTATAATGTCCCCCGCACAACTCTTCGACGACGCCTAGATGGCCATATCTTTCGACCTGAGGCACGCGCAAACGGGCATAAAATGACTCAGAATGAAGAGGAATCACTTATTAGGTGGATCTTATCTATGGATCGACGTGGAGCAGCTCCTCGGCCATCTTATGTTCAAGAAATGGCTAATATCCTCCTCTCAAAGCGTGGATTACCTGTTTCCCAGACTGTGGGCAAGAACTGGGTATATAACTTCATTAGTCGGCATGAAGAGATCAAGACTCGGTACTCTAGGCGCTATAATCACCAGCGTGCTAAATGTGAAGATCCAAAGGTTATCCAAGAGTGGTTTAACCATGTCCAGATTACTATAATGCAGCATGGAATTACGCCTGAAGATATCTACAACTTTGATGAGACTGGCTTTGCCATAGGCTTAGTAGCTACTGCTAAGGTAGTTACAAGAGCTGAGATGCTTGGTCGGCCCTTTCTTATCCAGCCAGGGAACCACGAATGGGTTACATCTATAGAGTGTATTAACTCTACTGGCTGGGTGCTTCCACCATGCATTATCTTCAAGGGAAAGGTCCATATTGAGGGCTGGTATTAAGATACAGCCTTACCAGCAGACTGGCGGATTGAGGTCAGTGAGAATGGATGGACGACTGATCAGATTGGATTACGATGGCTTCAAAGAGTCTTTATTCCTGCTACTAGTTGTACGACTGGTAGATATCGACTCTTGATTCTTGATGGCCATGGGAGCCATCTAACACCTCAGTTTGATCAAATCTGCACTAAGAATAATATTATTCCAATCTGCATGCCTGCACATTCATCACACCTCCTTCAACCTTTGGATGTTAGCTGTTTCTCTCCGCTAAAACGCGAGTATGGCCGCTTGATTGAGAATAAGATGCGAGATGGTTTCAACCATATTGATAAGTTTGACTTCCTTGAGGCCTATCCGCAGGCTCGTACAGCAATCTTTTCAGCAGATAATATCAAAAGTGGCTTTTCTGCAACTGGATTAATACCACTAAATCCAGATCGGGTGCTCAGTCAGCTTAATATCCAGCTTAAGACCCCTACCACCAGGCAGCCGATCAACCAATTCCATCCCAAAAACACCCTATAATCTTAAGCAGCTGAAGAAGCAGGAAAACATGCTTAAGAAGCTACTCAGAGAGCGCACATATAGTCCTCCTACCCCTTCTAAGGCTGCGCTAGATCAGCTTATCAAGGGGTGTGAGATGGCAATGAATAGTGCTATCCTTCTTGCAAAGGAAAACCATGATCTACGTGCTGCACATGAGAAGCAGCTTCAAAATAAGAAGCGATCTAGGAGGCAGATAGAATCTGCAGAGGGATTCTCTATCCAGGAAGGGCAGCAGTTCATTCAACAGAGGAATCAGGCTGAGGAAGCTATCCAGGCAGTAGATGCAGAACAACGCCCTCAACGGGCACCCCCGCGCTGCAGTGACTGTCATATTATAGGCCATAAGCGATTGCAATGTCCGCAGCGCAAGAATAACTAGTTTTAGTAATATAATCATGTTTTAGGCGTTCAAATACCCTCTAATTTCGGTCGCGGCCAAAATTCTATGGTTTAGTGGCCGCTCGATTGGAATGGCCGCTCGCTTGTGGATTACGTTATCAAGCGGTGGGTTGGTCCCCGAGCGGCTCTGCGCCGAATGACGCAAGGCATTAAGCGATAAGCGATGAGGAACATGCGGGGAGGAAAATCCAGAGACGATCAGCTTCGATGACAAGAGGGTTATCATTGATTGTTCCTGACATCGCTATGTTGCTTCATTTGACCGACTTCCTACTGGCAGCCAACCATTGCAGAAATTGGTTAAGAGCAAGTGACAGTGAACTAAGACATACATTTTGACCTTAATAGCATTTTATGATGCGATTTACGGACAATTCATACGGTGATTTTGCGTCTGGCAAAGACAGGAGGATGAGAGCACAAACAGCATCCAAAAAGCGCCTGTTTTCCCCTACCGCAAACTGAGCGTGTGGTGCCGTGGAGCATCAAGGCCCAGAACGGCACGTGCGTTGCCGAGATGGGCTGGTCGACGGCATGCCGCTAGTCTATAACAGGACTAGTTGTGGCGCAAGAGCGCGGCTGTCTGTGCCTTGGTTATGTGTGGCTGGTGCCGGCAAGCAAAAAGGCGTCGCGAGTCTTTCCGCCCTTTCGGTGTATTGCTTATTCCACAGTGTTTAATATTGGAGCGGACATGCTGGTTGAGAGCATCGTTGCTGCTAATCTCAGGTGCTCCGTTCATCTGTCAGCAAGACTTTATTGACATTTGCTTCACTTCCTTGTTCTGTGAAAAGTGTTTGCAAGTGACGCGTCTGCAGTTGGTCAGGGAGATTTACCTCACTCGACCTGACCCGCGCGCATTGGCGCTTCATCGTCAACCCCGTGCGAGAACTACCTTGCAACCCGTCGGGCCAGGCCTAACATCTCCAGGATTGAGGTTTAAATGTCTGATTAATATTTAGACAATTACAGCTGTTTATGATATTGTCTCTTAGATTCTAGTTTGAGGGGAAGGGTGCTTGTTTGGGCTTCATTACCGTTTTATCCTCTCACTGGTCCATTAAGCACACTGTTTCTTGGTAAGTCACCGTTCACTTCTTCGTCGGCTTTGTCTCAGGCACATATGAAGCCAAGTAGCCGTACCTCTTTTATGCGTGGTCCCTATCTGCTGGCCCACATAACATGTCGAGCTTTGCTGACATGGTGACCGTGAATAGAAGTCATTCTTTACGACGCCGATCGCAACGCATCATGCCCCGACCAAAGCGCCCCATTGAGGAATTGGCGAACAAGTCGGACTCGGATGACGAGAATTATAGCGATCATCCAGCGCGCTCATCTCGCCACTCTGCTCGATCGAAGTCGAGGAAGAAGCCCAAGCCAACGAAGAAGAGAGCGCGACGCCATTCTGACGACGATATCACATCCGACGACGATGATATTCTAGATGATGCGGACGAGCTTGACTTCGATGAGGAGGATGAAGAAGACCCCAACGCACCGAAGAATGCAAGGGGCATCACCGCCCGGAGGGCTGCGACTAATCGACCGGTGTATAATGAGGGCGATTCCAGCAGCGACGAAGATGATTTTGGAGAGGCAGATGACTCCGAGCCCACCCGTTCGCCGAAGAAACGCAAAAGCGCCGTCGTGACATTGAAAGTGAACGCTCTCAAGCGCCAGCCTCTCCCTGAAAGCGGCAGGCGGATGACTCGTCGTACTCGTGACCCTTCAGAGGATATCGTCGCCTTGACGAACTCTGGTCGCCATATGGAGCTTGTGGAACGAGGTACACACAGCCCGGAGATGGAAGCGCGGAGAAGCCGGCGTGGGTCTCGCGCCTCGAAACGTCTCAATCTGGGCACTGAAAAGGTCGAAAATGATGAGAAACCGGAAATATTCGAGCCTATAGAGGAGACTTCGATGGAGGTCAAGGCTTCGCAACCGGAGATCATGGAAAGCGATCACCAAGGCGATTTCGAAGAAGGTGTCCCATCGGGGCAGGACAGCGGCGAAGGTGCAGCAGAAGGCGACGAAATTGGAGTCGTGCCCGAATCTGAGAACGGCGATGTGAAGTATCAAGAGGAGGACGATGAAGACGACGAGGGCCCGACAGCGCGGAGGAGGAGGGGCAGGCCCAGTCGAAGTCAGCCCACTGGAGAGGCGCAGCCGGACGAAGAGGAGGAACCACACACACGTCGTTCCGGCCGCAAGAAACCCAGAAGCTCTCAGCGAAAGCGACAAGACGACGAGAGCGACTTTGAGCCTGAGGAAGACGAGTCGAATGACGATGATGAAGAGCTCTCTCAGTCCGGAAAGTCTCATGGATCACCACGCAAAGCCAGTCAAGCTCGAGATGACGAGGAACAGGACAGCACCGCCGGTCGGCGCCCTGGTCTGCGTAAGAGAGCTTCTCGCTCCCGTGGACAGTCCGAAGTACGAGGAGATATTGCCGATGAGCTTGCTGAGGAGTTGGAGGATCTCAGAGGAGATCGTCCCCGCCGGAGGCTTCAGACGGATATCGTTTACGAGAAACCAAGGCGCAGCCGGAAGGACGTCGACTACCGGATCATTCGACCAGATCTCATCCTGCCAATAGAGGAAGCCGAGAATGAGGTCAACGAGTCTCCTTCACGGCGAGGTCGGGGAGGCGGAGGCGGCAGTTGGCAGCGCACACTTTTCCCGACATATGGACCTTTCGGAGGCGGCGGGCCACCAGCGATTCTGGCTCCTCCTGGCGCACCTGCTGCCACAGGTGGGGTTGAGAGCGATAGTAGTGACGATGAAGTAATGCAACACCCCAAGGGCGCTGGCGGCTCTGTGTCCGGACCTCCAGGTGCAGGTCTTCTTCCTTCAGCGCAAACCCATGGAGCCGATCCTCTACAAGGTCCATCCGGAACACCTGCCAATCTAGGAAGAATCAAGGATAAGCAGGCGCTTGCTGATGCCGATCCCTTGGGTGTTGACGTTAATGTCAATTTCGACAGTGTCGGCGGCCTACAGGGGCATATCGATCAGTTGAAAGAGATGGTTTCCCTTCCACTCCTTTACCCCGAGATCTTCCAACGTTTCCACATCGTGCCGCCAAGAGGTGTCCTCTTCCACGGTCCCCCTGGGACGGGTAAGACGCTGTTGGCAAGAGCCTTGGCCAACAGTGTTAGCTCCGAGGGTCGCAAAGTTACGTTCTACATGAGAAAGGGTGCCGATGCGCTGAGTAAATGGGTCGGTGAGGCTGAACGGCAGCTCCGGCTGCTCTTTGAAGAGGCTCGAAAAACTCAACCCAGCATCATCTTTTTTGATGAAATAGACGGTAAGTGCTCGCCAACTTCGACGCTTGTATGTTGCTAACGCTCATCTGCTCTGCAGGACTGGCCCCTGTAAGATCAAGCAAGCAGGAACAGATCCATGCCTCCATCGTGTCGACTCTGTTGGCTTTAATGGACGGTATGGATGGCCGTGGCCAAGTCATTGTCATTGGAGCTACAAATCGACCGGACTCTATTGACCCTGCTTTGCGTCGTCCTGGCCGCTTCGATCGCGAGTTTTACTTCCCGTTGCCCAATACTGAAGGTCGGCGTGCAATCTTGGATATCCATACCAAAGGTTGGGATCCACCTCTCCCTGATCACATCAAGGACGAACTGGCCGAGATCACGAAGGGCTATGGCGGAGCCGATCTCCGTGCTCTTTGTACTGAGGCTGCTCTCAACGCAGTTCAGAGGAGATATCCTCAAATTTACAAGTCAGATCGGAAGCTTCTCATCGATCCCAAGAAGATCGATGTCACTCCAAAGGATTTCATGCTGGCTATTAAGAAGATGGTCCCCTCATCTGAGAGATCTGCCTCCTCCGGTGCTACTCCTCTACACAAGACCGTTGAGCCTCTGCTTCGTCGACCATTATCCGATATCAAAATCATTTTATCCGAAATACTCCCACAAAGAAAGAGGCTCACGGCTCTTGAGGAAGCTCAGTTTGAGGAACCCGAAGGGCCAAAAAGCTTTCGCCGTGAACAGATGCAGCAAGAATTTGATACCTCCAGAGTGTACCGTCCCAGGATGTTGGTGCGTGGGCCTTTCGGCATGGGCCAGCAACATCTTGCAGGCGCTATCCTCCATCATTTTGAGGGACTGCACGTTCAAGCTTTTGACCTTCCTACCCTGCTCAGTGACTCAACCAGGTCTCCCGAAGCAACCGTTATACAGCTCTTCCAAGAGGTTAAGAGGCACAAGCCCAGCGTGATATACATTCCAAACCTTCAGTCGTGGCTTGATACCGTTGGCCCGACGGTCATATCTACTTTCCTGGGCCTTTTACGATCTGTTCCCCCTTCAGATCCTGTTCTCCTGTTCGGTGTCTTGGAGTCGACTGGCGAGGAGGCGGATAATGGGCTACTGGGCAACATGTTTGGGTTCTCGAAGAAGAACTTCTACGACCTTAAGGCCCCGGATTATGATGCTCGATATGAGTTCTTCGGTAGGGTGATCGACTACGTCAAGACCTCGCCGTCTGAGTTCCCAGATCCCGAAAATCGTAAACGAAGAGAACTCGAGACACTAGAGGTTGCACCACCTCCTCCACCGAAGCCTGCGCCTCCTCCGACCAAGGAGCAGCTCAAGGCCCAGAAGAAGAAAGATCACCAGACCCTGAATTTGTTAAAGATCAGGATCCAGCCCATCATGGATCAGATCAAGAAATACAAGAGGTTCAGGACAGGTGTAATTGACGAGTCGCAGATCCGTTACCTGTGGGAAGAAGATGATCCGGACATTGTTACTAGCGACTTGCCCATTGAGCATCGAACAACGTTCAGGCCCTTTGAAAAAGCCTTCGATAAGCATGGGGTCCCGGGTCTCCGGGAAACTGTTTCGGGAAAGTTCTTCTACAACATGGAGATTGTGACTATCGAAAAGAGACTTTCCAATGGTTACTATAAGCGACCTAAGGATTTTCTGGCTGATATCAAGCGCTTGGCAAAGGACGCGCGGCAGCTAGGCGATCAAGAGAGGTTGTTGCGAGCCAACGAACTCCTTTCTAACGTCGAGGTTGACATTGCCACAATCGAGCAGGCAGAGCCGGCCCTAGTCGCGGAATGTGAGAATGTTTATCTGCGGGAGCTGGAGAGGGAGAAGCTTGCAGCAGAAGAAGCCAAAAAAGCCGCGGGGAAGGAAGGCTATTCCCGTCTCGCAACGACGGGCAATGTTCCCCACGGCAATACAGACTCCGGCCCTTCAAGCGGACCTGTGGTGCTTGGCGAATCCTTCCCGGATGAGCAAGCTCGTCCGCAGACACCGACGCGACGCTCGGCCGTGAGCTTTCTCACTAACGGTTATCATCAGGGTGGTGGCTCGGATTTGAATGATCTTAGTAACCACGCCACGATCAGTAACGGGTCTCATGAGTCTCGCGGGGATGGAGATGGAGATGTATACATGACTAATTCTGAAGATCATTCTGGCGAGAGAGAGACGCAGGGCAGTTCTTTCGGACCCTCCGCCCAACCCAGGCCACCGTACTCGCACACGGCACCTTCGCAGCAAGTGAGGCGTGAATCGGGATTCTCAAGCCTGTCTCAAAAAGGACCAATGACTCCGATGGCCCCGGGGTCACAGCCGAATGACTATACAAATGAGGCATCTACCACGCAGACTACCTCGGACAAGAAGTCCTCCGAACAGTCCTCCGTGCCGCAAAATCTCACCCAGAGTCCTATGGCGGCGCATGGGCTGCGGCACGACTTCCCTGACCTCACTCAATACCCTGACCGTGTGTCGCAGGAGGAGCATCTCCCGGATACCCAGCAGCCGGAAAGTAGCCAGCCCTCCCCGCATCCCCGTGAGTCCTTACCGGGGCAAGCAGATTTTGCCGCCGGGGAGAGCCAATCCCAGCCCAAACATCAACCCCCTGTGCCCTTGTTTGAGGCGCCTGTCAAGCAATCTTCTCATGCCCCCACAGCTCTCCAGTCATTGCTGAACAATGAAGATCTTTCTCCCAAAGTGTCACTTGAACACGATTTTGTCGTCAACCTACACAACCAACTGACGCAACGAACCAGCGGGTGCTCGGTCGAGCAGCTAGAGCAGATCAATAGCAACTTGATGGATTACATCTGGCGGATGCGAGGGGAGTGGAACCGCAACAAGGTTGCGGCTGGTATTAGGGATACCTTCAATGAAGTTCTGGATGACATGCAGGCGATGCAGGAGATCGGCCCTATCAGCCAAAGAACAAAGGAGCAGCTGGGAGCTGATATCTTCCATGCTTAGACATGGTGGCTGGACTTTGTTTTCTCTCTTCGCTTCCTGCAAGTCTGTAAAATCTTGTGCCTTGGTTCTTTGGGTCGGGACAACTAAGGTCGCTTATTTCCGATGATTCTCTCTCCTTTCACTCTTATCATTTCTCATACCTTTGCCTGTTTGTGAAGTCTCCAGCATCATCTGCGAGTACCCTTGTTGCATGCATTCTACGAACATTCTCACTGACTGGATATTCTTCCGGTGTTTCTGCGATTATTTAGGGCTAAGAGGGTTCCTGCGTGGGAATGCATGCATGTACTGTTTTCGACATTTTCTCGAGCTACATTTCTACTCTTCTCTGCCTGTAAAGACACTACATTGTAGATAAGACGATACAAAGAAGGCATCTTCCTTTTCAAAACCGACAGAATTTGGCTCGTGGTTTGTCATAGTATGTAGATCGGTGATGCAGGTAGACAATGGTGAAGAGTGGAGGCCATGTGATCTGGGCCTAAAACACCAGGCTGGCCTTATCCTTCCTCCGCAAGAATCACCATACTTGGATACCCAGTCACGCTGCCTTTCATTTGTTATTCTTTTTCCCTTCTACGGACTCACAGCAGCTTCACCATTGAATATTCTATCATTAACGGTAATCTAGCGCAACAACTTCAATCTTCTGGCGCTCAAAACGTCGCGATCCCCTACTCAACCGTTGTTGACGATACTATGACCCAAGTCTAATCTGTACAACTCCCACCGCACAACCCAATTCCACCTGACCCCTTACCTTTTCCTATAAATCTTTGGACATATCTGAGTCAGTCAAAACATGGTGGATTGGCTCAGTCTCGCCGTGCCGCTCGCCTACCTCGGCGTTCTGCTCGGTTCCCTAGCAACTTTCTCGTCACTATACCGCAAGCGCAAGGCCAGTGAGTTGACTCTATCTCTCCCAAACGGAGATTTGATCGCTGATCCAATTGCCGCGATTCGCAGGAAAGGCAACTTCATTAGAACCATGGTTCCCCCCGCACCTCCAACGAGACATCTACTTCTCCCTTCTCCATCTTGACCCGCCGGCCTCATCCTCGTCGAAAGAGAAAAAGGCCCCAGCGGTGCCGGAGACGGTACTAAAGGCCGCGCTTCTCCGGCGCGCAACCGAGGATATCAAACGCGTTATGGCGCTCCGAAGCCAGAAGCAGGCACTAGCTATGCTTCTGCAACGGGGCAGTGTCGGGGACGATCTGTGGCAGCGATTCCAGCGGGCGGAGAAGGAGATGGAAGATGAAGTGCGGGATGTTGTTGCTGAGGTTTGTTTTGGATCCTGTTTCATTCAGTTCCTGCATGTGTGGGGAGGAGTTTTTCTAATTCCGGTGCTTTCTCTAGGCTAACGCGTATGTGCCGAACTGGGGCCAAACGATCTTTCAGTCCGCGAACGAGATGCTCAACAATGCCCTGTTCCGTGAGCGACTGCAGAGTTACCAGAATAAGTTGGCCGACGAGCGGGAGTGGTGGAATAAGAAGAAGGCGAGCATTCAAGAGGGATTTATGAAGGAGCTGGATGCAGAAAGTTCCGTTTCCACAAAACCCGAGCAAGCTACATCTACCACGACTACTACCAGCTCGACACCCGGAATCAAGACTCCTGAGTCATCCGCTGCGCCATCCACTGCAGCCGAAAGTGATGACGAGGCTGTATTGGTTGAGGCTGCCGACACTGCGGCGGGTGGATCGAGCAGTGCCAGTAAGAAGAAAAAGAAGGGCAAGAAATGAAGATCGAACTTGTTAGATGGGATTTTGTTCATTTTGCATGAGACACTTCGACCTGTGAAACCACAATTACCACGGAAAGCAGATTCGTAACTCTGCACCGCCGCTCTTGACGTTTAATCAAGGGAGCGTAGTTTAGGTGGGCTGGTCCAACTGCTCTCTCGGCATTCATGACTGTAATAGTAGCTACCTCTGTGCATGGGATCCAATAAAATTAGAACATTATGACAACCCTGGGTCCTTAAGTCATTCTGAAATACTATTCCGTGAATAAATTTGGTCAATAAACCCATAGGAGAGACGAATGAGTATATATGGTCAAAGTAAAGTACAACAAAGCTAAGTCAATTTTCCGAATCGCACCAAAAACGCCAATCTATATGCCTGTGATGATTGTCCGCCGCCATAATAGTACAAATCCAATGACACGATGGTGATGGCACCAGTGCTGGTAGCTCATGACCCTCACCAAGTCTAGAGAAGCAAATTATCGTCATCCAATGAAGACCCGAGGTCAACATTAGAGACACCCATCTCGACAGCAACCTTCGCTATCTGATCCTCAATCTGGCCAGGTGCAGCAGCCGTTCGCGCTATGACGACGCGTAGCAGATCACTCATGATCTCCAGTTGGTACTGTTGCTTCTCCTGAGGCTCGAGCTGATCGGGACTCAGGCCGCGCGCTTGCAGACCCGCTGCTTTGCGCTCGCTGAGGATTTCAACGAGTTGGTTAACCTGCGCAATGTTCTCTTTGCTCCTCGGGGTGCTGGATAAACGCCGTAGACGACGCTTGGGCGTGTCCGCTGGAATACCGGCCATGCGCGCGACCTGCAGGATAATCAGACGGGCGGTCACCTCGTCCGGGGAATAACCAAAGGCTGCTCTGAGTGAATATAGCGCAACCAGAGTGCCGGGTAAATCCTTGGAGAGACAGAAACAGCGAATGATCTGGTCGTAGAGCTCTTTAGAGAATTCTTCCTGCGCAGTCGACTTGCCGCGGGGAGTGAGCTGAGAATACCACTTCATCATCTCTGCAAACAAACAGCGCGCGGATGGAAACCCTGCGTCGAAGGCTGTCCGGCCTCGGTCATATTGAAGCTTGGCACAGTCCCATAGGCAGGCGTATGTCTCCAGATCTGGTTTGATCGACACAGACATGGCTTTGAACTTGTTCCAAACGGACCGAATATCTTGTTTTCTGAGCTCCGCATATAAAAGATGGTTCATGAAATATGAATTCGGCCGGATTTGAGCATCCCCGAGGCATTTGACTAGATACTTGACCATGTCATCATCGCCTCTTCGGGTATAATGGAGTAGGAGAATCGAAAAGGTCTCAATGTTTGCTGAGGGCACCTGTCTCTGCATGAACTTTGGAATGCGAGCGCCATCTGTCTCCTGACGTACATGGAGCTGAGGAGATTTCCCAGGCGATGCGGTCCGTGCCCATACCAAGTCAATCCGCTGCTGGACCATGGACCACCCTAGTTGCTCAGCCTTGGCTCGCGCAATAGCATTACCTTCGCGGAGCCATGCAGCAAGTAATCCATTCAAATGCTTAGAGTCTGGTTTGACACCCCGTTCGTACATCAGCTCAATCACCATCGCAGCGGAGTCAACCTCGCCCATTCCGATAAGCTTCTTCATCCAGCTTGCATAGAAAAATCGGTTCTGCAACCGCCGAGGTAAAACGGTCAGAGTCGAAAGCGATATCTTATTGACGTCCTGTTCACGAATGCTGGACATCTGCAAATTGCCTACTAGACCCAGAGCGGCCTTATAAAGGGCAGTAGAGTCGTTTGCTGGATCTTGAGCGGTCACCATCATGTCCTTAAAGACGGCAATGGCGAGGTCGAGTCTGCCCGCCTTGAGCAGTCCAATGCTAACGAAGTCATAGTCTACCATCGTCATTTTGGACTCTAGCAACGCCTTGAGCTGCAAGTATAAAGCCCATGCCTTGATTTCGGCTTCTTTCCCGGGCTGTCTTCCCCAGGCGGTGATGACCGGAAGGAGCATGCGAGGCTCACGCGATTTATCGTTGGCCAAGAATGCTAAGGCAATATCTTGAGCTCGCTGCGGGTCATCTGCAGCCGCGAAGAGCTGTACACCAAGTTTCCAATAGGCCTCAAGGTCTTCCTTCTTCTGGGAAAGGGATGTCTGACACGCCTCCCATTGGTCAAGTGCCAAGTTTATTTTGCCACTTTCTTGAAGTGACTGTATGTATAAAATGGCACGCGGTGTAGGAAGAGATCTCCCGGCGGAAACTGTGTCTTCAGCCAGGGCCTGTAACCGAGTCGCGCGAGAAGCGCGCGTCAAATCCCCATTCGCCTGAGATTCCCACATCATGGTCAATGCATCTTCGGGAATTGATTGGAGGAAGCTGGGGATAACTTGTCGACAGCGGCGATACCACTTCCACAGTTCTTGCTTCGCACGTTCATCAGAATGGTCATTTGCCAATCGTCTGAGACACTCATTGAACTTGTCGATGTAAGGATGAGTTTCTGCGTCGTTCAAGGTCACTTCGTAAGGCCGTCTCAGCACAGGTGCTTCCATAGAGCCTTCCTCCCCCGCTTCCGACAGCCAGTTTTCTTCCTCCATTGCCATGCCTTCAAACTCTTCCCTGAGCATATTATCCAGCTCGTCATCGAAGACCTTATCGAGACCCAAGTCGTCATCAGTTTCACCTGTCTCCTCTGCATGTTTTTGAAGGGCTTCAAGCGCTATCTTCCTTTCATGTTCCGGCAACTCTCTCATGAAGGCGCTATTCGGACCATAAGGGCCTTCTCTCAGGACCTCTAATTCCTTGTCGAGCTGGGAAAGCTCACTCTCCACCTCTTCCTTCGCTGCGCGATCTTCAGCTTCCGGATCGATTTCCCTCCTGGTCTTACTCCCTCGCGTATCCTGCTCGTAGAAGCGAATCTTATCATCTTTTCCCCCATAATGTAGAAGCTGTGGCGCTAGAACGGAGAAGGCTCGCAGTCGAGACAAGGACGTAATCGACGGGCTTTTGTGGGCCACATATTGATACCACCGAGCTCCTCGAGCAGCTTGGCGGAGCATGAAGTATTGCGTTTAGATCATCGGACGAAACTGTCGAGACACTAAAAGCAGGGATGTCAAGAAAGAAAATGGATAGATGAGGATCTTGAAGCTCCGCGGCGAAAGAGCCACTATTACCCGATTTGGTTTAGTGGCACACGCGAAGGTCCGCCGCGGTCATTCGAGGTGCACCGATATTGTTTCTCAAGAGCTGTCTAGCCTACTTTTCCTACGAAGGCTTCGCAATGGACCCAGACCATATAGAGACGGAGGCGCTGGGCTCATTTAAAGATGGATCAAATAGCCAGGTACGTGGGGAAATTGACGTTCAAGGCTGCACTGAACTAATGCTGTACACAACTAGGGTGTCTATATCTATAAACCTTCTAATCAGAACAAAAGTCATGGAGAAAGACCCTCGAAACGGCGCAAAGTACAACCGGAGAGGAAAGCCGAAATAAATACTGCCTGTCCCTTCGTGCCCTTATTGAACGGCGACGAGCCCGAACCCGCTGTCAAATTAAGATACGAAACTTACCAACAGCTATGGTCCGAGCAGGAAGCAAAGATCCAAGTTAGTGCTATAAACAGCTTCTGGCCTGGTTTGCATCTTCTAACTTTAAGTCAGGAAATTCTGGTAGATATCGACTCCGATGTTTATGAGAGAGTTTCGTGGTTTGTCAGATCAACCTCATTCGAAACGTACGGATATCCCACCAGTGGCACTTGATTTTCAGGTTACAGAATCTAATTGGAAATAGATATAAAGGGTGCATACCGGCGGCGTTGGTCACTGTTGGATCGAATGTTTCCTCCCTCGGTCGGCTACTTGCGCGTTTGAATGATCAATTGACCTCAACAGGAGAGGGTGGCGTAATTGTGCTGGAGTCCGGGGATACGCCCAACCTGAAAACGACCCTGAAAAACATCATACGTGCCGCAGTGACGAATACGGAAGGAAATGATGGGTACCAGAAGTTATTGACAGACCGAGAGGTTAGACTGCTGTCCTCTAATCTGACCGTGACGAATTCGATGGCTTAGCGTGGTACAGGGACCAAGACTTCTAGCATACGACCTTGACTTGCTGAGCGACTATGTGAAAAGAAAGGGAGTCAAGAAGATGGTGCTCGCATTTCGCGACAGCGAAGCCTTCGATCCCACCATCTTGACAGACCTATTGTTGCTACTGAAGTGAGATTTGCGTCCTTGGTTTCGATTATCGAGAATCTGACATGTTACTGCAGCTCATGGCTCGACAGAATACCTTTCACTCTATTATTTGGTATTTCAACTTCTGTTGAGCTTTTCGAAGGAAGACTTCCACGATCGACTGTCGCTTTACTCAGAGGCAAATATTTTGAGATTCATGAAGCGAGCAACTGTGTCGATCGCATATATGAGCGACTGCAGGCGGATCCGAACGGCCATTTCTGGCTGGGTCGCAACATTACTGCCGTTCTGTTCGAGAGATCGAACGATTACTTTCAGACGCCGGAGGCGTTTAGTCGAGTGATCAAGGTATCTTCCGGCACCTCCGTCATTCAAGTTCCAATATCTCACAAACGTCTTGGCAGTATTCTTATATGACCCACTTTTTTGCGAATTCTTTGTCTGTACTTCTTGCAAAGGATTTGCCTGGGACCCTTCGGAACGGTCCTCTTTGCGAAGCAATCAGAAACCTTCCATCCTTTCGAGGGTGAGTGTCTTTTTCCCCTGCGATTGCGTGCTCTGACTAAAAGGTACGAAGCTATTGTGAGCATCTTCTTGAGGTGGGGTCGTTCGATCAAGCTCGCAGATTGCTGGAAGATGACGAATTTCTCTTCCAAGATATTTTGCGGCATCTTAGATCCGGACAGCAGAAGATGCGTGATATCTTTCAGACTGTCAGATGGATTCAATCATGCCGCAGAAGTCTGAATCTCACCAAGAGAACAGATATTTCGGAACTTTCCATCCGTGCCCTATCAGGAGACCTGCTGAACTCCTCCTCCGTGGAGGACATGATGAAGATCTTGAAAGGCCTGGATTCCAAAAGGCTGGGGGACATCTTCGCTAGTCTTCCGGATGGCTTGACGAAAGGCCAGGAATTTCAACAAATCAAGGGAGACTTGGATGCTCTATTGCAAGAATATCAAGGTGCTGAACCGCTTCGAAGTGAGTATGACAGCCGACAGTCCATGGCGGCAATGACCGTTGTTCAACAGCGGGTCAAACTCAGTAAGGGGAAAAACAAGGTGTCCAAACACAGCGTCGACTACACGAGGATCATTGATCGCTTTTATCATTTATTAGAGGCGTATCTTACGGAAACCCTGGTTAGGCCGCAGGACTTGTGCTTGCATGAGGTGTTCTTCCTCGATATGAGAAACCCTCTGAAAGAGACATTCGCACCACGGCCTCGTTTCGCCATTGAACGGGCTTTGTCAAATCCATTTGATTATCTGATATCGACGTCAGGGTCTTCTGACAAGAAGCTCTCTACCAAACAGCCCCCCACAGCGATCTTGTATCAGCTGTACCTCGAGTCTGGCTCTCTGGTTAATGTATACGATATTTGGCAGGCTTTCTATGCGGTCTTCGAAAGCGAGCAAGGCGACACCTGCGACGAACGAATGATTATGACTATGTTCTACAAGGGTTTGTCCGAGCTCAAAGCATTTGGCTTCGTCAAGAGCAGTCGGAAGAAGATTGATCATGTGGCGAAGTCGGCCTGGATGGGGTTATGAGCGTAGCACGCGAATCTTGTCGCGATTATGCGAATTTGTAATATATAATGCTATCAACAATAAAGGGTATCATGAATGCATGAGAAAATGATCGATCAAGCAAATATGCAGAAATCATCAGGCAGAATATCACACAACCTCTCGAGAAGGATAGTCTTCGCCGTCGAAGTTTAAGGACATGCGGGCCGTTTCAGTCATTCTGCGATAGGTATTTGAAAGATATCGTCATTATTCAAGGGATGAACTCCGTCGCTCAACACCATAGCTTCCCTCCTGCGCCTCCTGACGGCTTGTTCTTCTGCGGTTCCCCCGCGAAGCCTTCTCCCCGAAAGGCGCCTCGACCCGGCTGTATCTTCGCCATCGATCATCCATACATCGCTGTCTTCTTCATCGTCATGGTCATTCTCCTCCATCATGCTGCCCATTAGACCATACTTTCTTAATTGTTTTGTACCGTCGGGATGAGATGATAGCGTGCTGAATATCGCACTCATGATCGTGTCATCAGACCACCAAGTCTTCATGAGTATCACCACGTCCTGCCTCCGTGACGGCTTTGTCAAAGCACACGGGAAGGGGTACTTAGAAAGCCAACGACTGACGACACCAGCTTCCAGCGCAGCAGGAATATTTTCTTGCAGGATCAGATTGAGAATGCTGAGTGCTTTTTTCTCGCCCAACGGTCTCGTTTTTGGCAGGATAGGCGAATCGGTGGTAGAGGTCTCTTCAACATGCTCCTCAAGGAAATTGCACAAACAATCGACGAGGGCTGTGTAGGTAGAGAGGTCTTTCAGGCGAGAGCAGACAGCGGTTCGTGAAACTACATATTACCACCCAGTCAGTATGCGAGCAGTCTAAAGTATATATCAACGGAAATCGTACGCGCTCTATTAGATAGCAGGAAGTATAACGCTGTTAGCGCTCTACCTCGCCGCTCTTTATCTTTGCTTGCCAGGTCTTTTAGAAGCAAATCCCTTGTCGACCCTTTTGTAGATCGCTCCGCAATGATGCGTAGTGCCCTAGACCGATCATTAGCCAATGTCAACGCTTCATGAACGAAAGCCGGTGCGGCGTACGCAGCACGAAGATCGTAACTTGTGCTATCGGACAGCTTTAAAAGTGTATCTAGTTTGAGAGCTGCGATGGAAGTCAGTCCCTGGAAAGCCTCTCTATGGCATCGTTCAGCATACCATCCTCTGTGCCCTCACTGATTATTTTGTCTTCCTTTTCAACCTGCGTGATCTCCGTCAAATCACTCACCCGGCGGAGATCAGCAGCAATTCCGCGGACGGCAAAGAAGAGAGACACGCCTGATAGGTTAGCTTTCTAAGCAACCATCGCGAAGCTGTATAGGTAGAACATACCCAGACACAGCCAGACAAGTCTGTCACTCAAATGAGAAGCCATCTTGCTATGGCCATCCAGGTTCCCAAGGACATCTGCATGTGAGGAGAAAGCGGAGTAGTTCGATGATCTCAAAAGCGGTGCGGCAGAATTTCCCCGACAAAAGCGGTGAGCCTACTTTTTTTGGGGGCAATCACTGAAAAATGCATCGTCCAAAAAATTTCGGTGGAGCAGCAGGACGCTTTTACTTCAACACCAACACATCACCATGCCGCCTTCGCAGTTGAAGCAGTTGAAGGCGTCGCTCCGTGAGACTGGTGTTCTAGCTCCGCAGCAGTCCAAGAAGCAAAAACGCCAGAATGCGAAGGCTGGCGTCAGCGCTCAGAATCGTGTGCAGCGGAATGCCGCTCTGCAAGCAATTCGAGATCGATTTAATCCGTTCGAAATTAAAGTCGCGTCTCGGAGCAAGTTCGATGTGACTACTAGAGATGGAGGCTCTAAGCCGGCCGCTGGTCTATCAAGGCCCGGAGTGACAAAGTCACTGGGAGAAGAAAAGGTGGGTTGAACGTGGTTCAAAATGCAGACTGCCCGGCAGCTAAGATTTTTTTTTTTTTTTCTACATGATAGAGACGCCAAACACTCCTCCGGGAAATGGAGAGGAAGAACAAGATTGGTGGTATCATTGATCGTCGTTTCGGTGAAGACGATCCGAGCATGACACCCGAGGAGAGAGCCGCTGAACGGTTTGCCAGAGAAAGTCAGAAGAAACTGCGCAAGGAGTCGATGTTCAACCTGGAAGATGATGATGAAGACGAATTCCAACTCACGCACAAAGGCCAGACATTAACCCTCGGCGATGGCGCCCCTCAAGACGATTTTGAAGAGGACCTGGGTGGATTGGAAGAGGATCAGTCCGACTCGGAAATGACGCGGAAAAGGAAACGAATTCTTGATGATGATGGAGATCTGGAAGATTTTGTCTTTGACGATGAGGATGGAGAGGATCAGCCGGAAAGGAAAAAGTCGAAACATGAAGTCATGCAGGAAGTCATCGCCAAGTCGAAGTTCTACAAGCTGGAACGGCAAAAGGCGAAAGAGGAAGACGACGATCTTCGCGAAGAGCTCGATAAAGGACTTCCCGACCTTTTCGACATGCTGCGCGGTGTGAAGCCGCCATCTAAACCAGAGCCTGCGAAGGACGACCTAGAGTCGATGAATCCAGACCGTGCAGCTTTGCTGAAAGGCACCGCGGAGGATGACCCCAACAAAGAATACGACCAGCGATTGAAACAATTGACGTTCGACAAGCGTTCTCAGCCAACAGACCGTACCAAGACGGCTGAAGAGAAGGCCGAAGAGGAAGCGCAACGACTCAAGGCCCTTGAGGAACAGCGTCTCAGAAGAATGCGTGGTGAACAGGAGAGCGACGAAGAGGAGGATGATGAAGAAGGAAAAAGCGAAATGGGAGACGAGTGGTCTGACGATGAATCCATTCCGGACGACGCGCTGGAATTTGGTCTGCAGCAGCCTGCTCCCCAGACAAATGAACGTCCTGAGCTAGGAGTCGAAGACGAGGACGACTTTATCATTGACGATGATCTTGTTGAGACGAGGTCAGATGTGAGTCTCTCATTCGACGAAAGCGACGGAGAAGAGGGATCGTCTGAAGAAGAATCGGAGGAGGAAGACGAGGAAGAAGATGAGCTTATCAATGGGCTTACACTTCCTACCAGCAAATCTGGGGATTCCACAGCAGCAGTCGATGGTGCACAAAAGACCGGTGAAGGGTTGGCCTACACCTACCCATGTCCCGAAGATCATGAATCTTTCCTTGAAGTCATCAAGGAGGTTCCCATGAATGACCTGCCTATTGTCATCCAGCGTATTCGAGCACTGCACCACCCGCGTCTGCACCCCGACAACAAGACGAAGTTAGGGCGCTTCGCTGCTGTCCTTGTCCGTCATGTTGCTTATATGGCTGAGCAACCCGAACATCCTCCTTTCACTATTCTCGAAGCCATTCTACGTCACATTCACTCTCTAGCCAAGTCCCACCCAGAGAGCGTATGCATGGCGTACAGGAGGTATCTCCGTGAAATTGCGACAGATCGTCCTCTCAACCTGCGCGCTGGAGACCTTGTCGTTTTGACAGGCATTGCAACCACCTTTCCGACTTCGGATCACTTCCACGCCATTGCTACGCCTGCCCATTTATGTCTTGCTCGGTATCTGGGTCAAGGAGCTATCAATACGCTCGGTGACTACGCTACAGGTGCCTACGCCGCCAGCCTGTATCTCCAGTACCAATCCATTTCCAAGCGGTACATGCCCGAGTTCGTCAACTACGTGCTCAATGCGCTCTGCAATCTCTGTCCGTCAGAACCAAACGGCAGCCTTGGGTTCTTCCCGGCAAGGGGATCCCAAGAATCGCTGCGACTGATCCCCTCTAAACAGCTTAACCCCCGAAAGCTCCAATTCTGGGATATTACCACCGCACAGTCGGATCAGCGGGCCCAGGACGAGCTTAAACTTTCTCTCATTCACACATTTGTCAACCTCCTCAATTCCGCGTCCGACCTGTGGGCTGGCAAGTCGGCATCCTTCGAGATCTTCGAGCCAGTGCAGCAAGTGCTCCGCCACGTAAGCAAATCCAGCAAGGGTAAGCTCTCGTCCGCCGTCCAAGACAATCTGCAATCGACACTGGACAAGCTTGACGCACATCTCTCCCGCGCGCGTGTAACCCGCCGGCCATTGGTGCTGCACAACCACCGCCCGCTGGCGATCAAGACCGCTATCCCCAAGTTCGAGGAGACCTTCAACCCGGACAAGCACTACGACCCCAACCGCGAGCGGGCGGAGCTCAACCGCCTCAAGGCGGAGTTCAAGCGCGAGCGCAAGGGTGCCATGCGCGAGCTGCGCAAGGATGCCAACTTCGTTGCGCGCGAGAAGCTGCGCGAGAAGAAGGAGCGCGATGCCGAGTACGAGAAGAAGTACAAGCGGCTCGTGGCGGAGATCCAGAGCGAGGAGGGGCGAGAAGCGAATGCGTACGAACGAGAGAAGAGGAAGCGCCAAGGGAAGTGGTAGTACGTTTCACTCCTCTCGTGACATCTTTGATACTCAGGCCGTCTGTGGTTACGGGATTCTTGGTTTTTCTGGCATTGTTATTGTCGAAGGCGTACCAGGCTTCAAGGCTTTATTGTATATACAGTTGTCAAACGACACAAAAGAAATTTCTCCTTTTTCCCACCCATCATCCTACAGTAAAACAGAGGGCCCCAATTAGTGTACCCGGGATCTAGATCTACTGGCCCAGCACCGTCCCAATGCTGATCAGATATCCACACCTCTGCCCCTGATCAACCGGGACGCTTTCCATTTTCGTTCCGTTCGTCTTGATGAAAATACGGCTGTATCCTCCCCCATCACCCCAAGTCTTCCATTCGGGACTGCCAGGATAGCGATGAGTATTCGGATTGAACGTCTTAATGAAGCTTGTCCAGTAACCCTGCATGACCGGGACGATCGGAGCGTTCGTGGTAGTATAAGAGTGAGGTGCACCCCCGTTCGTGTACTTGGGCCCCCAAATGGCGTTGACCTCCACTGTATGGGACACACCAGTACCTGAGGCTTGAGCGGCTTCATCTTCCACAGCGTAGTGATAGTTCCAACTCTTGACCCCAGCATTTTCGTAGACGGTTGACATGTCGATGCCAGGACAGATGTAGCGCATCTCTCCATAAGCGTTGCTTGCAGGTCTCCACCAAACACTAGCATTTGGGAAAGACTGAGTCTGGTTTTCCTGCAGATACAGCTCATTAATCTTGGCTAGGTGATGAAGCTGAATTTTCGGGAATTGGTTTTGAAGGAACTTGTCGGCTTCCGAGACGCTGGCAACATCTTTCGGGACGAAAATGGTGCCTTCGTTCGTGTCGTCACCGAAGATGACTGGCACCTTGATGAACTTGCCTTGATGGAAAAGACGATATGTATAGTCGGGCACGAGGTCTTCATCGACAATCGGCCCGTACATGTACAGCGGCGCCTCTTGTGCTCCAGGCAACGGCGTGTTAAAATTCTGGCGCTGAAGGCTTGCTATATCAAGATTGCGCAGACACGCGAGTGTGTCGTTTGCGCTCGCACAGCCGGTGCGGATGACCAGGTTGTTGTAAGCAAACTGGCTCTCAGCCAATGTAAGCATGTTGGCAAAGCTTTGTGACTCTGCAGCTGCAGCGTGGAATAGACCATCGTTTCTTCCCCCATAGGCTGAGAGCAGAAGGGTGATGGAACCAGCCCCTGCGCTATCACCGCCGATGACAACATGATTGGGGTTGCCGCCAAACTTGGACGAAGAGTTAACCACCGAAGCCGAGAAACAGACAGGGCAGGAGACGCCTCACCTTGCTGATATGTTTCTGCACCCATTCGAGAGCCTTGATCTGATCTTTGAGACCGTTATTCAAACTTCCGCCATTCTGCACCTCCGTGCTAGCCAAGAACCCGTAAGGTCCAACTCGGTAGTTGAAGGTAACCACGATGATTTCCGAGCCAGACGCTTCGATCAACCCGGTCCCATTGTAGTTTGCATTTGAATTCGAGTTGAACCCACCGCCTTGAATCCAGAAGAACACAGGGAGATTAGACGCATTCCTTGGGGCAAACACATCGATGAACAGGCAATCTTCAGATTTACTAGAGCCCACAGGGTATTCTCCGGTTGGGATACAAACGGGGCCGTGCTAAGTTCCCAGATCGTCAGCATGGGAAACTTACGACATTTAGGATTTGACTGAATATCTACTACCTTGCTTGCTTCTTGAATACCCTGTGTCGGCAGCGGATCCTGCGGGGCAGCAAATCGCAACTGTCCGACAGGAGGGGCAGCATAACGCATGCCCAGCCACTGTACAATGCCGTTGGAGAGCTCATGGCCTTGATATTGTGTGTACCCGAGATCTACCACAGCCTTCCGGGCAGATGCAGCAGGAAGTAGTAGCAGAACTAAGGCGTAAAGATTGTTCAGGTGCATTTTCCGGTGGCACGCCCGATCGGCATAAAATGGACAATAGACAATGGCGCGAAAGAATACTCCAAAAGCGAGTGATCAAACACTATTTAAGTGATACCCTGCACCGAGGATACACTGTCGCTGGCCCGAGATTCTCACGTTCTGGGGTCTCTCTCGGCACGAGTCCAACGGTCAATCCGGGACCAACATCTTTCCAAGTGAGATCAGCCATCATTGAGCAAGGGAGTAATCAAGTTGGTAAACTAAGCCACAGATAGTCAGTATCGGCGTTATAGCCAAAGTACAACCATGGCAGGAAATAAATATCCGCTAGGAAGTGAAGCGGATCAACATGTTAGCCTATCATCTCTTCGGATATTCCGTCCTGGAGCCCCCGGCAAACAAAAGTGGATTCCGTTTTCCAAGGGTTGCAACATGCTTGGCTGTTCATCTGATGCTGATACATGTCAGCACTAGGTGCTGGAGATATGCGATTATAGATACTCCGAGGCAGTCTCACTTACGCTGACATCATAACAATCATTTGATTTGGTTTTCATCCAAAGAATGGCTAAGGACAATGACAGCTTTCTGCATCCCCTCATGAATTCATCTCAAGTGTGGAGGAAGTGAGACAAGTGTGTCGTGCAGAAGTACGAGAGAGGCCGGAATAATAGTGGCGAAGTTCAGCACGCGGGAAACTGTGGAGAGAGACAAAAAGTGCTTCATTTTGGTTGTCATTTCCTTCTCCGCAATCAAGGAAATCCCAGTCTCAGCTATTAGCAAATTAATTTCTCGCCATCATTTGTAACCCTTTTTTCCTTGGCATGCCTAAATCCCCATCTACATAGCCTTCGAGCTCAGGTTGTCAATTGAATCCCGGCTGTTCCTCGGCTCTACTTTTGGTCTCCGACAGTCAGCACGGCGCAATCATCACCATGCCCCCTCACCCACACCCCACGAACGGAGGAGAAGAAGAGGAGGATGACTACATGTCTATGGTGATTGAGGAGCCACAGCAGAAGGAGACATTTGCTCAGAAAAAGCTCCGCCAGCAGCGAGAGGTCCGTTTCTTCGGGTTTTCCCACTCGATAACAACAAGCAGCGCTAGACCTCAAAGCTAACTTCCCCCGCGTCCTAGGCAGAGGCTCGCGCCAAAGTCCCCTCGAAAGCCGAACGTGCCGCCGAAGAAGCCGCGCGTCGAGATGCAGCCCTGTCCAAGAGCACGCTGGACCCCTCCAACAAGGGGTTCCAGATGATGGCCAAACTCGGCTTCAAACCCGGTCAGACACTAGGAAAGCCGCAGACATCACCCGGAGATAGTAAGCCCTTGCATGACGATAAAGAGGAACGGGTACGATCCGAGCCGCTGAACCTGGTGCTCAAAGAGGGCCGCGGAGGCATTGGGTTGGACAGTGAGAAGAAGCGCAAATTCCGGGAAGAGGCGGAAGAGGCGTTCAAGAAGGTCAAGCAAGAAGAAGGCGATTACAGAGACCGCGTTCGGCAGGAGCGCGAGACCCGACGGACGGAAGCGCAAGTGTACGCGGCGCAAAAGGTAGCGGAGCGATTAGATGCCGAGGCTGAGACTGAGGCTGCGGATGGGGTCGCGGAAACTGGAGAGGCGAGCCAGCCGGAGAAGGGTGATAAATTCCTGGATAAGGAGCAGCCCGGCGATGAGGGCTCAGCGGAAGATTTGGCCGGTGAATCGCGCGCGGCACGCGCCAAGGTGAGGGTCAAGCCCACGTCCCAGATCAATGTCTTGTACAGGGGCTTGGTGCGCGAGCGTGAGGAGAAGGAGCGAGCTCTACAAATGCGCCATGCTCTTCAGACTTCACTCCCGTCGTCATTCTTCCCCACCCCCCGGTTACCGGGGTATAACGATCCTACGCTGGAGCCAGACGACAAAGAAGCGGTCGGCTCCGGGCAAGACACGTCTACAATACTGGAACAAGAATTGGAGGAAGAAGACCCAGAACTTGATGAGTTCAACGCGCTGGATCCGAGTGAACGGCTGGCCCGGTTAGTCGAATATCTGCGTGAGCGACATCGATACTGTTTCTGGTGCAAGTATCGCTACGAAACTGACGAGATGGAGGGGTGTCCTGGTCTCACTGAAGAAGATCATGATTGACATGTGTTCATATCGAGGCCAGAATCAAGATTCCCAGAGCTCTAAGCAACTTAGAATTGTACAGCATACCCTTGAGGAGTATCATAGCGAAGAACAGAAAACATCATCCACTCTAGCTCAGACCAAAAAGGTATATAAACAGACTGAAAACTCCCGTCATAACACATCCAGAGTATAGCATCACATTCGGCAGGTCATTGGCCGAACGGAGCATCGAAATAAGATATATAATTCCGAAATTGTCGATCATATCGACATCGACGACAGGATTACGAGCTATCAACTGATCCACGGCGCGTTAAGAATTTGCAGGCGTCGTCTCCATCAATCGAGCCAGCGAGCGATTCGGCACCTTCTGCAAGCTCTGATAACAGTCCGCGCAGATGCGTAAGCAACAGAAGACACACCTGTAGCGCATCTCCCGGTCGAATTTCTGGCAGGTCATGCATGGCAGCGAATACCAGACATTATTGGCCGGCATCATGCTCCGATGCTCCTGGAAACAAGCATAATGCAGTCGGTTCAGAGGCACCGTGACCGGTTCGATCTCAGGAGGGGTGAAAGGCCCATTGTTCTCGTCACTCGACACAGAGCCGAGGCGTCCATTGGCACCGTCCAGTTCCGGTTCGTGCTCGGGCTCCGGCTCGGGATCTGGGATGAAGTCTTCTAATGGATCGCCTGCATCTGGCGGTACTGAGTTTTCGCTGGAAGGGGTCTGTTGAGTCGGGATATGGACTGGTAATCCATCGCGGGCTCTGGCAGGAGGCGCATAGTTGAGGTGCCGCGCAGCTGAGATTTCGTTTCTGAATGCTGGGTGGATTTCCTCTGGGCCTAGGGACGCCGATGCGGGAGGGAAATACGGCTGTGGGTTCGGGGGCAGTTCCTTGTCATTCTGTGGTCGTGCAGGTCGAATAGGGGCAGAGTCGGTTCGGATGGGGTACTGAGGAGGAGCAACGGGAGCTGGAGGCGCGGGAGCAGCAGCCGAAGGAGCAGCAGAGACAGGAGCGGGAGCTGGAGCTGACTCGTGGTCGACGGCTTTCTTAGATTTGAAGGCGGAAAGCGACGGAACTCGCAGTCCACGAGCCCGATTTTCCTTCTGCAGAACGGCCATGTCGTATGGAAATGAGCTTTGCTTCCACCCAGAAATATCCGAATCGAGATATTTTCGATATTGAATGAGTCTCGGGATGATTTGAAGCAATTGAGCAGAAAAAGAATTTCGGTCAACGCAAGCAGACCGATTTTGGAGGAAACAGAGACTTCAGCAGTGCAGAGCCTGTGGAGAGGTTAGTTTTCTCTTAAGATACCAGAAAGAAGCAAAAAGACACCAATAAACAAGAGTACGAAAGTATCATTCGTGATCATCTGTGATCATCTGAGTTGACTACGTAGGTTCTTGGTATTTTGCAATCATTCTTAATGGTCCAACCAAGCAGGATTCCGTCCTGATAAATCCGGGTATCTCGTCAGAGAACCATGGACTGGACGTATCCACTCTTAGGGACTACCGTTAGTGGCAGGGAATAAATAGTCCTATAACCAGGGCCAGTTGTGACACGCCGGAGATTAGGATGAGCTGAAGTCTAAAAGTGCTCCAACTCTGGAAGTCCATTGGTGTGCTCAGCCTGCCGTTTGCGTTATCCAGTACGGAGGGAGTGGAAGAGAGGGAAAGAAAAAGACACTGGGCCGCTTTCAGGGCAAAATGAAGATCCGAAAGTAGTCATTTCTTTTAGGTACAGATACCAAAGGTGATAGATCATATCCTTCTGATCGCTACCTACAGAGCGACGGTTGCCTCTCTGGCAGGATTCAATCACAGATAGACTGGATAGTTTATGATTGATTTGTGCAGGCGCCAAGAAGGAAGCCTTCAAGGCAACTGAAAAAATCGGGCAGACCAGAAGGCCGGCGTTAAACTTTCAACGGAAGTGCCCAAATTTTGCGTGCGTAGGACTAAAAATGCCAAAGAATACCACTCCAAATATTTGATCATAGAAATAGTAGCATCCCTCGTAATGAGACTAATAATGACTCGCATCAAGTGGTGGATAGATAACCTGGCGGAAAACTGTCAAACGTCAATCTCAAATAATACATGTTTCAAATCCAAGGGGAGCTGTGGGGGCTGTGGATCTCACTGAGGATAATAACAGGGCACTAACCTAGCAGGAGGAATGCAGGTACCGTTCCATGTATCCTTCTATCTACCCGTACATCAGAGTGATTTTAACGTGAGGCAGTGATCTGACTATTATCCATAGAAACAAGAATGCCTTCTAGTCACCACTTCAGTCTTTCTTTGATCATACAGAGCATGCGACTCTATGCACCCTCAATCTAATGGCATTGAGCGAAACATCATCTGAGACAATCGATCCGTTAAAGGATCTAAGCCTCCCGATCTACCGAAATTAAGTAGGACTAACTAAGGTAGTCCTTACAATACGCTTGTTGGCAAAAGTTTCCATGATTGATCTTAGAGACTCAGCATCGTTCAAACTCGGGGCTATGGCAAACAGTTGGCTGGCCTAATAGAGAGCGGACCCTCCGTCGGTCAAATTACCGACGCTGGTACAGTTCTCAACGATCGTGCTTCCATGATCTATCCAAAGACTGTAAAATATTTGATTCGGCCCTGTCGGAAGGAAGGACTCGTTCCAAACCATATTGAACCTCATTTATCCCTCTTGGGACCCGTAAAAAAAAAAAACTGCCGCGGCCATAAAACTCGATGAAGTCTCGCTGCCCATCTGCGCTAGTACAGGAACACAATGACATAAAAGGGAAAAGACAGATCTACTGCACTGTATATGTATAGAAAAAAGATCAATCCGCCGAGACAATATAATGAGATACAGAGCAAGGGATGAGGTAAAGAAGGAAAAATCTCAAGGAGTAAGTTGGCGCTTGTCTCCAACCATAAGTGCTTTCTGACATGGCTCGCACTTAGCCGGGACTCATCGTCATATATGAGTCAATGCCGTGGGGAGCTAATATCCTAGGATGAACCTTTCTAGCACTTCCTCAAGTAGTCGCCTCAGCATTTCGCGTGGCGCTGGTAATCTCCACCGACCGAGTCTCGAGTTCCTTGGGCATCAAGCAGTCCCGGTCCTCTGCGACGGTTCTGACAGCTATCGGGTCAGCAGGCGCAGTGGATTGGCCAGGCATCTCATCGGCCACAGGCGCAGCGCTGGAAGCCGACCCCTCGGCACTCGGTTTCGATGATGTATCTTCCACATGCTCTGCAGTTTCATCGCCTTTGTCTTCATCTCCGATAACAGCAGCTAAGCTGCGGAAGTTGAACAGCGGCTCGGTGGACGAAGCATTGCCATCATAAGGCCCACTGTGATCTTCTCCCGTTGACTCAACAAGAGATGAGAATGATGAGGATGCACTGGACACCTGACGCAGATGTGACGGTTTTGGCGGCTCACGCGGCGAAGGCTGAGCTATCGAAGACTGCGCGCTTGGTCCCTGTTCCACTACGGTTGGGCACGGGTTGAAGGTCAAAGAATCAGAGGCGATTTCGGTACTTAACGACGGGGAAGCAGCGGCAGCAGATGGCGATGCGCGATCCACTTCCTTGCCCTTGCCTGGAGAGGTATCCTCGCCAGTTATCGAGGAGGAGCTGCTGGTGACCCTTCCGAGTCGGGTATCCGAAGGAACGTCCAAAGCGGAGCTGCTAGCATTGTTGCTGTAGAACCCATGTTTGCGCGCAGCCTTCTCTGCCTTTTTGCTTTCCTTCTCTCGCCGCTTTGCTTCTTTCCTGGCCTCTTTCTCGGCCTTTTTGCGCCTCTCTTCCTCGCTAGCCAAGCTCAGTCTGATCGCTTCCATCATCATCATCTCTTCGAGATCATCAATACGGTTCCGTCTCGAGCTATTACGCGGCGGTGCTAGATTCCCTGCGCCTTCTTCTGCGGAGTCTGTTTCATGTCCCGGTGCACGTCTGTCGGTCAGAAATGCAAGCGCCTGTAGGGCTGGGGAGCCTGAGCGGCTCGAGGCACTCGGGGTCTCCGATGGACCAGTTCTCCGCATCATGCCTCTGCGTCCAAGACCGAAATTCCTGCTTTCATTCCCCGATGCATTAGAATTCATTAAATATGCAGCGGTATGCAGAGCCGTCGCTGCGGCGGATCTTCGCGCAGCATGAGCCCGGGCATTCGCTAGTTTTTGAGCCCAGTCAGGACGAACTCTGTCTGTCGTGATGACCGTAGGGTCATTGGCAGACAGCGAGGTAGCGCGCCGACGGCCCGTCACTTGAGGCGCATTGGCCGAAGCTAAAGATGACGTCGAGGACACTGGTGAAACAAAGTTGGGGCGAAGTGTAGGATCTGTTGCGTAAACGAGCCCTCTGCGGAACGGTGGAGGAGTGTATGTCACTCCAAATTCGGGCTGTACGCAAAATGGACATGCAGCAGGCTCAGATACTAGTTGGCCGTCTTGATTGTCCTGACGGTCACCCTCCGTGGTGGTGGCACTGGCTTCCGCTTCCCCGTGTTCTGGCGGATGTGGATCAGGCCGCTTAATTTGAACGAAACATTCCGAACAGATAGGCTGGTCGCAACATCTCGTGCGGTTAAGGTAAGGGGGATAGTATAAGAAGCATATCGGACATTCGGTGGCATCTTTATAAAGATAGGCTTCTATTGGCTGCCCATTGACAAATGGGTCTTTAGGTAGGTGTATCTCCTTAGGGGTCGAGTCGATCTGAGAACCAAGCTTGGATGTGGTGAGTGAAGCCAAGGTTTTGGCCCGGCTTCGAAACAACGGTGAGGCCGAAGTACCGGAAGCTATGGGAGAGACGGGTGTTGGCAGAGAATGCGCGGGAGTTGATGATTGCGAGGCTTCCGACCCGTAGGATTGCGACCTTGACGTAATTGGCACCATCAAGTGTTGAATGCTGGACTCCTTCCCATCTTCAGTCAATTTCGGCGGGTTCTTATATTCCAGCTCCGGGGGGATCTCATCTGGTGGCGGTATTGGCAGGCCACGCGCTGCTGCCATCAATTGATGCTCAGTCCATGACTCCGAGAAATCGTTCAGTCCTCTCCAAAACGGCGCAAGTCTCCGCTCAATCTGAGCCACGAAATCAGTTTACGCCAAGAGTACGCTGTAGGGGATGTAGTTACCATCAGTTGCCGAGTCACTGCTTTATTAAAATCCTCAGTGCCCACGTAAACGCCTTGCGTAACCAAATAACCGCCGTCGACATGCTCTTCCTTCATGCTACGCTCTCGTTCTTTGACCCTAGCTGCCCGCTCCTTTTCTAGCCGACGAGCTTCTCGCTCCTGCTTTGTCTCTCTCCGATGCTCAAGAGTGGCCACATCTCTCTCGGAGCTCCCACCGATTCCGAGAATAGACAGGTCTGGTCTACTACCTCGAGATCTGGAACTTTCCGCATGATGCCGGTCGCTGTATGGCGATCTCCCGTGACTGCTAGAGGAACCCCATTGATGACTTCGGCGATTGGAAGAACTAAGAGGAGGACGGGATTCTTTAGTCTGCGAATTACCCATCCTTGCCCTAAACGAGAGGGTGGGTTGCAATACAGAACGAGCTTGTCAGGATGGTTCGGGATGAACTGCGACCAACTCGTACTTCAAAGGCGGTTCGAATTCGACGAGGCCAGTTATAGGTGAATGGGAAATGTATCAAATGTATCGATGAAGAGTCTTGGCAAATGAAGCACGGAAGAAGGCAATTTCAGTTCCTAGAGCGGGGATGCAAATGATGTGATGATAATGAACCCGATGTGGCCATGTGAGCGGCAGATGTGGCTACTCAGTGCGGCGATGAGATCAGAATGCGGGCTTTGAGTTAGCCGCGGGAAGATGGAATACGCCGGATCAGGAGATCTGGTATCAAACTTGGGAACCGAGAGAAGTATCGAAAACAATAGTAAGAGAAATACTCGAAGATACTGATAGCGTGAGCTTTCGAAAGAGTAGGAAGGACTGGGAAAGAGACAAGATTTGGAGAGGGAGGATTGGGCTCGCAAGATAGTTGAAGTTACTAGGTACGGACGGAGTAAGGTGAGGTACGATGACTTTTGAGTTCAATAACGGCAAGGTAATAGCCCATACATACATCATACCTTACCAATAATACTAGCGCAAAAATCGCATTCAGCCTGTAAATTTGGTAATATGACAGGTAACATGCAGTCATCGATCATCTCCATTCCGTAAAAGAGGCTGTGGCTACTCCGTACAATGGCTAGACCCTTGTAACGCCCTTATTCTGTAGATCGGTGACAGTGGGGTTGCGATCAATGTGGACACATGTACTCCGTAGTCCATACCTCTATACGGAAGTACTCCGTGCTGCCCATAGATAGCACTTTCGGATATGGAGCAGGAAGCAAGGTACAAAGGTTTAATACTGCAGTTCAGCCTGTGGAGGCTACCGATGTACTAGTCTCCCCAGTTTTCTCTCCTGCTGTACGATAACGATATAACACCCTTCGGTCCGATCTCATGCATTCTTGTGTATGGAGGACCTTTTCATGTACTCCGTACTTACCGCATCTACCTGGCCTTGGCAGGACATATCATATGTGGCTAGTGAGCTGGTTTGCTGCGCCACACCTGCGCCTGGATCTGGCGGTCGAAAATCCCAATGCCAAGAACATTATTTTTCGTCTGCTCAGCTACTTTGCGGCTCGTTTTTATATTCAACTGTTTTCGGAGAGCCAGTTCAATGTTAATGATTCTGTCTCAATAGTGTTCATTTCAGAGACCGTCGCATTGCATGGTCCAATCAGATGCCCCTCTCCTAAAATTCCCAATATCTATTCCAACTCCATCGGTTACTACACACAGGATTTTCTCGATACAGCAAATGACTACCGCAGCATCAGAGACCACGCGCCTACACATCACTCCTTTCACTCCGGATCTCTTACCCTCTGTACTACCGTCTTCGGTCCGACCCTCTGCAACTGATATCTCTTTCCACAGCATTCCAACATTTCCCGAGAACAATTACGGCTACGTGACACTGCCGACAATGGAAGCGGATAAGATCAAAAAGAAACTCAATGGTTCAATTCTGAAAGGAAGAAAGTTTAGAGTCGAAACTGCACGGTCACCGAAACGGCAAGAAGTAGACGTTGAAGCCGACACTGTCACGTCCACGACCAAGACTACGTCCGACAACATATCCAAAAAGCGCAAGGCCCATGACAACGTTCTCGATGGATACGAGCTTCCGTCCGGCCGTCAGGTGAAAAGAGGGTGGACAGAGTCTACCAGTACCAAGAAAGAGAGACGTAAAGGTGAAAAGATGAAGGGAAAGGATGAGAAAAAGGCAAAGACCCAAGCAAAATCGAAGTATACTGAGAAATCAGAGTGCCTCTTCCGAACCAAGGTACCCAAGAACCGATCTGCGTCTCCCGATGAGAAGCAGGAAAAGCAGACCAAGAAGAAAAAGAAATCTCCCCTGGAATCCGTTGTCCATGAGTTCGCCACAACTATCACTCAACCAAGCTTCTTACGGTCAGAAAGAGATGGAGCAGCACCTACAACTGCGTTTGAGGAAGGCAAAGGTTGGATAGACCATGCAGGAAACCTCAAGGAGACGGTTAGTGACCGTTTGAGAAAAGACCAATATCGGCCGGGGCAAGTCGCCGGGGCTAAAGAGAAGCGAAAGTCGGTGAAAGCTCCTCTGACGGCGCAGGAGACACATCTTGAGAAACCTAAGGATGACAGAATTGAGTCCGCAGATGAGTCGGAGGATTGGACATCTTCTAGTGGGACGACGTCATCTGATGACAGCAGCACAGATTCAGAAAGCGAAGACAGCATGTCGTCTGCATCTTCTGAATCAAGCGCGTCTTTCAGCCAAGACGAACAGCAACAATTACATACATTGTCGGAAAAGGAAAAGGCGTCTTCGCCTCCGAAGACTGACGAGCCTGAGCTAGTACCTGATAGTGCTGCGCCCTCTGCACAAACGACTCATGGAACGGGTTCCAAGGATGTGCACCCCTTAGAAGCCCTTTTCAAGCGGCCTGCTGTCGAATCTTCAGATAGCAAGCCCGCCCCGGAAACTAACACTCAATTCAGCTTCTTCGGACAGGGTGCCATCGAATCTGAAGAGGAAGAGCAGAATAAGGAGCCGCAGACACCCTTCACAAAGAAGGATCTACTAACTCGGGGATTACGAAGTGCTGCTCCAACACCAGACACAGCCTTGATCAACCGAAAGTTCGATTGGAACGGCGATGATACCGATGCCATGGAAGTGACTGGGGAATACACAGACACTCCCACAGCTAGGTCTGAAACTAAGGCAGGGTTGAAAGAGGATACGGAATTTACCAAATGGTTTTGGGAGAATCGTGGAGATAATAACCGTGCCTGGAAGAAGCGTCGGCGCGATGCTGCCAAGGAACAAAGACAACGGGAGAATCGCAGAAAGGGAATGAAGGGGAAATCCTGATCAGATGGCTCGTGATTCCGTCCATGTCAGATCATATATTTTGGCGTCGTATAGATATAGAGACCTCTACCCATTCTGAGAGATCTCAAACGAATAAAAAGTAGGTAGCTTGCAACCCGTACGGCAAGTCACATGACTTCAACACTCCGGGGAAAGCTATCATCGCCATGTCGCCGTGTACGTCGCATCGTGCAGTATAAACAGTACAAAAAAAATTGACTCCTACGCAGAAATATCGCTGCTGAATTAAAGATTATATTCATCTTCCTTATTAATTTATATCTACGTCATGTCACCCTGGAGTAGCAGTCTCTATCTTCTCCTCATGGTCGTAGCGCTTCTGTCCTGTACATCCCTCACATTAGCTTCCAGTGAGTTCGACCCTCCCATCGCTATCTGACATCATGGCAGTCGACTGACAATCCCTATTTGATGATTAGCGCCCGCATCATTCTGCAAATGTACCTGCTTTACAAATAGCACGATTATACCCCTGGACTCTCCGAATCCCGAATCGACACCGCCTCTTAATTCCTTTGACCTTCGCGATGACAATGCTACGTCTCACGAGAAAAGAGTCGACAAATATCGCTCTCTGAGCTGCAATGATTGCAATCGCAAGTTCTGCTTGGATTATAATCTACCGATGTGTAAAGGCGCAAAGGAAGACGATGTCTTCACAACCTGTTTCCGTATGGGTGGCCCTCCACTGCCTGGTCAAAGTAATCTTGACACAGGCTTCCCATGTTCCCTGGAGCCATATCGGCTGACCTTGTGCCAATCAGAGCGAGATTCCAGGAAGGACGAGGCTATAGTCTTCATCTTCATCATCGCCACCAGCGGTCTCCTGACCTGGGCAGCTTGCAAGCCATGGGTTGAAAAGTGGCTTGAGGTATGGGGGGGTTATGGCCGAGCTTCTTCAAAACAGCGGACTAACTTGATATGTTCAGGCAGCACGAGAAAGACGATCGTATATTCCAGTTTCTGATAACGTTGAACGTTAGCAATCAATACCAGGATGATCGTCGGTTGATCGATACATCAGTTCTACTTCTTTATTACGTGGCTTGGTTTCGCGATACCCTCTATGAAAATTTCATTCTGCTACGCTGTTTCCGGCATCCTCTCACGCAACTTGCGCGGTGTGCTCCAATTACAGAGGCTTAGAGTTGCTCACTGACGGAATATAAGACCTACAAAACCTGGTCTTGATTTGAATTCGCTGACAAATAGGATCAATCCATTAGCTGGACAGGTTGATGATCATTAGACATTAGCCTCCAGCCGCAGACCAAAAGGGTTTCTGCTCGCAGCAGGTTAATTGGCTTAAAAGCTCACCCGTGGAGGCCAAATCGACTTAACCATAGATCAAGTTCCTTCCGCACAGAGGAGTACAAAGCACATAAGTCATGGATTTGATGCTCAGAGACTTCAGTGACTCAGTCTGATCACACACAATGTTAGCTCATCAGTCATGATCTGCAGAAGCTTTGACTGTTCCACTCACCGATAGAGTCATCCTCTTTCTCTTGATAGGTAGTGAAAATGACATGGTCAGGTTTCACTTTGTTTCTGAGGACTGCATGCGCGAGAGATTATCCGATGGAGATGTAGAGGAATTGGCGTATACCCTTTCTCAGCACTCATACACAGTATTAAGAAAAAGAACGTTCATATGGCCTCAAATGCCCTGAGTTTCCTTGTTTGCACTAGTGCAGCTAGCCAGAGCATTGAGTCGCTAGGTATTTGCGTTTGCTTAATGGAACGAGTTGATGTAACCTGTAAGCGAGTCTTGCTCGTAAGCTAAGGTAGTAGTCTGCCGCCTCCAACAAACATCTCACTCCAAACGACACCTTTCGTAGCCCCAAAGCAAACAAATGCCTTTTATCTTTTAAACGGACTCTGTATGACTGAGATACCCGGGCTATTTCGTGCTCTGATCTCATGACATAACCTCTACCACCGTCAACCACCTTGGATCCGTGACTTGCATTCAATTTATCCAGTCTGCATACATGGGGGAAATCTCTCCCCGGCCCTCCTCGCCTGACTCATTCAATGACTTCTTCCACCATAAATCATGGCCAGAACCATGGACCTCTCCGGACTTTCCCGCGGACGAGGCCTGGCAAGAGCAAGACCGCCGCTTTCAGAGCTATCCATGGTGGAACACTGACACGACGGCGAGGTTCTTCGCGGAGTATTATGAGTGGATGTGGCCATGGGGCTATTTCATCTACCGGACTTGTTATGAGAATGTTTCCGAAGCCGATTGGAAGGAGGCGATGCGAAAGCTCGATGCCTGTGTTCATTGCTTCCTCCGATCCTGCCGGACATTAATGCATCCAGAACCCATCCGGCTTATTTGTGAGGGTTACAGGAATGTAGTCATCGAGGATCAAGAGCTTCTTGAGGGTGCTTCTGTCCACCAGGTCCGGCACCTATTTGACGATTGGATGACTCGCCATGACCAGGGCGGCACTCCACGGTCGGAGTTCTGTCTGATGATTGACGATAAGGCCCTCCGGTCCATCCTCAAGTCCGCGGAACCCTCCGAGGATGATAGCTTCTTGTTTGGATTAGACGCCGGCTACGTGATTCTCATTGAGCGGAGGTTTCAGGAAGGCGGAATAAGGAGTCCCGACTATAAAAATTATCAAGGATTCTTCCGTCTGGACATCACCGGACTGTGGACTTTCATGAATGACTATCGGAATGATGTATTTGAGAGAGGACTGCCCCATATACCGCGTCCTGGCCTGATTCCGTGCACTGATGGGGCCTATACACATGTAGAGGACGAGGATGGGACGGTGGTGGCGGCGAGTCCGTTTTCGAGCAGGTCCAAAGTAATCGGGAAGAAGCCTCGTGCGATATCTTAAGGGTCTTGTCTAGAATCCTTGTGTCTATGCTTGGTCCTATTCAACTGGGAGTTTGTTGAATCTGTTGCGGAGTTCTCTAGAATCAGAACCCAGCCGACCAGTCAGACATTCGATATACAATCCCAGACCAGATCACTATTTGTCTATATCAGGGGCCAGTAAGGCAGATCGAAATGGTTTGGTCATGCTCATCAACAAATTATGTGCAACAATGGCGACAATCTCCCTGTCACCCTGGGTGTATCCTCGCATGCATGCGGTGCGCTTGATTCACTACTCTCTTGTTCAAGACCAGAGACATCCGCACCGACTTCCAACCAAAAGAGAATTGATCCAGTTTTTTAATCTCTTGCCCATAACTCCAACGCCATTCGAACATCGCCTGAGCTGCTCCTTTGCCGTTGCCAATTGCACATGAGAATGGACAGGAGGCCTCCTTGTGATACCTGCGTTCGAGATTGCTATTGAGCTCCAATACCACGGGCTCCCGAGACATAGTACCCTCGGAGGCAATAAAGTAAGTATACAGGGCCCCTTCTTCCCGGTGGTCTGCTCTCGAGCGTAGTCAGACTTAGGCACTTATCACTTGAGCCGTCAAGAAGAACGATCATCTGCCGGCTTGTAAACGGATGAGCTTGAGTCCGGACTGCAAACGACTTCTCCCGGGTCAATGGCCCGAGCATAACCGTTTGAGTGAGCTTCCACTGCCAGTATCGGTTTAGCGTCGGTGGCACCTTGGCTGTTGCGGTTCGGATCCCAGTCAAGGTACCGGCGGCGCTGCTATAGTCTGGAGGGCCATATGGGGGGCCCGATCTTCTGAAAGATGGGATGCATATGAAGGGGGTGGCTGGCTGTCTTGTCTCGTCTCATAACACGACAGGTCCCAGAAAGGCAGGTTCATTTGCTGGGATGCTTATCATTACAAAGAGTTAAAGAGAGAGATGGAGAGCCCTCAGGGCTAGGGGTTCCATTCATACATTAATGTGGCCTCCCAGCACAGGCACCCAAAAAAATAAAAGGGGGATGGAAAGAAAGGAAGAAAGAGAGTGAGAAAGAAGACGCATGCCACTAGTAAGAGCTAAATATATTTTTGAAAAAATAGAGGTGACCTCGCTAATTCCACAGGAGAGGCAGGCATTGGTTTTATTAGTCCGGGAGCTCTGAAGGCCAAGTAGGCAGCTGTTGCAAATAGTGCACATATGTATTAGCTGTGGCTTCGTTCCTTCAGCATAGCAAGGTATATAGCACAGCAAACAGTGCTATTGCACGTATACAACCCACTCCAACTCCAACTCTGATTCCCACTTTTGCGCCTATTGTAAGGCCGCCAGCACTAGAGCTTAAAGTGGCAGAAGGGGTAGCAGTCTCAGATATAGTATCAGGGCCAAATAAAGTTAATGTTGAAGTAGTTAAAGTTGATGTGGAAGTGGACATCAGCGTATTGTACTTTATGTTCCAGCCTACTACACCAATCACATTCACAGTTAAGGTTCGGGATAGTGTCGTTATGGCTATTTTCCATGTAGTTGAGTCGCCATAAGGAGTTGATGCATAAGTGAGAGTCATGCTGCAAGATACCGTGGACAGGCAATATATTGCCTTTGACTTTACCAGGTATCCATCCACTAGATCATATCCACTACTGTGATTAGTATCAGGAGATAATGAGTGAGTGCTTTGGAAGCAGCCTCTGAAGGGCAGCACATTTCGAGCGTGCTAATGCCATCTTTGATAGAAGTGACCACTGTGGAAAAGGCCTCAGGGCATGTTATCCGACTGCCGTATGATATTGTGTCCCACCACCCAAACAACCTTGCTCCCACCATGTCGTTACTGTTGGCGGAGCACTATTACATTCATGTCAATCCCAAACCCATAGCCAGGGTCGTAGGCCAACAAGCTCGGCCCATTAAGGCGGAAGTAACTATCGCATCCTGAAGAAGAAGGCCAGGCTGTAGTAAGAGGAATAAATGATGTGACTGTACCAGCATCGGTCACCGCGAGCTAAAGAGTGGCTGACATTTGATTTGGCTGGCTTAACAATGAACCTGTCGTCCTAAGTGAAATGTTAATGTTTTCAGTGGATGATGGCGAGGTAAGTGTTCGGATTGCAAGGGAGGCTCAAGAACCCATATTTCAGAGGCAATATGAGAAGTCAAAGAACTAAGGGAAAAAGAAGTTGAATGGGAAACCAGGCGTTGCGGCAAAAACATAATATCCTTAAGAGGGGATGAGGGTTGGTGCAAAGCCCGCTATGTGAGCACGATGCTTAGGCAGTGCTTAATCACAGGCCGGCGCTTACAGGGACTCAGCTGCAGGCTCATGGTCCAATGATCTCCGAGTAAGCAAGCGAGCATGAGCGCCTGGCGGCTCCAAGAAATTAAACGGTGCTAGAGTGACAAAGAATGAACACAAAAGAGGGTAAACTTTAAACCCCAGAGAGTCTTCGGAGTACTGTAAATGAACCTCTTGAAAGACTGGGGCCAGAGACTGGCTAAGGATGTCATCTGTGACTATAACCACAAACTGCCCGACTGGAAAATTACCTGGCCAATCTTAGGTACACAATTTCCGCTCCGACCCATGTACTAGAACAGGGGTCATACCATATAGATGCTGCTGCTTCAACTGATCCCTGCGGGTGGTTTGGCGCCACCAGAACCGCTATTATTTGATTGCCAGGTCCCCCCGTGAGTGCTCTGTGAATCTCCATCCGGCGCTCCGATACGCAGTCACCTAGTCCCTCAGACAAGAACATGATCATGTTGTCGAGAGGAGCCTCGAAGAACCAGAAGCGTCCGCGGCGAAAAGACGCCAAAGGTTTTCAATTGCGTCCGTTGCCTCGCCTGAATTGGGCTCTGAAATTCCTCGTCACTGGCTTTCTAGCCTTGGTGGCCACTTGGGGGCTTCAATTCTTGAGTTTTGAGACAACTTTGGAAACTACTCTGGATTTGTTCCGGCCCATTGAGGAAGATAACTATTGGTACGGACATCGGGAAGAAGTAAAAGATGCCTTTGTGGCCAGCTGGGATGCTTATGCCAAATATGCTTGGGGTAAGTTTGGTAGGCCCAAGACAACACCATCTTCAGTAAGTACATGCAGTGACGATGCGGACTTCTATATCCAGGGAATGATTGCTTTCATCCAATCTCTAAGGCTGGCTCGCAAATGAGCCCCAACGGTCTAGGGTGGATTATTGTTGACAGCTTGGACACCCTAATGATTATGAACCAGACCGCTCGTCTTTCAGATGCGCGGAAATGGCTTCACCGTGGCTTGACTTATGCTCAAGACCAGGATGTAAACACATTTGAGATGACTATCCGCATGCTTGGGGGGCTCTTATCTGCCCATTATTTATCTAACATGCTTCCTCATGTTTCGTCCCGGCGAGACTATGTTTACTTGACTAAAGCTGTGGATCTGGCAGACCGGCTGCTTAGTGCATTTGAGTCTGAATCAGGAATACCATATGCAAGTGTGAATATTGGGACCGGACAAGGACTTCCCTCTCATGCAAACGGTGGAGCTTCATCAACAGCCGAGGCCACTACTCTCCAATTAGAGATGAAGTATCTCGCCCATCTCACTGGCAAAAAAAAGTACTGGCAGAAGGCCGAACAGGTCATGAAAGTCATAAATGATCATCAAATGCAGGACGGCTTGGTACCTATCTTTATCCACCCTGATACTGGACAGTTTATGTCCCGGGAGATCCGCCTTGGAAGTCGCGGAGATTCATACTATGGTATGTATACATTATGTCCAATATTAAGTACGATTAGAAACACAAAGCTTACTGGCACTAGAGTACTTAATTAAACAATACCTGCAGACCTCTGGCAAGGAGCCAATATACCGCGAGATGTGGGAAGAAGCCTTGGCCGGTATCCAGAAACATCTTGTTACTTCTACTAAACACTCGAAGCTCCAGTTCATTGCTGAGCTCCCGCAGGGCATTGGTGGGCCTTTATCCCCTAAGATGGACCATCTTGTCTGTTTCTTACCAGGTTCAATTGCACTTGGTGCTACCGAGGGACTAACTGAAAAGGAAGCCCGCCAGATGCCTGGATGGAATTCCCAGAAGGAACAGCAAATGCAGTTGGCCCGGGAGCTTACAAAAACTTGCTGGGCGATGTATGCTGTCACAGAGTCCGGTCTATCCCCGGAAATCGTCTGGTTCGAGGTCGACGAAGCCAATCTCCGACCGTCTCCCGCTTCACCGCGGCCTTTAAGTAGGAATGATGAGGGTTCGTGGAAACGCGACTTTATCATCAAACCTCTGGATGCGCACAACCTTCAGAGACCCGAAACAGTTGAGAGTCTTTTTCTGATGTATCGAGTGACAAACGACCCCATATACCGGAAATGGGGTTGGAAGATCTTCAAGGCTTTCCAGAAGCACACAATAGTCAGCGGCAGCCAAGGATATACATCCTTGCAAGACGTTACAAAAGTCTCCCCACCACAGCGAGATAATATGGAAAGTTTTTGGCTGGTAAGATACGATATATCCAAAATCTAGAGATAATTAAAACTGATCCTTTGCAGGCAGAGACCTTGAAGTATTTATATCTGCTTTTCTCTCCGAAAGAATTCCTCCCCCTAAGCGAAGTGGTATTCAACACAGAAGCCCATGTACTTCCTCGATTTAACCAGACGAGATTCCAGACTGGGTGGAGTCGTGTGAAGTTCTTGAATCCTTGACTGAAACATCTCCCATTCTTATCTGTCTGACTGGGCAACTGGTTGGTTGTAATAACAGGAAGTTTACTGAATCTTTGATTGCTATTTGTATCTACCGCAATAATACCAAGCCGTCGGATTGCGCATACATAAGGTCTTTGGAGCCCAAACCTGTTTTGAATATGAAATTACCGCTGACCGATTAGCTACCTGCAAACACCGGAACCTTTACATCTAGGTTTTCAAATCAGCTTCCCGATGCTCCTTCACCTGCTCACAAAATCCACTCTTGGACTTCCAGGATTCAAAGGCTGGCTGCTGCATATCGCACGCCACGGATCTTGAGTATCACACAAACACTCAGTCTTCATGGCATGAAGGCAGCAGAGGCCAAAGAATAGATTAAGATATACCTCAGCTCCAAGCGTGGAGGAAAGTGGCTTCTGATTTTTGATAATGTGGATAATACAGAGATGTGGTTAGCAACCAGTCACTCAGCTCTAGCTCTCGAGGATTTTCTCCCTCAGAGTAACCAAGGCCGTATTTTGTTCACTACCCGAAACTAAAAACTTGCCATGAAGCTTGCACCGTTCAATACTATTCTAATTCTAGACGCGGATAAAGAAACTACATTAAAAATTCTGCAAAGGACATTGCCACATGAGGACTTGCTCAAAGATAATATCATAGTAGCCATTCTCCTAGGTTAGCATTTCTCCCCTTAGCAATCACACAGGCATCAGTATATATTATTGAAAATAGTATAAGTCTGTCTACCTACCTTGTGCTTCTCCAAGAGCAGGAACAAGGGGCTATGGAACTCCTTAGTGAAGACTTTAGGGATCCAGGGCGTTATAAGGACATCCAGAACCCTGTAATCACCACCTGGTTGATATCTTTTAAACAGATTAAGCATCAAGATCAATTAGCAGCAGACTATCTATCTTTCATGGCCTGCATTGACCTATAAAATATCCCCCAGTCTCTCCTTTCTCCTCAAACATCCAAGAAACAGAGACTTAACGCGCTGGGGCTTCTGAATGCATATTCATTCACCAACAGCCAAGATATGGATATAAGTATGCACAGACTTGTGCATATTGCGACCCGGAACTGGCTAAGAAAGAATGGATTGCTTAGTCACTGGATACAAAGGGTCGGATACAGGAGGTTTTTCCAGATAATCACTATACTAATCGCTAACTCGATTTTACCTATCTTGGCACCTTGTGCCTCTTGAGCTCCTGGCTTGGGTCATGTAATTCTGTAGGGGTGACCAGGGTTTCCCTTCGTCCAGTTGGATTATAGTTGGCGCCTAGATTGGAGGCTCAGCGACCAGTCTCTGGTATCTGATGCAGTATCTTGTGTCTTTCGATGGTGATTTTAGTCATCTATCATGTGGGTTAGTTAGCTGTGATAGCTCTTGCATTAGCGGTACTGATCATAAGACGGTGGTTTATAAACTGAGAAAATCTAATACATCTGCAAAATTCGAAATCCACTTTGCTTGAAAGTCATCTTGCATGGAAATCGGATTCTCCTCCTTCGCATTAGCTTCCCATTCATCTCTTTCACAGGAATTCCACAAAGGATCATTGCTTGGTAGTGGGAATTGGAGTTCGCTCGCCTGTAGCAGAGGGCTGTCCTCCGTACTAGAGCTGCTTATTGTCGCACACAACTTGTAAAGTGCTATACCGAACCGTTTGACTTCCTCAATGCCCACCCAGACAAACGAGGGCAGATCAGCTCCGCTATACCTGGCAAGCATGTTCGGATAAAAGAACATGCCCAGTCTTCGACAGCTACCAACAAGTGATTTGAGTAATGCTAAATCAGCAGCGGAGATAGACGCTTTAAGGTCGAGGTTAACAACACCGTCAGCCTTCATGATGACAGAGAAAATAACATGTAGTAGGATAGCTTGATATGTGGCAATTGGCCAAAAGCAGGCGCTGCAGGCTCCCTCTACTTCTGAGGCATCCCATTTCTGCTATAACTTACAGGTCAGTAAATCAGGTACGTCATGGGTTGGTTACCTGACATACCCTTTGATCTCGAATGGCAAAGTCAAGTATATCACGAAGCTCCACTGCCGCCGACTGCGCAGATTGTTCTCCTGATGTCCACATGCCTATAACCATCACTGATTGTAGAAGTAGCGGGGTTTCCTGGCGCACATCGAATGACCCTCTGTGGATGAGAGGCCATCGCGGATGGAATATCTCAAAATAACGGTCAATCCACTTCTTCCTCTTCTCCCAGTAAAACATCTGTGACTCTCCGTGGTTTAGGGATGGAGAGGGTGGGGTGGAAGATCGGGTTCGATGCGCTCCTGAAATACTAGCATGCTTTTGGAAAGAACATTGTACTTTGCGACGAACACACTCCTCGCATGGTATGCCCCCTTCACACCGAGACTTGCCTGCATGGCAACTCACACAGGCTTGACGCGCGCGATTTAGAGGCTCTGTTATTTTGTGCTGCTTTCGTATGTGACGTCGAAGGGTATCCCTAATTTTAACGTCCCTAGCGTTAGAATGAGTGTTGTAAGAAGTGAATATAGTTCTTGGATACTTTCGTTGATATTCGCGACCACAGCTGGAACAAATAAAGACCTGCTGCTTTGTGTGTTTCGCTCTTTCATGGCGGTTCAGGTGCTCTTTGCGCCGGTATCTAGCATTGCAGCCAGGAAATTGACACTGAAACGCGTAGTATACGAAAGGGCCTGGGGCACCTTGGAGGAACACGACCTCGGTGCCAAAACCTTCCATGGGATAAATTACCCCGACATCCACGCAGAAATTCCCCCCGAAATTGAACGAAGAGTTGGCTTTACTGAGGTTCGCGAAGCGGTTGAGGCTGCAAACTGACTTCTCAACCGTCCCACTGCGTCCCGCCGCGATCGCCACCGGCGATCCACTGGCTCCCACCGGCATCCCATCGGCATCCCATCGCGCCTTTGCTGGTAGGGAAATCGGGACATGCTATGAGGAATGTTACGCAGAGGTTCTTGAAGAGAAAAGAAAGTGGGATAATAAACGGCACTTTTATCGCAGCAATAACTGGCGTAGAATATTGGAAATGGTACAACCATGTGTAGATGTCATAGTTTGTTTGTTCAGTGGGATGCCGGCGGGCGGCCGCCAGCAGGCTGGACTTTTGGCCACAGAATAGAATTCAGTGAATCATGACTCTCGAGCTCCTCTATCTTCTTATTAATGCCTTCTGTATAGTATCACTATTCATGACAAAGGCAAAAGCCGGCCTATAAGTATCTAGTACAGCCCCGATATTTGCCCATACCTCACCGTGAAATACATCTCCTATCTCAAAGACCATGACTCCTTCCATCCTGATCGTCGGCGCCACTGGTAATACCGGCCGGGCTGTCACTCGGACGCTGCCAAAGTTGCTTCAATCAAGCAGCACTCTACAAGGGAACCGCATCATTGCTCTGACTCGCTCGTCCAGCAGCCCAGTGGCGCAACAGCTCGCCAAACTGCCTGGAGTTCAAGTGATTGAGCAGAATTGGGTTGAGATCACCGCAGACTGGCTCCGAGAGCACCACGTTGCGAGAGCCTTCATTGCATCCCATAATGCGCCTAACCAATTTGCCGAGGAGTCGACATTCCATCTCAATGCCCTCCACGCCGGCCTCAAGTACGTCGTGCGGGTCTCGACTACTGCTGCGAATGTGCGCCCAGACTGCCCTGCCTACTACGCACGCCAGCACTGGGCCATCGAGGTTCTACTCGGCTCGCCCGAGTTCAACGACTTGCAATGGACGTCCCTTCAGCCAAACGTCTTCTCGCCACTTATCATGTCCCCTGCTGCGGAGTTGATTAAAAAGTATCGCAAGACTGGAGAGCAAGACTCCCTTCGTCTGATGCTGTCTGAGGATGCACCTGTCGGGATCATCGACCCTGACGAGGTTGGTGTTATTGCAGCTTATCTCTTGTCTCAAGATGACACTTCCGTGCACAATAAGGCCAAATACATTCTGAATGGGCCTGAGGACATAACTGGAAAGCAGATTGTCAACATGATTGAGAAAAACATTGGTGCACCCGTCAAAGACGTTAGTTATAAAGACGTCTCTTTCATCGACAAGCTGTATGAGTACCAGTATGCGGCAACCAAGGAATCGAAGAACGTCATCTACTCGATCAAGCGGGCCCCCGAGACAGCGTGGGACGGGAAATGCTCGGCTTCTACAACCAGCAAAGAGGTCCTGGACCTTGCTGCCCCAAAACGGACACCTGCTGATGTCTTAAAGTCTTTACTAGAGGAGTGAAGGGGTTGTAAGTAAGCTAAAAAGAACGTGAAACAGCTACTGCGCACTTGAAATGGAAAAATTATTAAGTATAAGTGTGACAACCGGCGAAGAAATGAGCTGTCCTCCATATAGGATAGCAGTATGACTAGCCTCTTCGTACTTGATGCCAGATAAAAGAGCATCCCATAACCTCATTATTTAAGGCCCCTTTTCAGAATCATATGTGTGGAGATGCAGGTGACTGGAAGCAATCTCTATAAAAAGCTTTAGAATTTATAGAGAGGGATCTGGTTCATCCTTAGAGAAGTTATTAGTTCTACTCTCCTTATAAGAAAGTCTCCATCTGAAAAATAGTTAAGAGTTGCCTCTATAGACTTAAAGAGAGTGCTTATAAAGCTCATTAGAGTACTACTTAATCATACTTTTCATAAGTCACTGGTGCTAGCCTTAGGAAATATATAATATTTTCTTTCTTTTCTTGCTCACTTTAATATTTGAGAGTAAAGCTATGTAACTCTATATATCTCTAGTGCTCCTCTAGCAGTTTTTGTAACTTAGCAAAGTTAGCATCTTTGGAAGCTATGGTTATATAATATCATGTGCAATCACAGAGGTGGAAGCTAAGAGGATTGATCTTGTATGGATTTAGTAATAAGTAATTTATCTTTTTGACCTTCAGGGCATAGGGCCTATTTAAAGCAGCTATATCACTGTTTTCTCCTGTGGTTGGCTGCTGTTTGCCTTTGTCACCCCCCTAGAGAGCCATCATCACCAGAGGGTGATAGGGGCTGTGGAGTCCTCACCCACATCACCAGCACTTATACTAAAAGCATCATGCTGCTGCTTTAGAGGCAAAAGAGCTTTCTGGGGGTTGACCATGTTCTATATATGGCTTAAGTACGGCTGAGCGGACGGGAAGCCCTGTTTTCCACACCCTATGGTCGTATGTGCAAAAGGATGACAGTAATCCATATGGAGTTTCATATACGTAATAAATCCAGGATTTACATCCATAAGACGGTGGGCATCTATTTCAGAATCTTACCATTCCTGTTGGCCTCCAACATAGACATCGGATGTGATCACCCCTAGACTGACAAAACTGGCGGCTGCGAGAATCGTTGGATAATTGGTGGGCTATTGTGGCAGAGTATCAGGTCAGATTGGGCTACCTGATGAAGGGGAAAGCAAGACTGTTCGGCAACTTACATCACCAAGAAATTGGGTATTATAGTACTGTATGATTGGACTGCTGACAAGATAGGTGCTGGGAGGGAAGTAGACCACAGCAGGGAAGATTATGCTTAAGCCACAGTCAGCACCGCATCTCCCGCCGTTGGAAATTGCTTTATCGATAGCGGCTGTATTTCTTGCATGAGCTGGTCATTCCTCCTTAAGATCAATTCTCAGGTCACCTGTGATCTTACCGGTATCGTCAGTCAGTCCGTCCCCTGCTGGACAAATGTTAGCATTCATTCTGTGCAACTTGGGAGAGCGAGATCCAGGTGCTTACCCTTGGCACCATAGCCCTTGACATTACTCCACCCTATATATATAGATTACATGAGTCAATTGCGCACTGAGAGGAGAAGAATCGAGCAAGCAGACCAACCTTGTATCCTCCCGGGGCGTAAGGGCTAGTGCCGCGCTGATCCATGTTGGCCATCCAGTAATCGGATCCCGATATGGTCCTTCTCTCCAGCGTTTGTTCGCCACATGAATCGGGGCTTCTTCGTCGGCGAATGGGGCATACTCCAGCAATCCGTCTGGGACTCGTAGGCTCTGGCTGGCGACGTTTGTGCCATTGCCCTTGAGGCCACACTTGGCTTACATCTATCAACAGCTTATAGCTGAGCTGAATAGATGCACGGGCGGCCATTCTCCAATCAAGGATCCATTCCCATGCCTTGTTCCTATCTTCACCTAAGAGAATCTTGATCTCTTCTTGTACTTCAGAATCCAGATAGGAGCGCCGGCCCAAGATAGCATCTGATAATGGGCTAATGCCCTGTAGGATGGGTGCATTTTCAATGAATTTTACCTCTTGCAGTGACACTTCTCGAATATCTAAAGGGATCGGCTGCCTTTCCAAGCGGAGCTTTTGGAGTGTCTCAACTACCTCCAGCTTGCTGCTCAAAGCCCCTTTTGATAGCTCTATTATCACTGGCACTGGGAGTAGAGTTGGTCTAATAACCATAGCAGTGCTCAGCGCGTAACTCTCGACTGGAAGCAAAGTTGCGCGTTGGCAGATGGTAGGGAGGATGCCATCATGGGATGTGACACTTTCCACCCCCTGCGGGAAGGCAAGAAGTTCGGTGTCAGACCAGAAAAGGGCCTGTAAAAGCCATAAAACGGGGTCACTCTCCGCCAGCTGCTGGAAGAGTGCGAACTGGTAGCTATCCAGCTGCTTTCCATAGTGGTGCTCAAAGCGTTTCAGCTCAAGCAGTGCGCAGGTAGTCATTGGCGTCCTGTTGACGAATGTATGATCCCACCAATCGTAGATATGAATCCCTTGAAGGGTTTTCTCTGTTAATGCATGTTCGGGATCGATGTTGTTGAAGGCATTGAGACGATTCAATAAGTCTTTCAGGATTCCTGATTTGCGGGCGGCCTCATCATCCTGAATCCGGGTTTCCAGGATGATGAGCAGACGGGAGAGGAAGCCCCACACGCGACCCTAAATCCTCGTCCTCCCAGTCGGACGCCCCTCAACCAGGCTGTCTTTTCTTTTGACGGGGTCAGTAATAGCAGGAATAGGTCCAGCTGACTTTTCCAGAGCGCTTGGTGCTGCTGTGGGTTGTGCTTGAGCAACTGGTACAGCCACATGCGTAGCCGTCTCTCCTTTTCGTTGGGAGATGTTCTCTCTGCTTGGGGTGAACACTGGTGCCTTTTCCCTCTTCCGCTTTTGGCGCTGTGTGCTGGTAGGCTGGGTTTGCAGGGTCATTGGGGCACCTGAAGAGGACCCAGTCCCCGTGGATGGGGCTGGAGCCGCTGAGCCGGCGGCCACATCCAAGGCGTCTGTATGAACGGCTGTTGGTTCTTCGGTATCTCCATCCCCATCTGCTCCGATTCGGGACTGTTCTGGCTGTGGCATTACCTGGGAAGACTCGGCCAGTCGCTTGCGCAGCTCGTCTGCAGCAGACTGCCGGGTCATAGATGATTCCCGGGTAGCGGTAGAGAGGACAGAGTGATCCCATGCTGGTGATCCAGCCGCATGGCGTTGTGGTGGGGATGCATCGCTCAGGTCCAAGGCTCGGGTTGCTCTTCCGCGCGGAGATCCTTCTACATCCACATTGGGAACAGTTCTGGGCGCCGCGTCAGCAGAAGTGGTTCGGGCGAGTTGCGCGTCTTCGAGTTCCGCATCTTCCTGTTCTGCGTCCGATGACAAGTCTGAGGGATCCTCTATGATCGCCTGAGGTAGTGACAGCTGGGGCTCGGTAGGCGCCCACTCAAAGCTAGGGCCGGCAATGGAAGCTTCAATGGTCTCAGTCCCGGTGCTGAGCAGCCCCATTGCATTCCTCCGGATGCCAAGCTCAGCAAGAACCTCGCTGGCCACAGGGGGGCCGCTGGGGTCCTCCTTGTAGAGGTTGATGGCCGTCTGAATGTCTACAATGCCGGGATCAAGATATCGGGACTTTCCACGGCCCACGTGCTGTAGCCGTTGGACTAAGGCATGAACTAGATAGTCCATGGCCTTGTCGTAATCTGTACAGACCGTGGCCAAGCGGCCGGCTGCGCCGCGCCAGCCTTGGGCTGTGTTGATGCCCAGAAACTCCGCTGCTTTCGCCTCTCCCCATCTATTGATGACCTTCTTCGTGGCTGCATTGCAGGCTCTTTGATTCTTTGCTGTCGTGCGGACAGCCTGTTCAGCCTTAGACCATATGTGTCGGTTCTTCTTCCTTATCTTCGCGAAATCGGCCCCGAGGGTGTCTTTGCCCACGGACCATAGGTGTATAAGGAGAGTGTTCCTTATGAGGTCATAGTTTTCCACCGCACGATTCACTTCGCCAAGGGCTTCATGGAAATGCTATACGTATGTCCCCTTTGGGAGTTCCGCGACCCAAGTCCGCAATTGCGCAAAAATCTCTTCCGGTGACGAAAAGGTGCATCCGGCGACGACAAGTGGTCGTCCCATGGGATTGTCCAACGATGTGGAGATAGCTAGGTCACTGTTATGAGTGTTCAAGTTAGCTCTGGTACTTGCTTTTAGGGCGCGTACTTGTAACACATACCTCATTCTGGTGATGAGTGAAATGCAAGACAAGAGAAATCCTCAACGAGCTTCTGGATGTGGTAGTTGACTTATGTATGAATGATATGCGGCATTAGTAGAGGCGTCCGTGATAAGAGAAAGGTGAGCTCTCACACAAGTGTGGGAGGTGAGCTGGAAGGTGGAAGGTGGAAGGTGGAAGGTGGAAGGTGGAAGGTGGAAGGTGGAAGGTGGAAGGTGGAAGGTGAGTAAGACTGAAGTGAACGATTGAAGAAAGATGAGGTGAAGGATCAAGAAACTAAAGTACCCGTAATCGGAGTAAGAGGATTCGAAATGATATGGAATATGGTGCAAATTTGCCTTGGGGAAATCTCAAGTTGGTGTTTGCGAAGTCGAGAGGTCTGTAGTTTATGAATACCTCATGTCAAGAAGAAAGTCTGGCTCTGTGGAAGGTTTCTTTCTCCAGCTTTGATCCAGGTGAGCATATCCAGTCTGATCAATACTCAGCAGCAAGAAGTGAAGGCTAGGGACTCAGGATTTTGAATTATACCAGGTATGAGAGCTAGGAAGGCATTCTCATTATAGCACTGTATTCTTAGGAAGCCCACCAGACACAACCTTTGGTTCTGCCATTGCTATTTTAAACCTATGCCTTCCATACAGCTCTAATAGATATAGTCCTGTCTAATGATGGGAGTTGACATCCTGAATCTATCTTTAAAATGAAACCCTGGGTCACTGGTATTTATTAGTGTTATGCTTCATACCTCATGCTGCACGGTACTTATGAATTACATGACTTAAGTTAGGACCTTTTATCTCTACTGCATGCTTTTAGTCTATAATTTGAGTCACCACCTCCTTTAGTGGGAACCGCATGTCCTACCAGGAGATTTACCTCATTCTGTCTTATATTAACTATATGCATGACCTGCAAGGCATGTCTGATTCCACCATCACTAAAGCTAAATTTAATATCATTATAATAGCCCATCCGTAACCCTATTTACCTGAGATAGTGTGCTACACATTCTGCATCTAGAAGTTTAGACTCCACTATTACTGGTCATGTGAGTCATTACTTATTCACATCATCAAGATCTTTTCACATACGGTGACTAGATGGGCTTCTATCATGAAGCAGTCGCGCATCTCTGTATAGTACTCAGTTGGCACATTGCTGAAGAAACATGGGAGAGAGAGGCAGACATGTGCGTAAGTCAATATGCAACAGTTGGGCCATAGCGACATGATTTACTGATCACATAAGAAACCCCTAGTGCCTTAGGAGCTCCTCCATTCTGCTCACTGTCAAGGAAGGCAGAAGTCAGGTACTATATACATTAAGGTAGGTGGTTATAATAGAGTGCACAAGGTACCATGGAGTGAACATTCAGCAATTTAGCTTAATTGGCTATTGAAGCAGAAACCCCTAGAAAAGCAGCCGCTAACAACATACTGGTTTGTTGTAAGCCGTAGTCTAATGCACAATGGTACTAGTGTAACATTAGTACAAGCAAGTGACATTTCCACTGACGAGCTAGAGAGGTAGAGTTGCATAAGATCTCATTGGACAAGGCGGATTTCTATAGAGTCAAAGTTTTTGACTGTCGGATTGCCCTTTGGTCTTCAATTTTGCCACTATATACTCCGTATGCCGAACTTCACATATCATGGGTTAAAAGTCTGCGGACCGCCGATTGCCACCTTCATACCATGGTAAACTCCCGTTACGCAGTCATAATTTTGTACTAGGTCAATCTGATTTTTAGGAGGCGGATGTGCTTGACTGGCTGCATGGGAAAGTAAAGTATTTTCAGCTGAACAAGAGAGGATGGCAAATCCATTTTCCATCATATTTCTATAAAGGGATGTGTGCACATTTTCTAGGCCGTGGTGGATAGAGCCGTACCCTTGTCGTTGTAAGGCTGTATGTATTATTGGTTGAAGAGATGAGATGTCTTATCTGCTTTGGAACAAATGCCTGGAAGCAGGAATAAAATCCACGCGCCAAGAAACCTGATTGTGATTCCAGTATTTTCTCTTCCGACCGGGGCTTCCCCCTTCATATCAGGAAGTGGCGGTCATCCCCCGCTTTCAATATTTTCTCTTCCTCTTCCTCTCCCAACCATCCTCCTAAACCCAAGTTCGATTAAGGATTCTCATTTCACATATTTCACTCATCTCACAACCTTGGCGCCTTACTAGATTCGGCTTTACAAGAAAAAGGATAGAGAGCGAAAACGAGGGAAATTAACCCAATAACAACTGCGAAGCCGTAGGGCATACCATATTCCTGCGGCTAGGATCGCTGGATTCCGACAATTAAAAAGAGCAACATCACCTGGGAGACTCGCCATAGTGTTGGGGGGCTTGCCGTAAGAATTTAAGAATTTTCTGGAGATATGGTATTAACACGCCAGACAAGACAAACCACCTCCGACGATGCATTTCCTACTACTCAGCTATTCCTGCTCGGTATGTAATTCACCTGTCATCTATCGCACTACTTACTTACTTTCTCGTGGCAACAGCAATATGCCGTGTCGCAGAGCCCATCGCTCTGACGTCCATATTCCCATATTCCTGGGTTATGGTCAAGGATTTTCGAGTAGCAGATCGCACAGATGCTTCCTTCTATGCCGGGATCCTCGTGTCCGCCTTTTCTCTTGCCGAAGCCCTCACCGGTATGTTCTGGGGAGGCCTTTCGGACCGTATCGGTCGTAAACCGGTTCTTCTGTCCGGTTGCTTCGGCACCATCCTATCCCTTCTCCTTGTGGGATTCGCCCCAAATTTCTGGGTGGCGCTCTTAGGTCGCGCTCTTGGTGGTCTACTGAACGGGAATATCGGAGTCATCCAGACAATGGTTGGGGAACTAGTCAAGCGACCAGAACATGAACGTAAGTGGAATGTTTGAGGATGCCCTACAATTCGAGCAGGAGTAATAGCTCATCGTGACTGTTATAGCTCGAGCCTACGCCGTGATGCCATTTGTCTGGTCAATTGGAACTATTATCGGTCCCGCGATTGGAGGTTTGCTTGCGAAGCCCGCCGAAAGCTATCCATCCCTGTTCTCCGCCGACGGTCTTTTCGGCAAATTTCCCTACCTGTTGCCGAATTTGGTTTGCTCCCTCCTACTCCTTCTCAGCATAATTGGCAGCTGGTTATTCTTGTACGAGACCCATCCTGGTCTGCAGCATCAGAAAGCTTCCGGAGACCTCGATCATACGTCTGCCGAAAGTCCTCTCCTGGCCACCGCTGGGGCGACAGCCAATGCAGGTGTAGATCTGCGCGCAGAATCATATGGTACCTTCAACCAAGTTCGCTTGCAGGCAGATGAAGATTGGTTTGTGAATGCCGATGGTTCAAAATTCAAGATGCAAAAACAAACCGTTTTTACATATCGGGTTGTCTCGCTCATCATTGCGTTATCCATATTTACTTATCACTCCATGACGTACGATCATCTCTTGCCTATTTTCTTGCAGGACAAGAATAGCAGGAACGTTTCGGGTCTCAATAACGCGCCGCTTAGCTTCCCTGGCGGACTCGGCCTTTCTACACGGACAGTCGGCTTGATTATGTCTTCCGATGGCATCATCGCGCTCATTATTCAGAGTTGCATTTTTCCCATTCTAGCTCAGTCACTGGGGATCTGGAGACTATTTGTGGTGGTGACTGTGCTGCATCCTGTCGCCTACTTCATCGTTCCATTCCTCATGTTTGTACCGCAAAACTCTCTCATCTTCGGCATTTATATATGCCTCATCATTCGCAACATACTTTCGATAATCGATTACCCTGTGCTGCTGATTCTCATTAAGCAAGCCAGCCCTTCGGAATCGGTCATGGGAAAGATCAATGGGCTGGCTGCTTCTGCCGGTGCCGTCGCTAGGACTATTGCTCCCCCTATTGCTGGTTTCCTGTACAGCACCGGTGCTGATATGAATTTCACTGCTATCGCATGGTGGGGAAGCGCTTTAGTTGCTGTCTTGGGTGCTGTGCAGCTCTGTTTCATGAACCACAAGAAACATACCTCCGCCACAATTCGGTCCGCTATGCCTTGCCATTATCATTACGTTCCAGATGAGTCTCGACCTCAAAAGGAGACCATCCATATCATAGTGACGGACACCGATGCTGATGCAGACGGTGCGGGTATGTCCCAATCTCGCCGTTATTCTTTTTTGACATAGATTGAAGATACTATCTATGGGTGATACCAGTGCTAGAGGGATTTCTTTCACCTTTCATGATTAGCGACAAAATGGCGTTTGGGTGTTCGGTGTCAGTGGTCACTGATCACTAGATTAAGATTTTAGTTTTCTTCTGTAGCGTCAAATATCAGAGCAAATATTGCACATTCTAGAGAGGTATCACTGTTCCAATTCGCATCAAGGCGTAGTAGGCAATATCTCCCTACTCCCTTGTCAAGCTTATCCACACTGATAGAGGCCTTTCTTTTATCTCTCATTTTGTACTGCAAAAGGCGGTAAGAGCAGATCACGGCATTGCCACGTTCCACCGCTTAGCCACCGTACTAAATCCCATCAGGAATAGCTTTGTTTACAGCATCATCCTGGCAACGAGCCGAAAATAATAATAAACCACATCACTAACTGTCCTTGGACTGCTCGAGTCAGACGTTATCAGTTGCTGTGCATATCATTATCACTCACCTTGAGTTGATGTTTCTAGGGCCTAAAAGCACTGTTCGAACACATACAATTCATATGACAATCCCCTTGCTCTTCACTTAACGAGAAACTCATTCACGATTGTCATGTCCAAACCTCTGTCTCCGTTGACGACCTCGCGCCAGAATTCGCGAGCCTTTTCGCCGGGCTCTAATGGATTGGAAGTCGAGATGGCTGTGGCAGATGAATCCTTGGTGAATGAGAGCGAATCCGAGAATATCTTTCCGAGTCCGAAGAAAACGATTGACGGCGCGAATACAAATACCCCCCAAAGTGGGCGCTATTCACCTATGTATCGCAGGCAGGATCCCATTCTGGATGGCGATGATCCTGAGTCTGTCGACGAACAGCCCAGCTCGCCGTTTGAGTACGATGGTCGAGACGCTACGGTTGACTTTCGGATGCTCGGTAACCGACAGGTCTCGGGTGGACTGAGCGAATGCTCCATGACTCCCAGAAAGCGCTCCTACAGTCATTGTCCAGAAGACGAAGATGCGATGGAAAGGTCTAGTGATAGAAGCAAAAAGGGAATGAGCCGACGGGACATACCGGACATTCAAGTCTACGCCGATGAGGAGCCCGAAATGCATGAAAGAGAGATCACAGGAGCCACTGGACACGAAATTGCCAATAGCACGGTAGAGGAAAGACGCAATGAGGGAATGAGCACTGTCCTTGACGAACATAATGACTACGATGATTCTTTCTCCGAAAAGGAGAACTTGGAAATGAAGGCTGCAGATGATCAAATGAATGACGACTCTCATGATCTCATGGATGACACATGTTTCAGTACTTTCTCCGCCGTTCCTAATGCAGACATGACATCGTTCGCGAAACTGCGAGGGGACTCGCCATTCAAGGCCGCTCGACTACTACCCAGCAGCCCCGGAAGAACGGACGAATATCAATCCGGAAGCCCTGCACCAGCTACCCCTGGCGCTTCCAGGAGATCACAAAGGCAATCCGCACTCATCGACATCGGCACTCCCATCGCTTCTCCCACTCCCAAGAGGCGAGAACGCAAGGATACGGGAAACGCAAGCGAAACACCAAACTTGCTTGACCTAACAGATCAGACAAACTTCTTTCCACGTCGACGCTATAGTATACAGAAGGAGCGATATTCGCCCTCGCGACGTTCGCCTTTGAGGACTCTTCGAGAATCCATTCGATCCCCTTCAAAGGTCTCACTGCTCGACTTTGACATTCCTGCGATTCCGACGCCTAGGTCTATACCGACAATCACCCCCCGGGAATTGGAATCTTTGAAATCCGGGTTCCTCTCTGAGATATCCTCACTCAAAGCGACGCTGAGCGGGAAAGAGGCGGAAGTCTCCAGCCTGAAGAATGCTGTTGCGGATGCCGAACGGCGGGTTGGAGAAGCTCTAGAGGAAGTCCGTAACGAAGCTGCGCAAAAAGAGGCTCTTGAAATGGAGCAAGCCGAATGGCAGCGGCGCGGTCAAGAGATGGAAGACGTCTTGCGAACTGTCAGGGCAGATATTGTTGAGGGTGAGCGGGAAAAGGAGCGGCTTATGAGGAAGGTCGAAGAGGCGGAGAAAGGCCGGGAACATCTGGAAAGGCGCATGGTCGAGTTGGAGAGCCAGCTATCGGCTGCGCGTAAGCCAGCTCTTAGTGAGACTTGCGACCACGGGAGTGCGCAGTGCACGACCACTGCCGAGGAGACCGCAAGGGAAGTACAAGATGCCGTCGAAAAGGTTGCACGTGAGCTTCACACCTTGTACAAGAGCAAACATGAAACCAAGGTTGCTGCTTTGAAGAAGAGCTACGAAGCCCGGTGGGAGAAGCGCGTGCGGGAAGCCGAGAACAAATGCAAAGCTGTCAGCGAGGAGAATGAGCGGCTGAAAAACGAGCGCGATACTGCTTTGTCGGGGGCTTCCCGCCCTGATGCTAGCATCGTGGCCCATCAGAATGACGAGCACGAAGCAGAGAAACACGTTTTGGAGGCCCAAATCAAGGGTCTGCAGCAAGAGATGGCAACCCTCAAGCAGGACAACGAGCGGTTGCATGCCGAGTTGAAGGTAGAGAGAGCAGAAAAGGGAGAGCTCGTTGCCGCTGTGGATGAATGGCTGGCAATTCAGCAGAACGCGTCACAGGCGTCCGGCGCCCCCGAGTCTCCCATTGTGAGTGCGGAGCATGAAACACCAGAGCCAGAGCCCACTACGGCAGAGTCAACAGAAGAGTTCAAAAGAAGTATCGGCCGCAGTGGCTCCAGTGGTATCCGGCCTGCTAGCACAGGTTCTGGCAGCGGGGAGAAGAGGATCCCTAGGATTGGCGCGCCAGCGGGCCGGCATGTCAAAGGCAATAGCGGAGGCAAGTCGGGCATTGCTGTCTTTACTCCAGGTCGCGGTCCAGGCGGTATTCTGGGTTCCATAGAACGCATGGGACGTGGTGGTGTCTAGAAGTCGGGGTTTTGATGCCGTGTTTTCTGCCTTATCACTAGTTTTATTTTCCCCTCCTTCCTCCTGTCCTTCCTTGTTTGTTCTCTGATATTCCCCATGAGCACAGTACGGTCCTGATCTTTTCTTTGCTTTCTCCAAGTTATGAAAGTTGCCCTTTCAGAGATATCCTATCCTGTTGGACGTTGTATGGGTCTGAGTTTGACTTGCGTTATGAATGAATGAATTACTATGATCCCTTTGACATTTTTGAGTCTGCGAGTTCTGGGCTTGCTGGAATTCAGTGACTTTCCGATCCAGAGCAGAAGCTAAAATAGATTATTATTCGTGCTAGACATACCGGAGTCGTGCGATCGTTTATTGATTACTTTAGGGTAACTAGGACTAGCCATATTGAATCCGTGCTGCTGGCAGATATCATTAACGGAGAAGTTATTAGGGCTAGTTTGGTGGCATCGTTCCGCCATTTGATGATATAGTATGTAAAAATGTACACATATAGTACATATATTCCAAAGCGGGCAGTTTTATAGTCTACTTTGATTTGATTGCGGGCTATGCTGATTCTCTTCCCTGCATTCAAGATTCTCTAAGAGGTCCTTGGGGTAGATCAGTCTCAATAGCAGTCCCATCCGGCACAAGGACTCAATCGAAATGTAGCTTGACTTAAGTCAGAACATGGCTCGTTCTACCTAGTATCCTGCCTTGCAAACACTGATACAATTGCCATTAAGATCAGCTGTCTGTTACTGTAGACCATTCCTTGAAGAAATACCTTAGCTCGCCTTACTTCTCCTAGCACCCGAGCTTCGAGTGATCCAAGTGTGGGGTACGATATTGATAGTGAATAGTTTAGTCATTGTTATCAGTCACAAAGGATGCCATCCTTAATATCATTGATGCTCTGTACGTCGATCTAGGACTAGCCACTTAAACCGACCTGACAGCTGGGCATCGGGTTACCGCCGACGTCAGCGCAGGAAAACGTGGGGTAAGCCGAAGCCAAGTCTCCTATTGAAGTAATTATTATCAGTCACTCGTGAATCGATACAAATTCGGATTGCCGCTTCTGAGTTCGGGAAGATGTCCGATGGTGCCCTTGCGGGGTTATTTGAAAGGTGTGGCTGCGGGATTGCTATTTTGTTATCGAGGAAGAGTAGGTACACTACGTGGACGAGACGGTAGACGTAGGCCAGATAGCTTCCTACAGGATCATTACCTTAAACGTTGGGGAAGTGAGAACTGCGTGAGATAGTCTCTACAGTCTGAACAAATGACAATGCGAGCAGCTATCATCCTTCAGCGACTCGACCGAGAGTCTGCGAGTCGGATATCTGTGCGTCAGAGATGCAATTGACTCAACTGAGGGGGTCAATGCACAAGAGGCAGTAAGGCACTCACTGACACGATGTATTCTGGTCTAGGTACAGCTGCACAGAGCAAGTGATCAGGATTTCTGAGAGGAATGAAACAAACGGGTAGACCTTCTGCGGACACTGTGGCTGTATTATTTGTATCCTTTCGGAATGAGATCCGGTGTCAGTTCACCAAGTTGACCATGCAGACCAACTCTGATCAGTGGTTTCCCCGGATCTCCATTCCCCAGTCACGAAGATTCTGAAATTGATGGAGACCGAAAAGAGTCTGCGGGATGCTTTCACGTTGACCCGCCGGACCGCCTGTTGCCGCCTTTGCCGGGCGCCGGTTGGGGACGGAGGAGCGACTTTCGGCACTGGGAAATGGTCCAGGCAATACGTACCTAATAATGAGTTCAAATTTGGAATCCTATTCATCTCCTTGCGCAATATATACTGATCATTTTCATTGGACACAGCTTTGCTCAAGATCCAAAAAGGGACCTTCCATGAAGCAGGAAACTAAGCAGCACGCGAGCATTGTACATAAGTGGAAGTATCCTCCGGGGACGGTCTGAAATTCAATACTCCAATCTACAGTCTTGAGAACATACGCGTCTAGTAGAGAAGCATTTACCATACAATCTCCCTTCCATATCGTCACTACATATGATTGAACTGAACTTTTCTTGCCTTGACCCTTGAGCTATGGAGTTTTGCTGTTTGAACCTCCGTACCTCTCTGCTCCGTATGTTGGTGACTTGTACATTGTGGCCATATCTGATTGGCCGCAGTATCCACGCTAGTCCCACTCAAGTATCCGCCAGCTCAGTTTTGATTGGGTCAGAACCCATGCCCTCGTGAGACTTACGGCCACTTATGGAGTAAAGGGACCTACCTAGGTAGGCTAGGTACCTGGGGATCGTCCAAGGGGTGGGCCCCGTCAACCCATACCACACACATGTCGGTGTTCTCCGTTTGCCTCAGGCTCCTCCCCGAGTCTCTTCTCGCTGTACCGACTCAGGCTCGTGATTGTTGTTGTAGCATGCCGTTTTTCCTGGCGCGTTGGCTTTCGCCGATTTCCTTGTTTTCTAGATTCTTAACTTATTATTCATATCTCCCTTCACTAACTGTTTGGATCCTGATAACAAACGTGACTGCTCTCTAATGTTTCGAAGTCTCCCCGGAATTCTTTCCTTTTCCTTCGTTGCTTACCCCGGACTACTGGAGTTCCTGCTTTAATACTACTCGTAGAGCTTGGCTTGGCTTGATGGGCTACACCTCAGTCGAGAGAAAAAGTATTGACGAGAAGAAATGGCATGCTTCATGCGAGGGTATCCCAATGTCTGTTACGTTACCCTTGAGGCATTTTCAACATTTTCCTTTTCTCTAGTTGAGCCTATCAATCAATGTATTGTTGCCCTTCAGAGTTGGACCACAGGGATCGTCAGGAATGACGACACAGTACATAAGCTACCGCAACCCGTTGAGAATCAAAACTCCGAATCTCGGCAATTATTACTAATGCTTAATGGTCGGCAGTTGCACAGATGAACTGTACGGTGTATAACTGAAGAGAACAACCTGTCAAGACTTTTGGTGTTTGAACTGAGCAAGACCATATGCGTCTGAGGTTTTTCACTCCAGGGAACTCTCGATTCTTTTTGCTGTTCGGATAGTGATATCGAGTTGTACAATAAGCATGAAAGCTCCGTTTATCGGATCCCGAGTTTGGTGTCTCGGGCCTAGAGTCTCGACTCTGGCCCTATGCACACCCCTGCTGCATTGCGCTTCATATTATTAGAGAGGTATTCATCATCCAATGTCCTCCAGATTGATACGCCTAGAATAGTCTCTTGTTTGAGTTCTAGCCGCGAAAGCGAATAAGTCCTATGACATTGTTTCATAACTCCGTATTTAATATTCTATTGCATTATTGATCCTGGTGCAATGGGTGGAGGTGAATTCTAATTTCTCTCGGAATGTCGAAAGCACGTCAATTTCATTCGCAGATATCCCCTTTTCGCAAGGTCGAGGCACTCGAAGTAGATCGATACCTAGTATCTATAAAGTTACTAAGCTGGGATGAAGATTTGCTCGTGATGCACTAGGCGGGGACCCGGGGGCAGGGGCCCTAGTCCCCAGGAGACAACCCTTAGTACTCGTGGGGCTGGTCCCTTTGTCTTAACCAGATTGCTCATTATTAGGTAGTTTACAGTTCGCATCGGGTTCATGATCGGCCTGGATCCCAATTTGGGCAAAGGGGGTGGATGATGATGCCCCATGGGCTGGGAGTCTGGAGACGGTGAGACGGAGACAGCTTCCAGCCTTCGAGTCTCTAGATAGGCTCTAACTATCTAGTCTAGCAGCTTCTGAAGAGTACGCAGAGCCTACAAAGTATCTTGAGCGATTTATAGAAGCGCGCCTTGATCATATAATGAGTGTAAGAGATTGCGATGGATCTGATTGAGTTCTAGGCCCAGCAATAATAGAGCTGACATGGGCAAGTCACGAAGCATCTTTCAATACGAGTGCTACGACGTTATATCCAATAAATTTTTACCCGCAATCCCTCATCGGCTTTGGTAGTTCCATAATCTGCGTACTGTGATTATGGTATTCAGCTCCTTGCAATATATTTTATGAAGCCAGTTGTGTGCCGATTTTAAGTATAAGGTGACTATCATCACCGTCTGGATCGTCATCCTAAGGCAGAAGTGTATACCTACCTCGGTACGGAGGACGGAGGACGGAGCTCCCTCCTCTATGCTATGGAACATTGGATAATAATACCTTGAGGCATATATCTCATACCAAATACAGTTAATACCCTCCTTGACGCTGTCACCTAGACTTCGGATTAGAACTTAGAATGAAGTCTTTAGAGTGATCAGTCGAAGTTTACGCTGGTTCAATAGAGGTATCCAGATTTCTCGAAGCGGCATATACTCCAAAGCAGTAAAATGGTCCGCAATGGATGGAGGAAAAGCACGAGATTGGTCAGAATAGATTACTACTCAGGTTGGGGAAGGGGAAAAAAAAATAAAATAGAAAGGGAGAAGAAAAAGAAAAAAGGAGAAGAATGAAAGAAACGGAAAAAATTCCGAGACTGTGACGCAGCTGCCCTCCCCACTACGGTCAGATCCACTTCGAAGCCAGACCTTACCCAAACTGGCTCCTGAATGACCAATGACAACTGCATTGATTCGCTCAGATATCTCTCTTCACTCTTGAATCCCCGTGACTTCCTGTGGCGGCCAGCCAAGTAACGTGACCGGGCCGAGGACACGACGCCGACAGTGGTAAACAGCAATGCTGGTTGGATACTGCAGTGTGGCTCAGGGAAAGACGGAAGTGGAGTAGGGAGAAACCGGGTATGGAAACGGCTTCTTCTCCATTCTCTCCTCTGGTTTACTTCCCCCCCATGACCTTGAGGAATTTGAAAGACTCATTCTCAACTTCAATTCTGACTCCAGATAATTAGTGAAAAGTGATACTACCAGCGTCAAGACGATAATCCCGAATGGATGCCATCTGCCATAGTAGGCAAGCAGCAGTGACTGCCTGGATATCCCATCCCATGCCATACGGAGTACGGAGTAGGTATCATCCCCCGGTCCGCTCAACACACCCCCGAACTTGGCCCCTGCTAATCCCGTTTGGTACTGGATGAAATACCCTTCAACTCCAGTTTCAAAGTCTACGTACCTTGGGCTCTTAGTGGAACCGAGTTTTGGTTCAGCTCGTCCAATTGCTAAGCCGTAAAACTAGATTAGTTAGTCCGAATTAGATAATAATTAAAATTCTTCTGGATTGACGTCCTGCGGTTCTCGTCTGGGGGAGGCAACACTGACGGCGAGTGGATCTGGGGGGTTCATGGGGCCTCCTCGTGACTTTACAATTTACACATTATAATGATTTTATTATTTGGGGTATTTCAACAGTATGGAGTAAATGGTTGTTAGTTATTGGATATCCACAGGATCGATCACTTGTTGTCACCTTGCTAAGGTATTATTTAAACAATCTCTTCCCCCGGGCCCCAGCTATCCTTTGACTTTTTCGCCCTTTGGACGAAATGATGGATTATGATAATGTTCCTTCTTTGAGAGTGTGATAATAATAGTCAAAAAGAAAGGCACTCTACACTCTCCACTCTTCTTCATTAACCATCATCTACTTTGTTCTTCCTTTTTCTCGTCCCCTTGTTGATGACAATTTCGAACTATACCTCCATCCTTTCGACCATATATCTTCCCTCTACAGCAAATTAGAGAGAAAAGACTCTTACATTTTACACCGCCACTATTAGTTGATATCATATCATATTGCGTCGCAAACTTCATCCCGTTCGCCTGGTTTTCACAATGACTAATCTCGCTGTATCCTCCTCGACGCCCGCATCCACAAATACCATGGAGACTGAATCCCAGAGTAAACGTAAAGCTTCGACGGCTGGCCTCTCTGCTAATTCTCGCCCGGTTAAGCGGCGGGCTTCGAAAGCATGCTGTTGCTGCCGGGCAAGGAAAGTCCGGTGTGATGTGGTGGAGAACGGTTCGCCATGTACGAATTGCCGATTGGATCAGGTAGAATGCGTTGTCACAGAGAGCAAGAGGAGAAAGTTCGTTCTACATATGTCGATGCGCTTCAGTATTCGTGGCTAACATCGAGTGCTCTTCGTCCTCACTCTTCAGGAAATCGCGTGTCGAGATTGAAAATGGCACCCGTCAGCCTTCTCAGTCGCCTGCAGATGGCCTGGAGGACGCAGGAAGCTTTCTCAGAAGACTCAGCGAGTCCCACGGGTTAAATGCGGACATTGCTCCTGAATCACCATCTCAGCAGTCCATCGACTTGGACCAAGGGCATCATATGCCACACCTTCTGTGTTCGTATTTTCGCCATTGTTCTCGCAGTCACTAATTCCTGTACTGATACTTGGCATTCCTCACAGACCAGAGTCAGGCCAGCAGAATCGGGGGAGGGAACCACTTTCGCAGGCGAATGGCCCCTAATCCTGCAGTTCCGGGCACTCTTCCTCTTCACCATGTCACGTCACAGATCCAGCAGCTATTGGATCCTTCCTTCTCCAGCGCGCGATCCGGTGGCGTACTTCTGCCGGACTACATCAGAGGCTTACCATCCCGATTGCAGAGAGAAGATATCGACTACCTGTCCATGAAAGGGGCACTGACAGTACCCGACGTCGGATTGAGGAACGAACTGCTCAAGGCCTACATCCACTATGTGCACACTTACATGCCTCTATTAGATCTGGAGGAGTTCTTACAGACTATCGTGCAAAACGATGGTATCCATCGGATGAGTCTTCTGCTGTTCCAGGCAGTCATGTTTGCGGGCACGGCTTTTATCGACCTCAAGCACCTTCGTGCCGCTGGCTATTCCTCGAGAAAGGCGGCCCGAAAGGTCTTCTTCCAACGAGCTCGACTTCTGTATGACTTCGATTATGAAGTTGATCGAATTTCTCTCGTTCAATCCCTGCTGCTGATGACGTACTGGTACGAGACCCCTGACGACCAGAAAGACACTTGGCACTGGATGGGCGTCAGCTTGTCCTTGGCGCATACCATCGGCCTGCATCGGGACCCCGGGAATTCCCGCATGGACGCCCGGCGTCAGCGAATGTGGAAACGTATCTGGTGGAGCACCTACACTCGCGATCGATTGATCGCCCTAGGCATGAGGCGCCCTATGCGTGTCAAAGACGATGATTGTGATGTTCCAATGTTGACGCTCGACGACTTCGAATTCCATCCATTTTCGCCGGAAATTGTGAGTATGGTGGGGAACTCGGAAATCCTGCAAAACGTTGAACACCAGAAAGAGCTGGCGCTTATGTTCATCGAGAAGGCGAAGCTTTGCCTGTGCGTCAGTCATGTCCTGTCGGCTCAGTATTCTGTTCTCAGTCACAAGTTTGGCGGGACGATGGAAACGACTATGATGTTGGTTCCCAAGAAATCGGCGGCAGAAACGTTCGAGGTTCGGCGTTGCGATCAGGAGTTAGAAGATTGGCTGGCCAATCTTCCTGCAGAAACTCAGTACACTCCGGCGGCGCCCGCGAAGTTAACAGAAGCTCAGGAAGTCTTGCACTCTCATCGCGCTCTCCTTAAAATGGTCTATCTGACTACGTCAAGCGCATTGCACCGTCCCCAAGTCCTTCCTGCGAGCCCTTTCCCGTCAATGGATGCAGAGCTGCAGGAGATCTCGAGGAACAAGGTCCGATTCGCCGCGGTTGAAATTACGAATATTGCGCAGGACTTGCACAGCCTGGATTTGACGAGATATTTCCCTACCACCGGCGTCACTGTACTTCTGCCCGCCGTCATCATCCACCTACTGGATATCAAATCGAGCGACCCCAGCGTGCGGATGACCAGCCTCCAGCGATTCTACCAGTGCATGCGCATTCTGCAACGTTTGCGAGAGATTTATGCATCAGCTGACTTCGCGACATCCTTCTTGGAAGCCGCAATCCGAAAGGCTGGTATTCAGCTCACAGTGGCTCCCCAGGACGTGCAAGCTCGTCCCAGCAGCTCTTTCGACGCGGGCGCACGGGTCAATACGCTGACCCCCCCTCCGGATTCTCTTGCCAAGAAGATCCCCGATCTGACTTACCCGAAGCCGGTGGTGGTTGGAACTGCTCGCCCATCCATCGAAGAAGGCGAGACATTGTTCGCCTCTACTCCTCCCCCCTCGGATGGCAGTGAAAACGGCAGTACCGCCAACATCAACCGGAACTATCACCGAGATGCCTTCACCATCCCAAATTTGGACTCGGAACTGAGTATTAGCGAGCTGATGGGCTTGGCTAATGACGCCGAGGTGACTCAGAATGATTTTGATGCTCTGATCAATTTCGATGATGCCGGTGCCGACTTCTTCACGGCTGACGATCATATGAATCTTAACGGATGCGGTCCCAACAGCAAGGGATTTGAATTCACCATGGATCCTATTAATGGCATGTCTGACTTGATGGGGTTTGACACCGGAAACAAGGCCGACATCGCCAGCCTGGGTGACAGGCAGCTTCACAGTGACCGCGTGGTCACGACAACGGGGCACAGCGACACCGAGACAGCAGCCTCGGAGTCTAACAGTCTCACAGCTAATGTCGACGCCGACCTTGGTATCTGCCTAAGTGGTTGATGTGAATGCTCTCCAATTGAGAGCACCGTTTCCTTTTCTTTTGTTCCTTCACATTCTGTATGCCGCGAGAGATGATTTTCCTTGACGGAGTTTATGTATAATGGGTGTTTGGGACATGAGCAGGTTTTGGATGACTATATATTCGCACACTTGCTGCGCTGTAGTGCGACTGTTTGACTACATAGAGGGTATCAAAAGCATGACGAGGGAAACAGCAATGAACTTGAATTATGACGCACTCTATTTGTCTCTGACCATTTTCGTCTTTCTACAATAAACCTACCGGTCAAACAGCAAAGACCCTGACTCGGGTTCCTGCCCTCGTGGTGCTTCAGAGCGCACTGAAATTGAGGCTTACACTACCTGACAGCCCTCTTGGTATCTACTTAACTTCCGAACTGGAAAACTAATCTAGACCACGGCCAAGCAGCGGTGAGGCTACGACAAGACAGGCCAAGACTTTACGCCGTAGTGCTTTGTTGTGATTGTCTTTGCTTAGGTTTATCGGCTCTGCTGTTCGGTTCAAAGCCGGAGCGACCCACAGGACCTGGTATGTAGATATAGCATGGCGGACCAGATATTTGACCGCTTCAATTGAGTTACAGAAAATAATCCATTTCCTGAGGTGAGAAAGAGAAATCAGGCAGCAAAGCGTATCTACTTGCCTTTGAGGCTAAACATGATCAATTACCACGGAATGTTTATCAAAACTGATCCGTCGGGCCCCCGGCGTGTCCTTCTACGCCATTCCTCTTTTGGCAGGTCGAGCGGGAGTTGTTGATCCTCCGAAGTATCTAGTTGCTACCTATCTACCCAGTCTCTGGAGTCAGTCATCGTCTCTCGTGGAATCTCATCAAGAACCCCAAAATGTTACTTCATTCACTTGAGCCGCTTCCCGTCTGCTTTCTCTCGAGCTTCCATTTTTCAAGCTGGAACTGTGCTCCAGAGTCTTCGTAGCCATGAGAATCTTCTCATCACGCTCGTCGACGGCTGCCGATCTTCATTAATAATATGTCCGGAGGATGAGACTTGTTGGCTGATCCACATTACCATTTGGTGGAGACACTAAAATCGCGCCATAAGCGGTGCTCAGCTTGTGTTCTTGGAAGTGCTTTGTTCCCATTAGGACCTATCAGCACCTAGAATACGAGACATTGCAGATAAGGCACTTGCTCTGTCTATTTGCTTCGTCGCTGGTTGGATCTTCCAGAAGTTCCAGCCTTCCAGGTATCGTCGATGCAACCTCGTTATCGAGCTAATTCTACAAGGATCCGAGACTCCCCGCAATGTAGATAGTTTCCCCTCACGCTTCGAGCTGTAAGCTAACTCGCAAGCTCAAGCTCTCTCGTATTAAAGCCAGGGAGTACCCTGGACTTACCAGGGTCTCCTTGAGCTGCAAGTGCAAAGGCCTAGGGATTGGGGTTGACACAGTTTTAGCAAAATTTTCTCTCGCAGCTTCTACCCTCAAAGGTCCCGAAAATGCGTGGTTACGGCTTGATTTCCTTGTTACCAGTGGCTGCGGCCATTTGGGCACCAGCGACACATCAACCGGTGACTGTCGATAGACGACAGTTGCCCAAAAACCCTACCGGGTTGAAGACTATCCACACTGCTAACAATGTTACAATTCGCTACAAGGAACCTGGGAAGGAGGGCGTTTGCGAGACCACTCCTGGCGTCAAGTCATACTCTGGCTACGTTGACCTCTCACCAGAGTCTCACACTCTCTTCTGGTTCTTCGAAGCACGCCATGACCCCAAAAATGCCCCCATTACTCTTTGGCTGAATGGTGGTCCTGGAAGTGACTCTTTGATAGGCCTGTTCGAAGGTTTGTGCACCCATATTTCGACCGAGGTCGTGTCTTGATATCTGACTGCCGATCAATTAGAATTGGGTCCTTGCAGGATCAATTCCACACTCGACTCCATTATCAATCCTTACTCGTGGAATGAAGTTTCGAATGTGCTGTTCCTGTCTCAGCCTCTGGGCGTCGGTATGCATCAGACCACAAGCGCTCTTGAATATTCCAGGCTCACGACTCACGGTACTGCAATACAGGATTTTCCTACAGCGAGGCAGAACCCGGCTCGCTGAATCCTTCCACTGGTGTTTTTGAAGATGCATCCGTCGCCGGCGTTCAAGGCCGCTACCCGGTCATTAACGCTACCCTAATTGGTAATTTCTGAACCCTGATCCCCGTTTCAGATACTCCTCAGCCAGGCCTCTTAACAATATGTTCTTGCAGACACTACTGATCTCGCCGCTCACGCTGCCTGGGAAATTCTTCAAGGCTTCATGGGTGGTCTACCGCAGTTGGACAACAGAATCAAGTCTAAGGATTTCAGCCTCTGGACTGAAAGTTATGGAGGGTAGGTCATGCTTTCCAACAGTCACTATGTAAGAGACCTTTTCTGATTTAGGTTCGCCCGTCGCAAAGCCACTATGGCCCAGCTGTGAGTTTCCTATTCCTCGTCTTGAGCACATGGATTAATGTTTGCAGTTCTTCAATCACTTCCATGAGCAAAATGAGAAAATCGCCAATGGTACAGCAAAAGGAATTCACCTCAACTTTAACTCCCTCGGTATCATTAACGGTATCATCGACGAGGCCATCCAGGTATGCTTGCATTTTCGATAGTGGGTGCGGGCGTTGGGAGTTGCTGATTTCTTTTTTCAGGCAAGCTACTACCCAGAGTTTGCAGTGAACAACACCTATGGTATCAAGGCCGTGAGTTGACCCTACAAGGCAGTGTCACGGACAAGCCTACTCACATCTTTTAATACCATAGGTCAATGATACCGTGTACAGCTACATGAAATTCGCAAACGAAATGCCAAATGGCTGTCAGGACCAAATCGCATTTTGCAAGCAGACGAACCGTACTTCTTTGGCGGATTACGCTATCTGCACCGAGGCCACGAACATGTGCCGGGACAATGTCGGTACGTTCATCAATCGTCCTGGGTTTCCTCTTAGTCAAGGATGTAAACTTCTGACTGACCATATAATCAGAGGGACCATACTACTCATTTGGTGGTCGTGGCGTATACGACATCCGGCACCCGTACCAGGTAAGTGCGAGCCGAGCGCGCTCTAAGAATGAAAATCATCCAAAATCAAGCATTCGAGGAGCATGAAAGCCCTGACTGAAGCGTGATTCACTGCACAGGATCCTACCCCGGAATCGTACTACGTTGACTACCTCAAGAAAGACTCGGTGATGAACGCTATCGGAGTGAACATCAATTACACCCAGTCGAACAATGATGTATACTACGCCTTCCAGCAGACCGGCGACTTCGTCTGGCCCAATTTCCTCGAAGACTTGGAGGAGATTCTCAAGCTGCCCGTCCGCGTGTCGCTCATCTACGGTGACGCCGACTACATCTGCAACTGGTTCGGTGGCGAGGCCGTTTCCCTCGCGGTGAACTACACCCATGCTCGGCAGTTCCGCGCCTCCGGGTACACCCCAATGGTGGTCGATGGCGTCGAGTATGGCGAGACGCGCGAGTACGGCAACTTCTCGTTCACTCGCGTGTACCAGGCCGGCCACGAGGTCCCCTACTACCAGCCTGTGGCGTCGCTGCAGCTCTTCAACCGCACTCTCTTCGGCTGGGACATTGCCCAGGGCACTACCCGGATTGGTCCCGATTACAGCACCAACGGCACGGCCAAGGCGACGCACACGGAGTCTTCCGTCGCCTTGCCTACCGCCACACCTAGCACCAGTGTCCACTGATCTCGTGCTGTGCATATGTCTTTATAGATCTGTACATATTAGGATCAAGGCCGCACAAATATCTGGTGGGGACATATGTGAAGCGATACTTCCAGCAAAGGCGCCCGCCGCAGTCACACACGCAGCGGGCCTTCTATGCGAGCTCTTGATCATTATCCCAATTCGTAGAATGAACATCTCAACGTTGAACGAACTTGATTAGTCAGTAGATATATATGCATGTGCAGCTATAAACCTGATGCACATCCGACGAGGAATCCAAAAGCTCGACACACCAGCGCCCAATGCCTTCACAACCGAAGAGAGACGGCAAGATGAGACAACAAGAGAATAGACCAGGGCGGCCCCGTCGGTCAATTAAACAGAACATTAGTGGTCGTCCATCATAGATACATGCCCTGAAGCCACATTCAAACATCCAAAACGCTCTGAAGGAGTCGACACATGACCACAAAAAGCAGTGATGCAATAATAAACAAAATCGTATCAAATACAAACATGAAGAAGGATCATGTTGTCATACTGTGCGCCAACACTACACATCAATATGTTCGGGTGAAGCGGATCGAAGGAAACTCGCCAGAGCGACTTAGGTGGAGGACACATGTTTCGCGACTGGCTCTCCCTTCGTCGAGTCTCTGCGATCTTCGGTGGCAATCACGTCTTCGGCAGTTTCGTCGGAAAACTTGAGGTCCTCCTCGACATCCACGTGCTCCTTGATCTTGAAGAAGATGATGGGAGAAGCAATCAACAGGCTGCCAACAAGCAATCCCCAGCAGGAGGCGAATTCGGTCATAAAGGGGGTCTTTTCTGCATCCAAGCTGCAGAGATCGGAGACGTCAGTGGGGATATTCTTGTGAGTTCATATACGCCGAATTAAAACTTACCGCCACATTCCTGCAGCACCAGCCGATTGAATTCCCTTGTAGAAACCTGCGAAGTTGGCTAGTTTACGACCGTTGTTGGAGAGGGATCCCATAAACCTATAAGTTGTTAGAGTTTTCCAAGACGAACTCAGTGGACATAACAAAAAATCCGAAAGAAGCCACTGCGGGGTCTCACCAGTATGCGCACGTCTGGAAAGCAGCATCGTAGAAGCCATAGAACATGTAGAGGAACATCGGACCAACGTAGCCATGGGACGTAAAGTCGACGTCTTGTTTGGCGGTGGCACGGGTATACTGCTTCTGGAAAGCATAGCCACCGCCCCAGACACCCATAGTGATGATAAGGAGGATCAGCCAGTTGAGCTTGGCGCGCATGGGCCGAGAAAGAAATTTCAGATCCAGAAGCTGACCAAAGACAAAGGCACCGACCATCTGCATGAGCCAATAGAGCAAACTGTTGAGAGATCGGGTACGAATGTTGAAGTAGGCGCCATTGACACTGTTGAAGTGGTATCCGTAGAACCAGTTACTCGCCAAAAACATGGGAAAGAACAGGACGATGTAGTAGTCGGTGCGAAGAGTCTCATAAAGGCCGAGGAGCTCCGATTTCCAGGTAGGGTTCTTCATCGAGATGACGCGGGAACCGTCCTTACGCACGACGTACTTGGAGTCCGAAAGAAACCAGGCGAGAACGAATCCCACAGCCATGAGAACCATGAAGGCGATGTAAGTCCCGTCATTGACCGTTCCGACGCTCGAGTGCATATTCTGGCCCAAGGGAATCTGTACGCTAGGAATCAGTAAACCGCGTCCCTGGAGACAAACCTAACGACGATACGTACCAAACTTCCAATCACTCCACCAAGGTTGAAGATGACCCAGAAGATTGCGATGAACTTTCCCTTCTCGTTCTCACGCGGATAGCTCATCATGACTGCACCCTGCGCGCACCACAACAGACCGGCACAAACACCCAGCAGGGCACCAGCGAAGATGAGGAAGCCGGCATTTTTGTTGTGGTTGTAGGAGAGAAGTGATGCCACATAGAGGAAATAGCCAAAACCACCAAAAGAGAGGGTCAGTTGAAGACCAATTCGGTTCGCAATGGAACCTGCAAAGAAGCCGACAACAGCGAAGGTACTGTATAGGGCCGTGTTGGCATTGCTAATGTCCGTTTGATCGACCTGTCCACCACCTCCGAGACCACTGACCGCATTGAACATACCGGGGCATAGGAAGCAAACAAACGAAACCAGGATCAACTGGATCTCGGGCGAAGCAAACCACGGCAAGGTAAAGGGGCCAATTTTCAACGGCTTGTACATCCACGGCTTCCCAGCGATGGTGCTATGAGGGCCGGATTCGGGGTCTGCGGTGATCGTGGGACCTTCCTTTTCGGGCTGGTGACCGTCCTCTGGCTTTTCGGATGCCATGCTGGTATACTGTATGTCAAGAAGAACGAAGAGAAGCGACGGTATTGATAATCAATGGACCCCCGCGAGAGACAGCGGGTGGATCAGACGTGATGAGTAGCAATGGGAATGTTTGCTGGTCAGCGAACGTGCCCTAATACACCAGAATAGGTATTCAAGGACTGCAAGCAAACAAGAGAGGATGAAAGAGGTGAGAGGTGTATCCAGGTATAGGTAGGTATATACGGATATGCAGAGTATGTTTATGGAAAAACAAACAAAAGCCCCTACTAGGTAGATAGATGTATACAAGAGAGGCAGGATAAACAGCAAGGGGAGAAGATCGACAAAGATCCTTTGCGCCGGAAACAGAAGAAGGGGACGAAGAATGCGGAATGACAGGGTTGGATATGTGTGTAACAGGGACAGGGACCTATATATAATAAGGTGTGAGGACCAACACAATAATTATGTACGACTTGGATTACTCCCAAGAGGGAAAAGCCAATGTTTGTTTGTGTCAGAAGAATCCGGGGTAAAGAGAAAAGGAGAAAGAAGAATGACGATGAGAGAGAAGGATAGGATAATACGAGAGGGAGCGCGGCCAAACAAATAGTCGAATGCGATGAGGATGCGAGGAGAGCTGAGCTGGATTCCCAACCACAAAACTACTCACGTTCAATGAATCCGATTGATTCAAAAAGGAGAAAATAAAATAATACTCTGGAACTGTGTCTGGAGGGTTATTTTTAAATAAGAAAAAGGACCACAGGGAGGAGAAGCTAAAGAGAAGAGTGGATAAGGAAAACAAAAGGGAAAAAAAAAAAAAAAGTTTCGAAGGGCACTAGAGGTAACACCAAACAGTCTAGATGAAAGTCGGATAGAGGATGGATTATCAGATAGATAAGTTTTCGATAAACGAAGTCACACCGAGGGACATTGTGAAGAGAGGCAGACAATGGTAGACAGATAGTATAGTAACACTCATGTAGTGGATACAACTGAAGAGAGAGAGAGAGAGAGAGAACGAGGTGTACCTTATCTCTGGGAAAGAGTGCAAGGGTTGCGTTGCGACTGAGTGGTTCGGAGCTCCCAATCAATCATGTCCACAGTCAATCATATGATACCAAGGATCGTGTCTGATGTTTTTCCCTTTCTTTGACACGAGAAATAACGATTGACCTATACTCGGTAGTAGGTGATATGCTAGTGATACCTACAAGGATGAGTAGATAGCGTGCAGATTTGGGGGAGAACCGAGAACCCTTGGATCTTGGATCTTGGGAGTGCAATGACTCCACAGCAACTCCAGGATTATGGGGAGGCAATTGCGGAGAGAACCACACAACACACGCACGAGTTAGTAATGAAAACAATAAGAAGTTGACGGAGACGATGATGGATTATGGATAAGGGATTTCTTGGGTCGTACTCTCAGTAACTGAGATTAGCGTAGGGAACTGGAATGGCCTCCTCAATCAATATCTTATGATCAGTCATATGCCACGAACGGCAACAGACAATAGACAAAGTTCCAAAAGGCAACAGTCGAGGTGACAGCCACGCGACAGACGGCAATTGAAACAGTGACAAGTGAGATGGAGTCGCGTGCTTAGCGCAAACATGGCTCTCTTGCAGTTGTATCCAATTAGTCTCGCTTAGACCGATGCTTAACAACAATATTGGTACTACTTTGATATGAATTAATACTAGGTAGCATGGTGGCTTTCGTGAATTAGTCTTAATTTTGATCACTGTCACCATCATATAGTTTTAAACGGTTTGCTCCTCTTAATAACATGCGAGCGAGATTGAAGCAAACCGCAGTACATTGGTCTCAGAAACGAAGATAAGCTGACGAGCGGACAAGCTGACAAGGCCGACCCAGTAAGAGCATAGGTATCTATCTGCGTATCTGTCTTGTGTAGATAACTGCCTCTCGAAACAAGCAGTGGAACTTGTGAAGCTCTGGAAGTTTCCTCCTAATGGTTGGATTTTAGATATCTCCAGACCAGACCCAGAAGAACCAACGAAAACCAAGGTGACGGTAACATCGGCGGCTTGCATCTGTGCAACTGCACGGATGTGGGAGGCCAGTCAGAGTCTGTTGGATCAAGTCCGATTTCTGAGGTAGTACCGGGCTCCGGTCACGGGTTTGGGTCCTCCTCGGGTCAAAGTAGTATCGGTCAGGTAATCAATTCTCCTACTACCTTACCGACCGAGCAATTGGCGAAATTATACCAGCTCTACTGACGAAGATGAGATGACTTGGAATCAAGAGATGCCCCCAGGTAATAGAATCTATACCCAGAATGAAAGTATCAAAAGGTTACGCAGTAGATAATTATCTTATCGCTTATTACCTTGCTCCGAACTATCTCACAGTCTGGAAAGTAGGGGTACCTTCATGCCTCGGTAGGGTATGGTATGGTATTACGATGGGCAGTCATTGCTCGTAATGCGTATGTTTTATAGTTGTATTAGTACCAAATCTGTATGTAACGAAGTGAAATCAGTTTCAACAGTATCATCCTTCTGGCTTACATAACCTGCATGATATCAATCCCATGATGATCATCAGCTCAGACAGAAGAGGCAAGCCTGTTATCGTCCATGGATCAGCACTCTCTGCATCAACTTGTTAATGTTCAAGTTTGCCTGATAAGTTCTCTGTATTAGCTAAAGGATAGCCATGCCTCAAATGACCATGTATGTCGCATCCACGTGGAATTTGAATTGGCTTTCAGTAGCAGCAGTTAGTTCTGAGGTCGTACGAGTATTTTCCATCCACTACCTTTTTCGACGTCACATCCCATAACAGTTTTCTTTGATCCTTCTGCCCCTCCGTCGTGGAGCAACAATGTATGGCCCTTTGATGTCACCATCATGTAGCCAGACACTATCATTATTGTCCCTCGTTTCGCTTGTCGCCTCCAAACTCTTTCCATATACATCCATGTGGGTTTCATCCTGATTTTTATCTCGATCCGCAGGTATCAAAAATATATCCACGTACTCACTCTCCTCTTTTCCGCGATTGACTTCAATCTCACGGCTTGCCCTTCTTATATTATAAGCGGAATACCTCCTGGTGGTACATCATAGGTGTAGGAAACGAAAAGAATCAGAGCCATCATCATGCCAGGCAAAACAACGTCTACTCCGCGCATCACCAAATTCACCAACTGTCGCATCGTCAAGGGTTCTGAGCTTGTTGAACAGGATGTCTGGATCGATTCGCTGTCGGGCAAGATTCTCAAAGATCAGGAGGCTTTCTACGGATTGCATCTTTCGCCAGATGAGGTCATCGACCTCGGCGGGCGTATTCTCGCTCCAGGATTGATCGATGTCCAGCTGAACGGCGCTCAGGGGTTTGACTTCTCTGTACCTCAAGCGTCCAAGGAGGAATATGATGAGGGTTTGCGCTTGGTGAACAAGGGTCTTGCCAGGACCGGTGTGACTTCATATTTGCCGACTGTTGTCAGCTCAACCCCGGAGGTTTACTGGAAAGTATGACGACCCCGCGTCCCCGAAAATCAGCAGAGCTGACAAAACACTCTTCCAGGTATTGCCCTCTTTGGGCCCTTCGGGCAGCCGCCATCGTCCTGAAGACGGCGCGGAATCGTTAGGAGCCCATATAGAAGGACCTTTCATCAACCCTAACCGCAATGGCATTCACAAGACCGAAGTGCTTCGTGCTGCCCGGAATTTCGAAGATCTAGAGGAGTGTTATGGGAAGGATAATCTCATCGGAAGCTCCAAGTCAGTCAAGATGATTACAGTCGCCCCTGAGGTGGGAAACATGATATCGACCATCCCCTCATTGACCTCCGCCGGAATCGTCTGCTCGATCGGTCACTCGGATGCGACATACGAACAAGCGCTCTCAGCGACCACAGCGGGAGCTACAATGGTCACGCATCTGTTCAATGCGATGCGGCCCTTCTACCACCGGAACCCCGGCATTTTCGGACTGCTGGGCCAGAGCGAACACTGCAGGCCCTTCTACGGCATCATCGCCGACGGTATCCATCTCCACCCGACCTCGATCAAGATCGCATACAACGCCCATCCGGACGGGCTAGTCCTCGTGACCGATGCAATGAAGCTCTGCGGCCTTCCCGACGGTGTCTATGACTGGACGAACGGCGAGCGCATCGTTAAGACGGGGGCCCGGTTGACTCTGGAGGGATCCGACAAGATCGCAGGTAGCTCTGCCACCCTGATCGAGTGCATCAACAACTTCCGGCGTTGGTCTGGCGCCTCTATAGCCGAGGCCATTAACGCTGCCACGGCGACTCCGGCGCGCTTACTGGGGTTACAAGGCGTCAAGGGTTCCCTGGACAGCGGTGCAGATGCGGACCTCCTCGTGCTGAGCGAGGAGGATGTTCCCTACTCGCCCACGCTAACTGTCTGCCAGGTGTGGAAACGGGGAGTCAAGATCCATGACACTGATAAGGGAGTAACGTCTATGACTACAGTTTGAAGCAGACACACTGGCATATTCGTTCCTTTCTTTCTATTTTTTTATGATTTTTTTTTTAACCTTAACGTCTGGCTATTGCTCCGAATATTGTGCACACTTCCTTCCGACCTCGACTAGCATACTTTGGCTCTGCTGTGGATTTTACTGCTCCCCAGTCTTCGTCTTTCTGTTTTCTGGCGTTGTGCCCTGTATCCGATCCGGAGATTCTGATGATTTATCTTGCGCCACAAGGACCCTCTGTCCTTTTAGCCCCGTGCAGCAAGTACAACTTATAGATATGAGGATAAAAATATTTCTGAGACTATAAACTAGATTTAAAGACAATACATCATTAGACTTGTTTGTCGGCTCCTCTTAAATGTACCAGTGCTCGTACTTTGTGATATTCTTGTCTATTTCTTGTCTATTTCTCTTTCGTCACATATTGGTATGTACAGCATATGCTATCTTTTCTACCTGTGAGAATTACTGTCTGGAGACAATATCCAAAGACGGCAGCCAGCATCTGTACACAAAAAGCCATCATGCAATCCAGGCCAACACCATGCTAAAGAGCATCATATTTGAACTTCCATTTCTTTTTTTTTTTTTTTGGTGCGTGCCTTTCTCACCCCTGTGATTCCTATACCAGCACACCACCCAAACTTTGCACCACTCATGATCCCGCATGAAGTCAGTTGCCTTATGGAATATTATTGATGGGGGGAGACAGGCATCTCAAAAAAAAAATGAGAGTGCTTTACCAACTAGGCATTATTCTGCATGGCCCCGCGCATCCCATATACCGGAAATGCACAAGCAAACCCGCTAGTTTGGAAAACAAGGCCTTCTACAGCCGGGGCTGTTCCCGACTCCAGCCTGCCTCTTCGGCGATCAGCTCGGCGGCGCGTTCTCCGATAGCCAGCACAGTCAGCATCGGGTTGATGGTGGTCATCTCAGGGAAGACTCCAGCGTCCGCAATACGGGCATTCTTCAGGCCACGGATTTTAAGCTGGTGGTCAACAACAGCCATTGGATCGCGGGAAATATCTCCCATCTTTGTGGTACCAGCAGGGTGGTAAACTGTGTGAGCCACGCGGCGACCGTACTCGGACAACTCCTCATCAGTCTGGACCTGAGGTCCGGGCGCCACCTCACGCTTAATCCACTCCTTGAACGGGGCCTGCTGGGCAATCTGACGCGCGGCCTTAAGACCAGCCACGATTGTCGCGGCGTCGTAGCCCTCGGGGTCAGTGAAGTAGCGGAAATCCAAAGCTGGCTTCACGGAGGGATCTGCCGAGGTCAGGTACAGACGACCACGAGAGCGGGGGCGAGGAATGTTGGGTGTCATGCAAAAGGCATCAACAGGGGTTTCATAGCCCAGACGGGACGTGTTGAGACAGAAGGGAATCTGGTAGCAATGCATCATGATATCTGCTGCACGGCCATCAGAGCCAGCCGCATTGGGAACTTCGCGCCGCAGGAAGATGCCCGCATCCGAATCCATGGTAGTCTGATTAGGGGGGACAGGACGGTTGAGCTCCCAAATGATAATACTCTCTGGGTGATCGAGGAGGTTTTCACCCACACCAGGCAAATCCTTGACGACCGGAATCCCAAGAGAGCTCAGCTGCTCACGCGGTCCCAGACCGGAAAGGAGCATCAATCGCGGGGTATCGACAGCACCTGCACAAAGAATAGTTTCCTTCTTGGCTCGCAAAGTGTGTTTGACACCGGATTGCAGAGTCACGTCAACACCAGTGACAGTGTCTCCTTCGACATTCACGCGAGACACCCACGCGTTGGTAAGGATTGTCAAGTTGGGGCGCTTCTCCTCACCGCGCAGAATAGGGTGGATGTATGCCACACTAGCACTGCTGCGACGGCCATCATCTGGATTGTACGAGACGGAGAAGAAACCAACACCCTCGGTCAGTTCACCTTTGGAGCGGATTTCCTTGTTGAAATCGTGGATGATGGGGATGTTCATGGCAGTCGAGCAAGCCTGCACCCAGTCCTTGCACAGCTGGTTTCTGTGACGGCTGTGAACGGGCTGGACAGTGTTCCGCAGGTTGTCGAGAACGCGAGTAAAAGTCTCAAAGGACCAGCCCTTGCACCCCTGCTCCTCCCATCTTCTGCAGTCATACTCGAAGGGGCGGAAGGAAATGAGAGTGTTGTGGCTGGAACAACCACCCAAGACCTTGGCACGAGAGTGACGGATATGGCTGTTGCCTGAAAAATGAAAGACGGTCAGTGGCTGACGACATTGCTAACTAGCCCGCAAGGGACGTGAGGATAGAACACGGAATGTGCGAAGGATACACACCCATTGGCTGCTCTGTGGTAGGATAGTCATAGTCCAGCTCGCCTCCCAGGAGGTTGAGCCATTCCCGCAGGTTAAGGACTCTATCATCCATGAAGTCACTGGGACCACCCTCAATGATTAGAATTCGCTTATTGGGCAAGTACTGAGCCAGCCGACTAGCAATGACACAGCCGGCCGTGCCACCGCCGACAATAACATAGTCATAGCTATTGACGTCGGATGCAGGGAAATCGTTTGTGGTGGCCATGTTGAATGATAATGATGGAATGATTCAACGGCTCTTCTACTGGTGCGGAGAACAAAGCCGGGGTGGATTGGTGAGGAAATAAGAGGATTCCAGCGCCTCTGGAGACTGGCAAGAGAGAAGAGACTAGGTGAAGAGGGCGGAAGGGGCAATGAGACTGTTCAAAAAGATAAAAGTAAAAAAGCGTAGAATCATAACGGAATTCTGATAGATTTTAAATTGAAAGGACGGAATTAAGTTAGAGACACGGGCCTCAGGTGTCCAGGCGGCTATCCATCCGTTCGCCGCCAATCCTTTTCCTCTTTTCCCTCTTCCCTAACTATTCCCCACCACAAGAAAGGTGCCGAAATGAGGATCAGCCAATCGAAGACAAAATACTTCTTATCCCCAGAAGGAGGCAGGCCATATTAGATAATGGAAACACGGTTGAATATGGCCTGATACTGGTTCGGATTGGACTAATTGTCGTTTTCCGCTTCGATGGTTGATCAACCGCACCTAGAGGTAATGTAACTACCTTACTACATCGATCGATCTGCATGCTGAGTGAAGACTATGCAGGTACTTAGAAGAGTTCCCTCCGTACTGGAGTAGGCACCTCATCACCGGCCGCGTTCCTTTTCATATTTTAAGTACGACTGTACCCGCGGGTTGTGATTTTGGTCAGACACAAAACGACACTCGACGTCATCGAACGACTCCACGGCCCACACGACTCACGAGGGCTTTGAGACTAAGACGACGCCA